>CM054146.1:57117236-57139736 GCA_028751875.1 Rapana venosa
TACACGTCTCCTTCCTTTCGGTTCTTCCTCTGTTGTTCCAGACTCTCCAAAAGGTCAGAGGCTCAGCTGAGGAGACAGCCCATGCACACACACACACACGAATATACACACAGAACACACACACACACAACACAAATAATACACACAGGACACACACAACACAAACTCACCACACAGACACACACACACCAAACACAAATCACAACACACAGACACACACACACACAATACACACAGGACACACACACGACACCCTACACACAAATAACACACGACCTGTGTGAGATGGTTGGTGGAGTGGGGGGGGGGGGGGGGGGTGATGTGACCGGTTCACACGAGGTACACACAAACACACACAAACTAACACACTAACAACACACACTAACCAACACACAACACTAACACACACTACAAACACACACACACACTGAACACACACACCTAAACACACTCACTCACACACACTACTCATTCACAAACACACTACACCAAAACAATTAACACTCACACACACACACACACCACACCCAACACACACACACACACAAACACATCACAACTGAACATCTGACATCGTCGAACACTGAACCCCACAGAAACAACACACACAAGTGGATTACCAATATCCAAACCATCAACAGATACGCTTTTTGACGACAGAACCATTGACTGACACATCATAACACTCTGTACACACACATAAACAAAACAAAACGTGAACAATTCACCAATTCACACAAATCACAAGCAAACGCCTCTCCTCACAACACATTGCATCTATAACACATCACACTCCTTCGTCCCTCACCAAAACCACACAATCCATTTTCCCCTTACAAATCCACCGAGAGTCACCCCCCTTTCTAGTCCCCTAAATGCCTCCAACAAATCAGTCCAAGACGAATGTGACACCTGTTTGATAGGATGACTCAGCGAGCTGTAAGGGTTTTTGTGGACGAAGAAAAAGATGTCAGTTGGCGGCCGGCTAGTCTGCAACCTGTCTGTACCAGGGCCTGGACAGTCCAACTCCGGGTCAGTGGCTGGCAACTAGCTGTCCTCTCTCACACATTCAGCGGCGTATTTCACGTGGGCTTCAACAGCTGTAAAGCTGGGCCTGTCAACAATAGCAGAGTGGACAACTGATCCACCTGCTAACAAAAAGTCTTCCCCCATGCCACTTTACAGCCCTCCATCCTCCCTCCCTATCGGACGACATCCCTTACGGCGACATGCTTCAAAGTCGCGGCTTCTCTTAGGGATCCTGCAGCTAAGGGGGTTGGGTTTATTGCATCACCCCTCATCATCACCAGGATGGAGCACTAAAAGTCTCTGTACCTAGATGCTTCTAATCCCGGCCCCAGGGTAACTGAACGCTTGCCCTCAACATTCGTTTCCAGAAATCATCAAATCAGTGCCGCCAGTATGAAGCCGCCAGTCATGAAGCGGAGAGAGACTAACCAGACTAACCACCCTACAACTCAGTCGGCTACGCCCAGCAGCGAAAAAGGTGTGAGACATACACACCTGCTGGCCTACACAAAAAGAGGACACCCCACCCCACCTTGTGACAAGACAACACAACACTATTCCATGACACACACTTTCCCCTGTAGATAGTAGAATATTTTTACACAGGCCAGGCACAGGAAAACAAATGAAGGAAGTAAACAATGAAGTCAAGCTGCTGTTGCACGGGCTAAGAAGTATATATAAATATAAGATCGAAGAAAAGTTTTGCGAGGAACAATTTCGTTCTGCATGGCAGCAGTGGTATCAAAATTTGTCTGCAGTAAATAGGGAGGTGTCCAACATAGGTCAAAGATCAGTTTGCAGGGAGTATGTGATAACAACTTACCAGACCATTAATCACATTTTTTACTCGCTTTGAAAGCATGATTTCTCAGGATGATTTAAATGATCTGAAGCAATCACTAGTTTCTGAGAATAGCGTCATTGTTGATGAAGAAATTACTGTAAGCACTTTTAAAGGACAATTAAATATTAACAAATCTCCCGGGACAGACGGTATATTTGTGGAGAACCTGAAAATTCTTGCGCTATGAGCTTGCCAGTGTCCTTCAACACCTGTTCCAGGCCTCACTGGATACTTGTCAGATTCGTTATTTGGAAAACTTCCAATGTTTAATACCTCTTCCAAAGGAAACCCATCCTTCTCGCCCTAACATTTTAGACCTGTAGCTCTCACATCTCTTGTGATGAAAACGCTTGGAAAATATTGTAATAATTCTCATTCTTTCTTGCTACAGAGAAAGACCTTGACCACTGCAATTTGCTACAGGTCTCGAAGGGGTGTCGAAGATGCCAAAAATATTCTTTTGAAAAATTTTATAGCCCCTTGGAAAAACCGACTCTCATGCCCAAAAATTGTTCGCTGACTTAGTTCAGCTTTCAATACAATGCAGCCCCACGTTTTGGTTTAAAAAAATAATTTAAAATTTGACGTAGACAATCAACTTTTTCGTTGGCTGATTTAATTTTAAACCAAAAGCCCAGCTGTTTTGGCCAACAAAAATCTCTTCGTTAGATTTTCCCGCATGGGGTTTTCCCGAGGTTGCGCCTCTCACCACTTCTGTAATTCATACACAGATGATTTTCAAAAGAACTATGGGAAAATTCCTTTTGGTAAAATTCGCGACGAATGCTTGTTATCCCCCTTTTCCGGATCAGTCCCTTTGAAGGTCCGCCCTCACCGAGTTCGTACACTGGTGTGACGAGGCCTATCTGGAGCTAATGTTTCTAAAACTAAAGACCTCCCTATCGACTTCAGAAGATCAGGGCATCCCTAAGAATATTTTTACCATAATCAAGGGGTTGAAAACGTTTTGAACATAAGTTTTGGGAACTTTTTTTGCCCACAAGTTAAACTGGACTTAAAAATGACGTTTTTAAAAAAAGGGGAAAACAACGTCTGTTTTTTCTGGGAAACTGAACTTTTTTTTGTAGACAAAAAGATCCTTTCCTTTTTTACAAGTCTTACATAGAGGTTTTCAAAGTTTTGTTTCATTTGTTGGTACAAAAACCTTTATGTTAAAACAAATGGCCTGCAGAGAATTGAAAAATCTGCTCAAAAATAATTGGAAAAGAACAAAAATCCATTCGTTCTGCAATCAGCAGTTGTACGCAAAGCCCAGCCTTTTTGGCTGTTTTCTCATGCTTTTTTCCAAATTTTTCAAATGTTCCCTTTTGGGAACCCCCGTTTCAGTTCCCATCGAAAAACCCAACAAAAAAAGAAATTCTTTTGTGCCCTAACATTTGCTTTTGAATTCACAAAGAGTTGACTCCTAGTTCTTAATTTCTCTGAAATTTTCTCCCGATTTTCATTGTTCGAGTGTAGTCAATACATAATTTTTTTGTGTGGTGTGTGTGGGTGGGTGCGGGGGGGGTGAAATAATCGGGTTTTAGTAACTGTCTTAAAAAATTGAATTCATATATTGTGTATGGTTGGGTTCGTGGGCGTATTCGCCAACACACGGCGTGTGACGTGCTGCGGGAATGCGTGCGTAAAAATAATTTTTTATGTTTCTAGTCATGGTTTAAAATTGTGTTCACAATTGATGTTTTGTGGCTGCGGCCCCTGTGTGTGGGTGTGTTGGGGGTGTGTGTGTGTGGGACTTTTATTTGAAAACCCAATTTGAAATTTTAACTTTTGTTCTTTGATATATTTTAGAGTATCAATCTCCGTCAGTATTGTAATTTCCCTTCATGGGATTTAAAAGGGTTTTTTACTTGACTTGACTTGACTTTACTTCCCCCCTCCACCCAGGAAAACCCCCAAAGTTCAGAAGTCGCCAGTGTGTTGGGAACACAGCACTCCCTCTCCAACACCAACCCCCTAGTCAATGTCCCTGACTCTTTGATATTTGAAAAAAATAAGTAGGGCTGTGTCTTGAGTGCATTGCGTGTTTCTGGTGTGATGAAAAGGTGCCAATGAACATGTGGGTGGTTTTATTTATCTTTATTTTATTTTTTTTATTTTATTTTTTTCTTTAATCGAGGAAATGGGATAAGCATCAGGTTGTTGTTTTCACATCCTTTCCGGTTTTGGACGGTTTTGTGGATTTTTTGTTCTCAACACACCACACAACAAACACCACACCCACACACAACACACACACAACACACAACCACACACAACACACAGGGTCCGATAATTTCTCCGTTTCAGAGCTTTAGAAGACTTACTAGGTCAACACCAGTGTGGCTGCAGTTGTTACGGTAAAGCCACACACCTACCACATTATAACATGGAATTCATGCAATATGGACCAAGACAGACAGACAGAAGAGGAGATACTGATGACAGATGAGAGATACAGCGAATGAGACAGAGGGACAGAGAGATAGAACGAGATAGAAACAGACCAAACAGACCAGAGTCAGAGTGAGATAAACACACACAGCTAGACCACACAGAGAGATTGACAGACAGACAGACACACCGACAGAACAGATGAGAGATACAGAGAGAGATGAGACAGAAGGGACAGAGAGAGAGGATGAGGAAGAACAGACAGACAGAGGGACAGCTGAGATCAACACGCTAAAAGCTAAATTGTCCCCCATGCCTAAAAGGCTGTCGCTTGATATATATTATATCCCTATCAGATGACAATAATAAGGGATGCACTATTTTCTCCACTCATCAAAAGATTATACAATTCCGCCTTGAAAACAAAACAAGGCCTTGAAATCAGACATAACCCCCATTCCACTCTTAGATAAATTAATTACAGCAAACACCTCTTGTCTTTTTACATCAGCCCTTCATAAAGTGTTCATCCGTTTGAGAAAGAAGATTGCGGATTTAGGAAGACAGTCAAGGCATAAAACCACCCTTTGGAGACTGTCCATTTGGTTTGGGCGCTCTCTGTCTGTCTGTCTGTCAATCTCTGTCAGTCTCTCTACTCTCTCTCTCTTCTCTCTCTCTCTCTCTCTCTTCTCTTCTCTCTCTCTCTCTCTCCTCCATCCACGCTCTCTCTCACTCTTCCTCATCTCTCTCTCTCACTCTCTTCTCTCTCTCTCTTCCTATCCATCGTCTCCGCTCTCTTCTCTCTCTCTCCTCTCTCTCTCTCCCTTTCCTTCCTTCTCTCTCTCCCATCTCTCTCCCACTCTCCCTTCCTCCATATCTCTCTCTCCCTCTCCCTCATCTCTCTTCTGCCTTCCTCTCTCTCTCTCTCTCTCTCTCTCTCTCTCTCTCTCTCTCTCCCTCCATTCATCACTCTCTCTCTCTTCCTCTTCTCTCTCTCCTCTGTTCTCTCCCTCCCTCATCTCACTTTCCCTTCTCTCTTTCCCTTCATCTCTCTCTCTCTCCCTTCCTCTCTCCCTCTCTCCTCCATCCTCGCTCTCTCTCCCTCTCCCTCCATCTCTCTCTGCCTTCCTATCTCTCATCTCTCTCTTCTCTCTTCTCTCTCTACTCTCCATTATCCCTCTTCTCTCTCCCCTCCATCTCTCTCTTCTCTTCACTCTCTCTCTCCCCCCCCCCTTCTCTCTCTGTTCATTGGTTTTGTTACAGTTCTCTAACCCCTAACCCTTTAACGTCCTGTCCTTTTCGGTTCTGCCTCCTGTTGTTCCAGACTCTCCAACGGTCAGATGTCAAGCTGCGAGACAGCCGCACACACACACACACAAACTCATACACACAGACACACACACACACACACACACAAACTCATACACCACAGACACACACACACCACCTCACACACACAGACACACACACACCACAACACAAACTCACACACACAGACACACACACACACAAATACACACAGACACAACACAGACCACACACTACACACACATTCCAAACACAGACTGTGTGAATGGCTTGGTGGAGTGGGGGGGGAGGGGGGGGTTGGTGTGACCCGGTTCAACGAGGATCCACACAACACACACAAAAATAACACACTAACACACACACTAACACCCACACACACTAACACACACTAAACCAACACACCTACACAACACACTAACCACACATCACTAACAACACACTCATTCACAAACACACACACAAAAACACCACTTAACACACACAACCACACAACACACACACACACAACACACCACACACACACACACACACATCAAAACTGACCATCTGACCATCGAAATGAACCATCACAGAACAAACACACACAGTGGACTACAATATCAACACATCCAACAGATACGCTCTTTTGACGACAGAACTTTTTGACTGACATTCATCACACTCTGTCACACACATAAACAAACAACGTGAACATTCACCAACTTCACCAAAACAACAAGCAAAAAACAGCTCACCTCACCAAACCACATTGCATACATACACATCCACCCTCCTTCCTGTCCTCCCAAAAACACACACTCCATTTCCATTCACAAATCCACCAGGGAGAGCACCCTTTCCGTCCCCTCAATGTCTCCAACAAAAATCAGTCCCAGAGAATGTGACACCCCTTGTTGATAGGTGGACTCAGCGCTGAGGGTGTGGACGAGAAAAAGATGTCAGTTGGCGGCCGGCTAGTCTGCAAATAAAAAAAACTTTCTGTACAAGGCCTGACAGACCAACACCTGTGTCAGTGTGCTGGCAACAAGCTGTCCCTTCCACAACATTTCAGCGCGTCACCATTCACGTGGGCCCATCACGCTGTTAAAGCAGGGGCAGGTCCGTAGCAGAGTGGACCAAACTGATCCAACTGCTAACAAAAGTCTTCCCCCATTCCACTCTAAGGCCTCCTCCATCCTCCCTCCCTTCGGACGACATTCCCTTACGCGACATGGCTTCAAAGTGACGGCTTTCTCTGAGGGAATCTGCAGGCAAGAGGGGGTTGTTTTATTGAAACACACCCTCCTTCTCACCAGGGCTGGTAGCACCTAAAAAGGTCTCTGTAACCTAGATGCTCTACATCCCAGCCCTGGGTATACAGAAGTTGCCTCAACATTCGTTTCCCCGGAAATCATTCAAAACCATGCGCAGTCATGAAGCCGCCAGTCTTTGAAGCCGGAGACATAACCAGACTCACCACCCCTACAACACAGTCAGCTACGCCCAGGCAGCGAAAGGTTGTGAGACAATACACAAACCTGCTGCCTACAACAAAAAGCAGGGGGACACCCCCACCCCACCTTGTGACAAGGACAACACAACACTATTCCTTGACACACACTTTCCCCCTAGTAGAATAGTGTATTTTACACAGCACGGCACAGAACAAACAAAAAGAAGGAAGTAAACAAAGATAGTCAAAGCTGCTGTTGCACGGCCAGGACGTATCTTATAAAAAAATAAGCTAGAAGACAAGTTTGCGAGGAAAAATTTTCGTTCTGCTGCAGGGTATCAAAAATATGTCTGCAGTAGTATGGTAGGTGTCAACATAGGTCAAAGATCAGTTTGCAGGTAGATGTGATAACAACTTACCAGGACATTAAACACATTTTTTACTCGCTTTGAAAAGCATGATTTCTCAGATGAATTAAATGATTCTGAAGCAATCCTAGTTTCTGAGAATCGCGTCATTGTTGATGAAGAATTATCTGTAGCACTTAAAGGCATAAATATTAACAAAGCTTACCGGACCAGCTGGTATATGTGGAAGAACCCTGAAATTCTGCTTACTGAGCTTGCCAGTGTCCTTCAACACTGTTCCAGGCCTCACTGGATACTTGTCTGAATCTGTTATTTGGAAACTTCCAATGTAAATACCTCTTCAAAGAAACCCAATCCATCACGGTCCTAACGATTTTAGACCTGTAGCTCTCACATCTCTTGTGATGAAAACGCTGGAAAAAAGGGTGATTGTAAAATCTCTCATCTTTTGTACTGAGAATGACCTTGACCCACTGCAATTTGCTACAGGTCTCGAAGGGGTGTCGAAGATGTCCAAATATTCATTTTGAACAAGTTGTTATAGCCACTTGGAAACACCTGACTCTCATGCCAGATAATGTTCGCTGACTTTAGTTCAGTTTCAATACAATGCAGCCTCACCGCGTTCTGGTCTACAAAATAATTTCAAAATTTGAACGTAGACAATCAACTTGTTCGTTGGCTGATTGAATTTTAATCAACAGACCACAGAGTGTTTTGGCCAAACAAAATATCTTCTTCGGTTAGATTTACCTGCACTGGTTTCCGCAGTTGCGTCCTTTCTCACCACATCTGTTACATTCTTATACACAGATGATTGCAGAAGAACTATGGAAATTTCCTTTCTGGTAAAAGTTCGCAGTACGTAGTGCTCTGTTATCCCTCTTATCCGGTATCAGTCGTAGACCATGGTCAGCCCTCACCGAATTTCGTATACATTGGTGTGACGAGGGCCTCATTGGAGCTAAACGTTTCTAAAAACTAAAGACTGCCTATCGACTTCAGACGATCAGGGCATACTCCTAAGAATATTATTATCCATATTCAAGAGGTTGAAAACGTTTTAACTATAAGTATTGGGAACTGTTTTTGACCACTGTAACTGGGACAGTTAACATGACGTATTGTCAAAAAGGGACAACAACGTCTGTATTTTCTGAGGAACTGCAACTCATTTTTTGTAGCAAAAAGATCCTTTCCTTGGTTTTACAAGTCTTAAGAGAGAGTGTTCTAAGTTTTGCTTTCATTTGTTGTACAATAACCTTAGTGTTTAAAAACAAGAATGGCCTGCAGAGGAATTGTAAGAATTGCTCAAAAACTAATGGAAAAGAACAAAGAGATCTCATGTCGTTCTGCAATCAGCAGTTGTACGCAAAAGCCACAGCCTTTTTGCTGATCCTTCTCATGCTTGTTTCAGAATTTCAAAATGTTGCCTTCGGAAAACGCGTTTTCAGTGTCCCATCAGCAAAACCAAAGAAAAAAAAATCTTTTGTGCCAGTAAGCATTCTATTCTGAATTACAATGATGTGACTACCTTGTTCTTCATTTCTCTGAATTATTGCCTGATTGTCATTGTTACGAGTGTAGTCAATACATAATTGTGTGTGTGTGATGTGTGTGTGGGTGGGTGCGTGGGTGTGTGAAATAAGTCTGTGTTTCTAGTCAACTGTCTTAAAACATTTGAATTCATATATTGGTGTATGGTGTGGGTGTGCGTGGGCGTTTCGCACACACACGTACGTGCGTGGTGATACGTGCTGCGTATATGCTGTGCGTAAATGTTTTTATGTCTTCTAGTCAATGGGTTTAAAATTGTGTTCACATTTGATGTTTGTGCGACATGCGCGCGTGTGTGTGGTGTGTGTGTGTGTGTGTGGTGTGTGTGTGGTGACATTTTATTTGGAAAACCAATATGAAATTAGCTTTTGTGTCTTTGAAATTTTGATGAGTATCAATCTGCCTGTCAGTATTGTAATTTGCCCTTCATGGGGATGATTAAAGATGTTTTTGACTTGACTTGACTTGACTTGGTTCCCCCTCCCAGCCCAGCGATCCCCCAATGTTCCAGAAGTCGCCAGTGTGTTAGGGAAGGACATAGCCACGCCTTCTCCAAACACAACCATCTCGTCAATGTGCTCTCTGAGTTACTTCGATATTGACAAAAATTAATGTTAGGGTGCATGTGTCTGTGAGTGCATGTGCGTTGTACCAGGGGTTGATGATAAGTGTGCCACTGAACATGTGGGTGTCTGATTCTTGTGTTTATTATCCTTTATTTTTATTTTATTTTAATTTTCTTGTATTTGTTTCTTTCATATCGAGGATATGGATAAGCTCTCATGTGTTGTTGTTTTTCCATCCAGTTTCCGTCTTGTGTGGGACGGTTTCTTGTGGTTTTGCATTCTGTTCCGAGGGCGCGCGGTGACTGCTCTTACGAAGAGGAAAGGACTTGTCATGTGCACAAGTGTCTTGCAGGTGTTGGCACACAGGGCCTCGATTTTATAGTCTCATCAAGGACCTTGTGTGGGTATATGGAGTGAATGATAAGAGTGTTTGTTTGGTGCGCGCGGAGTGCGCATGCGTGCATGACATGTCTTCGGCAAGTGGTGATTGTTTATTATGTGTGTGTGTGTTGGTGTGTGTGTGTGTTTTGTGTTTTGTGTTGTGTGTGTGGTGTGTGTGTGTGTGTGTGTGTGTGTGTGTGTGTGTGGTGTGTGCCCTGTCTGCCTGCATCCAAAGTATATTAATCACAAGAATTATAAATGATTGCTTCATTTTTCCCAACAATTTACCCTCTCCCTTTCTCACTTACTTTTCTTCACCTTCCTTTTTCTTTCATTTTTTCTTCTTTCTTTTTCCCAGTAAATTAAATGATGTTGATCAATGTACGTGCTGCTGTGTGGTATATAAAATCGTTCTGCCTGACTGATAGCCAATTTGACGTATGTGACTAACAGGTATTATTGCTGGATAATAAAACAGTTGCTTGACTGTAACAATTGACTTTTGCGACTAAAGAGCTATATTGCTGGTTTATTCAAGCAGTCTGCTTGATTGAAACAATTGAATGTTGTGATATAGCAGCTATTTTGCTACACCAGAGACTTAGCATCTGAACCCGTTGTTTTAGAGACAAATTTTGCCTAATGAGTTTTCCTCAAAAGAAAATTCTATATTTTACTATTGGTATCTACTGCTGTGACTGTATCTTCCTTGTTTTAGGCTTTTATATGAATACGTGATACGGTATTGTGTATTGTGTAAGAGTATAGTTATTGTTTAGGAAAAAAAGTACGGTTTTGTATATTTTCTTTATCATAATATTCCACACTTTAATGTACGTGTGGTATACTTTGATCTCATTTAGTGTATGAAATATTAAAGGGATGGAAGTATATAACTGTGTTGGATTTAACAGATCGATTTTTTGCAGATCCAGTGCAGCTTTGAAATTACCTTTAGTTTGTTTCGTTTTTATTGGGGTGTTCCTTCATTTCATATTATATTCTACTCTTTGATTGATAGAAAACCTACTAAACGATGTCTCTTCTATTTTTATAGTTTACTTATAAACGAAAACATACAGAAACAAGACAATATATACATAAATAGCCAATCAATCCGGACATAACTATGTCTCTAACTTCAGAACATGTGGGCCAACTAATAGGGCCTCCGAGTAGGATACATGATCAACAATGCACACAAAAAAAAAGATGACATGGCAACCAAATACTATTCAACAGTGGACATCAGTTTCATTTGTTTTGCCTAGTGAATCCAGACTCTCTCTAAGTTTACAGATGCACACATGAATATTCCAGTGTATCAATCTGTTTCCGTGAAGATCCTCACAAACCCAAGTACACCGGGCTAATTACATATATAGCCTCCTCGCCCTCCCCTCCTCAGTTGTAACGAATATATAACCTTGAGGTTTTTGACATTGAATCCATGTGGATAGAAATAAAATTTAACCACACAATTAGACCAATATTAATAGGATTTATATACAGAAATTCCTCAGAACCCAGAGGACTGGCTATAAAAATTCAACTCCCTTATGGACGAGGGAATACTTTTAAAATGAAACAATATTATTGGGGATGTTAATATAGACATTATTAAACCTAAACCAAATGGAGGCACAACATTACTATGTATGGCCTAGAACAACTAATGTTAGACCAACTCGGATAACAAATAACTCTAAACATTAATAGATCATATCTACACTATACAAACAAACCTAACAGAAGGTATGTGCTCCTCATGTGGATGCAGTGATCATCATCCAGTTGTGCTTCATGGTTTAAAATCGTATCAAATTACCTAAGTAGGGCAGATAAAAACTATTTTTTACAGGAAAATTTAAAAAACTTTACGAGCTAGATTCCTTTCAGACTTTCATAACTGCGCCTATCCATTACATTGGCCATATTACAAATCCGAGACCCTGATGAAGCTTATTGAATTTTTGGTTTCTAGGACATTTACTTCAGTATACGACAAACATGCCCCTTCATAAAAAAAGAGTTCAAGAAAAAATCAAAACACCTTGGATAACAAAAGACATAGAATGAAATACTCCTAGGACTATTTGAAAACACATGGTTCAAATGAGCAGTCAGAGCACAAAAGAACAAAGTAACTTCACTAAAACGCAATCAAAACGTGATTACATTCAAAAGTTGTAATTACAACAACCGACTCTCGACAAGTATGGAAAGCATCAATTCATTTGTAATAAACCTATATCAAAAGTCAACAGACAGTTAAAGATTTATCAGCTGATGAATTGAACAACACTTCTCAAACATTGCTGCCAAAGTTAATATCAAATGTACAAGTCAATGAAAATGATCTCCTTACTTAGAACAATATATCGAATCAAAAAGAAATAAAATTCCATTTTAAACTACTGCAATGACATCACAGAGTCTTTGGGAAAGCCGGTCTCTTCAAAAAAGTTCCAGAACACCTGGTTTAGACAATCTAGATGGAAGAGAACTAAGCTTTGTGTCAAGTTATCGCTGGGACACTGAATACTTGTATTAAACTTGTGCATAGCGTGAAAACCACTTTTGCCATATTTAAAATAGCAAAATCATACCAGTCACAAATCGGTGATACTGCTTGTCTCTTTCAAAATTACAGACCAATTTCATATTCTGTCTGTCTTATCTAAACCCTTGAAAAACATATCAAAATCGTATATCTCTACTTTGTAAATAACAATCATTAAATGAAGATCAGTTCAGGTTTTCGGTTAAAATATTTCTGTCACACAACTCTTACACAAATTACAGACATTCTCCTACACAACATCTATGAAAATAAATATACAGGCCTTCTTTTTGTTGACTTTGAAAAAGCATTGATGTAATCAATCATTCTCCTAAATTATTGCGTAAACTTCACTTGTACAAACTAACACCAGGGGGGAAACAAATTGATAAATCTTTTGAAAGCTTTTTGTCGAATAGGCAGCAGCTAGTAACTGCAAATAATCAACATCAGAACTAGGACTATTAAACATGGATTACCTCAAGGGTCAAATATTGGGTCCATTCTATTTTTCAATCTATGTAAATGACTTACACCAATTTCTAGAATGTAGCGTGAAATGTTTGCTGATGACACATCCTCTATTGTCAGTGAATCTGACCCCCACAGACTTACAATCAAACTTCAACACAATATTGACTGATTGGTTACTTGGACTAAGCTAAACCCATATGTCCTTAAATACCGAAAAAACTAAGTGTCTGTATTGTCACTAGCAATGACAAAAGAGACAAAAAAGAAAGATAAATTCCAACTCTGTTGATAGAAAAAAGAGAATTGAAGAAGTTGACTCCACAGAATTCTGGGTGTAATTATGACAAAATCTTACTTGGACACCGACCATGTGATGGCGTAGGAAAACAGTCTTTCTTAACAAGCTACTTCAGTTATCAACATATAAAATTTTTCTGAATAACCACTCTCGCAAACTCTCTTTTTTGCGGCCAAATTTTGGCCTTTAGTTGACTATGCTTCATCTCTTTGGGACAGCTGCAGTTGTTAGTGTGATACAATTTAAAATTGGATTCATAGATTTTTAAAAGAGACACTGAAATTGTTATACTAAATCCAGTCCCTAACCATCAACGACTATAAGAAAACAATTATCCTTACCTTCAAAAACAGACTTTATCTAAATAAAGCTCTATGTGTCCAGAAAGTTATCAATCGGAATTGCCCCTCCAAAGAATCACCAATAGCTTCAAATATCAATGAACACGACATAATCATTACTAACATTTCCGAGACCAAAGAAATAATCTTTTACAAAACAAGCTTTTGTTACCTCAGTAGTGACTTATGAACAGATCCCAACGCTTAAAATGTATCAAAACAAACTCAGTTCAAGACAGCTAAAAAGCCATTTAATGCTATGAATGCCTAGGAATTGACTATAAATGCAAATCAACTGATTAATACGGCAAAATTAAACCATACTTACATTTACCAGCACTAATGGTTATTCCCTACAACAACAAGAATTCAAGTATATCTTACTGTGGACTAGAAATTCGACAGTCACACACTGTATATGTGTGGAGGAGAGGGGGAGGCTGGAAGAGGCACACTAATGTGTCAAAGAAGTAGAGGAATCTATGCAAGTAGTAAATAATCTGCAATGTTGTAACAGGGGAATGGAGGAAATTTTTAAATCTTTTATGGGTAGACCTGATAGCTGATAGTTGTGTCCTTCTCTATCTCCTCTCTCTCTTCTCTCTCCTATCTCTCTCTTCCTCTCTTTCTCTCTCTCTCTCTCTCTCTCTCTCTCTATCCTTCCTCTCCTCTCTCTCCTCTCCTCTCATTTCCTCTCCTCTCCTCATGCCATTGTCTTGTCTAACTCATTAGATTTTATCGTGGGATGTTGTTTTTATTGCAGTTAGAGATGAGGATTATTAGTATATTATAAGCGATACTGTTTGTTTTGTATTGCTTTGTTTAGTTTTGCTAATTTCAGTTTGGATGATGGGCTTTTGAATTCTGTATATTTAGGGGTTCTACTTGTTGAGATAATGTTTTTTTTTTGTTTTTTTTTAAATTATTTATTTTCTATTGATTGAAGGTGTATTTCCCCTTCACCTGTGATCTCTCCCCATCCCACATCCTTTCCATTGCTTTTCTGTGATCTTCGTTATGTTATTGTCTCATGGTGATGGGGATAATTTGTTATATTGTTGTCCATTGGTGATGGGTGACGGTTTAATTGTATCGCTATTTTAATAACATTATTGTAAATCTTATTCGACTTCGCTTGCTTGGATTGTTTTGTTGTGAAATATGTCATTTTTAAAAAGCGCTATTTGAAAAGTATAGCGCATAAAAAGCAACGTTTGCGGTGGAGGAGCGAGAGGAGGGAGGTCATTGAAGGTATATTTCAGTAATGACGAAAGGCCTAGTATTTTCTAACGTTTTATTCCTGTATCTTTTTTTTTATCTAAAGATATAAACGTGAAAAATGGATGAAACAGTAAGTGAAGTAATTTGTGTGTCTGCCGTTCTATGATTTTCGGATTGTCTGTTTTTAATTCTTAAAACATTTTTATTTAAATGTGTGTGTGGACGTGAGCGCGCACGCGCTCAGGTGTGCTTCTGAGTATGTGTGTGGCGTGTATATGTATATGTGGTAATTTGTATTTACAATGTATTTCCTTATCGATTTTTTCCTGGTTTTTTTTTTGTAAACGATGCAATAATGTAGTGTCTTAGTATAATCATTACGAAATTTGTTCTTAGATAGATGGCTTGATGAAAAAAAGCAAATGCATTGCTTATTCAATGTACCATCTGGAAATAAAATTTTGACTTGACTTGACTTGACTTGACACACCCTACTGTATGAATGGTGGGGGAATGATGTGACCCGCTCGCTCTCTTCTCTTTTCTTGTTTTCTTTCTTTCTTTCTTTCTTTTTTTTTTTGCCTGGTCACCAATAGATGACCTGGCCACTTACTGAATGATTTCGCTTACTAAATGTGCGGTCATTTTCCAGGGTCAAACTGTCCGCAGACCCGGCTACTGACTGATTTTAGGGGGGTATTTTTTTCTACCCTATCACATATGTCAGCTGTAATGAAGGGGGGAGAAGGGGGTAGGGCAGTATGGGGCGTACTGAACTAAATAAAGGGGTTGTGTAGGTGTGTGTGTGTGAGATAGAGAGAGAGAGAGAGAGGAGAGAGAGAGGATTGAGAGAGAGAGAGAGAGAGCAGCGTAGTGTGAGTGGAAAGTGTGTGTATGTGTGTGTGAAGTAGTGTGTTTGTGAGTTTGTGTGTTGCGTGTGTCGTGAGAGAGGGGTGTGTGTGGAAGGGGATGTGTGTGTGAGTGAGTGTGTGTGTGTGAGTGAGTGTGTGTGTGTGTGAAGTATGTGTGAGTGTGAGTTTGTGTGTGCGTGTGTGTGTGTGTCGTGTGAAAAGAGAGAGAGAGTGAGTGTGTATGTGTGTGAAGTAGTATGAGTGCGTGTGTGTTGTTGTGAGTGAGAGTGTGTGTGGATGTGTGTGAAGTAGTTATGGTGTGGTGAGTTATGGGATTAGGGGAGAAATTGGTAAATGAATGTTTGAAGCAGGGTATAAAGGGGAAGGGAGGGTCATGTGTAGGTTTCTCTTTATGAGGTTTTGAGTTAATGGGGGGATATAGGGGTTTTTATTGAGGGAGAAGGGTAGTATAGGGTGGGGAAGGGAGAGGAGAAGGGGGGAGAGAGGGAGGGATGGCAGAGAGAGAGGGGGGGAGGAGAGAGAGAGGGGGAGGCGGATGAGATGAGACAGACAGGACAGGGAGGGAGAAAGACAGAGAGCGAGAGAAACACACACCCACACAACAAAAGTTCGTGCACATCAGACAAGACAGAGAAAAAACAAACCAGACAGGTCATTCACAAAGAAGGAGGAAAAAAGAAAGAAGGAAAGAGGAAAGGAAAAGGAAAGGTTTACGTGGTATGCAATAGCATGCACCTCGACTTTTCCGACAGATCTTGCCATGGGCGTTCGCACTTTGATCAAAGAAAGCAGCCACTGTCACTAAACTTACCGGACACGAGAATATTGGGGCTGGTGCGGGGTTAGAAGAGTTGGGGGGAGCGGGTGGGGGGGGGGGGGGGGGGGGGAGAAGAGGGAGAGAAGGGAAGAGGAAAAAGAAAGAAGGGAGAGGAAGGAAGATCAGAGAGGAAGATTGTGAACTTCACACTGAAACAGGGCCAGACAATGGCCGCACTCACCTTCAAGTTCTTCTTCCATTTTTTGGTTTTATTCGCTATAAATCACCATGCATTCCTCAATAATGCTCTGTGTGTGGTGTGTGTGTGTGCGGCGCGCGATTCTCGTTGCGTTATGTGCGTGCGTGCTTGTGTGTGTGCGTACGTGCGTGCTGTGTGATAGTGTGTGTGTGATTTTAATTGTGCGCGCGGCGGTTGTGTGGATGTGTGTAAAAGACCTGCTCCGGACTCCTACTCCTGATTTTTTAACTACTTTGGTAAGTCTGATTCTTTGATTTTATCAGGTAAAACTTTTTTTCCATGGCTATAGGATATCATTCTTTGTCCCCTAGACCCTCAAAACAATAGCACAGTAATTTCTGTTTATACCTTACAATCCCCCGAAGGTGGTTATACTGCCACCTTAATGGTGGGGGTTAAAAAACGGCTCATACGCAAATCTCACCGTGTGTGAACCTCGCAGCTCTTAAGCCTATGAAACAACAAATAAAAGAACAACAAAAAACAAAACAAAAAATCTCGTTTTTTCTAAGTTACACTTTGATTTCTATAGCGATGGGGGCGGCGTTTCCATAAAGCTAAGCTGGAGGGTGGCCCACGATGCTGTTCAGGACCGACCGAAAGAGGAAAATTCCAAGACTGTGATGATGACGATGATGATGATGATGTTGATGGTGATGATGGTGGTAGTGATTCTTTCAAGGTCGTGAAAAGGGAAAAGGTTAGGGCCGCCAATATTCATCCATTCATCATTCAGTTCATTCATAACCGACAAGAGTTGAGCGACAGGTCTTGGCCTGGAGCAGGAAGATGAAGAACGGCAGTAGTTAGTAGTACCGGCACAAAAAAGAACCCTTTGTCTTTCATTTTTACACCACAGGCAGAAGAACCCAGCGCAATCCAAACGGCACGCACTCATTTCTATTATTTTATTTTACTCTTTTACTTTACTCTCTTATTTTTTTTGCACTATTTTATTTTTGGAGGATAATGGAATAAGCCAAGTAATGTGCTTTTTTTCCATCTCCAGTCCCGTGTGTGTGCAGTTTTGTCAATGTTGTCATTCCGTCCCACCGGCCACACAATGGCTAACTCTCGAAAAGGCGGAACGGGATTAACGTTGTGCGCAAGATGTTACTGCTTGCCGTATGCCCACACGGGACCTCGGTTTTATAGTCTCATCCGGAAGACAACTACACACACATACGCGCAGCACAACGGCGCACGCACACATTACAAACACGCGCGCGCACGCCCAAACACGACGTTGCAGACTTGCATGATCGCACAAAGAACATGGCTGAGGGTACATATCAGAGAGTGGAGAGAGAGAGCGATAAGAGAGAAGTGTGTGTGTGTGTATGTTGCGGTGCGCGCGCGCGTGTGTGTGTGAGTTGTGTGTGTGAGTGCTTCGTAGCTTGTTGCGGACGTTTATTGTACTTGAATCAGCATTGCATTCGCTTTCTTTCATCAAGCCATCTTGTGTGTTGTGTGTGTTGTGTGGAGTGGTGTGTTGTGTGTGTGTGGTTGTGTGTGTGTGTGTGTGTGTGTGTGGGTAGTGCGCGGCACACGCGCGCGCGAACGGACGTATGTGGGCACATCCGCTCTTCCCAGTATCGGAGTGTATATCTAAGGATAAATGAGCGAGACAGAGCGCTGAGTGTGCGCGCACACGGCGCGCGCGTGCGTTGCGTGATGTGAGTCTGTTATGCGTGCGCGCGAGCGTTGCGAGCGCGTGTGTGTGTTCGGCACACACACACACACACACACACACCACACACACATTCCCTGTTCTTTACCCTAAAACTCGGACAGATTGAAAAAGACCCTGCAGCGTGATGTCAGTTTGAGTAAGAATATAGCACAGAGAAGAGACCACGGCTTTTGTGAGATGTCTGACGGAGCGAACGTGGCATGATTGACATACATTTTTCATAGGAACACCTCCCCCCCCCCCCCCCCCCACACACACCCCCTCACCCACACTTCCATCTCTATATCTATCTCTCTCTCTCTCTCTCTGTTCTCTCTCTCTCTCTCTCTCCTCTCTCTTCTCTCTCTTCCTGACCCACTCTCTCTAATCTCACTCGGCAATTACACTCCCTACTAGGTTACTACATAGTTTAATTTCCTACATTACAAGAACTATCCATTCTGTAACGTTCAGGCAAGAATCCTGTTTCTTCACTATCCAAAAAAAAAGAAGTGAAAAGAGACAGCAAGAAAGTGAAAGGATAAAAAGAAAAAAAACGAGAAAAAAGATCCTATGGGGTGTTTTTTTAAAATTCAACACTATATTAAAAAAAACCAGAGGATTCGCCTGAGATGATTCCGGAAGAGACCTGAAAAGTACATTTTTTAAACGGAGTTGGACGAGCAACAAAAGGGAAGAAAAGGAACGGATGACATGAATGATGGAATGCATAATTGAAAAAAACACCACGGACAGGGAAAGTGTCGGCCGTCAAAGGGACGTACTAACAAAACGCAACAACAACATATATATGTGTGTATATATTATTTATATATATTTATATATATATATATAGAGTGAGAGAGAGAAGAGGAAGAGGAGAGAGAGAGAGAGAGAGGAGGACAGACGACAGACAGACAGCCAGACAGAGAAAGAGAGACGAAAGGAATGGTCATTAGTAACTTTATCATTATTGATGTTGGATGTTGATGATGGTGATGATGTGATGATGATGATGATGATGTTGGAGACGACGATGATGACTGATGAAAATTGGAAGGCTGGGTAACATGGAACAAAACAAAATATAGAACTTTAAAACCTTTTGAGTGTTTGGATAGGATAAGCGTGACACCCAATAATAAATTCTTTTTTTTCTTTTTTTTTTTTTGGGGGGGGGGGGAACCTTCCCCTGATTTCACTTCTCTTCATAACAAAATATGAAGCAAGCAAGCAAAGCGCACTCACACACACACACACACACACACACACACACACCAAACCCACTGCTCTCTCTCTCTCACTCACTTCACACACACACAAACTATTACACTACACACATTACACCACACACACATTATTACACACATAACATACAATATACATATATAAATATATATTATACATATATTTACTAGAACATACAACACCATCCCCACATCCCTCTACTTTCACACACACACAACGACGCACACACACACAAACACACACCACACACAACACAACACTCACACACACACACACACCAACTCGCCACACACACACGCGCGCGCGCGCGCGCGCGCGCGCGGACACACACACACACAGGCCGCGCAAACGCAGCATCTAACAACCTCCTTTCCCAGAAACTGGGCAGAAATTTGATTATAGTGGAGATGCCTTGCCCACAGTACATCCCCACTCTCTCGGCCAAGTGGGCATAAGGACAGTCAGCGCTGGAGATGTTCTCCAAAGGCCAACCAGCCCCCAGGGCTGCAGCACATAAGCACTGTGCAAGTCAAGCCTCCTAGTCAGAGAGTCATAGTCGATCACTAAAGACTAAGCTGTAAAGTGGAATTCCATGAGTGGGAAAGCCACTGGTCATACAGCCTCTCACTTTGCTGTTGCCCCCAGCGTCAATGGTTTAATCAAGAACTGTGATAAAGCCCAGGCGCTAACTACATACACTACAGCAGCATCCTGATAGTCTGGAACGACGGATGAAGGGAGGAAGGAAGGAAGGAGTTAACTGAACTGAAGGACGGTCAGTCAGTTCATTAGCCAGTGTTCAGGGAAAGGCTCGCTGGCTGTTGTTGTTCTTGGGGCATTTTGTGATCTTATTAGATAGCAACAGGGAAGTGAGTGACCTTTTCTTGACTAAAAATGTCTTATATGTCTGTCTTGTCTGTCTGTCGTGTGTGTATATGTGTGTGTGTCTCTCTCTCTTTTTCTCACGGCCAATATATTACACACACCTTCACACACACACCTTCGGATGAGACTATAAACCGAGGCCCCGTGTGCGAACGCACGCAGAACATCTGGCGCACACGTAAAATCTTGTTCTGCTTTTCGCAAGAGTAGGCCATTGTGTGCCGGTGGGAACAAATGACAGAATTCACAAAACCGCATACACCTGAGGACTGGATGTAAAAAATCACATAAGTGCTTATTCCATTATCCTCGAAATAAAAGAATAATAATAATAAATAATAACACACACGCTGTGAAACACACACACAGCGACCCGCTCTCTCTCTCTCTCTCTCTCTCTCTCTCTCTCTCTCTCTCATCTCCTCTCTCTCTCTCTCTCTCTCTCCTCCCCTCTCTCTCTCTTCACAAACATGCACAAACACACGCATCAAACACACACACAACACACACACACCTACACACACACACACCTACACACACACACTTCTCTCTCTGATCAAAAAGCGACCAGTCGATTTATCATAATGCTTGATGCCCTGCCGACCACAAAGCCACATCAGGGCTGTCACCTCGCTGACAATCAATTATTAAAGCTCCAAATTGAATTGCTCAACAAGTTGCAAACAAAATTCCAAACACACACACAACACACACACACACACACACACACACACACACACACAGAGCCGATAATTTCTCGTTTCAGAGCTTTAGAGACTTACTAGGTCAACACCAGTGTGGGTGGCTTGCACGTTGTTATGGTAAAGCCACACACCTACCACAATGTAAAATTAAATTCATGCAAATGACCAAGACAGACAGACAGACAGAGAGATACTGACTGACAGATGAGAGATACAGAGACTGAGACAGAGGACAGAGAGAGAGACAGAGATAGAAACAGACAAACAGACAGAGACAGAGTGAGATAAACACACACAGCTAGACACACAGAGAGATTGACAGACAGACAGACACACCGACAGACAGATGAGAGATACAGAGAGAGACTGAGACAGAGGGACAGAAGAGAGAGAGACAGAAACAGACAGACAGACAGAGACAGAGTGAGATCAACACGCACAGCTAAAATTTCCCCATGCTAAAAGGCTGTCGCTTGATATATATTATATCCCTATCAGATGAAAAATAAAAGGATGCACTATTTTCTCCACACATCAAAAGATTACTACAATTCCACATTGAAAACAAAACAAGGCCTTGAACATCAGACATAACCCACACTTCACTCTCTTGATAAATCAATTACAGCAAAACTCTTGTCTTCTTACATCTGCCCCTTCATAAAGTTGTCCACCCTTTTGAGAAAGAAGATTGGGGATTTAGGAAGACGGTCAGTTAGGATAAAACCACCCTTTGGAAAATGTCATTTGATTTGGGCGCTCTCTGTCCGCGTCTGTCTGTCAAATCTCTGTCTGTCTCTCTCTCTCTCTCTCTTCTCTCTTCTCTCTCTCTCTTCTCTCTCTTCTCCCTCCATCGCTTCCCCACTCCCTTCTTCTTCTCTTCTCTCTCCTCCCCTTCTCTCTCTCTCCTCTCTCTCTCTCCCCTTCTCTCTCTTCCCCTCCTCCGTCCTTCCCCCTCCTCCATCTCTCTCTTCCCTTCCTATCCCCTCTTTTCCCTTCCTCTCCCCTCTCTCCCCCCTCCATCGCTCTCTCTCCCTCTCCCTCCATCTCTCTCTCCCTTTCCCTCTCTCTCTCTCTCCCTCCATCGCTCTTCTCTCTCTCTTCTCTCCTCTCTCTCTCTCTCTCTCTCTTCTCTCTCTCTCTCTCTCTCTCTCCCTCCCTTTTTTCCTCTTTTCTCCCTTCCTTCTCTCTGTCTCTGTGGTTTTGTACCAGTCTCTCAAACCCCCCTAACCCTTTACACGTCCTGTCCTTTCGGTTTTTCCCCCTGTTGTTTCCACTCTCCAAAGGTCAGGGGGCTCAGCTGAGGAGACAGCCGCGCACACAC
>CM054146.1:57148469-57168469 GCA_028751875.1 Rapana venosa
TCCAGTCCCCGTGTGTGTGCAGTTTTGTGTCAAATGTTGTCATCGTTCCCACCGGCACAAATGGCCTACTCTTCGAAAAGCGGAACGGGTATTAACGTGTGCGCAAGATGTTCCTGCGGTGCGTTCGCACACGGGACTCGGTTTAATAGTCTCATCCGAAAAGGACATTACACACACATTCGCGCACGCACATAACGCGCACGACACTCATACACACACGCGCGCGCACGACACTACGACGTTGCAGACTTGCATGATCGCACAAAGAACCATGCTGAGGCTACATATCAGAGAGTGAGAGAGGAGAGCGAGGAGAGAGAGTGTGTGTGTGTGTATGTGCGTATGCGCGCGCGCGTGTGTTGTGAGTGTGTTTCTGGGGAGTGCGTGCGGGCTTGCGCGCACGTATGGTCATTGATTCAGCAATGCATTCGCTTCTTTCATCAATCATCTGTGTGTGTTTTATGTGTCGTGTGTGTGTGATTGTGTGTTGTGTGTGTGTGTGTGTGTGTGTTTTGTGTGTGTGGTGTGTGTGTGTGTGTGTGCGTGCGCGCGCACACGCGCGCGCGCACGGGACGTATGTGGGCACATCCGCTCTTCCCAGACATCGGAGTGTTTATCTAAGGCCATGAGCGAGGACAGTGCGCTGATTGTGCGCGCACGGCGCGCGCGTGCGTGCGTGCATGTGTGTCTGTATGGTGCGCGCGTGCGGGCGCGCGTGTGTGTGGTTCGGCGCACACACACACACAACACACACACACACACACCATTCACCCGTCTCTTACCCAAACTCGGACAGATTGAAAAGCAGCTGATGTCAGTTTTGAAGTAAGAAGATAGCACAGAGAAGTGCCACGGCTCTTTGTGAGATGTCTGACGGAGCGGAAAACGTGCATGAATGACATTACTTTATATGGAACACCTCCCCCCCCCCCCCCCCCACACACACCCCACACCACACTTCCCTTTCTCTCTCTCTCTCTCTCTCTCTTCTCCTCTCTCTCTCTCTCTCTCTCTCTCTCTCTCTCTCTCTCTCTCTTCCCTGCCCCACACTCTCCTAATCTCACTACGGCAATACACTCCCTACTAGGCTTACTACAAAGTTTACCTTCCTACATACAAGAACTATCCTTTCTGTAACGTAAAGGGCAAGGACACCTTTTCTTCACTATCCAAAAAAAAAAGAAGGAAAAAGAGACAGAAAGAAAAGTGAAAAGGATAAAGAAAAAAAACGAAGAAAAAAGATCATGGGGATGTTTTAAAATCAAAACTATATAAAAAAAAAACCCAGGCCGGATTCGCCTGAGTGATTCCGGAGACTGAAAAGTACATTTTTAAACGGAGTTGGACGAGCAACAAAGGAAGAAAGGAACGGAAGACATGAATGATGGAATGCATAATTGAAAGTCACACCACGAAGGGAAACGTGTCGGCCGTCCATAATGAGTTACTAAAACAAAAACGCTGACAACAAACATATAATATGTGTGGTTATTTATTATTGTATATATTATATATATATATATATAGAGAGAGAGAGAGGAGAGAGATGAGACAGAGGAGAGAGAGGAGTGACAGACAGAAGACAGGACAGACAGACAGAGACAGAGAGAAGAAAGATATGGTCATTATTAACATTTATTATTGTTGTTGATGATGATGATGATGGTTGTGATTATGATGAGATGATGTATGATGGAGACGGACGATGATGACTGATGAAAATATGAAGGCAGGGTACATGGAAACAAAAACAAAATATGTAACTTTTATAAACCTTTTGAGGGTTTTGGATAGGAGGATAAGCGTGACACCCATAATAAACTTCTTTTGTTTTCTTTTTTTTTTCTGGGGGGGGGGGGGATCCTTCCCTGTTTTCACTTCTCTTAATAACAAAATATGAAGCAAGCAAGCAAGGCACACACACACCCTATCACACCACCACACACAACACACACACACACTCTCTCTCTCTCTCTCACTCACTCACACACACACACAACTATACATACAACATTACCCACACAACATTATACACCTTTAATACATCATACATATACATTTATATTATACATTATATACATACGAAACACCACCTCACCACCATCCCCATCTACTTACACACACACACACACGCACGCACACACACACACAACACCACACACCACACCACACACACACACACAAACACACACACACCACACACACCGCACACGCACACGCGCGCGCGCCAGGCGCGGCGCGCGCGCGGACACACACACACACAGAGTCGCGCAAAACAGCACTCACTAACAAACCTCCTTTCCCCCATTATATTTCATTGCATACCATATGGTGGTATGCATATTATCGGGGGACCATAAGATGCGAGGTGAAAGCGAAGAGGAGGAAGTAGGGAGATAGGTTTAGGGGGGGGGGGGGGGGGGGGGAGGGGAGGGGAGGGAGGGAAGGGAGGAGGGGGATGAGTGCGGGAGAGAGGAAAAGTATCATGGGAGAATGATGGTAGTGTAATGGGAGGATGAAGGGGGGGGGAGGGAGTGGGCGAAGTGAGGAAAGAGTGAGACAGAGACCAAAGACACAGCATGACAGAGGACAGGAAGACAGTGAGAAGGGAGAAAGATACACAGAGAGAGAGATCGAAAAGAGAGAGAGAGAGAGAGAGAGGAGAGAAGGGAGGGGGGGGGAGATGGTTACAATATTACGCTGATAAAACACTTTTGGTACATATCATTTTATTGTGGAGTAACTAATGGTAGTGTCAATGGAGGATGATTGGGGGGGGGGGGGGGGGGGGGGGCGGAGTGAGGAAGAGAGAGACAGAGACAAAGACACAGCAAGACAGAGACAGAGAGACAGTGTGACAGGGAGAAAGATTACAGATGAGAGAGAGGCGCGAAAGAGAGAAAGAAAGAAAGAGAGAGAGAGAGAGAGAGCGAATGATCGAGAGAGGGGGGGGGGGGGGGGGGGGGGAGATGGTTGCAATTTACGCTGATAAAACACTTGTACTATCATTTTTATTGTGAAGAATAATGGTAGTGTCAATGGGAGGATGAGTGTGGGGGGGGGGGGGGGTGGTGGAGAGAGGAAGAGAGAGACAGAGTCATAGACACAGCAGAAAGAGACTCAGAAAGACAGTGAGACAGGGAGAAAGACAGAGAGAGAGAGAGCAATAGAGAGAAAGAGAGAGAGTAAGGGGGGGGGGGAGAGCATGGTTGCAATATTACCGCTGATAAAACAACTTGTACGTATAAATTTTTTTGTGGAGAATGTGGAAGAATAATGGTAGTGGTCTGTGGGAGGATGAGGGGTAGGGGGGGGGGGGGGGGCGGGAGTGAGGAAGAGTGATGACAGGGACAAAGAACACAGCAAGACAGGACAGAGAGACAAGTGAGACAGGGTAGAAAGGAAAAGAGAGAGAGAGAGACTGAGAGAGAGAGAGATAAGAGATCGGAGAGAGAGAGAAGAGAGATGAGAGCGAGGAAAGAGAGAGAGAGTGGGGGGGGGGGGGGAAACGGTTGCAATTTTAGGCTGATTAAAACACTTGTGGTATCATTTTATGTGGCCAAGTCCTGCCTGGGTTCGTTTTACTGCCGGCAATTAATCCTACTTCAAAAGGAGGACTACAATACAGGCTTGTAATGAAACAACAATATGAAATAGAGAGAGGGAAGGGAGGGATGAGTGAGAGAGAGGGAAGGGAGGGAAAAGAGAGAGAGAGAGAGGAGAGTGAGGGAGGGGGGGGGAGAGGGAGAGAGAGGGCAAGAAGAGGGACAGATACTATACCAGAAACAGAGACAGACACAGAGACAGACGGAGACCAACAGACAGGACGGAAGAGGAGAGAGACAGGACCACCAGACAGCAGAGACGGAGATACAGAGACGGAGACAGAACGTTATATAAAGGAATATTACAGAACAAGTGGGTGAGGGCGCCACTGGTGCCACACACCAACACACACACACACACACACACATTGAAGACATCTTTGCTCACACGTTAAATCCTTTCGCTTTTCGTTAAGAGTAGGCAGTGTGTGCCGGGTGGGAAGCAGATGACAGAATTTACGCGACCGCATGCACTACGGGGACTGGATGTTTTAAAAAAAAAAGCACATAAGTGCTTATTCATGATTCTCGATATATTAAAAGAATTTGTAAAAAGTAAAATTTAAATAAAAACATTACTCACACACAAAAAACTTACTCAAAAACACCCTCTCTCATTACACACACACGCGACACTCACACACACACACACACACCACACACACACACACACACACACACAACACACACACTGAAAACAACAAACAAATCCCTCTCTCCCTCTCTTCTCATCACCTGTATGTGGTTGAGGTGTCCACCCCACGCCAGTTATCACTGACCACACCACACCAGCACACCAGGGCGGCAGATATAGCCAGCCTTCCTGCAAATAACATGTATACACACACAAAAAATGGTTCAGTACATGTTAATAGCGACAATAAATTATAGGAAACGACACGTTTATCATCTCAAAGTCAGAGGAAATGCTGTGGGTTACAAAAAATACATGGAAAAACATTAACACGGAAAATGTCTCTGGTGGAAATAGGATATCCCCTTTCCAAAATTCAACACAACCGTTTTCTAATCTTATATTTATATTTTTAAATCAAACAACAGTAGATGAGATAGATATTGATTTGATTAGATAGACAGAGAGGGGGAGACAGAAAGAGAGACAGACAGACATACATCGACAGATAGATAGATAGATAGATTCGATAGATTAGATAGGAGTGGGGGGGGGGAGACAGAAAGTGAAGAGAGGAGACAGAGATCGATATCGATCGATAGATATAGATAGAGAGAGATGGTGAGGGGGGGGGGGGAGAGACAGAAAGGAGGTCAGACAGAGATCAGTATTTTTTTTGGTGCTTAGGACATATATTCTTCAGTGCAAACGCGCACAAAACCACGCGTGCGCACATACAACACACATGCACACCACACAACACACCACACACTCACGCACATACACATGCACACAAACTCATACACACACATAGTTATGCACACACACAACAACACACTACACACGCACAACACAAACATAACAACAACACAACACACTACACACCACCATGCACCACACACACACACACACAAGCAAACACTCACACAAGCAAACACACACCACGTATCATTCAAATGGTGAAGTTTAAGGAACGACAGAAGGAAAACTAAGTCATACATTTAATCACACTGCCGACGACAGTCATAAAAAATGCTTAGAGACGAGCGACAGGAGACAGAGAGAGACAGGACAGAGACAGAGAGAGAGAGGAGACACAGAGGAGAGAGAAACAAGAAGACCCCAAACAACAAAGGGCATGAAAAGAAACAAAGAATCCAGAATCAAGAAGGAAAAGCAATACTATCATTAAATACTCAAAGAGTTTGAATTCAGCAGAAAGGCTATTTTCTACATTAAGATACGTCAGTAACTTTGGAAGTACCCTTGTAAGCCCTAAGGACCTGCGACCGTTTGACAGCTTTACGACATCTCATACATAACGATATGATGCCCGAGTGTTCAGAGCGTTGAACTCCTGATCTGACGGCACGGGTTCGAGCCACCACCGGGAAATCCGTTCGAGAAGGGTCCACCCTCCCCCCTCCCCCCGCCGGGTCCCCCCTCCCCCCTTTCCTTCCCCGGGGATTAACATCAGTAACGTCTCCACATCCCGGAAGTCTTTTGGATGAGACTTTCAAACCGAGATCATGTGTGCGAATGCTCACAGAACATCTTGCATGTGTACACGTTTAAAAAAACAAAAACCAACCCCGTTCTGCTTAAAGGAAGAGTGGGCCAATGCGTACCGGTAGGAATAGATGACAAATGTTGTTTTTAAAACGTGTGCGCATGGTGTCGTGGTTAGATATCATTCCCTACGTTGGAATATGGCTGCCTTAATTAATGGTGGCCGATCAGAAACGGGTCTTATACGCAACATTTTTACCAATGGTGAACAAGTTACCGGAGCTATAGCCTTGGAGCGAAAAATACTATATAGTCTGTACTGTATAATCCTATTTTATATTGATCTATTTGGTATCTATAAAAAAAATTTATGTGATCTGTATTGATGTTTTGTAGAAAAGACTCTAATCTAGAGGAGTATGCTAAAAACTTTATTATGTCCGGTTCGGAATATGGGCTGGCCCAAAACAGAAACTGATGAAGGAAAAATGTAATAGGTTGAGGACGACTCTCTCTCTCTACTCTCTCTCTCTCTCTCTCTCTCTCTCTCTTTCTCTTTCACAACACCACACACAACATCACTCTCTCACTCATCACACACACACAGAAGCGCACACACTCACAACACACACACACACACAACTCACACTTGCATATGGACACACACAACCTACCACACACTCACTTCCACACACAAAGACACACACTTACTCTCTCTCACCCCCCTTACACACACAGTGTACTCACATCACCTACACACACATCACACAACCACTCACACACACACACACTCTCTCTCTCGCTCTCTCTCATCTCTCTGCTCTTTCTTCTCTCCTCTCTCTTTCTCTCTCTTCTCTCTTCTCTCTCTCTCTCTCTCTCTCTCCTCTCTCTCGACGGACGGATTAGCCTGGTGAGTCCAGAGTGGCTATATCGTGATCTGATGACCCGGGTTCGATTCTCGTTCAAGAGGATTTTCCTCTTTGGAGTGGTAATCAGTGCCTTACTCCACTACTCCCCAAAAAGTCCTTCGGATGAGACTATAAACCGAGGTCCGTGTGATGCGACGCACGCAGAACATCTTGCGCACACGTTAAAACCGTTTCGCTTTTCGGACGAGTAGGCCCATTTGTGTGCCGGTGGAACCGGATGACAAATTTACAAAAATTGCATGCAACACGGGGACTGGAGGAAAAAGCTTATGAGTGCTTATTCCATTATCTCGAAATAAATAGATTATTATTTTTTTTTAATTTTCTCTCTCTCACACACATAGAAGTCACACACACCACTACACACACACACACACACGCACACCACACACTCTCTCTCTCTCTCTCTCTCTTCTCTTCTCTCTCACAAACACACACACACACACTCACACTAACACACACACACACAAACACACACACTCACACAACACACACACACTAATTAGTTGTGTCTAATTACACTTAAAATGTGGAAAAAGAGTTAAATTGAACGAACTAAACACACACACATACACACAAATTTACACACATACACACACATATTCACTCACACACACACATATTCGCTCACTCACATACATAACACACTCACTCCACTCACACACCCAACACACACACACACACAACCACTACACACACACACTCACACACACACACATCACACACACACACACACACACACTCACACACACATCACACAACACACACACACACACACAACACACACACACTATTTAGTGTCTAATATCACTTAATGTGAATAAGACGTTAAATTGCAAGAACAACAACCACACACACACACACTCATATACACACACACACTCACTTCACTCAACTCACACACACACACACTCACACACACACACTCACACACACACACACACACCCCCCCCCCCCCCCACACACACACTCACACGCAACACCACACACTCACACACACACATCTGTTAACGGGCAGGCAGATAGGGTGCAGACAAGAACACGGTCCGTATCCGCACGTGGCCAATGAATAGTGAACTCTACCTCCCTTGAAACTTCCAGCCAACACACAGCGCCCGCAATATTAGATAATAATCATTATTAACCTATACGTAAACTGCGTACACAGTTATGGCACCGAAGGTATGGAAGGCTAGGGGGTTTAAGATCTATGTTATTAGAAATTTAATTTGCCACAATGAAAAAGAGACTGTTATTTTGAAGTTTTGTTTAGGCATCAATTTGGTAAGTGAAATGTATGCTCTTTTCCTTTTTGTTTTTTTTTTGGGGGGGGTTGTTTGTGTTTTGGGGGGGTTGTTTGTTTTTGTTTTAAACAATAATGTTGATTTTGTAAGACACGATTATTCTTATTCTGCAGCTGCTCATTTGTTACTTACTTACTTATTTTGTGTGTGTGTGTGTGTGTGTGTGTAAGTCAAGACGTTTCTCACACACCACACCACACCACACACCACACACACACACACACACACACCACACACACACTATCAAAAACAAAAAAACCGGAAAACCTGGGTCACGGAATAATGTCAAAAAACACACTAGTGTATAGCAGTATCAAAAACGCAAGTCGTCACAAAATAGTGTTTCAAACGTAATATCCATCACAGACTTCACAAATTCATGCTGTTTTTTGCGGGCCCACATTTAATCATTGCTCAATTTAAAAGCATCACAATACACACACAGTCTGGTATGATGATTGTATCAAAACACCTTGGTCAGTGCAAGGTTAACATCAAGACCATGCTTGGTCACAGAATAAATGTCAAAAACACATTTCGGTCCTTAAAAAAGAGAAAGGTAAAAAAAAGGGTTTTTTTTTAACAGAGGTCGTCACAAAAAAACCACACACAAACAACCCTCGTCAAAAATCCAGACTTAGTCAAGAAAACTATTGTCAAAAATCAGACTCCGGTCACAGAACTAATGTAAAAATTCAGACACGATTACAGACTTACGGAGTCAAAAGCACAGGCCGACAGTAAAACAACGGCGTCAAAAACACACTCCAGTTGGAAACTGATTATGACAAAAAAACGCCACTCAAAAATATCAAAAACACATTTGGCTACGGAAGTGGGTGTCAAAAACATACCTGTTCACAAAAAAATTAACATCGAAAACACACACGATCAAGGAATAAGATCAACAACCAATCAAAAACAAAACAAAAAAATCTTATACAATATTCCTTCTTTTCCCTAACTTATTCTCTTCAATGTTTGTTTTTTTTTAATAAGCTAATATTGTTCATTTTTAGACACTGTGACACTGTCATAAAAAGGAATACAGCATTAGATGGAGGAGGTAGAGGTGAGAAGAGAGAGAGAGAAGAGAGAGAGAGGGTGGGGGGGGCGGGGGGGGGGGGGGAAGAGATACAGACTGAGGGATCTGCCCGGTGACTGATAGTGACAACCACAGGAAACAGAAAAAAGATTGTGCACCCCACAGAAAATAACACACACACACACACACACACTGCGCGCACATGCACACATACACACAGGAGGGAGACAAGATGATAGGTGGGAGATGAGAAGAGAGAGAGAGACAGACCAGACAGACAGACAGAGACAGAAGATGTCAGAAGAGAGACAGAGGAGAGAGCGAGACAGAGACAGAGAGAGACAGAGAGATACAGAGAGAGACAGAGCGAGATGGGAGATGAGAGAGAGAAACAGAAACACAAGACTGAGAGAGAAAGAAACACAGGACTGACAGAGTGAAGAACCCAGGACTGACGAGACGAGAGGAGAGAGAGATGATGAGAGAGAGAGAGAGAGAGAGAGAGAGGGAGAGATCTGAGGAGAGAGAGAGAGAGAGAGAGAGAGAAAAACTCGAACTCGACTCGAAAGATTTATTCACAAAAAGGCCATTGGCCCATACATGAAGGGGGGTTGCCAAACTGCTTAGTATTTTAATGAGAAAAATAAGTAACACAAAAAAAACAAAATGTTATTGTATACCCACAACCACTACAATAAAAATCAGTTCCAAAAAATATGACTTAAGAAACCAAGATAAAAGAGAGAACTCGAACTCGAAGATGAGAGCGAGAGACAGACTAGAGAGAGAGAGACAGAGAGAGGACAAGAGATAGGACAGACAGACAGATAGAACAGACAGCTAGTACAGAGACAGACAGTGCCCGAGACAGACACAGAGACGACAGAAATAGTCAGATACCGAAAGAGAGACAGACAAGCAGGAAGTAAAGAGAAAACGACGGTTTTAAAAATCTTGATGCTAACACAACAAAAAACAAAAACCCCAAAAACAAAACCAACGCAGAGAAGACCAGTAAAGAAGAGCACAAGAAGACCGGCATGATTATGAAGATAAAAAGAAGACCAGGACGTGGAGAAGATAATAATAATAATAATAATAATAATAATGATAATAATAATAATAATGTATGGAATTTATATAGCGCTGAATCTTGTAAAGCAACAAATCAAAGCGTCAGTTTTTATTTTATTTTATCGCCCTTTAAGTCACGAGGTTTCTCTGCGTGAAATTTCGGGTAGGGCTGCTCTCCCAGGAGGGCGCGTGCCACAAGAGCAGCGCCCACCTTTTTTTTTTTCTTTTTTTTTGTTGGTCTGCAACTGTATTTGTTTCCTATCAGAGTGGCTTTTTTCTAAGAATTTTGCCAGGGACAACCTCTCTTGTTGCCGTGGTTTCTTTTTACGCGCGCTGAAATTTTGTGTAACACACGGACCTCGGTTTATCGTCTCATCCGAAAGACTTGCGCCCAGACCACACTCATGGTCTAATGAGATGGGAAAATTTCAGGCCCAAAGGGGTACGGAACCAAGCACACACCCGACCGGATTTTTCGCATTCTAGGACAGGGCGCGTTACAGTAGAGGGACAGGTCTGAGAAGAAAGAAGGGCAGGTGCAGCAGCCATAGATATGATATATATATATTTATATACAGCACAGTTGTAGGTATATATATATATATATAGACTGGGCAACCCGCCCCGACTCGGAGCCCCACCATCCATAAAAAGATTGGGTGTGAGTTGTGTGTGGTGGTTGGTGTGTGTTTTCTTATGTGTGTGTGTGTGTGGTGTGTGTGTGTTGTGTGTGTGTTGTGCATTATTGTGTTGTGTGTTGTGAGTATGTGTGTGAGTGTGTGTGTGTCAGTGCGTGTGTGTGTGTGTGTGTGTGTGTGTGTGTGTGTGTGTGTGTGTGTGTGTGTGTCAGTGTGTGTATGTGTGTGTGAGTGTGTGTGGTGTGTTGTGTTGTGGTTGAGTGGGGGTCTTTGATGTGCGTGCGTGGTGTGTGTTTGTGTGTGTGAGTGTGTGTGAGTGTGTGTGTGTGTGTGCGTTGAGTGTGTGTGAGTGAGTGTTGTGCGCGTGTGTGGGTGTGTGTGTGTGTGTGTGTGTGTGTGTGTGTGTGTGTGTGTGTTGTGTGTGTGAGTGTGTGTGTGCGCGCGTGTGTGTGGTGAGAGGTGCGGTGTGTAAACACACACATCTCTCTCTATTCTCTCTTCTCTCTCTCTCTCTTCTCTCTATCTCTCTCCTCTATATAATATATTTTATATATATATTATATATATATATATCATATATATATATCATTTTATAGATATATATATATATATGTGTGTGTGTGTGTGTGTGTTATGTATATATATGTATATAGGTAGATAGATAAGATTCTCTCCCTTCGAGAAAAGCCTACTTACGACACTTGTTAAACACAGCCTCAAATACCATTTCAAACCTCTAAGACTTTACCCTATGGTTCGTCTCATACTTATCTGTCACTGCCTTCAATGACAAATTCTATCATCCTGCCGAATGTATAACCTGTGTGGGTATGTGTGTGTGTGTGTGAGTGTGTGTGTTGGCAGCGCGTCGCTAGTGCGTGTCGTGCGTTGCTTGTGAGTGTGAGTTGTGTGTGTGTTTGGATTTGTTAAAACTGTAGGGTGTTGGTTGCACATGTGTAGGAGTGGGTTTGAATTTATATATATATATAAATATATATATATATATATATATGTGTGTGTGTGTGTGTTGTGTGTGTGTGCGTTGTTGCGTCATGCCTCTTCATTTCTTTTGTGCGCGCGTGAGCGCGCGCGCGTATTGTATGTGTAGAGGGTTGTGGAAAGAGCGGAAGCAAATCCGGATTCTATCGTTAATAGAAACACATGCAGTAGGCGGATTTAGGTTCATCGAACGTACTTGTTGTACCCTTCAACAATCGCTGCTGCTGTGCTTTAAATGAAAGGAAGAGAAAGCAAAGGAAGGAGAAAGGACGGGAGAAAGGAAGGAGAAAGAAAGGAAGGGAGGAAGGAAGTAAGGAAAGAAAGGAAGGAAGGAGGAAGGAAAGAAAGGAAGGAAAGGAAGGAAGAAGAAAGAAAAGGGAAGGAAAAGGAAGGAAGGAGGAAAGAAAGGAGGATGGAAGGAAGGAAAGAAAGAAAGAAGGAGGAAAGAAAGAAAGGGAGGAGAAGAAAGGAGGAAGAAGGAAGAAAAGGAAAGAAAGAAAGAAGGCAATGAAAAAATAAGAAAGAAAGAAAGAAAGGAAGAAGGAAGGAAGGAAGGAAAGAAAAAAAAGAAAGAAAGGACTAAAAGATTAAAGAAAGAAAGAAAGGAAGGATAGGGGGAGGAAGGGAAGGAAGAAGAGAAAGAAGGAAGGAGGAAGAAGGAAGGAAGGAAGGGAATGAAGAAGGAAAGGAAGGAAGACAGAAAGGATAGGAAGAAGAAATGAAAGAAAGGAGATGAAGAATGAAAGGAACAGAAAGGAAAAATACTTTCCTTCCCCATAACAGTTCAGAGATTCTATCTATCGGATTTTGACTGGACCTGCGCTGCTCCATGTGAGAGACAGAGAGACAGCGGACAGAGCGAATGAGAGAGAGAGAGAGAGGAGCTGAGATGAGAGAGGAGAGAGAGAGAGAGATGAGAGAGATGTGAGAGAGAAAGAGAAAGTGTGTGTGTGTGTGTGTGTGTGTGTGTGTGTGTGTGTGTGTGTGTGTGTGTGTGTGTGTGTGTGTCGTGCGTGTGTGACTGTGCGCGGTAGGATAAATGAATGAGTGAGAGTTAAATGAGAGTACATGATGCGTATCTACAAGTGACAGGGTCGTGCTTTCTGCACTGAATTTAAGCTACAACCTGCAGTTATCACCTGAAGTTATAACCTGGAACTACAACCTGAAGTTATCACCTGAAGTTATAACCTGGAGCTACAACCTGAAGTTACCACCTGAAGTTATAACCTGGAGCTACAACCTGAAGTTACCACCTGAAGTTACCACCTGAACTTACGATTTGAAGTTACAACCTGACCTTACAACCTAAAACTACAACCTGTAATTATCTCCTGAAGCTACAACCTGAAGTTATCAACCTGCACTTACAACCTGAAGTTATCAAACTGCACTTACACCTGAAGTTATCAACCTGCACTTAAACCTGAAGTATCAAACTGACTACACCTTGCAGTTATCAAAACCTGCCCCACCTTACAACCTGAAGTTATCAAACTGCACTTACAACCCTGAAGTTATCAAACTGCACTTACAACCTGAAGTTATCAATACTGCACTTACAACCTGAAGTTATCAAACTGCACTTACAACCGCGAAGAAAAATTATCAAACTGCAACTTAAAACCTGAAGTTATCAACCTGCCTTACAACCTGCACTTAAACCTGAATTATCAAACGGCACGACAACCTGAAGTTATCAACACTTGCATTACAACCAGCACTTACAACCTGAAGTTAGCAAACTGCACTTACAACCTGATGTTATCAACTGCATTACAACTGAAGTTATCAAACTGCACTTACCACCTGCCTTACAACCTAAGTTCAACCTGAAACTTACAACTGCACTTACAACCTGAAGTTATCAAACTGATTACAACCTGAAGTTATCAACCTGCACTTCAACCCGAAGCTGTAACTTTGGTCATGAGATTGGAGCAGCACGTTGCATTTCTCGATTTCTAAAGAGATTGAGAAACTCTTGTAAGAGCAGACAGGGAAAGAGGTCTTTTGAGGAAAACAAGAAAAGTTTTTAAAAAAGAGTTGACCTCTGCAGCGCTTGATTATTCGCCCTTAAAACCCTTCCTACTGGGGCTAGAGGCTGCAACATGAGCTGGCAGAAAGGAGCTTCGTTCGATCCTCTCTGAGTACTTGTGCTGTAACGTATGTCACCTTCGCTAGAAACGATGTACGGTCATACATCTAGCTGATTTGCATCACCAGGACCAGACCATGCCTTCCTTGCATTCTCATCTGTGCCTTTTTTGACAGACTGAAATTCGGGTTCGCGAATCCAGATTCTCTTGTGACTGCCTGATGTATGCACAAATCGCACCCACAGTTCCTCTATTCGATCTGTCTCTTTCTCTGGTCTATCTCTCTGTCTCAGTTCTGTCTGTCTCTGTCTGTCTCTTCCCCCCCCCACCCCCCCCCCCCCTCTCTCTCTCTCCTCTCTCTCTATCTCTCTCTCTCTGTTGTCTGTCTGTTTATTCTGTCTGTCTGTCTGGCCTTTGTCTGTCTCCTCTCTGTCTCTGTCTCTGTCTCTCTCTGTCTCTCTCTCTCTCTCTCTCTGGTGGATGTAAAAACTGTCTTGTGTTTATGCTATTACCCTCAGAAAATTAATTTTCGTTATTGTTATGTTATTGTTCTCTTTCTCTCTCTCTCTCTCTCTCTCTCTCTCTCTCTTCTCTCTCTCTTCTCTCCTCTTCTCCTCTCTTCTACTCTCTCTCTCTCTCTTCTCACTCTCTCTCTCTTCCCTCCCCCTCAACTCAAATGGAGAATGCATAGTGAAGCTAATACATGCCCTTTTTGTATTGAATCAAGAGAACGTGAAGTATAATCCACAATTATTGTGTTATACACACATACAACAACAAAAAACCCAACATCCCAGCATAAAAAAGCTTCCTTGCCTAATGTATTAAGACTTTGTTTACTCCTTGCACACAGTAGTCTAAATATCGTCAGATCTTAATTTATTATGCTAGGTAGTTTATTTTGTAACCTGGTTTTATACGTATTCAAAGCACAAATTCTGTTTTATGTTCATGCAAAACCTTAAACGTAAAAGATATACCACGAATTATTAGTTTTCTTCTCCTTCCTATAATACAGAGCTTAGTCGCTACCGGTTCTGACTGTGTCGGATTTGTTTTGCTAGTGTTTTGTCACAAATGTTACTTTTGTTTTGTCACAAAATGTGCTTTACCTGTAGTATGACCACCAACCATTGATAATCATGTTCAAGCATCCCCTTCCAGTTGTTATAATTCAGCAACGGCATCTAGGCAGATACCGTATGTTAGAGCTAGCTGTTCTCTCTCTCTCATAGTTGTTATCCTAAGTCATATTTTTGTAAGCTGACTGTTTGTTATACAAATAACATTTTGTTCGGTACGAGTGCTCCCCCCCACCTACTCCCACCCCCTCTATAATACTAAGCTGTTCGGGCAACCTCTTCTGTATGGGCAATGGCCTTTTTGTGAATAAAATCATTTCGAGTTCGAGTTTCTTCTCTCTCTCTCTCTCTCTCTCATCTCTCTCTCTCTCTCTCTCGCTCTCTCTCTCTCTCTCCTCCTCCTCCTTACCTCCGCCGCCCTCTCTCTGTCTCCTCTCTTCACCTCCTCTTACCCCCTCTCTCTCTTCCCTCTCTCTTTCCTACCTCTCTTCTCCCCTCCTCTCTGCTCCCTCCCCCTCTCCCTCCATCTCTCTCCCGCCCTCCATCTCTCCCTCTTCCTCGCTCTCCCTGAGCAAAAGACAATGACGAATCTCCCCATCAAAACAGCTTTTTTTTTTTTTGTAAAAGGAAAAATGGCTTGGCAGATCGTTGCATAATCTACATTCAGGGCTGTGTGCCGTACCAGATGAGAGAGAGAAACGAAAACAAGATGAGAAGAAAGAAAAAGATGGAGGAAAAAAAGGGAGGGGAGGGAGAGGGAGAGAGGATGAGAGAGAGGAGAGGAGAGAGAAGGGAGGGGGAGAGAGAGAGAGAGAGAGAGAGAGAGAACTCGAACTCGACTCGAAAAGATTTATTCACAAAAAGGCCTTTGGCCCTACATAAAGGGGGGGGGTTCCAAACTGCTTAGTATTTTAATGAGAAAAATAATAAACAAAAAAAAAAAAAATGTTATTTATACCCACAACCACTCAATAAAAATCGTTCCAAAAAATATGATTTAAGAACAAGATAAAAGAAGAACTCGAATCGAAAGAAAAAGGAGAGACGCCCAGAGAGGAGAGCCCAGAAAAGGGGGGACAGAGTAGGACAGACAGACAGTAGACAGACAGCTAGTACAGAGACAGACAGGCCGAGACAGACACAGGACGACAGAAAACAGATCCGAAAGAGAACAGACAAGCAGAAGTAAAGAGAAAACAAAGGTTTTAAAAATCTGATGCAAAACACAACAAAAACAAACCCCAAAAACAAAAAAAACGCAGGAAGACCAGAAAAAGAAACACAAGAAAACCGGCATGATTATGAAGATAAAAAGAAGACCAGACGGGAGAAGATAAAATAAAATAATAATAATAAAATATAATAATAAAAAAAAGAGGAATTTATTAGCGCTGAATTTTGTAAAGCAACAAATAAAAGCGTCAGTTTTTTTTTTTATTTTATCCCTTTTAAGTCACGAGTTTCTCTGCGTGAAATTCGGGGCTCTCCCCCAGGGGGGGCGCGGCCACAAGAGCAGCCCCCACCTTTTTTTTTTTCTTTTTTTTTTTTTGGTCTGCAACTGTATTTGTTTCCCTATCAGAGTGGTTTTTTTCTAAGAATTTTGCCGGGGAAAACCCCCCTCTCTTGTTCCCGGGGGTTTTTTTTACGCGCGCTGAAAAATTTTTTGTAACACACGGGGGCCTCGGGTTTTTCGTTTTCCTCCGAAGACTGCGCCCAGACCACACTCATGGTCTAATGGTGGGGAAAATTTCGGGCCCCAAAGGGGGACGAACCAGCACACACCCACCCCGGGGTTTTTTGCATTCAGACAGGGCCCCGGGTTTCCCTTGAGACAGGTCTGAGGAAAAAGAAGGGCAGGTGCAGCAGCCATAGATATGATATATATTTTTTTATATACAGCACAGTTTTTTTGTATATATATTATATTAGACTGGGCAAAACCCCCCCGACTCGGGGCCCCCCACCATAAAAAGATGGGTGTGGTGTGTGTGTGGTGTGTGTGTTTTTGTGTTTTGGGGTGGTGTGTGTTTTTTGTTTGGTTGTGTTTTGTGTTTTGGGGGTGAGTATGGTGTGAGTGTGGTGTGTGTGCGTGTGTGTGTGTGTGTGGTGTGTTTGTTTTGTGTGTGTGTGGTGTGTGTGTGGCAGTGTGTGTATGTGTTTTGTGAGTGTGTGTGTGTGTGTGTGTGTTTAGTGGGTGTGTGTGCGTGCCGTGTGTGTGATGTGTGTGTGAGTGTGTGTGAGTGTGTGTGTGTTGTGCGTTGGTGTGTGTGAGTGAGTGTGTGTGGGTGTGTGGTGTGTGTGTGTGTGTGTGTGTGTGTGTGGTGTGTGTGTGTGTTGTTTTGTGTGAGTGTGTGTGTGCGGCGTGTGTGTGGGGAGGTGTCGTGTGTGTAAACACACAATCTCTCTCTTTCTCTCTTCTCTCTCTCTCTCTTCTCTCTCTCTCTCTTCTATATATATATTTATATATATATATATATTATATATCATAATATATATCATTTTTATATATATATATAATATGTTGTGTGTGTGTGGTGTTTTGAAAATATGCTATATAGATAGATAGATAGATTCTCTCCCTTCGAGAAAAGCCTACTTACGACACTTTTAACACCAGCCTCAACATACCCATTTCAAACCTAAGACTTTACCCTATTGTTTCGTCTCACAATTATCTGTCCCTGCCTTCAATGACCAAAATTGCTATCATCCTGCCGAAGTGTATAACCTGTGTGTTTTGTGTGTGTGTGTTTTGTAGTGGTGTGTGTGGCGCGCGCGCTTGGCGTGTCGTGCGTTGCTGTGGGGTGTGTGTGTGTGGTTTGGATTTGTTAAACTGTTTGTGGTTGGTTGATGTGTAGGAGTGGGTTGAATTATATATATATATAATATTATATATATATATAAATGTGTGTGTATGGTTTGTGGTGTGGCGTGTGCTGTTTTGCGCGCGTGCGCGCGCGCGTTGTATGGTAGAGGGTTGTGGAAAACGGAAGCAAATCCGATTCTATCGGTTATAGCACAGCAGTAGGCGGATTTGGGTTTATCGAAAGTACATGTATGTACCCTTCAACATCGCGCTGCTTGCTTTAAAAGAAAGGAAGGGAAAAAGAAAGGGAAGAAGAAAGGAAGGGAGAAAGGAAGGAGAAAGGGAAAAGGAAGGGAGGAAGGAAGGTAAGGAAAGAAAGGAAGGAAGGAAGGAAGGAAAAAAAAAGGAAGGAAAAGGAAGGAAGGGAAAAAAGAAAAGGAAGGAAAGGAAGGAAGGAAGGGAAAGAAAGGAAGGAAGGAAGGAAGGGAAAGAAAGAAAGGGAAAGGAAAGGAAAAAAAAAGAAAGGAAAAGGGAAAAGGGAAAGGAAAAAAAGGAGGAAAAAAAGGAAAAAAGGGAAAAAAAGAAAGGGAAAGGGAAAAAAGGAAAAAAAGAAAGGAAGGAAGGGAAGGGAAAAAAAAAAAAGAAAAAAAGAAAAAGGAAAAGGGGGGGAAGGGAAAGGGAAAGGGAAAAAAAAGGGAAAAAAAAAAAGGAAAAGGAAGGAAGGGAAGGGAAAAGGGAAAGGAAAAGGGAAAAAAAAGAAAAGGAAAAAGGAAAAAAAGAAAAAAAAAAGAAAGAAAGGGGAAAAAAGGAAAAAAATTTTTTTTCCCCAACAGTTAGTATTCTAATTCCCATCGGGGTTTTTTACGGGGGTGCCGTGCTTGAGAGGAACGAAGAAACGAAGAGAGAGAGAAGAGAGAGGGGGGAAGAGAGGGGAGAGGGGGGAGAAAGGGGATTAGAGAGAGAGGGGGGAGAGAGAGGGGAAAGGGGGGAAAGTGGGTTTTGGTTGGGGGGGGGGGTGGAGGTTGGGGGTGTGTGTGTGTGGTGTGTTGTTGGGGTGGTGTGTGTGGGTGTGGTGGCGCGCGTAGGATAAAGGGAAAAGGGGGAGTTAAATTAGAGTACATGGGTTTCTATCTACAAGGACAGGGGGTTTCTTTCTGCACTGAAATTTAAAAAAACAACCTGAAATTTTCAAACCCGAAATTTAAACCTGAATTTCCAAACCCGAAGTTAACCCAAATGAAGTTTTAAAATGGAAATTTCCAAACCCGAAAAATTACAAACCCGAAGTTTCCCAAAACCCGGAAATTTTTAAAAACCTTTAAGTTTCCACCTGAAGGGTTTCCACCCGAATTACCATTTTAAGTTTTCAAACCTTAAATTACAACCGAAATTATCTCCTGAATTTTCAACCTTTAGTTAACAACCTGGAATAAACCTTACAACCGGGAAATTAACTAAACTGGACTTAAAAACCCTGGAAAATTAAACCTACTTTCAACCCGAAAATTTTAATTAAACTGGGCCCCTTCCCAAACCCGAAGTTACACCTGAATTAAAACCTGGGGAATTTTATAAACTGGACTTCAACCTGAAGTTAACCCAAAACCCGGCCCCTTAAACCTGGTTTAATTACAAACTGAATTTTCCAAACCCGAAGTTAAAAACCTGGACTTTCAACCCGAAGTTATAAACCCAGCACTTAAAAATTTTTCCAAACCCGAAGTTAAAAACCTGGACTTACAACCCGAATTTTACACACCCTTTTTTAAAAGTTTCAAACCCGAATTACCAAACCCGAAGTTACCCCCCTGTCACTTTTAAATTTTCCTTTTAAATTACAACCTTTAAAAAATCCTGAACTACAACCTGAAGTTTTTCAACCTGCACTTACAACCTGAAGTTATCAAACTGCACTTACAACCTGCACTTACAACCTGAAGTTATCAAACTGCACTTACAACCTGAAGTTGTCAAACTGCACTTACAACCTGAAGTTATCAAACTGCACTTACAACCTGAAGTTATCAACCTGCACTTACAACCTGAAGTTATCAACCTGCACTTACAACCTGAAATTATCAACCTGCACTTACAACCTGAAGTTATCAACCTGCACTTACAACCTGCACTTACAACCTGAAGTTATCAAACTGCACTTACAACCTGAAGTTATCAACCTGCACTTACAACCTGAAGTTATCAACCTGCACTTACAACCTGAAGTTATCAAACTGCACTTACAACCTGAAGTTATCAACCTGCACTTACATCCTGCA
>CM054146.1:57178469-57183469 GCA_028751875.1 Rapana venosa
ATATATATATATATATATTTATATATATATATAAGAAATATATAATATATATATATATATTCAAATTAACCACAACCATTATCATCGCCGCTATAATCCGGTCTATTTGCCCAAATCCACATTAGACACCTCGCCAAAATGTACCATATTCTAATTCAGCAAAACTTTGGTGGTTAAAGAGAGTAATATCATCCAGAATAACGAATAGGAGATTTGTTGCTGTTTGTTGTGATTATATTTACGTCCCTGCAGAGATGTCTGATTTTGGGACTGACTTTAAAAGTCTTTTTTTTCTTTTTCAGCAGTTTTCGTTGAAACGCAATGCAGTAACCCTCCTCACCTACCGCACCAAAATGCAAACACGTATGTCCCCTTCCACACCCAGACAGAAATACATGCAAGCAAGCAAGCGTGCGCGCGCGCACACCAACACACACACCACACACACACACTCATCACACACCAACACACACACCACCACACACACACAAAGCACACACAAAAACACCCCACCCCACCCCACTCCCATTCCCCCCACACCACACACACACACACACACACACAACATCCCCACCCCACCCCTCACACATCCCCCCACCCACCCACACACACACACACCACACACACACCAACACACAACACAACAATACACACACACAACACACACACACAACACACACACACACACACACACAGTGCACGCAGGCTAGCTGGCTGGCGCATGGCTGGAGAGAAGAAAGAGAAAGAGACGAGAGAGCAAGAGAGAAGCAGAGAGAGCAGAAGAGGAAGAGCATGAGATGGAGGAGAGAGAGAGAGAGAGAGAAGATAGATGACCGGACACCACTAGCCAGCCAACAACAACAACAACAACAACAACAACAGCAGGAGCAGCACACAGAGATGTGAAGACAGTGCAGCTAGCAGCAGTACTCAACCGTGTAGTAGTGCAGGCCACGTACGTGAGAAATCCCCCAGTCCTAGCAAAAGCAGAGCAGAGCAAAGGAAAGTAGGCTAAAGGGGGAACAAAAGGAACAGGCCTCCAGCTAGTCACACGTCTTGACAAGCGGGATCCGACAACTCGCTGATGCAGGAGGGATTGATGAGAGGGGAGGGTCAGTCAGTCAGAACCCCCCCCCCCCCCCCCCCCCCCACACACACACACAAACCCAACTGCTTGAGGGGAGGGGGATGTGGTGGGATTATTCATCCCTCCCCCTCCCTTCCAAACTCTTCTTCAGTGTGGTTTGGTGTGGTGGGTGTCTTCCGTGGTCTTCTTCTCCTAGGTGTGTGGACTACGTTACACGTGGAGGAAACAGCAGCAGCATCTCTCATCTTCCCCCTTCACCACTCACTACACACAAGTCACATACTACCAACATCAGGTCACGTGCTCTTCTCGTCTCATCCTCATTCATCTCTCTCCCTCCTCTCTCTCTCTCTCTCACACACACACACACACACAGTATCTGACCCTCTGCGTCTGGTTCTGTCTCTCTCTCTGTCTTCTCTTCACACCACATCACTGTCTGTCTGTCTACTCTCTCACACACACACACCTCTTCAACACTCGCACAGTATCTGTCCGTCTGTCTGTCTCTCTCTCACACACACATCACAGTATCTGTCCGTCTGTCTGTCTGTCTTCTCACTCTCTCTCTCTCAACACACACTTGCACAGTATCTGTCCTTCTCTGTCTCTCTCTCACACACTCTCCTCTCTCTCTCTCTCTCTCCTCTCTCTCTCTCTCTCTCTCTCTCTCTCTCTCTCCCTCCTCCCACTCACATTCTTTCAACCCCCGCCACCCTCCTCCTCAAACAGTAACCCCCCACCCCACCCTTCCTCCATCACTTAAAACACGTTTCTAACTTTGCAGCGCTTGTGTGTTTTTGCTCTGCGACATGAAACAAATGAGTTCCTTCACTGATGAGTTTTCCTCCACACCCTCCTCCTCCACATCCTCCTCCTCCTCCTCCTAGACCCCCCCCCCCCCCCCTCAACCTCCCCTCCCCCCTCTCCCCTACAACCACCTCAACCCACGCTAGACTGTATTCTCAACATCCCTCCCCCCAAAAAATTGTTTGTACATGTGCCTTGTCCTTTTTACCAACTGCACATTTCGCTTAATTAAACAGGGTTTCTGTTTGTTTTCTGTTGTTCTTGATGTAGCTTGCTTGTTGTCTTGGTCTTGGTTTGGTTTGGTTTCGTTTTGATTTGTTTTGGGTTTGGTTTGGGGGGGTTTTTTGGGGGAAGGGGGGCTCTTTTGTGTGTGTGTGTGTGTGTGTGTTGTGTGTGTGTGTGTGTGTGTGTGTGTGTGTGTGTGTGTGTAAGTGAGTGAGTGTGCGTGTGCGTGCGTGCGCGCGCGCGCTTAAGTGCACGCGCACACCCACGAATGTGTTTATGCATGTGGACATTTTTTTTTTTAATTTAATTCTTTTATATTCTTTTGTATGTGTGTTCGGTGTGTGTGTGTGTGTGAGTGATTGCGAGCGTGCGTGCCTGCGTGCGTGCGTGTGTGTGCTTACGTGCCCCGCACCCACCCACACTGACGAATGTGTTTGTTATGCCTGTGGACATATGACTGCAAGTGTCGGTGGTTGCCTCTGTATACAAATGCTCATGTTTGCACAGCCATGTACATGTACGTGCGTGCTGGTACAAACATGCGTGCGTGCCCTTGTGCGTGTACACGCATGTACTGTGTGCGCGTGTGTGTGTCGCGGCTGGCCAGCATGCACTTACAGCTGACACATCACTCCGTGCATGTACAAGCATTACCCAAGGCAAAAAAAAAGAAGTCCTGACAGTACAGTAGCCTACCATCTGTGCCACTCAATAATACAGTAAGTCGCCTAATCCCATTTCCATCACGAAAATAACGGCCAGACCTAGTGCATTCCAACCATACCCGATCAGTGACAGACCAACAGTCTGACTCATTCCCAGTGAAAAGATCCTCCTGCTTTTTCACCTTCTTCTTCTTCTTCTTCTTCTTCTTCTTCATCGAATGCTCAGACAGCAACTAGTGTTGTCTGTCATATGAGCGAAAATGCGTTGCGCTGCCGTTAAGCGCCTGACGAGTCAGGCCCAGCACATCCAACTTCGGCATGGGAGAGAATTCTTATCTTTTAAGTCTTTCTGGAAAAAAACAAAAACTTAAAAGGCAGGAGAATGGACCAAGAAGGCAAACAAATAGACAAGAAGGGGGTGAAAAGAAGAAAAGGAACAAGGCAGAAACAGAGAGAAGGATAGAAAAGAGGGAATTTCTAGCACAGAATTTCCGGAAGGTGGGGGATGCTGTTTATACTGACAGGCCCCCCGGCATCCCCACGGGGAAGTCTATACTTTGACTGAAAGTGAATTGAAGGATCTGTCTTTTTTTGTGTGCATTCGTTAGTCAGAGGGACAGTTCAGTCTCTGCAATGAAGGCAGCAGTACATTGCAGGTTCTCCAAGTCATTATAGAGCTTACGTGCCTGTGGTAAAGAAAACCAGGCTGGCGAACACATCCTTCAAAGACGCACGCTATACAGCGACCTGAGGAAGATTGTGTGGCTGACGGAGATAACCCTGCAAACCAAGTTGTACGGCCCCCGAGAGGAGCTGAAATGGACATTGCATCATTTTTCCCAGACACATCTGACGGTGTAAAAGAGAACGAGAGAAGAAGAAGACTCGAAGAGCTTCTAGGCCACTGGGGTGGTATGGGTCAGTCAGGCCAGATCTTTGACTTTCGGGGTGTCTCATGTAGCGGGCAGGCAGGACTGCAGCCCACGTTCTGTTGTCTGGCTAGCTGCCAGTCTTGAAATCTCACTACATCTTCTGTTGAGGTGGATGTGGTGGAAACCGCACTCTGTATAATCACACTATATTGTATACCACTTTCAGCTCAGTCAAAGCAGATTTCTCTGCGTGAAATTCCCCACTGCTCTCCTTGGAGTAAAAGCGCACCGCTACAAAAGCAGAGCTACCCAATTTTTGATGTTTTTGTATGTATTTCATTTGCTTCCCTATCATAGTAGGGGGGGGGGGGGGGGGGGGTTCCTACAGAATTTTGCCACAGAGAAACTCTCTTGCTTCCGTGAGTTCTTTTATGAGTCCTAAAGATATCCTTCACACGAGACCGTTTCGTCAGAAAGACTAGCACCCAGACCACTAATCAAGGATAGGAGGAAAGTTCGGGTGACATAGGGATCGAACCCGCAACCCCTCGCTACTCAGACAGCTGTGTTTTACCCACGAGACCACTGTCCACTATCCGGGAAGTCGGGCAGTTGTGACGTGATGCAGCGTTGATTAAGGAGAGTTGTGCCATTTCTGCCTGTGAAGCCTCGCATGCTCTCCGACCATGAACACCCGCTGTAGTAAAGCAGGGGATGAGCTGGGAACTGAACCAAGAATAGCTCGTTGCTATATGATTTACTATAACTGCGTGTATTACGATTCACAAAAATAACTTGCGTTACGACTTCTTTTTCGAGCGCTCAGACAGCAACCATTGTTTGTCATATAGCATCATGTCATCTGAGCGCTTTGATTTGTTGCTTTACAAGATTCAGCGCTATACAAATTCCACACATTATTATTATTATTATTATTATTATTATATAAGGGAAAAGCGCCTGACATGTCAGGCCCAGCGCATCCGAATTCGGCGTGGGACAGAATTGTTATGTTTTAAGTCTTTCTGGGGAAAAAGGGCAGGAGAATGGACCAAGAAGGTAGAAAACAAGACAAGAAGGAGGTGAGAGGAAGATAAAGAAAGAAGGCAGAAATAAAGAGAGGGATAGAAAAGAGGTAATTCCTAGCACAGAATTTCCAGAAGGTGGGGATGCTATTTATACAGAAATACCCCCCCGACATCCCCACGACGGGGCAATATGATTTACTACACAGCTTGTATTACGATTTACAAAAATAGCATCTATCATGATTTACAACAACAAAAAACAGCTTTGTATTATTAGTTACAAAAATAACTGGCAATTACGACTTCTAAAATT
>CM054146.1:57193469-57198469 GCA_028751875.1 Rapana venosa
CATGGTAAGAGAACTTACCTAATGTGTGCTTTCGTTGACTGTTTAGTAGTTTTCAAGAACCAACATTGCAGAGCCGCGCGTTTTTTTTAAAACTGAGTGTCCAGAATACAGCCATCTGTGAGCATCATCTGACTGCGGCTTGAGATTCCGTATCAGGAGGGAACACAAATAAATACTAAACAACCGTCTCCACACATCATCCCTTCCCCCTAAGTGCTGGGTTGGAACTTACCAACTGCGATAGTTGACCGCTTTTTAAGAACAAACTTTTCATCAAATACGAAAGTTGACCAGTTTTTCAGAGCAAGTTAATCATCAACCGCGATATTTAACCAGTTTTTAAGAGCAAGTTATTCATAAACCATGACAGTTGACTGGTTTTTAAGAGCAATTAATTTCATCAACCAGGATAGTTGACCACTTTTCCAAAAGGAAACTTTTTTTATCAACACGAAAGTTGATCAGTTTTCAAGAGCAATGTATGCATCAACCACGATAGTTAATCAGTTTTGAAGAACCAGGAAACTGTTTTGTCAACCACAGCGGTTAACCAGTTTTCAAAAGCAAGCTTAAGAGAGGCATCAACAATACGTGACGGAGCCATCTTCCTCATTAACAACGGCCCATACCCTGTGGAGGAATGGTTTGTGTCTCCTGTATCTCTGCTACCCGTACGACAAACTAGCTGACTTCAAACCCTTTTGTGTCGCCAGTTTGTCCACGAAGAAGCCCCTTATCCCAAAGCCTGGTATTTTTTCCCTTTGCCATACAGAGAGAGAGAGAGAGAGAGAGAGTCAGACGAACAGAAAGACAAAGCTGGAGAGACAAACACACACATGGAGAGAGAGCGAGAGAGAGAGAGAATGAGAATGATTGAGAGACAGACAAAGAAACACACACATACAACACACACACGCACATGCACACACTCACAAACACACACACTGAAGGAGAGAGATAGAGACAGACAGACAGAGAGACAGACAGACAAAGAGAAAGACATTTTTTAAATATTTTTATATCGAGGATAATTGAATAAGCACGTATGTGCTTTTTTACATCCAGTGCCCGTGTGTATGCGATTTTGTAAATTCTGTCATCTGTTCCCACCGGCACACAATGGCCTACTTTTACGAAAAGCGGAACAGGATTTAACGTACGCGCAATATGTTCTGCGTGCGTTCGCACACGGGACCTCGGTTTAGAGTCTCATCCGAAAGACTTCAGGGGAGAGTGGGGTCTGCATTGATGTTAACTCCAGGGGAAAATATCCCCCTTGAACGGGAATCGAACCCGGGTCCTCAGATTGCCAGCGCAATGTTCTAACCACTAGGCTATCCCGTCCCGAAAGAGAGAGAGAAAGACAAAGAGAGAGAGAGAGAGAGAGACAGAGAGAGAAACAGACACACACACACACACATACACACACACACACACACACACACACACACACACACACACACACACACACAACAGGCACAGCTAGCCTTTCATCCGAGGCTTGCTTTTCTCCCGCGTAATGACACACATTATCCTAATCGTCCACAGACTGACTGACTACATGCTTTCTGCCCTAGCCTGAAATGATGCTTTTGGAAATAATGAAGCCCAGCCTGGGACATGCTGTCTTTCTTTCGTTCTTTCTTTCTTTCTTTCTTTCTTTCTTTGCGGGGTGCTTTCTGACCATTGAATGAATGTCTGTCAACGGTTCTGAACTTTGTCAGAAAGCTCCCCCGCCCCCTTCTTGTTTGTTTCGCCCCTTTTCTCCACCACACCCTAAATAACACACGCACGCACGCACTCATGCACGCACGTACACACACACGCACAAATGCACGCACGTACACACATATACACACGCAGAACATCTTGCGCACACGTTAAATCCTGTTCCGCTTTTCGTAAGAATAGGCCATTGTGTGCCGATGGGAACAGATGACAAAATGTACAAAACCGCATACACACGGGGACTGGATGTGAAAAAGCACATTAGTGCTTATTCCATTATCCTCGATATAAAATAATAAAATAAAATAAAAAACCACCCTTAAAACACAAACACACACACACAAAGGCATACACACACACGCTCTCTCTCTCTCTCTCTCTCTCTCTCTCTCTCTCTCTCTCTCTCTCTCTCTCTCTCTCTCTCTCTCTCTCTCTCTCTCTCTCTCTCTCTCTCTCTCTCTCACACACACACACACACACACACAGGCGCACGCACGCACACACACAAGCCAAACACACACACAAACACACACACACACACACAAACCAAACACACACAAACCAAACACACACACACACAAACACACACAGCCGAACACACACACACACAAACCACCAGAAAGTAGTCTTGTTCGAGGTCAAAGAGTTGGCCATATCTTTCAATGACTGATCTGATCAACAACAACAACAAAAAGTAAAAGTTTCAACATTCGTGGAAACGACCTCATCATCTCTTTAGCCCACAAAACACATAGCAAGGCTAGAACATAGTTCTGTATACAGCTTTGAATTATGACTGAAGCACTAGATCTGGAAACTTTTTGTCCCCTTCAAAGCAAAGGCACCCACTTTTAAGTCCCTTTTTTTCACATCAGTGCCCATTCAGCTAAGATAAGAGGTGTATGTGTGTGTGAGAGAGAGAGAAAGAGAGAGGGAGGGAGAGAGAGAGAGAGAGAGAGAGAGAGAGTGGGGAGAGAGAGTGGGGAGAGAGAGAGTGGGGAGGGAGAGAGAGAGAGAGAGAGTGAGAAGAGAGAGAGAGAGAGAGAGAGAGAGAGAGAGAGAGAGAGAGAGAGAGAGAGAGAGAGAGAGAGAGAGAGAGGAGGGGGAAGAACGACACTGAACAGCAAATTTTAAAAGGAAACTTCAAATAATTCAAATTTCACTCGGGTTGTATAAGGTCGACTACACTCACTTTGATGATCTGATCTGTAAATATCATCAGATCATCTCACGAGTAAGGGGCCTATCTTAAACTATCATGTACATGACCAGAGTGATCGAAAAACAAAAATGGACATTTGGAGTGAACATTGCATTTTTAGTTGGGGCGACAGATAATCGAACCTGCATCGTTTTTCAGGGCCAGTCCGCATTCAAACAGCTCATTGCAGCATGCATACGTCTTTGCCTCTCTGTCCCTGTCTGTCTGTCTGTCTGTCTGTCTGTCTGTCGGTCTCTCTGTCTCTTTATCTCTGTTTCTATCTCTCCTTCTCCTCCTCCTGGTGTCCTTCTCTCTCTGTCTCTCTTTATCTCTATTTGTCTGTCTGTCTGTCTGTCTGTCTGTCTCTCTCTCTCTCACTCACTCGCTCTCACTTACTTACTCACTCACTCCCTCCCTCTCCCTCCATTCCTCCTTGTCTTTTGCAGTACAAGAAACTGATACTGCTGAAGTGATATAAAGTTATCACAGATTAAGTAAATGTTCCCCCCTATGCCTTTTTCTCATACCCCAACCACAAAGCAAAAGAAAGAAAGAAAAAGGAAGAAAGCAAGAAAGAAAGAAAGAAAGAAAAGAAAGACAAAAGAAAAGGGGGAGGGAGGGGAGACAGACAGACAGACAGACAGACAGAGACAAGGACAGAGAGAGGGAGGGAGAGACAGACAAACAGACAGACAGACAGAGACAAGGACAGAGAGAGGGAGGGAGAGACAGACAGACAGACAGAGACAAGGACAGAGAGAGGGAGGGAGAGACAGACAAACAGACAGACAGACAGAGACAAAGACAGAGAGAGAGGGGGAGGGAGAGAGAGACAGAGACGAAGACAGAAAGAGACAGACAGACAGAGACAAAGACAGAGAGAGAGGGGGAGGGAGAGAGACAAACAGACAGACAGACAGAGACAAAGACAGAGAGAGACAGACAGACAGACAGAGACAAAGACAGAGAGAGAGAGAGGGAGAAACAGACAGAGACAAAAACAGAGAGGGATGGAGAGAGACAGACAAACATACAGAGACAAAGACAGAGAGAGACAGACAGAGACAAAGACAGAGAGAGACAGACAGAGTCAAAGACAGAGAGAGAGAGGAGAGGGACGGAGAGACAGACAGACAGACAGACAGAGACAAAGACAGAGAGAGAGAGAGAGAGAGAGGGGGGGGGGGGGGGGGCGAGAGAGAGAAAGAGGGGGGAAGCTTATTACAGACTCTACAGGGGTTCATCAGATACAAACAACCCACAAAGCATTCCTCCCAGTCCTAATGGCTGCCATATGTAATTACTGACTGACTGTCTGTCTGTCCGTCTATCTATCTGCCAGTGCACTTTCTGAAGGACACCACGAAATGGGGTGAAAACGGTGGGTGTGAGTAGGGGAGCGAGAGGGAGGGGGGGGGGGGGGGGAGAGTGGGGGGGGGGGAAGAGAGAGAGACAGAGAGAGACAGAGACACAGACAGACAGGCAGACAGAGAGACTGGCAGGCAGGCAGACAGAGGAAGAGACAGAGACAGAAGATTTTCTTTTTGAGGAAAATTAAATAATAATAATAATAATAATAAAATAAATGGGATTTATATACCGCAATATCTTGTAAAAACAAATCAAAGCGCTCATGTGGATTTTTTCCCTTTTTTTTAACAAAGCGAGAGACGGATAGACACTGATTTTAATGATTTATTGCGTAAGCTTTCGCCCTTTGAAACAGGAAGGAGGAGGGGAGATGGGTTACAATACCAACATAATCAAATTCACTATATCATCACACACACTCACAGAGCGAGAGAGCGAGAGACAGATAGATAGATAGATAGATAGATAGATAGATAGAGATAGATAGATAGATAGATAGATTGATTGATAAATGATAGATAGATAGATAAACAGACAAATAAATAGATAAATAGACAGATAAATAGACAGATAGATAAATAGATAGATAGATAAAGATAGATAGATAGATAGATAGATAGATAGATAGATAGATAGATAAAGATAGATAGATAGATAGATAGATAGATAGACGGATAGATAGATATATAGATAGATAGAT
>CM054146.1:57200969-57203469 GCA_028751875.1 Rapana venosa
TGAGACGTACGTCAGAGCACAAGTACAATGAACATCACTGAAGAGACAGCGGAACGTGCACTGCAGAACATCTTCTGGTCAGTGGCCTTGAGGCGACCTGACACTGGCAGGAGCGATAACTAACAGTCTGTGGAATGCTGGTTCTGGAAATGCCACAGGAACATGAAATGTGTGGCTGTTCTTGTAGAATCGGAAGGGGGGAGGGAAAAGTGAGACTGGGGATAATGGGATATGTCTCAGAGACAATGGCGCAGCCGCAATGGGAAAAGGATACCTCGTTATCAAGGTTAACTTACCTTGATCGTCTTCTTCAGGTAATGCTAAAGTTGCAGCGATGTACGTACAGGTGACAGTTAACCAGAGAAGTGGGTGACACCAAACTCATCTATTAACGGGAAAAGAAAGTGTTCTTGTTAATAAGGTAAAAAGAAAAAACCCACCTTCTACACAGAATGATAGTGTTATCGATCGTTAGTGGAAATGCCACTAAGCCAAAAACCTAGTAAAAGCTACACTAGTCGACAGTCTTACTAGTTTATTTCTTACTTCTATTAAAGGAAGAAAGCCGAACTAAACTACTTTCGTCAATGTGTCTGAATAAACGTAGATCGCATCTAAAAAAAAAAGCTGCAAGATCCCTTGAACTTTCTGCCTGTCAGAATTGTAATTGCCCTTCATGGGATGATTAAAGTGTTTTTTGACTTGACTTGTTCAACTCGGAAACTAAAACTCTGTTGAAAGGGCAGAACTAAGCCGTGGCTTAATGTGCTTTCCTCGCTCTGCCGGTCGTTATCAGCTTGTATTTACTGCACCAAGTTGTTTGCTTTAACATTCATTCTTCAAGAAAAAGGAAGTCCACATTTGCAGAACACATGATTATTAAAGCAACTACAAACTTACGAGCTTCTATTATACCGTGCTCGATGACTTGATACGCAAAACTGATTCCCACAATGACGGAAGAAACGTCATTTATCAGGCCAAAATGAAAGATTTCTACAAATACACATTTCAAATACTTTCGGCATTACTACTAAAGTTACAACTTTGAAAAGAAAAAAGCATATGGGGGGGCGGGGGGGGAGATATTATCCACATCTACTTTCACAATAAGTTTGAATCAAAAACAATACGAGTGCTTTTTGTCACAATCGCGTATTAAGGGAGGGGGATATCAAGAACAAATCAAAACCAATAATGAAATTTTGTCACATTCTCTAAATGTCTACTCATAGCCACAAACATACATCTCCATACACGGAGCTGTATGGAGATAATATAATAATAATAATGTATGGAATTTATATAGCGCTGAATCTTGTAAAGCAATAAATCAAAGCGCTCAATGAGATGTGTGGTTGTGGCTCTGTACAGATACTAGATTCTCCCCGTATTGTTCTAACCGACTGACCCACAGCCTAGCTTCAATGACATACACTTCCCAAACACATCACTGAAGCACTCTCCTCCTCCTCTCCCCCCCTCTCCCCTCCCTCCGTCTCTTTGAGCTAATCGAAACGCGCTCTTCCCTTTCAGGCCAGGTATCACGTTAAGACCCGGCGAGTCAGGCCATTCTCCTAACCGGTAACCTTTCAAACGCTATACAGTCTCTTCATCTCCAGGGATTTAGAAAACCGCGCGTTGAAAGGCGACCTCCCATAGTGCCATTGCGGAATGCTAATGGATACCGTGCATTATTCAGAGATACCTACAGGCCAGTACTGCATACATCCGCAGTATTCACGAGTTAACACTGCTGCTACACACTTATAGTGTATTTATCTGATTGCGACGGTGCAAACTCTGCTTTGGGTTGGGTTTTTTCTTTAAATGTTAATAGCTTCTTTTTACTTTTCTTTTTTTTCTTTTTTTTTCTTTTTTTTTTTGGGGGGGGGGGGGGGGGGGGGGGGGGGGGGAGCTCTTAGTTCTAAACGTTCAAAGTTACTTTTTCTTGCAAATAGGGCTCTATATTTTTACTGTTAAATTATTTAGCAGGGAAAGTCTAGTTTTAAACTTCACATTGACTCTATCTTGCAAATGGTGCTCTGGTTTTTGGCTGAATTATTTAGCAGGGGAATCTAGTTTTAAATGTCACATTGTTGTTTCTCTCTTCATGGTATGAACTTTCTAGCAGAAAAAAAACAATGCAGCATCCTAATACTGGTGGTGTGGGTAATGATGGAATGCAGTATGTCGACTGTGGTCTTTGCATTATCAACATTAGGTCTATGTCACGGAGACCTCCATGCTAAGTTGAATCCTTCTTTTGTCATTATGGGGAATCTTAGGGACTAGCTGTTGCCAAACCCCACTGAATCAGACAATGTCAGTGCCAGCGCACACATCTCTCACACTACACTACACATACACACTACCCCCCCCCCCCCCCCCCCCCCAATTACCTACCCCCACACCCATCACAACTCACCCCCCCACCACCCCACCCCCACCCCACCCCCCCCCCCCCCCCCCCCACCCCCCCCCCCCCCCCCCCCACAAC
>CM054146.1:57208469-57210969 GCA_028751875.1 Rapana venosa
AAACACACAGACACAGGAGAGAGTAAAAGCCTCTACATTGTCATTACGTATACACTGAAGTCGACGCCAACATACAAAACATTCGTATATTTATTATACAAAGCTAAAGATTTTGAACTCATCTCCACTCTGTTACTGTGGTCACCTTGGCCAAGGATCAGACAGGATTACACAGGCAACACTTCACTGCCGCAACCCTGTGACGTCACAGCACGTGATGCCTTCAGGCCGCCATGACACGGTGACAGGACAGGAAGACTTGCACATGCCACTTTTTACCCCCGCGTGGGCGGCTGCTATAATTATGATAATTATGCGAGAAAACGTTAGGGCCGACTGTTCAAGGGTCATGCAGGCTGTATATAATTATGTATTTATAACTCATCACAAGCCACGTTTGGCTGGCTACTACTACTATATAATAAAGTAAATGCAGTGAAGTATACATCAGAAATAATCTAGCACGTCCACTACTAATTCTATACCCCACTATTATTTCCGTCCACTACAATCCACTATTGTTTTCTGAAAAAAAATCTAGCAAAATCAAGTCATTCATCAACACTCTTGCACATCATCGAGCTTTGATTGTTGCTTACAAGATTCAGCGCTATATAATCTAATTATCTATTATTATCGAGAATCTTAAGATGTTGAGCCGAGGGAGAGAGAGAGAGGGAGGAGGAGAGGGGACGTTGTTGTTGTTCGGGTTTTTTGCTATTTTTTCACAGACAAAAAGACACTGATCACCAAATGTTAAACTCAACACGTCTTTATACGTACATGCGACCACTGAATACAACGTTAAATAATCAAGACACTTGATTGAATGGGGTGTTTCGATGTCCTTCACTTGTACAACATTAGGGATGGAATAAATAATAAAATAATAAAAACCCACCATTTCCCTTTTACCCACCTTATTATCAAACAGGAAGGAAAACGACCATTATATAACGAATAATGGGGAGGGTAGGGGGGATAGATGGGTCAGAACCTACCCCCCCCCCCCCCCCCCCCCCCCCGACACCCAAACGGTAAAAGCTGTCAGCGTCTAACAAGGCCTGACCAGTGACGAATCCAACATCCGCTCATTGAAATGCAATCACGCAACCGGTGTCAACGCTAGAGAGAGTGAGGGAATTAAATAGTCGCCCCCACATCAAAAGTTCTACCCCCAGCTGAAAATGGCATACACTACACACGCCAAGGTTGGGTTTTTTTGTCATTTGTTTGTTTGATTGTTTGTTTTCCTTCATTAGTGAGTGATCCTTACGCTTCAGCTTCCATCTCCCACACAAAAACAAACAAGAATTTTCCTTTTTTTGTGTGTTGGGCGTTCTCCAGCTCTACAATGCAAAAACTTTACCTATCTCGACCAAGTAGAGACATCCATGTGGGTTATATAAAATATGGGTGGCGCTGCTCTTGTGGCGACGGCTCTCCCCGGGACAGCAGCCCGAATTTCACGCAGAGAAATCTGCCATGACTTTAAAGTGGTATAAAATAAAGGTGTGAATCACTGTACACACTGGGTAAGACGTGTGTGTGTGTGTGTGTGTGTGTGTGTGTGTGTGTGTGTGTGGTGTGCGGCGCGTCGTGCGTGCGTGCGTGCGTGCGTGTGTGAGTGCGTGGTGTGTGAGTGTGCGCGCGCGGCGCGTGCGTGTGTGCGTAGTGTGTGTGTGTGTTGGCTTCTTCTTTAATTGAACGTCCTTTCTCATTCAGTGATATTAGTGTGTGGTGTGATGTGCGTGTGTGTGTGTGTGTGTGTGTGTGTGTGTGTGTGTGTGTGTGTGTGTGTGTGTGAAGCACCTAGCCATACTAGGCAGCCACACTTCAACTTCAAAACATTTTCTCATGTAACGGAAAGCACGGTTGTCTGCTAAGAGTTTGTCAAAGAGAAGGCAATCTCAACCTAATATATTTCAAAGCATAACTACAATAACAAACATTTCATGGTGAATCTTGGCACTTTTGCTGGTATCAATGATTTGCAAAACTTTTGGCTTGGACTGTTCAAAATGATTTCTGGTCTGTATATTTGGTATTCCACTCTGCTCAGTGATAGGAGTGGGAATTCCGAAGTGAGGGGGTGAGGGGTGGGGGGGTGGGTGGTGGGTGGGGTGGGGTGGGTGGGGTGGGGATCAACTGCAGGGTTGTGTGACACTGAGTAGCATAATCACTTCGGTCCGTTATACATATGAGCTAATAATTATGATAATGTTCACACACACACACAACCTGTACTTTCCGATGTGGCAAAAATAAGACGAAATAAAGAAGTGTGAGAATTTCACACCCACACGCACACATACACACACACCATCCCCCACTCCCACACATATACATCACACACACACACACCCATCCACCCCCCCACCCACCCCACACACACATACACACACACCATCCCCCACCCACACATATACACACACACCATCCCCCTCCACACACACACACACACACACACACCATACACACACGTGACAACCCCCCCACC
>CM054146.1:57215969-57225969 GCA_028751875.1 Rapana venosa
GGGGGGGGGGGGGGGGGGGGGGGGGGGTAAAGCGATGCGTTCGTGGTCTGACGGCCCGGATTCGAGCCACCACGGAATTTACCTGTTTTGAGGGATTTTACCCTGGAGTTGTTAACGTCAGTACTGACGGACTCCACTCCCTTCCCCGAAAGTCCTTCGGATGAGACTGTAGACTCACGTCCTAGTAGATGTCCTTCCTTTTTAAGACTATGAAGAACTGAGTTCTATTGTAATGCATTGCACTGTGTTGTGTTGTATGTTTTGTATTATGTTGCATCGCATTGTGTTATATTGTACTAAATTGTACTGTACCGCGTTGAACTGTCTTGTCTTGTACTGTATTGTATCGCATCGCATTGCATTGCATTGCATACAACTTTCAGTAACGGCAGATATCTCAGCTTGAAATTCAGACTGCTTTCCCCAATGAGAATGCATCGCCACAAGAGAGCATCCCTACCCATTCTTTCTTCTTCTCTCTCTCTCTCTTCTCTCTCTCTCTCTCTCTCTCTCTCTCTCTCTCTCTCTTCTCTCTCTCTCTCTCCCTGTCTCTTCTTTTATTCCTTCGAGCCACCATTAGCATTCACATCCTGTACACATACATGTCCTGTGTACACATACATACATCCATATATATGCAAATAACACAATCCTTCCCACTCTCCTTCCTCCCCCCCCCCCTTCCCTTCCCTACAACACGCCCCCCCCCCCCTCCCCCCACCTCGCCTCAATCTTCTCTACCAAATCGATGAACGATTTTTTGGGGGTGGGGGATGGGGGGGGGGGGGGGGTGTTGTAGGCTGTTTTACCTCCTCAACAACAATATTACCATACACCAACTTGTTTTCCTGCCTGAGTCAGTTATAATTCTTAACCATCCCCTATCCCTTATACCACCCCCGCAAAAACAAAACAAAAAAAAAAGAAAATAAATATACAGAATGAAATTGAGACGCCTTCTTCTGTCCACAAATAAATTGAGGTGAGAGGAACATGTTAATCTTCTTAAGAAATGTAAAGTGTGTGTGGTGTGTGTGTGTGTGTGTGTGTGTGTGTGTGTGTGTGTGTGTGTGTGTGTGTGCGAGAGAGAGAGTGTGTGTGTGTGTGTGTGTGTGTACGAGCGTGCATATGTGTGTGCGTGCGCGCGTGCGTATATGTATGCATGCATGCGTGGGTGCGTGCGCATGCATGCGTTTGCGCACACGCGTTGTGTGCATTTAGCCCAAGGGCAGACAACAGGATAGAAGGAAAGAGACGTTTCCTGAATCCAATCATTACATCCAGCAAAACAAGTGACGGCGATATTCCAATTTCCATGACCTAATTATCGGCGTGGCGTATTCCGCTGCAGGCATGGACATATTATAATATTAACTTATAAAACAAAAAACAAAAAAATGATAATGAGCGTTGTCATATCATCCCCAAAACGTACTGTGGACGCCTACACCACCTAACCTGTCTTCCTGCTCTTGTTGATTTTTTCCTGACATCACTGACACATAGCCCACTTTGAAGGGGAGGGGGGGGGGGGGGGGCCAAGGGGGGGGGGGGGGGGGGGGAGGCAAGGGGGGGGGGCAACTCCACCTTGACGCTATCCATCACTCTTCCCACCCACCCTCTTCTTTCTTTCTCCTACTCACCCTGCGTTTCTGTCCTCCCTGTTATCTCCCCAGTCCACCCCACCACACCCATGCTAAAAAGTTCGCAGAACATATCTTGCGCACACGTTCCGCTTTTCGTAAGAGTAGGCCATTGTGTGCCGGTGGGAACGGATGAGAGAATTTACAAAACCGCATACACACGGGAACATGTTTTAAAAAAAAGCAAGTAAGTGCTTATTCCATGATCCTCGATATAAAAAAAATTTTTAAAGCCTCCTTTTCTATTATTCTTCTCCTACCCTTCCTCTACCTCCTCCATCCCCCTTCTATATATCCTTCCCTGACCCTTCCTCTACCTCCTCCATCCCCCTTCTATATATCCTTCCCTGACCCTTCCTCTACCTCCTCCATCCCCCTTCTATTATACCCTTCTCCTATAACCCTCTCTCTATCTCCTCCATTCCCATTCTAAATAATAACATATACCCCCTCTCCTATCTCCCTCCTCCTTCCCTTCTAAGTCATCTCTGTCTTTCTGTCTCTCCGTCTGTCTGTCTGTCCTCTCTCTCTCTCTGTCTGCGTGTGTGTCTCTGTCTGTCTCTCCGACTGTCTCTCCGTCCGTCTCTCTGTATCTCTGTCTGTCCTCTGTCTGTCTGTCTGTCTCTCTCTCTCTCTCTCTCCCTCCTTTGCCCATCCCATCCTTTCAAATGGCTGATGTCAACATGATTAATTCAAAAACGCAAGATGAAAGAAGCTAATGGAGGCCATTGTGATCCCCCCCCCCCCCCACCCCCCACCCCCCTTTATTAACTGATGAGTTTGTTGGGACTTTAAAAAAAACAAATTTTAAAATAGCATTGATCATGTTTCGTCATATAACCCATTTCTGAAAGGAGTAACGCACACGCCTTGGGGCTAAAAAAAAAAAAAAAAAAAGTAACGCATCACAATAAAATAAAATTACAACATAAAGATACAGACGCATATGGAATCTGAATCAAATATTGCTTCAGCCAAAAGCATATAATTACATCACGAAATGAAAAAACAATACATAACAACCAAAAAGATACTCGGAGAGTCTTGGAAAACTGAACAGAACTGATTCACTTTATATAATTATGAGATCTTCAGTGCGCCAGAACCTACGGGTAGATAAAAAGTAAATTTAAGCAGCGAGGCGAGAGGTAATGATTGAAAGAAATACCTGCACACGTACATACGAATCGACATTTCCTTTTATACTTCTCTGCCAATCCTATTATATTTCATCATTCATTCCTTTCTAATTCTGTCAAGTCGCTAATCTTTCGCAAGCAGTACCCCCCAAAAAACCTACAACAAAACCACCAAAATGTCAAGGTCGGTCAGCAAAACCCAGGTAAAGACTAGACCCGATCTGTGGGAAAAAGATCAAATATTACACACACACACACACACACACACACACTGGAGTGGGAGAGATCGGCCACAAAGGACACATCACCAGCAGCGTAGGCGGCAAGGTCACATAACTCGTCCCTGATTTATACAGGGAGACAACCAACACCACGTAACTGTCAAGCACCCACTTGAAAAAAAAAGCAACCAAATCCCCTTAGTACTTCAAAAAAACACACATGTCTGCAAGCCGGAAATCCAGCAAAACTAGGGGTGGTCTAAGATGTAATACTTGACAAAGCTGGGACAGCCTAGTAAGACATTCTTTTTTTTTCCCAACAGCGACAACCAAAGATTTTTTCAAACACTAAAAACGGGAGGGAGCAGAGATTTTGCCACAGGCTGGGGCACTAACAAAGAGGGGAAGGGATGTTTTCACAGGCAGTGCAAGTGCTACTGCTGTCAACACGCCTGATCCGCTTGTAGGACAAGTCGACGGCAGATTTTTCCCTCTCAGTTTTCCTGCTACTACAGGGGGTTTTTTTAATAAAAAAGTTATGTATTTATTCAAAGTCACAGCAGATTTTTTATCTACGTGAAATCTGGGCTGCTCTCCCCCCGGGAAGAGCGCGTCGCCACAAAAGCAGCGCCACCCATGTTTTTTTCCTGTCTGCAACTGTATTTGTTTCCCTATCAGAGTGGCTTTTTTCTACAGAATTTTGCCAGGGACAACTCTCTTGTTGCCGTGGGTTCTTTTATGTGCGCTAAATAATTGTGTGTAACACACGGGACTTAAGTTTATTGTCTCATCCGAAAGACTAGCACCCCAGACCAACACTCATGGTCTAATGGATTGGAGGGGTGGGGGGAGTTTCGGGTCCAAACGGGATACGAACCACCGCACACTTCCGACCAGAACATTTCGCTTTCTAGACAGGCGCGTTACCTCCAGACCACAGATCCACACTACAGTCAAAAATGTGAAGGGGAGGGGGGGACTCTTGCTCGTAGACCGATCACCCGCCAACTGTTATACTGTACCCGGGTGTGCATCAATCTTCTTCTTCGAACGCTCAGACAGAAATTGCTGTTGTCTGAGCAAAAATGCGTTGGCGCTGCCATTAAGCGCCTAACAAGTCAGGCCCAGCGCATCCGACTTCGGCGGTGGGAGGGAATTGTTAATCTTTAAATCTTCCTTGGGGAAAAGGGGGAGGAGAATGGACCAAGAAAGCAGAAAATAGAGACAAGAATGATGTGACAGGAAGGTAAGGAACAAGGCTGAAACAAACTGGAATCCTTAGCCAAAAGGGGAAAGGAGGAAGGGATGGGAGGAATACTTGCAGACAGTCACTAGGTGCAGGTCAACTACAGCAGAAATGAGCTATGGCGAATGTCATCTTTGCCCCTACCAACCTGCAGTCTGTGCATCAGTCACCTGTTTTCTTGCTCTGCCGGTGCTTCATTCTATTTTGTTCTGACAGTTTCCTAAAGTAATTTTTCTACTTTGTTCTGACAGTTTCCTAAAGTAATTTTTCTACTAAGACTTAAATAACTATGCTCTGCCTTTTATAAAGAGAATGGGCAATGCTAGCGATATTGTGAAAAGTAACTTTCCAAACATGTATTCAAGATGCACATCGCTCTTCTTCCTAACGAATACATTTTGTATTTTTTTAATATAACCTTTCTTTCGTTGTTGTTGCTGTTGTTGTTGTTGTTGTTGTTGTTGTTGTTGTTGTTGTGATGATGATGATGATGATGATGATGATGATGATGATGATGATGATGATGATGACGACGACAAAAATGATGTACGTTTTTTAAGCCTTTGGTCCGAAATGAAAGAATACCTTAGATGCCCCGGAAGTCGGAATACGGCTACCTGAATGGTGGGCAAAAACGGGTCGTATACGCAAAATCTTACCATTGGCACACATCAGGGCTCTAAGCCGAGTAACGGGGCAAAAAAGGAAAGAAAATCTAGAGAGATAGCCCATAAGTACCTCAAAACGTTTGCCCTAAATCAAGTTTAACCCTGTGCTCTTTGTAACTACTCCTCTCTTTTCTCGTTATTCTTCCCACCTATCTTCAGACTATTTAACTAGTACTATACATCAATGTATGGGTGTATGTATGCTCGCTCCCCCGCGTGTATGCCAAGGAGAAGATCAATCAATCCTACCTTTGTTATGACTATAGTATCAATTCATTCATTGCGTCAGTATACGCCTTCCATCTCGCCTACAATATTGCACAGAACAATATCAGCTTTCTCTTGCCCTCATACCCTCTTTACTTCTGTCTCATCAATCATGTCTTTCTTGTCAATAAAATCCAATACGAAAAAAAAAATATTAACAATCCCGCCTGTCTCCCGATTTTTGGGGTTCAATTTCAACACTCCAGACCACCAACATCCTACATTGCCAACATTATTGAGATCAGTGGTCTGGGAGGAGGGCTACAGGAGATTGTAGTAGAACTCAGCAGAGACAGAGAGAGATGGCGAACCCTGGTGGCATTGTGTGGAGCTCCTACCGACGACAGCAGCGATGGAGACGGTGGAGTCGAGTTGCAATACTCCACAGCCTGTCTCCCTCATTCACAAGAATGTTTACGGCTGCCAGGGGAGTGAAGCAGAACTTTCCCGTCCCAAAATCAGAAGTCTCCGCTGGGAATTTAATACAACCCCAAAAGTAACTTCCCTCATTGTGCCGAGCATACTCAAACTAAAAAGCTTCCTTATGTACCAAGCTACCCACCCATCTTAAATTATCTACAAAAAATAGCCTCCATGCCCTCCCCCCTTAAACAAAAAGAAAAATAGCTATAGAAATCTTAGCCTTTTCCCATTCTCTTGATTGACAAAACAAAAACATTCAAAGTCTGTTTTTCTCTTTTTGACAAAATGACAAGAGTTTTATTCTCCTCAATATATCCATGACCATTCTCCTCAATATCTCTATGACCATGCTCCTCAATATCTCTCTACGACCATTCTCCTCAATAGCGATCACCATTCTCCTCAGTCTTTTACCACTCTCCTCAACATAATCTGTTACCATGCTCCCCAATATCTATGACCATTCTCCTCAATATCTTTAACCATTCTCCTCAACATTTATAACCGAACAACACTCAAACCGAAATTTTTTTTAAAAACAAAATACAACAAACCAAACCACGGCAGTGAACCAACCGAACGGAACCGAACCCCAACAACAGGAACTGACAAAGCTGAAGTCGTTCTGACAGAGCGGATCGGTCGTCCATGTCATTCCTCCAGCATACCTCCCCTTGTCATGAACACTCTTTGATCCCCGTGCCGAAAGCCGTTGAACTAGAAGGACTCAATCGATACCAGCGGCAACAACAAGACATTATCCACTGATCCTGATCCTCCCTCCCCGCCCACTCACTTGCCTGTTCGGTTAGGTCTGTGGTCAGTTTTGAAAAGAGTTAAGTCATCAAGTCAGCTGTGAACTGGGACTTGTAGCTCTCTGATGTCCTTCGTGATTAATTATCTCTTAGATCTTCTCCTCTCTCTCTCTCTCTCATCTCTCTCTACTCTCTCTCTCTCTCTTCTCTCTTCTCTCTCTCTCTCTTCAGGGTTATTCAAGTTCTCTCTGTCTCTGTCTCTCTGCTCGTCTCTCTGCCTCTCAGATCCCCTCCTCTCCTCATCCTATCCCTCTCTCCCTCAGGCCATAACTCTCTACCTCCCTATCCTCAAATGCCATAAATACCCCCCCCCCCCCTCAATGCCATAATCCCCTCCCCTTCTCCTAATGCCATGAAATACCCCTCCCTCAAATGCCATAATACCTACTCCCTAAATGCCATAAATACCCCCCCCCCCCCCCGTGCCCCGACTCCCTTTCTCTAGCATTGATATTAGACTACTTTGCATTGTGTGACACTATATTATATTGCATTATTTTGCGTTACACTATATAACATGACATCACATCTCATTGCATTATCTTCAGAATAAGAATGACTGAGGCCAGGGAGGGAGATGAGGGGAATTTCGGTATTGGGAATAGTTGCGAAGACGGCTTTGTTTGAATTAACTGTCACAAATCTGTTGTTTAGAGAGAGAGAGAGAGACAGAGACAGACAGACAGACAGACAGAGAGAGACAGAGAGAGACAGAGAGAGATTAGAGCAGGCGGCTTTATTTGAATTAACTGTCACAAAACTGTTTTTGTTAAAAAGACAGACAGACAGCCAGGCAGACAAAACAGACAAGACAGACAGAGACAGATAGAGACAGTCAGACAGAGACAGAGAGGGACAGACAGAGAGACAGAGACAGAGAAAGAGAGAGAGGGGAAGGGGATGGGGGGTGCTTTTCATTAGATATCTATTCGCTGTAAATGTAATCTTTATAACTCTCTTACCGTTGAATGAATCTATCTACTTCTCTCTCTCTCTCTCTCTCTCTCTCTCTCTCTCTCTCTCTCTCTCTCTCTCTCTCTCTCTCTCTCTCTCTCTCTCTCTCTCTGTGCCTGCATGCGTGCGCGCGCGCGTGCCTGTGCATGCGTGCGTACATGTGTGTGAGTGTATGTGTGTGAACAGAGAGCGAAGTGGGAGAAAAACACACGAAACATAGCATGTCATTGCCCCGGGGAACGAATGCAAAAACGGAGCGGATGCAAAACAAAACTATCATTAATACAGCCACGCGCTCTAGATATCCTGAGAAAGCAAACAGCCTGAATTTCACACAGCGAACCAAAATTTACAACAACAACAACAACAAAAATGTTAAGATACCAACAATAAACACTCGGGTTTAAAAGTACACACACCGTCTGGAAATAAATCAGCCTTCGAAGACAGCTGGGGAACAGGTATTTATATTTATATACGGTACAATCGCAAACTGAGACAGAAACCAAAATAACCACCGACACGAAAATACCGACAGTGTATAAGGGTAAGTAAATCGAAACGCGCGGGTTACGCTATATTCTGGCACCGCCATATATATATATAGCTTGGGTGGGGTGTGTCGAATGGACGAGCATCGTTTGTTTTAATCACGGTGATATTTCGACACGCCTGCTAGCAAGCTAGTTTGGTGATAATAATACAGCACAAGTAAAGGCGCTCGCTATTGATCGCGTGCCCTGCACAGCGTTTGTGTGTGTGTGTGTGTCTAGCAGTTTTCATACATGCATACAGTCGCAAATGTCAGCTGTTGTTATGTAATAGGATACCACGATTTCCCGCCCTGTGACTTTTTTCTTTTTCGCTTGAAGAGTGCGTTTCCAGAACGTCACGTTTTTAAAATTATATATATATATATATAATGGGATTTGTGAGAGTGAGAGGAGAGAGAGAGAGAGAGAGAGAGAGAGAGTGTGTGTGTGTGTGTGTGTGTGTGTGTGTGTGTGTGTGTGTGTGTGTGTGTGTGTGTGTGTGTGTGTGTGTGTGTGTGTGTGTGTGTGTGTGTGTGCAGGTGGGGAGTGTATGAGAAAGTGTGTGTGTGTTTGTGTTTATAAGAGATGTTGCAAGACTTGGTCGAATCATGTGGTTTTCTCTTGCAGCTTTGTGAAGACATAGATATATCGTAAACATGATTATCATTATGAAATGAGAGAACTGATGACGTCTGGTTGAATATCAGGCCACAGTACACACACACAAACACACACGCGCGCGCGCGCGCGCGCACGCACACACTCAATCTTACAGTTACACACACTTACACGCACGCATACACACTCACACACACACACACACACACATACACACACACACACACACACACACACACACACACACACAAACTTCATCCTTTCCCGTAGTACTTTAAAAAAAAAACAACTCTGTCTCTGTATCAAACCTAAGTCTTTTGTTTGTATTTCTGGAACCCTTTTTGGGGGTTGGGTTGTTGCTGGGTGTATATTGGTTACCAAACATCTAGCCAAACAAGCACCAATTACATAAGTACAAAGCATGCAGTCTTGTATACAATCAGGCTTCTGTGCACAGCACCACAGCAAACACGCACAGCTACAAAACAAGGCAAATCAAAACCTAGAGCGCCCTTTCATGATGAGACAGCTGCTGGTAGGTTAATGTCAAACCATTCCTATGACGTGAAAACATGGCCGTTTCCCCGCTCTAGGGATGAAAATAGTCTCGCATGCTCTTTCACAACAGCAACAGGAAAACAAAAGATTCCCTCCCTATTCAGCGCTCCACGAGGCTACGTATGTGGTTATATCACATTGTACTTTGAAAGAAAAAAAGGTAAAGGTGTCCCATAACCTATGTGGTCGTAGGGGAGTAAGGCATCAGAAACCTCAGCTTCTCAAAGGCACAGCATATTATGGGCCCATCTCCTCTCCCTCGCTGTTTTACCTTCCCTGACCCTAAAGAGGCAGGTACCCATTTACAGGTGGGTGGGCTGGGGGAACTGTACTGAAGCCAAGGCGCGCAAACGGTCACCCATCCAACTGGTAACCACACTCGACGCTGCTTAACTTTGGCTGGGGAAAAAGCGAGCGCTCTGACTACTGAGCTATCCCGTCACTGCTATCAAATTCTGGACATAATAAGCAAGAGGCTTTTTTTTTCTTTCTTTCTTTTTTTTTCTTTTTTGTAAAAACAAATTTCAACGTTTCTTGGGTTTCAGCATTACGCTTCAGCATCCAGTAACGATGGTGAAATTCGTGGTGATTATTAGTAGTTTTGGGGGTTTTTTTGGTTTTTTAGTACGTTTTGTTTTGGGCTTTTTTTTTTTTCGTTCCTCGGCTACAGCTCCGAGGTTCACCAAAGGCGAGAATTTTGCGTACGCGAATGTTTCTGCCCGCTATGAAGGTAGCCGCATTCCGACTTTTAGGTTGCATGCTGGATATGTTCGTGTTTCTGTAACCCACCAAACGCTAACATGAGTTACGCAATTTTCAACGTGTTGATTTGTTGATCTTCTGCATGCGTTTATGTACACGAAGGGAATTAAGGCACTGGCAGGTCTGAACTTGAAGTTGACCTGGGAGATGGTA
>CM054146.1:57228469-57240969 GCA_028751875.1 Rapana venosa
CGAAGCAGACGTGACGGAAAAGGTTTGCAGACGATCGGCGAAGAAGCGACACCACATGGGCACATTTTTCACGAAAATTCACCAAATCAAGCAAAAACGTGCAATGTTTGTGACTTACCGGTAGGAGTCTGGGCAGAAACCAAGCAGTAAGCAGACGACAAAGGCTGGATAAAGGCCCGTACACCACTTCTCCACGAGCGTTGCATGCAACACAATGAATGTCAATGGGACAGTCGCGGGTTACTTCGCTTTGCGCGCTAGGAGGACAGACCACGTGATTTTTGTGGAGCTTTAAGTTGAGGGCGGGTTAGCTCCCTTGAATGATCGAACGTCTACCCGCAAGAAAATATTGATGAAGAAGAAGAAAAGAAAACTAAGGTCGCGTCGAAAAAGGATGCCGGCGATATTTATAAACAGGGCGGTTAAAAATACACCTGTCACAGTGTTGCAAAAGTTAGCGAGGAGGTTGTGTTTTCGTTTTGGGTTGGGGTTTGGGTTTTTCTCGATTGAGAGAGATAGTTATAGGCGTGCATGACCTCATTAGGCTTGTGCTTACGTATTAAATTGTCATAGTGTGTGTGTGTGTGTGTGTGATAGGCTTGTGTTGACGTATTAAATTTTGATAGTGTGTGTGTGTGTTTAAATGGGATTATTTTTCAGAGCAGACTTCTCTGGGTACATGGGATGGGCCTATCTAATTACGAAATCCTCTGTGTGCACCTGTGAAATTTCAGTTTCCCGTATCTCAGAAGGAAATGAAGACAAAAAGAAAGAAAAAAGAAAGAAAGAAGTAAAGGAAAAGAAAGAAAGAAAAACGAAAACACACACACACTCTCTCTATGTCTGCACATTTATTATCGTTTTTTCTCTTTTTTTTTCTTTAGATGAATAGCTTGATGAAAAAAAGCAAATGCACTGCTTATTCAATGTACCATCTGAAAATAAAAGTTTGACTTTGACTCTCTCTCTCTCTCTCTCTCTCTCTCTCTCTTTGTTTGGGTACCTTCACATCTGGGATCTATCCAAATGAATGGGCTGATAGACCTACTAAAAAAAAAAAAGGTGCAAGACATAGACGGGGTTCAGCAGAATTGCATGTGCCTTTTACGCTTACAAGAAGGGTACAGCTGATTAAAAAATCCATCAAAGAGAAGGTAAACAAATCTTATAAACCAAATGGGATATTTTAAAATAGAACTGCAATCAATACCGATAGTTCAATAGTCACCAGCCGATCACAGACTTGTACTAATGCTTTCACATCAAGAAAAATTAATACTTTGTTTTGTAGAAGAAGAAAAAATCTAAACGCATTAATAACCAAATTCAGCAAAAATGATAAATTAATGTCTGTGTGGTGAGAATCTCACTCATATTCATATAGGCTACTTTTTGAAATGCCAGAGTGTAAAACCTTTCATGCCCCTTTTTTTCTGAAAACTCCATCACCAGCATATTCAATAATTTAAAACTGGCATTATTTTGAAATTGTGAAATGTCTTTGGCACAGTCCCATAGGGCATTTGTTATAGTTGCATTACCGTTAATAATGGCTTGTTTTTATGTTGTTATTATTCCTATTGTATTGCCAAGTTTCGTTATGAGGTGTAATTTGTCTTTTTTTTAACGTATGTTTTTTAAATAGAATATCCCACCTCTTTTTATTTCTGTTTTCCCTTTGTCCAATATCACTGAAAGTGAACAGATGTAAAAATTGGAGACAACAACAACAACAACAATAACAACAACAAACAGCAAAATACACAGAAAGGAGCAAGACTACGCATGCGTGTTATGAATTATTGTCGGAAAGGTTGATTTACATAAGCAAGTTTGGTGTTTCTTTGTTTGTGTTTTTCTTTCTTTTCACTTTTCCTTTCTTTGTTTGCTTGTACTTTATGTTGTAAGCAAAATGATGTTTTAGATAAATATCGTATAACATGTGGGAGCACGCGTGAGGGAACGGCGCTGATGTTTGTATAAATCATTTGTACTGTTCGTGTATGCTTGTTTTGCTTCCTTGGTGTTTTTTGTTATTTGTTCGCTTGTTTGTTTGTGTTGTTTGTTTTATGTGTTTGTTTGTTTGGCTGTTTGGTTGGTTGTTTTTATTTGGTTTGTTTGTATTTGCTGTCATTTTAAGGCCAGTTTTTAGATTTATTTTTTTTTATTTTGTATTTTTTTTTTTTATTCATTTATATCGAGGATAATGGAATAAGCACTTATGTGTTTTTTTACATCCAGTCCTCGTGTGTATGCGGTTTTGTAAATTCTGTCATCTGTTCCCACCGGCACACATAGCCTACTCTTACGAAAAGAGGAACAGGATTTAACGTGTGCTCAAGATGTTCTGCGTGCGTTCGAACACGGGGCCTCGGTTTATAGTCTCATCCGAAGGACTTTTGGGGAGAGTGGAGTCTGCACTGATGTTAACTCCAGGGGAAAATATCCCCTTGAACGAGAATCGAACCAGGGTCGTCAGATTGCGAGCGCAACGTTCTGACCACTAGGCTGTCCCGTCTTCCCTACCTTGAATGTGTGTGCATGTTTATTTTGTTTGTGCATGTTTTGTGCATGTTTGTATTGGCTTGTTTGTTTGTGGCGTTTTTTTGCTTGTTTCTTTTTTAATTTTATTTTGATTTGATTTTGTTTGTATGTTACTTGTTTGTTTGTTTGTTTTAAAATCATTATTCATTTCTACTGTTATTTTACCATGTGCCGCTGGGAACGGATAACAACATTTACAAAACTGCATGCACACGAGGACTGGATGTTGAAAATACATATGAGTGGTTCATTCGTTATCCTCGAAAAAAAATTTTTTTAAGTAAAATGAATAGAAACAAATAAATCCCAAGGCCTAAGCTGAATAACAGCCGGTGGTTCCACTCTTCAGCTTTCAGGATTTTTGGAGGATTGAATGCGGCTGCCTTCCTGGTGGAAATACAGTCAGCACACGCAAAATTCACCATTGGTGAACCTCGGGCTGTAGTTGAGGAACAATAAACAAATCGATAAATAGACAACAATTACAATGAAACAAGAACGTACAGACTTGACCTTCTCCATGCCTGCACCTTTAAAAGAGAGTAAGGCACTGGCAGGTCTGCGTTCAACTGCCATCTGTGGGAGTGTAAAAATGCCCCCCCCCCCTTCCACCTCCCTAACACACACACACACACACACACACACACCACGCACGCACGCGCGCACGCACACACACACGCGCGCGCGCGCGCACGCACACACACACACGCACGCATACACGCACATATACACACACGCATACACACACACACACACTGTTTCCTTCACCTGCTTCTAAATTCACTAAGCACTGCTGTGTCAGTATAGTACCAAATTTCGAACTCCTAATTCCAAGTCAATTCGGATTTGAAGCTTATTCCTCTAACCACTCAGCTACCAGCCTAGGGGCCAGAAAGCCATGTAGAGGTCCACGGTTCAAATCAGGTGGGACACAATACTTTTTTCCCCACCTTCTAAACTATCAGTTATGGTGTGTGGGCTACTCTTTCATTTACAAAAAATTCTGTTGGTTCATATTCTCTCCTTTTTAATGTTTTTTTCCCAATGTTATAGATGACTCTGTGGAGAGAAAAAATGGCCTGAGTATTCAATATTCCATCTGGGCATTCAAAAATAAAAATGAAATATAAACCCAAAAAATGGACTGACGCAAAAACAACAACAAAAAACAACCCAACCCTAAACAGCTAACTAGCAAATACAAAACTTATAAAAAAGCAATATGTTTTTTTAAAAATCCCAAAACAACAAAATAAAACAAAACAAAACTTTACCCAACAACAAAACAAATAAACAACAGCAGCAGCAACAACAGCAACCCCCCCCCCAAAAAAAAAAAAAAAAAAACCAACCCCCCCCAACCAAAAAACAACAACAAACAAACAAAAACAAAATAAAAATTAAAAAAAGTACAGTAAATTTTCTGCAGTTAATTTGCTATTTCCACGAAATAAAATCATGTCGATGCGTACACTTCACGCACGTCAAACGACAACAGAAACAGAACCCAACTGATGGCTGTTGTACACTCTCTGACCAGTCAGTCTGCAGTGTTCTTGTAAAATGAAACGGCAATTCTGTTTGTTACGGTAGTTATAATTATGAGCTTACGTGAGTAAGTTCAGGCATGGAGTGTGTGTGTGTGTGTGTGTGTGTGTGTGTGTGTGTGTGTGTGTGTGTGTGTGTGTGTGTGTGTGTGTGTGTGTGTGTGTGTGTGGTGGAGATGGGGGGAAAGGGGGGTTGTGAGGTGTGTGTGTGTGTATAATATGGACTTTTTATAGCGTTAAATCTTGTAAAACAAACAAATCGAAGCGCTTGCACTCAAATCATTTACATGCATGCAACTTTCCTCAAATAACATAAGATATTTCAAATTTATGCACACACACACACACACACACACACACACACACTTAGGTGGTGATGAAGGAGATGAAGAATGCTGTTGGAAAGTAGGAACAGATATGAAGGGAAAGTGTCAGGTAGGAAATAAGTGCGTTTTTAGGCTGGATTTGAAGGCATCAAGTGAAGGCTTTTGGCGAAGTGAAAGAGGGAGATCATTCCAGGTGGATGGACCAGAAACGGAGAAAGAGCGATGGCCAACAGTGGTTTGTTTGAATCTGGGTGTTCGAAAGCACAAAGTATCTGCAGCTGAGCGAATGGAGTGCACAGGTGAAGACAGTTACAGAGATAAGAGGGTGCAGATTTATGAAGACATTTGAAACAGGGTATTGGTCTTTCTTATACTTGAGTCTCTGTGAGACAAGCAGTCAGTGAGGAGATTGCAGAAGAGGAGTGATGTGTTCAGATTTTTTCTTTCTTAGGACCAGTCGAGCTGCAGAGTTTTGTATCCGTTGAAGAGAGTGGAGGGATGATGCTGGAAGGCCAACCAAAAGAGAATTACAGTAGTCTAAACGTGAAAGAATGAGACACACACACACATTTATATATATATATATATATAATATATATATATATATATATATATATATATATATAGATATAGATATAGATATAGATATATATATATATACATGTTATAGTGTGCACTTTGCCCACTATAACATTTGAACTACAACCCCCCTTTCCTTATACTCTCCCCCCCCCCCCCCCCCTTTTTCTAAAAAGAACTGTTCAGCTTGGTTATACTTCATGATTTGCTTAGTTCAGCAATTCCAAAAGACAGAGTTAGGTTTCTTTGACAACCTAACAGTGTTACAGTGTTGTGTCCAAACAAACAACTTCTCAGTCTGTTTGGATACACATAGTTGTGGGCTGAGGATTCTTTTAATCCACTTGAGACTTTAGCTAGGGAGGCCCATTGGGGTCTGCATTGGTGGCCCTTTTCTTAACTTAGGTGTCCAGCATGTCTCCATGAGTGAGTTTGGAGCATAGGCAACCACTCCATGTGTGAATTGTCACTGTCTTAGCTTAGGTGCCATGAGTGTCTCAGTGGACTGGGAGGCCTGGTAAACAAGTGAGGCCTGTGTACTGGTGCACCTTCTCTCACCTTAAGTGTCCAACATGTCTCTGTGAGCAACTCCTTGCCATGGTTGCAGCTAAGCATTCTCAATGTAGGCCTATTGTCCTATTAGAGCTGGTGGCTCAGCCTTTGTCTTTAACAGTTTCTTTGTCAGCTACATTGGAGTCCTCTCTATTCATGTCCTGAGTCTTTGTTGTAGCCTAGAGTGTGCAGTGGAACAGTGATGTAATAAGCACCCCAGAGCTTGCTACAGCTAGTCTTATTCAACAGGCTTGTGGTGGGGCCTCTTTCTTGTTGAATAGCATCCCCCCTTCCCCCTCTCTATTACCCCCCCCCCCCCCCATCCCCCCCCCCACCTTTCCTCTATTGAACCAGCAGATTTGTCATGTAGAGACTACATTGGTTGATTTTAAATTTGTTTGTCATCTGATTTGATGTGTGGTTAGGATTTGTTCCTCTCAGTTTCCAAATGTATTCATTGGTCAGTTGGTCCTGCAACTGAACCAACATAACAGGGTGTACATGGCATTTTAAAGTCTTAATCTTGCTGGCTGGCTGAGGCAACTTTCTTCTTGAGTTAGTTAGGCTGTGTGCTGTAAAACCAGACAGAATGACTTAGAAGGAAACAGCAGTTTTCTTCTCCTGCTTGAGCTGTGTGTGTTGTTGGTAGATAAAAATAAAAAGTGTTACCATAACACCCCTGCGTGGCCTCACATCATTCCTTTGAGTGTGGAGTGCCAGTGTCCTAACATCCCCTATCCCAGAACATTCCTTCATATATATATATATATGTGTGTGTGTGTGTGTGTGTGTGTGTGTGTGTGTGTGTGTGTGTGTGTGTGTGTGTGTGTGTGTGTGTGTGTGAGTGTGTGTGTGCATAAGCGCAATTCGCAAGTATCTGTACACGTATGTGTGTGTGTGTGTGTGTGTGTGTGTGTGTGTGTGTGTGTGTGTGTGTGTGTGTGTGTGTGAAAGAGAGAGAGAGAGAGAGAGAGAGAGAGAGAGAGAGAGAGAGAGAGAGAGAGAAATGTAAATGAGAGAGTGGGTGCGTGCGTACGCGTGTGTGTGCGTGTGTGTGTCTGTGTGTGTGTGTCCGTCCGTCCGTCCGTCCGTCTGCCTTCCTGTCTATCTATCTGCCTTCCTGCTTGTCTGCCTGCCTGTCTATCTATCTGTCTTTCTGTTTATCCGCCTGCCTGTCTATCTGTCTGCCTGTCTATCTATCTGCCTGTCTATCTGTCTGCCTGTCTGTCTGTCTGCCTGTCTATCTCTCTGCCTGTCTATCTGTCTGTCTGTGTCTGGGTTTGGGTTAAATCCTGGCTGCATGGCTGCAAGAGGATCTGGGCGTGACGGTGCATGTTTGAACAGTTTTAGGGTCGTTGAGTAAAGGCCGGAAGACAGAGAGGGAAGGGGGGATGGGGTGGGGGGTGGGGAGAAGGGTTAGATGGTAGGGGTGGTGGGGGAGAGTTTGAGACTGAGAATGACACATTTTTATTTCGGGGAAATTTATTGTAATGAGTGGGGAAAATAAATAACATATACATCCTAGCTTCTCCCTCCCTCCACCCCCACCCCCTCCCCCAAATTGAGACACAGAGAGAAAGGGGGGAGAGGGGTAGAGAGAGAGGGGGAGAAGAGAGAGAGGGCCTAGGGAGAGAGAGATGTATTTATTTTATTTTATTTTACTCTTTTATATCGAGGATAATGGAATAAGCACTTATGTGCTTTTTACATCCAGTCCCCGTGTGTATGCGGTTTTGTAAATTGTCATCTGTTGAGAGAGAGGGAGAGAGAGAGGGAGGGAGAGTCTATGTGTGTGTGTGACAGAGACAGGCAGTCAGAATGAACAGGGGATGAAGAGGGGGAGGGGGAGAGGGAAGAAGAGAAAAGTCAGCAGATAGTGCAGAAGCATCTTCCCCCCACCCTCACCCCCACCCTGTTCTCCTCTCTCCCCCCTCCCCACCTACCGGCCCATCTCCCTCACCCTCACTCCACTGGCTTTGTGACCTCATGCACTATGCTGTGACAGGTCAACACACTGTGTGATGTCAGGATGACTGCAGCGAGTGGGACTGATGGGTAGTAAGTAGGCAGACATTCACCACACTGATTACCAGTATCATTACCCCTGCCTGCTCTTCTCCCCATCCCTACCCACCCCACCCACCCCCTCCCGACACACACGCACGCACACAAGCACACACACATACACAATGACAATGACAATGACAAATTCTTTTATTTCGAGGATAATGAATAAGCACCCATGTGCTTTTTTACAATCAGTCCCCACCCTTAGGGATATATAAGAGAAAGAAAGAAAGAAAGAAAGAGCGAGAGAGAGAGAGAGAGAGAGAGAGAGAGAGAGAGAGAGAGAGAGAGAGAGAGAGAGAGAGAGAGAGAGAGAGAGAGAGAGAGAGAGAGAGAGAGTTGGGGTGGAATTGAACCTAAGACTGTTCGAGTTTTTTGTCCACCTGCTGGACAAAATGCATGCATGTTAGCCTGCATACATATCACACACTGGAGTTAACATCAGTGCAGGCAGCAGACTCCACTCTCCCCAAAAGTCATTCGGATGAGACTATAAACCGAGGCCCCGTGTGCGAACGCACGCAGAACATCTTGCGCACATGTTAAAATCCTGTTCCGCTTTTCGTAAGAGTAGGCCATTGTGTGCCAGTGGGAACAGATGACAGAATTTACAACACGGCATACACACGGGGACAGGATGTAAAAAAGCACATAAGTGCTTATTCCATTATCTTCGATATAAAAGAATAAAATAAAATAAAATAAAGAAAAGAAAAGAAATAAACACACATGCACCCAAGCATAAGCACGCTCACACGTGTGTGTGTGCTGACGCGCGCGCGCGCCACACACACGCACGCATACATACGAACACACACACACACACGCACGCACGCAACACATACACACACGTACACACACACTACAACACACACAAGCACGACACGACCACACACGCACACACACACATGCACTCACACACATACACACACACGTACACACACATGCACACACACATACATACACACACGTACACACACACGTACACACATTCACACGTACACATCACACACGTACACACACACGCACACACACACACAACCACACACACACACACGCAAACAGACACACACACGCACACGCGCGCGCGCGCACACACACACACACACACTACACTACGGTGACGTCACAACATGGCGACAGTAAGCAGCGACTAAAATCCAGCCTAGTGCACAGGCTTGTTACTGCATAGAGAATGACGAAAACACGACGTCAACGGGCAGCCTCCTGTTACTTTGATGTACACACATCAAGAAAAAATGCTGATCAAGAAAGTACAGGAGATGCTACGGCCAAACCCGCAAACCAAAAAGCAGCCGTTCTGCCCCATACTTCCACCCATGGCAACGCAGCAACTAACGATCCAGATCTGCCAGGCCATTCCATCATCATGGAACTCAAAGAAATGGTCTTGTCTTTGAGTGAAAAAATCACGGCTCTGGAGAGGACCGTGGCGGACCAGGGACGTCTTCTGGTTACCAGCAGCGCTAGGGTCACCGAAACACCTGTGACCAGAACCTCCAGCATGGTGACCAGAGGAACCCAGACAGACTGTTCTTCGGCTCCAAGCTCCTCCCCCCTGCCTGCCACTACCTACGCCCAAGCATCAAAACGACTGCCCTCTTCACCCAGCCCTCTGCCCTCTTCACCCAGGGCTGGCACAACAACAAAGAGGTCAGTAGAAATTGTGCAATTGGAAAGAAAAAGTAAAAAGCCTGACAATCAACGTCAAAAGACAGCTGTGATGAAAAAGAACCATGACGTCAAATCAAATTCTACTTGAAGAAGAGACTCTATCTCCCTTCGGTAGTGATAGTCCACGATTCCATTCTGCATGGAATTAACAGCAAGCGCCTAGGTAACTCCTATGGCTTTGATGCTGTTAAAGTAAAAACATCGAAAATAGGAGAGATTCACCAGTCTGTGAAAGCAAAGTCTGATGTCCAGAAAACCACAATGTGTCATTATCCATTGTGGGATAAATGATCTAAAGACACAGACCCACAGGAAGCCAGCAGAACATGGTTCAGAATGGAAAAATGTTATTGCCTCTTTCCCCAGTGCCAAAGTTGTCATTAGCAAAATTGCTCCAACCAGGAACGCAGATCTGCAGAGGAAAAGAGATGTATTCAATGCTAAACATGTTCTGAATGTTTGAACAAAAAATGTTCCTTCATCTCACACGAAAACCTGAGCACTCATTATAGTAATTTCAGAGACCAGCTGCACCCTAATGCCCAGGGGTCACGTGTCCTCGCCAGAAACATCGGCCGACATGTGCACGAATTGCTCTGGGAAAAGCAGAAGAGGAAACCTAGACGCTGGATCTACAATTCACGCCAGGTACCCTCCCACAGATCTACCTACGACCACTTCCTTCACCAGCCAGGTTACAGAGATAGCCAGTGGCCATTCACTTTCCAGGACTGCCAGTACCCATGGTGGAGATGGCAGAAACAGTGTAGACCTAATTATTTCAATGTGTTAAGAAACACTGACTGGTAATTTATGTGTATTAACTTGCAGTGCACTAGCTATGGTATTATTCCGTTTTGCTCACATCTGTAGCAGCTGTTTTTACTTGATCCAGTGTGAACTTTCTTGAATGATTAGTTTGTATTGAGTTGTTTAAAATTCTTTAGTCAGTTAAGGTTGCTTATTATTATATTTATTTTTTTTGGTTTTGTTTGGTAAAGGTTTTTTTCTGGGTTGGGTTTGTTTTGTTATTAACTCATAAGTTTTTAACGTTGTACGTTACTATGCCTTCTAAACAACAAAGCGCGTTTTCCATCATGCAGTGGAATGCTAGATCTATTTCCACTAATCTGCCATATTTAATACAGCATCTTGCTGAAAATCATTATCAAGTAGTGATGTTACAATCACTCAAAGTAACTAAAAGTAAGCTGCCCAAGCTGCCTGGCTATTATTATCCACCTGTCTATCAGCAAGTCGATACTGTAACAAAAATCAGTGCAGCCATATACATTCAGGAAGGGGTGGATTACTGCATGTGTCCCTCACCAGTGCCTAACCAGATCCCAGATATACATTCATGTGCAGCACGAGTAAGTTTTGGAAAGAATATAATAATAAATACTGTGTCTGTATATCTGCCCAAGGGACCAAATGATCTGAATACTGAGTGGATACACAACCTTAAAGATAATGAAAAGTGGTTCATTGCAGGAGATTTTAATGCACATGCACCCTTCTGGGATAAGGAATGTAGAAAAATATCTCATAATCGATTTGTAGAAAACATAGTCGACTCTTGTCTATGCTTGCTAAATGACGGCAGTGTCACAAGAATCCCAGACATTGTTAGTCACAAAGCATCAGCCTTAGATCTGTCATTTGTGTCTCCTGCATTAGCTCCAGAGTGTGAGTGGTCAACATATAATGACACCCTTGGCAGTGATCACCTGCCTATTATCACAACTTTTTGTGGAACAACAACTTTCTGTGACACTCAGAAAGACAAAATCCTCAAATTTAACTATAAAAAAGCTGATTGCAGAAGTTTGAAGACATCCTTGCAGTTTACAACACTGACAGCTTTGACACTGACAACATTGACCACATTTTATTCCAGTTTTACTGAGACCATTCTTAATGCTGCCACTTTATCTAATCCCCAAAATTAATACAGTAAAATAAATAAACATCAGGGAAATATCTGGTGGACACCAACATGTGAGGAAGCAGTTAAAAATAAACGCTCAATGTATAAAATTTATCTAAAAGATAAAACATCAGAAAATAATGTAAAACAGAAACAAGCTAAAATTCATTGTAACCTTGTTGTTAGCTCAGGCTAAGAGACAGTTTTGGACTTCTTTTTGTGCCACCGAAATTTCAAATCACAAGGACCTTAAAAAGGTTTGGGAAAAATTTCATGAAATGAAAAAAGGCGTTAGTTTACCAACTTGGCCAGTGAGACTGGAAAACAAAGAATTCCCATCAAATTTAGAAAAGGCAGAGGCGTTTGCAGATATGTTTTCAAAATCGATGCGTCTTGAAGGATTGTCACTTAAGTGTAGGAACTATAGAACAGAAGAGGAAAATAAAACAGAGTATAATGACCCAAACTCTGACAACAGTTCATGCATTAATGCTCCAATATCAGTGGATGAAGTTAGAGATGCTTTACTGTTTCTTTCTACTAAGAAAAACATCTGTCGGGTTAGATGCAGTTTCTAATGACATGCTAAAACATCTACCAGCAAACTTTATTTTCTACTGCATAAATTGTTCAATAAATGTTGGATTGAAGGTGTTGTGCCAGTGGATTGAAACAATCTATTGTCATTCCTATTCATAAACAAGGAAACCCAGAACAGACAAAACTAGCTACAGGCCATTGCTTGACCTCACACACTGGCAAGCTAATGGAGAGAATTATTCTTAAAAGGCTGATGTACTTCTGTGATAAAATAAAATAATCCCGGTCAATCAAGCGGGTTTTCGAAAAGACAGATCTGCCATAGATAACATTGGTTAAGCTATCAACGCATATAAAAATTCAGTTTGCAAGAAGAAAGAACGTTCTTGCAACATTTTTGATATAAAAGAGCGTATGATCAAGTTTGGCATGCTAAGTTGCTACATAAACTTAAGAATCTGGGCTTTCTGGGCATTTTATAATTATATTAAAAGTTTTTTGACTAATAGAAGTATACAGGTTAGAGTAGCTAAACATATTCTAGTTTTAGATCTCTTCATATGGGACTTCCCCAAGGTTCTGTAATATCGCCTCTCTTATTAATGTTTTGCTGCATGATCTTCCTATGAAATTGTCGAAGGAAGTCGTCTTAGTACAATATGCAGATGATATATGTATGTGGATGAATGTTTCTATGAAACGAAACAACACCAAAAGAGC
>CM054146.1:57248469-57278469 GCA_028751875.1 Rapana venosa
AAGATTTTCTTCACACACACAAATCTGGCCACACAAACTGTGGAGAGAGAGAGAGAGAGAGAGAGAGAGAGAGAGAGAGACAGACAGACAGACAGACAGACAGACAGACAGACAGAACAGACAGACAGAGACAGAAAGAGACAGACAGACAGACAGAAAGAAAGACAGACAGAGACAGAGAAAGAGAGAAAGAAAGAAAGAGAGAGAGATTGATTACAGGAACTGAATAGAGAAACCGAACTTTTTCACTACCATAATTCACACTATCTCCCCCAGTTCAGCAACAAATAATTAACAAAGAAAAAAACCCAACCCAACCCAACCCACAATACAAGAACACAGACACATCGGATCCTTGCCCTCCCATCAGAACAATAGCAGGATGCTGAAGGCACCTCTAGGTAGTGCCAGACTGGTGGCCTGTCTGTGTGTGGTTTGCCAGACACTCACTGCTGCAGTAGCAGTGTCAGTGCTGATGGTGCTGGAGGTTGCTTTGTATTGTATTGTATTGTATTGTATTGGGTCAGGGTTTCCCTGGAGGGCCATCTGAGTTCTGGAGCTGATGGTTTTGTATATCTTCTGTGTAACCCAGGCTCTCTATCCTTTCACTGGGTACAACAAGAGATTTCAGGTTCGTATTCTTTCTTACAAAAGAAAAAGGACAAAATATAAAATGGCCGCTGACAAGATTTATTGATGTTAATTTCTTAGAAAAACTAATGGTGATACTACAAAAGACAATGTCCCAAATCAAACTACTCAAACCACAACAGCATTCTAGGTTTCATGGTGTTTCGTGCTCTCTGCACACATTTCCAAATGGGAACCATTTGTAAGTATTACAAAATAAAAGAACTCGCTTATAGTGAAATATTTCCCAACTTTAACCAACACACAATCAAACATACACAACAATACCAATGTGAAGTGGACTAAAACACCGGCTGGGGATAGCACAGCCTAATACTTATTCAATGATGGCTACTTCAGCCATTCTCAAAAACTTCTGTTTGGCAACATGAACCTTTGTTCATTAGTGGCTAGACAGAGGAACTTCACTCCCAGAGTGTTACTGTTCCCATTATATGCATGTCAATCCCATGCACAATTTACCCAACAATTAGGGTGAGTAGCATAAACTACTTCTGTGTTCTGTCCTGTACAACTGAATAACTCAGCAGCTTGCAAATATATGCACTGCCTTGTTATTACTACAACCTGCCTGCCACAACCCTTCCAAACATCTTTGCTTTGTTGTTCAAATAGAGGAGTAAAAACATACAAAATGCTTCTCCTTGGGAAACCCACTTGTCCTTCATTAGAACACACGTTTCCTTAATCCATTCTTCACACACAAAATATAACAACATATACATCAATATGATCTGTGGGAAATGCTCCAATAAATCACTATTCACTCATAACACAAACCAACACTAAAGGGCACAAAACTAAAATTAACAATCAGTACCATCAGCTATCACCACATGTGTAATAATGGTGCTGCCATCTTTGATAATCTCTGACCTTCATGTCAGATAAACTTACCACTTTTAACATTACAAGCCACTAATCCAACACACAGTCTGTAAATTATTTCTTTACAATTAAAAGGATGTGTTTGGATCAACAACATAAAATTCATAGCTAGGAAAATACTATATAAAAAACCCACATCAATGCATTTCTAATCATGACATGTTACTTTGACCTAGATAACTTCAGAAACATAAAACCACGTTCTTCGCAAATGCTAATATTTCTCTCAAAATATTATAGTAGCACATATCAACATACAGCCCCTAATAATCAAAGCACAATCAATAAGAATTGACACTTACCTAAAAAAAAAACACGATCATAGCCCTAATCATTTGGGCGGACAACACATGCTGCCTCTAGACCAACTAGGAAACCTGTCTCAGCTGGGGACTGTCAACTCTCTCATGATCAGCTGGGAACTGCCAGGTGTCTCAAGTTGACAGGAAGTCTCAGGAGAATGCTGAGATTCCTACACCTTCTTCCTTTACTATTAAAATGTTCTAGACATTTAGAAATGTTGATACAAACCAAAAATACTTTTTAAACTTTACAAAATACCATTAAAAAACTAACAAAAAAAGTCCTTTGGATGAGACTATAAACCGAAGCCCCGTGTTCGAACGCATGCAGAACATCTTGCGCACACATTAAATCCTGTTCCGCTTTTCGGAAGAGTAGGCCATTGTGTGCTGGTGGAAACAGATGACAAAATTTACAAAACCACATACACACGGGGACTGGATGTAAAAAAGCACATGAGTGCTTATTCCATTATCTTCGATATAAAAGAATAAATAAATAAATAAACATTCCATCATTTTGGTTAACTTAGAAGATATTTAAAGTTTTTGGTACTATTTTCTTTTGGCTTACACTTCATGGAGTTCGTGCTTTGGTCACAGGTGTCCCGTTTTTTGTTGGTTACCCCCTAAAATGTTCCCCTTTCCTGGACAAATTTTTCAGGTGGGTTACATCTGGAACAATAGCTGTTGCCATTCACGTCCTTCCCCCCCCCCCCCCCTCTCTCTCTCTCTCTCACATACACACACACACACACAAACACACACATATACACACACTGGCATTCTCTCCCCCTCTTACTACCTGTCCCCCCCTCAACATACTACACACACACACATTGACAAAAAATGGACCCACACACAAATTGACTTTGACTTTCGCGTGCGCGCTATGCGCGCGAGCACACACACACGCGCGCGCACGCACACGTACACAAACACACACACACACACACACACACACACACACACACACACACACCACACATACACACACTTGCTTCACATCTTTGTCATCTTTTCTCCCAGGGTAAGTTACGGGGAGGAAGCGACAGGAGAGGAGAGATGTGTTAAGATGATTGCAAGCACAGAGATTTGTGTTGTCCTTTTAAAAGGACAATGGTTAGTCTGTCCAAGACAGAGAAGTTAGAATAAATAAAACAAAAAATCGTGGTCCATGTTCTTTAAACCGACATTGTTTTTTCTTCTGAAGTAGACAGAACGTAATATGTGCTCTGGTCTAATATCAAGTCAAGTCAAGTCAAGCCAAAAACACTTTAATCATCCCATGAAGGGCAATTACAATACTGACAGGCACATTTCATACAAACACACATTTCTCTCTCTCTCTCTCTCTCTCTCTCTCTCTCTCTCTCTTTCTCTCTCTCTTTGAATCTGTTTATCAGTCTCTATCTATCCTTCTCTGTCTCTCAATCTTTTCTTGCTGAAAATTTGCAGCAGAGCCAAATTTGTACCCAGCAGAGAAGGCACGAAAGAAGCTGTTGCTCCGACAACAAGAAAGGCCTGGTGAAATACTGCCCAGTTCTCCCTGGTTTCCTTTCATTAGGAGCCAACCAGACCTACAGCAGAGCACAGTACAGCACAGTACAGCACAGTACAGCACAGTACAGCACGCAGCATAGCACAGTACAACACAGCACATAACAGAACAGTACAGTACAGTACAGCACAGCACAGCACAGCACAGCGTAGAACAATACAGTACAGTACAGCACATCACAGTACAGTATAGTACAGTACAGTACAGCACAGCGCAGAACAGTACAGTAAAGCACAGTAGAGTACGCAGCATAACACAGAACAACACAGCACAGTACAGCACAGTACAACACAGTACAGCACAGTACAGCACAACACAGTGCAACACAACACAGCACAGTACAGTACAGCACAACACAGTGCAACAGCACAGTACAACACAGCACAGTACAGTGTAGCACAGTACAGTACAGCACAGTACAACACAGTAAACACAGCACAGTACAACACAGTAAACACAGCACAGTACAGTACAGCACAGTACAACACACTACAGCACAGTACAACACAGCACAGTACAACACAGCACAGCACAGCACAACACAGTACAACACAGCACACTACAACACAATACAGCACAGTACAGCACAGCAAACACAGTACAACACAGCACAGTACAACTCCGCACAGTACAGTACAGTACAACACAGCACAGTACAACACCGCACAGCACAGCACAGTACAACACAGTACAACACTGCACAGTACAGCACAGTACAACACAGCACAGCACACTACTACAGCACAGTACTGGACCAGACAGTGGTCATAGCTTTGCTCTACCCTTTCAGCCTTACCTGTGTTGCAGTGAAAACAACGTTTAATTCCCAAACAGTTGCTGGGGGAGCAGGGATAGCCTAGTGGTTAGAGTTGTGAGCTCGTGATCTAAGAGCTAAGTTTCGAGCCACCGCCAAGATGCCTGATCATGGGGGTTTCTCTCATGGAGTTGGCCTAACATCAGCACCGAAACCACTCCACCTAAAGTCCTTTGCATGAGACTATAACCCAAGATCCATGGTACAAGAGCACGCAGAACATGAGTGTACACGTTAAAACCCGTTCAGCCTTTCAGAAGATTGGGCCATTGCAATGCAAGTGGGCAAGAATGACATTTTTTAAAAAAATCTTTAAATGCATCCGCGCTTCTCTAGTGTTTAGACATCATTCCTACAGTCAGAATTGGGTTAAAAAGGTCGCGTACGCAAAATCTCACCATTGGTGAACCTCAGTGCTCTTACCAAGGAACAAAGCAAAAAAGAAAAAAAAGAAAAAGAAAGAAGTTACCACAGCACCGATCAAGTTTTCCCTTCACTCTCATAACTCCTTGAGTAGTCACTGGAGTACTACACAGAATTGTCCTCACTGTGATAAGTGCAGTGCAATGCAGTGCTTTCCTAAATAACCCCTCAAGTGAAACAAGTGCTATTTCCGTAAAAATTTTACGAAGATTCCAAAAATCCTTAGTGTTACTGTAATTTTCAAGTTTTGCTTATATAAATAACTCTTACATGGTTCAAACATTTTTTTCCTGTTCTTGCTGTTGTGTTTAAAAATACAAGCAAGTGCTGGGTTCTGTTGGCTGTATGGTAAGGAACATCGACACTTAATCTAAAAGTCATGGGTTCGAATCCCTCTCACTCACGGCAGGCTGATTGGAAGACTTTCACTTTGGAAGAAACATTAGAACAGACTCTCCAGTCCATTGTGTGAGACCCGAACCATTCAAGGTCTCATGTGTGAATAATGGCCCAGGCAAATAGCTGTGTCAGTTATTGATGTCAGCTAAGCACCAAGGCCTACACTAAAAATGTTGTTATATTGTAGAATGTTGTGTTGAGATTGCCTTCATCCATGACAAGCTCTTCACATAACTACCCGGACTCTCTATTACGGGGAAAAACATCTTTTGAAGTCGGAGTATGGCCGCCTATATAGCGAGATACTTGAAAAGAGTCCTACAGGCAAAACCTCATCCGGTGTACTTCCTATCTCACAGTGATTTCAAGGTAGGTTGATGAGTGAGTCAAGAGTGCATAATTCTGGGTGACCCCCAGAGTGTTAAGCTGGGGAACGCACAACAACAACAACAGCAACAACAACAACAACAACAACATGTGTAAATACTTGCATGAACTATCTCCCGATGCTTGTGCATATGACTTCAATTTATATTCTGATCCTTTAGAAAAAACCAACTTTTGGGGGGAGAGGAGTCAGTACTCGTGTTAATTCCAGGTGAAAAAATCCCCTCGAAGAGACCTCTTGGTGGTGGTTCGAACCCGGGCTGGATGTTGGGCTGTCAGATTATGAGCACAACACTAACCACTATGCCATCCTGCCCCTTTCCTTTCTTTGATGTAAAATACTGACTATGGAACGTGTAGACATACACATACAGAGGCACACATGCATATATGCACACAGACACACATGGACACGCTCACACACACACACACATACTCTTTCTGTATGCATACGCACATAGCCATACTCTCTCTCTCTCTCTCTCTCTCTCTCTCTCTCTCTCTCTCTCTCTCTGTATGCATATAGCCATACTCTCTCTCTTCTCTTTGCATGCATATGCACATAGACACATACTCTCTCTCTCTCTCTCTGTGCATGCATATGCACATAGACACACACATACACACACTCTCTCTCTCTCTCTCTCTCTCTCTCTCTCTCTCTCTCTGTGCATGCATATGCACATAGACACACACATACACACACACACACTCTCTCTCCTCTCTCTCTCTCTCTGTGCATGCATATGCACATAGAACACACACACACACACACTCTCTCTCTCTCTCTCTCTCTCTCCGCTCTCTCTCTGCATGCATATGCACATAGACACACACACACACACACTCTCTCTCTCTCTCTTTGCATGCACATAGACTCTCCCTCTCTCTCTTTGCATGCATATGCACATAGACTCTCTCTCTCTTTCTCTCTCTCTCACTCTGTGTGCATATGCACATAGACTCTCTCTCTTTCTCTCTCTCTCTTTGCATGCATATGCACATAGACTCTCTCTCTTTCTCTCTCTCACTCTGTGTGGATATGCACATAGACTCTCTCTCTTTCTATCTCTCTCACTCTGTGTGCATATGCACATAGACTCTCTCTCTTTCTCTCTCACTCTGTATGCATATGCACATAGACTCTCTCTCTTTCTCTCTCTCTCTCACTCTGTATGCATATGCACATAGACTCTCTCTCTCTCTCTCTCTCTCTCCCTCTCTCTCTCTCTCTTGCTTGCATATGCACATAGACACATACAGATTCTGTCTCTCTCCCTCTTTGCATACATATGTTCGTAAAGTCTCACTCTCTCTCTCTCTCTCTCCCCGCTCTCTCTCTCTCTCTCTCTCCTCTCTCTCTCTCTCTCTCTCTCTCTCTCTCTCTTTGCATGCATATGCACATAGACACCACACACACACACACACACACTCTCTCTCTCTCTCTCTCTCTCTCTCTCTCTCTCTCTCTCTCTCTCTCTCTCTCTCTGCATGCATAGGCACATAGACACCACACACACACACACACACACTCTCTCTCTCTCTCTCTCTCTCTCTCTCTCTCTTATGCATAGCCACATAGACACCACACACACACACACACACACTCTCTCTCTCTCTCTCTCTCTCTCTCTCATGGAAGTCAGAGCCCATAGAGCAGGATAACAGGAAGGGGGCAAGGGATAAGAAGAGGAAGAGAGTATGAAGAAGGGGGGCGTGCAGGAGAGGGGGTGGTTGGTTGGTGGTGGGGGTAGTGGAAGGATGTTTTACTACTCCTTATACCGGAGAATTGTTCTTACGCAGGCACAATCAGCACAGGGTAATCTCCCCTGAGAGGGGCCCCACCTGTCGTGGCAGGAGAGCAATACTAGTACAGGACCTGTTGATCACTGCACGTGAGCTCCTAGTACCTGCCTGGGTCTGTTTGTAGTGTTGGGGTGAAAAATACCTGGGTCTGTTTGTAGTGTTGGGGTGGGAAAATATCTGGGTCTGTTTGTATTGTTGGGTGTGAAAAAAAATCTGGGTCTGTTTGTATTGTTGGGGTGGAAAAATACCTGGGTCTTTTTGTATTGTTGGGGTGAAAATACCTGGGTCTTTTGTATTGTTGGGGTGAAAATACCTGGGTCTGTTTTTTTTGTTGGGGTGGAAAATACCTGGGTCTGTTTGTAAGGGTACAAATATACCTGGGTTTGTTTGTATTGTTGGGGTGGTAAATAGCTGGGTCTGTTTATATTGTTGGGGTGAAAAAATACCTGGGTCTGTTTATATTGTTGGGGTGAAAAAATACCTGGGTCAGTTTGTATTGTTGGGGTGAAAAATACCTGGGTCTTTTGTATTGTTGGGTGCAAAATATACGCGGGTCTGTTTGTATTGTAAGGGTGAAAAAATACCTGGGTCAGTTTGTATTGTAGTGGTGGAAAAATACCTGAGTCTGTTTGTATTGTTGGGTGTGAAAAATACCTGGGTCTGTTTGTATTGTTGGGTGTGAAAAATACCTGGGTCTGTTTGTATTGTTGGGTGTGATAAAATACGTAGGTCTGTTTGTATTGTTGGGTGTGAAAAATACCTGGGTCTGTTTGTATTGTTGGGTGTGAAAAATACGTAGGTCTGTTTGTATTGTTGGGTGTGAAAAATACTGGTCCTGTTTGTATTTTGGGTGTGAAAATACCGGTCGTGCTGTTTGTAATTGTTGGTGTTGAAAAATACCTGGGTCTGTTTGTATTGTTGGGTGTGATAAAATACCTGGGTCTGTTTGTAGTGTTGGGTGAAAAATACCTGGGTCTTTTGTATTGTTGGGGTGGAAAAATACCTGGGTCTGTTTGTAGTGTTGGGGTGGAAATTACCTGGGTCTGTTTGTAGTGTTGGGGTGGAAAAATACCTGGGTCTGTTTGCATTGTTGGGGTGAAAAATACGTGGGTCTGTTTGTATTGTAAGGGTGGAAAATACGTGGGTCTGTTTGTATTGTAAGGGTGGAAAATACGTGGGTCTGTTTGTATTGTTGGTGTGAAAAATACGTGGGTCTGTTTGTATTGTGAGGATGGAAAATACTTGGGTCTGTTTGTATTGTCAGGGTGAAAAATACGTGGGTCTGTTTGTATTGTCAGGGTGAAAAATACGTGGGTTTGTTTGTATTGTTTGGTGTGATAAAATACGTAGGTCTGTTTGTATTGTTGGGTGTGATAAATACGCAGGTCTGTTTGTATTGTTGGGTGTGAAAAATACCTGGGCCTGTTTGTATTATTGGGTGTGAAAAATACCCGGGTCTGTTTGCATTGTTGGGTGTGAAAAATACGTAGGTCTGTTTGTATTGTTGGGTGTGAAAAATACCTGGGCCTGTTTGTATTGTTGGTGTGAAAAATACCTGGGTCTGTTTGCATTGTTGGGTGTGAAAAATACCTGGGTCTGTTTGTAGTGTTGGGGTGAAAAATACCTGGGTCTGTTTGTATTGTTGTAGTGGAAAAAATATCTGGGTCTGTTTGTATTGTAGGGGTGGAAAAACCTGGGTCTGTTTGTATTGTTGGGGTGAAAAAATACCTGGGTCTGTTTGTATTGGTGGGGTGGGAAAATATCTGGGTCTGTTTGTATTGTCAGGGTGAAAAATACCTGGGTCTGTTTGTATTGTTGGGGTGAAAAAATTACCTGGGTCTGGTTGTGGTGTTGGGGTGAAAAATACCTGGGTCTGTTTGTAATTTTGGGATGTAAAGTAACCTTACCAGTGTGGGCTTTTTGTTTCATAGTGTGTGTCTGCCTGTCTGTGTGTCTGGCTGTATGTCTGTGTGTCTATCGACCTGTGTGTCTGTCTGTCTGTGTGTCTGCCTCTCTGTCTGTATGTATGTCTGTGTGTCAAGTCAAGTCAAGTCAAATTTTTATTTCCAGATGTTACGTTGAATAAGCAATACATTTGCTTGTTTTCCATCAAGCCATCTATCTAGGAACAAAAAACTTTATCAATATTATCTAACTACATTATTACCATAACCAATAATAATAAAACTAACTCCATAAGAAAAATGGAAGCAGAGAAAAAAAAACACGCACACACGCGCGCGCGCACACACACACACACCCACTCACACGCGACCAAAAACAAAAAAACTCATCAGTAACGAAAATGGACCCCCCCCCCCCCCCCCAAAGAAGAAAATGACACTGCATAACTCGTACACACATACACGCGCGCGCGCGCACACACACACACTCACACACACACACACACACACACACGCGCACACACAACCCAACTCAACCCAACACACACACACACATTCATACTCATACTCAAGTACATACACGCGCACATTTGTACTCCCTTGGATTTGGATTACAAGAAAATGAGAGAAAAAAAGGAACATATCAAACAAAATATATCAGGTTACACTATTACCCGTTTCATTGGCATACTTTATAATTAATAACAACCATCACACAACAAGTCGTGCCCCCCCCCCCCCCCCCCCCCAAAAAAAAACCACAACAACAACAAAAACCAACAACAAACAAACAAAAGAATCAAACAAGGAAACAAACAAACAGAACAAAGCATCCCACCCCAAAAAAACCCCATCTAAACCAAAACACACACAAAAAGAAGAAAAAAACCCATCATCAACCCCCCCCCCCCACCCCCCCAACAACAAACAAAAATCCCCAATGTCTATGTGTCTGTCTGTGTGTCTGTCTGTGTGTCTGTATGTCTGTGTGTCTGTTTGCCCCTCTGCTGTTTGTTGGGGTGAAAAATAACTTGTAAGTGTGGGAATTCTGTTTCATATGTGTGTGTGTGTGAGTGTGTGTGTCTGTGTGTCTGTCGGCCTGTCTGTCTCTCTGTCTACCTGTCTATCTCTTCTCTCTACTGTTTTTTTCCGGAAATTCCTTTGTTTGTGCCTCCAAAGGAAGAGGTGGGAGGGGAGGGGGGGAGGGGGGAGTGTTTCTGACTCATTTTTTTCAAAAGGTTAAGTCTGTCTGTTTATCAATACATCTCTGATTTCACTACTAGAATAGTCTGCCTGCATGCACCGCTATATTTTTTTTTCCACTTGATGAAAATATAGCCTTAGACATGCAACCACCAAACGCTAAAACCAGTATGATCTCAAACAACTAAATCTCCCTTCCCCTTGGACGTGGCAGAGGGGGAGGGGGGTGGGAAGGCTGGGGGGGGGGTGGGGGTGGGGGGGGGGCTGTCAGCATAAAGAGTATCCTCACCTTTCTGGAAAGTCTGTGCTAGGAATTCCTTCTTTTCTATCCCTCTCTTTGTTTTTTCTTCCTTGTTCCTTTTTCTTTGTGTCACCTCCTTAGAGGAGAAAGAGAGAGATAGAGAGAGAGAGAGACAATGACAAATTCTTTTATTACGAGGATAATGAATAAGCACTCATGTGCTTTTTATTTTTTTTACATCCAGTCCCCGCCCGTAGGGATACATCTTAATAGTAAACCCAATACTCATACTCTCATACAGTAGAAACAAGGAAAAAACACAAAAAACCAACAAATTAAACAAAGAAAAACAAATAAAAGAAAAACCCCAAAGAGAGAGAGAGAGAGAGAGAGAGAGAGAGAGAGAGAGAGAGAGAGAGACGAGAGAGAAGAGAGAGGAGAGAGAGAGACAGACAGACAAAGAACAGAAACAGAGACAGAAGTCAACAAAAACTAGACCAAAGAACCAGAGAAGCCAAGAATTTAAAAACTCACATCTGGCTATCTTCTTCATTCTAACAAACCATCAAAAAAAAAAACCCAACCCAGTGAAAGAACATGAACATCACAAAACAAGTTTTTTGTACAGAACATTATTAACAGGACACTGCACGCATCTCCACTTTCCAAAACAGTCTCCCTAGTGACCAAGATATTGCTGCAGGTGGCGCTGTACTTTGGGCTCAGTGTCTCCCTGGAGGGCCATCTGAGCTCTGGAACTGATGGTTCTGTCTGGAACAATAGTGGTAGCCATTCACCCTCCTCCTCCACCCTCCTCCTTCCTCCGCCTCCCCCTTCCCACCCCCTGACCCTCACTTCCCATAGTCTCTCCTTCCACCCCGTTCTTCCCTTGTAGACAACAACAGCTAGTCTAGTGAAGATGGAAGGGTTAAATTACAGACAGAAATCTTGGTTCATGTTCTTCATCAAAATGGGGTGTGTGTGTTTTTTTTCTTCTAAAAGAGAAAAGGATGCTCTTTTGTTTTTTTACAGTTTCTGTAAAACAAAAGCTCTCTGTTTCTGTCTGTCTGTCTGTCTCTGTCTGTCTGTCTGTGTCTCTGTCTCTGTCTGTCTGTCCTGTCTGCTTCTGTCTCTCTCTCTCTCTCTCTCTCTCTCTCTCTTCTCTTACTTCCCTCTCTCTCTCTCCTACCCTCTGCCTCTGTCTGTAAGAAAGAAGCCGATGCTCCGACAACAAGCCCTCTGTGAAAGGGTTGGTGAACTGTCCGGTGCCTTCTTTTCATTAGGAGACAACCAGAGACCTAGCAGGACACAGTGCAGTACAGCACAGCTCAGCACGGTACAGGACCTGACAGTGATGAAAGCTTCGCACTGCCTTTCACTGTTCGGTGCAGGGAAAACAACTTTTCCAAGCACCCACTAGGCTATAGCAGGAATTTAGTGTTACGTACATGAAGGACTGACGCTATAGCCAAGTGGTTAGAACCGTTCGACTCCAGTCCCTGGGTTCCATGAAAACTGTGGGTTCGAAGCTCGGCGGCGTCTGGTGAATTAAGGGTGGGGGTATTTTTTATGATTTCCCATGCCGACTTCAAGTGCAGACCTACCAGTGCCTTGATTCCCTTCATGTATATACACGTACAGAGAATCAAATATGCACGTTAAAGATCCCGTTATTCATGTCAGGGTTCAACAGGTTACGGAAACACAAACGTACCCAGCATGCATCCCCGAAGCGGGAATGTGGCTACCTTCATGGTGGGCAACTACGGTGGCATACACAACATCTCACCATTGGGGAGCCTGAGAGCTGTAGCCAGGGAACGAAAAAACAACAAAAACAAAACCTTCCATGAATTTTTACCTCGTAACCCAAATCCGTGTATTCCAGCCGTTCTGTATAACCCAAATCCGTGTATTTCAGCCGTTCTGTATAACCGAAATTCATGTATTTCAGCCATTCTGTATAACTGAAATCCGTGTATTACAGCAATTCTGTATAGTATTGTTTGTAGATTGGAAATCTCATTGGCCCAGGCTGTTGTGTATGTAAGTCAAACAAAGTCCGTTTGCATAATTATTTGCCAGCAATGGTTGAGTGGGAAGACGTTAAAACAACTTTGTCCCCGCCTCTATTATAATACTGAGCAAGGATTTATAATTCAACAAACCAGGACTAGAGAGAGAGAGAGACAATGACAATGACAATAGATTATTGTATTCAGTTTTTTAAGCCCATTCACAAGGAGACAGCGGGAAAGAGAACTGGACACAAAACACACACACACATTTTCAGACATCAAAATGCTATCTCTACAGCCCAGATGTTCGGCATGGCATGAATTCCACGACATGGTGAAGTAACTTACATTAAGATTCAAATAAATTGTTGCGTAACAATTTTGACCAATTCAAATGGGAAGAGAGAGAGAGGGAGAGAGAGAGAGAGAGAGAGAGAGAGAGAGAGAGAGAGATTTAACCAGGTGTAAAAGGTGAGGATAATGCACCTCCCTCCTTTCTTTGTAAATTTCCTTTTCATATTTTATTTATTCTTTCAAGTTAATTTTCTTTTACTCTTTTATTGATTTTTAAAAATCTTTTTAAAATTTTATTTTAATATACCATAGTGTAAAATTTTATTATGTTAAATGTCATGATAATTCAGATTGTGTGTGCAAGTGCATGTGTGTTTGTGCGAGCGTGTGTGTATGTATATTGTTGTTGTTGTCTTCAATTTAACATCTGTTCACTCTAAGTGATATTATATGTATGTATATGTATGTATGTATGTGTGTGGGGGTGGGGGTAAGTTTTTGTGTGCGCATGCACCTATGATTGCGTGTTTTTATGCATGTGTCTATAAAAGTATGTTCTTTCGAGCCAGAAGGCCCATAGAGCCGGAGCTTATCCCGGTTTCTGTAGCGTTAAGCGAACTGATGGTTTTTCACCACCCCTGTGACAGGACGCTAGTCTGTCGCCAGATACTTCCCCAGCAGAGCTGGTACCCACTTGTACACCTGGGTGGAGTGAGGAAAATAGGAGTAAAGTGTCTTTCCCAAGGACACAACACCGAACCGAGCGGGGATCGAACCCGCGACCTCTGGATCACGAGTTGACCGCCTAAAATGTGTCTATAAGCGGATGAAAAATGTTAAAGTGGGGGGGAAAATAGATGCCTGGGTCTGTGATGCTGACCTGCACTATTTTATGTATACCTGCTGACTTTTTAAACCAGGCTTGCTTATAACCCCCATGCGTGATGGCTGAAAAGAAAGCAAGAAACATTTTGTAATAATGAATAGAAATGTTTTGCAATGATTACTGACATAGTACACGGTTTATTTAATAATTGTCCTGCTTATGTAAATTGTACCCTTGGTATTATATCAACTAAGAGTATTCTTGGCCTTGTGCATGTTATTTTCCTAAGTTGCTCTCTTCTCTCTCTCTCTCTCTCTCCTCTCTCTCTCTCTCTCTCTCTCTCTCTCTCTCTCTCTCTCTCTCTCTCTCTCTCTCCTCTCCCCATATTTCCCCATGTTTCTACTGTGAGACTGTATAAGTGTTGGGTTATTATTAAGATGTATCCCTACGGGCGGGGACTGGATGTAAAAAAGCACATGAGTGCTTATTCATTATCCACGAAATAAAAGAATTTGTCATTATCATTCTCTCCTCTCTCTCTCCTCTCTCTCTCTCTCTCTCTCTCTCTCTCTCCCCTCTCTCTCTCTCTCTCTCTCTCTCTCTCTCTCTCTCTGGTTTTCCTACTTCAACTATTTGTTGTTTGTTTTTATGTGTTTACTCTACAAATTGATATGTTTCTTTGGGTTGTTTTCCTTTTTCTTACATTAGCAAAGATTGCAATTGATGAACATGTTTGTTGTTGTTGGTTTACATTTTTCAGCTCAGCAGCCGTTATGTTCATGTTAATCTTCATTGTTTAATTGAGCACACCATAAGCTACTAGCTTGTTGTTGCTATGATTCCAAAATGCTGTTTGTTTTCAATGCTTATACTCATTTCTGAATTTTAAAAAACTATTTAAACCATAACCCACATAAATTTCTCGCCCTTTTTGAGATACGAAAAGTTCGTATTCGAACAAGGTATTCGAATTACTCGACGCTTGATCCAAGGGTCAATGGTTCGAATCCCTCTCATTGCATCCAATGGGAAGATTTTTTCCCACTTCAAAGTCAGTATTGACATAAACTTCCCAGTGATTTAAATGAAAACTGAAACTTTAAAATATCGCGCATGACCGCTTCATTTAACAATCTCCCATGCATGCAAAATAAATGAATAGATATGCCTGAATTTGGAATGCGGCTTCCTTAATAGTAGGGAAACAACGGCTGCACACGCAAAATCTCACTATTGGTGAACCTCAGAGCTCTAGCCAAGAGGAAAAAATAACAGAAAATAAAAGAAATAGATTCTGGTAGTAACGAATGACAGAAAATACGTACATATTGTGAGTTTAAACTTCATCCACAAAGACAGAACGAGGCTACTCCTAATAATACGATACCCTCCCCCCCCCAAAAAAAAAACAACACACAACCAACCACAACACCCCACAACAACAACAACACAAACACACACACACACATACACACACACACACATACACACACACAACACACACACACACACCCCGTCTAAAATCACTAAATTGAATAGACGAAACTGAAGATATCACACACACACACACACACACACACACACTTCACCAGTGGTTGTTAACCTCTGAATTCTCACCAACCAACAACGAAGAAAAAGTGGCGAGGACTTAACGCACCTTGATCCATTTTGGAAGAAGCACAGGCTTTCCCTCTGGTCTGTGTTGTTGATGGGGGTGGTGGTGGTGGCAGCACAGTTAGGCTTCTTTCTCCATGACAGGCAGTGTGTACCCCTCACGAATTTATGCGTCTAAGGACCCCAGAACGTGACAATGTGTACTGTGGAAAGATTTATTCTGTCTGGCTTTGTGATATGTCTGTCTGTCTGTCCTGCTTTCTTCGTTGTGTCCTTTCTTTATGTTTAAAAAAACACAACTTTTTACATTTTCGTTTTGCATTTAAAAAGAAGTACAGACAAATGTTTCTAAAAAAAAAAAACAAATGAAGAAAAAGTATAACCGATACAATTCTTTTCATAAACAAGTAATGCCAACTGCTTTTCAAGTACTTAATCAACCAAAACAAACAAAAACACACACACACACACACACACACATGTAAAAAACCACATAAGTGCTTATTCCATTATCCTCGATATAAAAGGGTTTTTTTAAAAATAATAAAACACACATACACACACACTGAATAGCAACCATGTGATAGCAGAAAAGATGGAATTGTGCAGGCATTGTTTTTACTCTCCAAGGCCATGCTGTCACACACTGGGTAGTTACACTGACACTGGCACATTGGGATCTTCCTCATGGATGAAACGAGTGCAATGGTATAGATTGACAGAATTGACAGAGGCCTACAAATATTGTCTTTCTCATGTTTGACATGATGCATTTATGTTAACTTATGTAGCATCAAAAACGTGCTGTCCTTTCTTTATTTCGCTCTCCCTCCCCCCCTCCCCTCTACTCCATGTTTCTAGGCTACAGGTCTGAAGTTTATCAATGGTGAGATTGTGTGTGACCGTTTTTCTTTTAATCCCCACCATTTAGGTAGCCGCATTCCGACTTCAGGGATGGTGTGTAAACATGATACCTACCTGTGTGCATGCGTTTTGGGTTGTTTTTTTTTTTAAATGTCATCCGTTCCTACCAGTAAAAAAGAAAGGGTAAAGGTGTCCAATAACCTATATGTCGTAGGGGAGCGAGGCGTCAGAGACCTCAGCTTCTCCAGGGGCCAGCGTATTGAGGGCGGCGCCCATCTCCTCTCCCTCGCTGCTTTACCTTCCCTGACCCTAAAGAGACAGTCCGTACCCATTTTACAGCTGGGTGAACTGGGGGACTGTACTGAAGCCAAGGCGCGCAAACGGTCACCCATCCAAGTGGTCACCACACTCGATGCTGCTTAACCTTAGCTGGGGGGAAAGCGAGTGCTCTGACCACTGAGCTACCCCGTTCCTACCAGTACCAAATGGCTAATTCGATCTCTATTATTAGAACACATTTGCACACACACACACACATATGGATGCACCCTAAAGTGCATGTGCGCACGCACACACACACACACACACACACACACACACACACACACACACACACACACCTCCAATCTCTCTCTCACACACACAACACACACACACACAAATACACACACATCCCTACCCCCACCCCTTCCCACACACACACACACACACACACACACACACACACACACACACACACACACACACACACACACACACATGGATGCACCCAAAAAGTGCATGTGCGCGCACACATACGCACACCTCCACTCTCTCTCACACACACAACACACGGCATACATACACATCCATACCCCCACCCCTTCCACACACTCACACACACACACACACACACACACTCACACACACACACACACACTCACACACACACACACACACACACACACACACCACACACACACACACACACACTTTATGATGTAAGAGGAGAGAAGGAAGATCCCAGAGCTCCTAAGAACAGAAGGAGGCAATGATAAGAAAAGGAACCACCTCTGAAGGAGAAGGCTGTCTGGACTGGGAGATGGTTGGCTACACACCTGTATTAGAAATTCGCACATTTCTCTTCTGTTTTTCTATGACTCTTATATTCATACCCGCACATACTAAAGCATCCACAGAATTTTTTTTAAACCCCACCTTTTGTGAAAGATTAGCCTCTGACTAAAAAAGTCATGTGATTTTGCAAAAGTTGGTAGATTTGAATTTTTTTACCAGTAAACACTGTATCCCCTCAGTCCTTTGTCGTCTGCTAGCTTTCTTACCGCAATATGCATGCCCAGGGTCAACATTGAAGGAACACAAGCAATCCTCATTTGACATCATTTCCAACTTTTTCGTGACTACCTGGTATTGCTGTATGTCCTCAATCCCCAAAACAAGTACACAGTGCATTTTTTCATACTTTAAAAAAACTTTTGAAAATCACCAGAAAATTTTCAGACTCACACTCTATAATAATAATAATGATAATAATAATGATAATAATAATAATAATAATAAATGGAATTTATATAGCGCTGAATCTTGTAAAAACAAACAAATTGAAGCGCTTGCTCTCAAATCATTTACATGCATGCAACTATCCTTAAACATAATGAACAACAGATTTCAAATCCATGCGCACGCGCGCACGCACGCATGCACGCACACACACACACACACACACACACACACACACTCGCAAACACACTTAGGAGGTGAAAGATGCTGTTGAAAATTAGGGACAGATGTGAGGGGAAAGTATCAGGTAGAAAATAAGTGTAACTCTATAGAAGATACTACATGACCCGCAAGCTAATACAGGAGTGTAACTTGTATAATAATAATAATAATATATGGAATTTATATAGCGCTGAATCTTGTAAAAAACAAACAAATCGAAGCGCTTGCACTCAATCATTTACAGGCATGCAACTCTCCTTAAACATAATGAGAAATCCATGCGCGCACACTACGCACGCACACGCACGCACACACATACACACACACACACACACACACACACACACACACACACACACACACACACAACACACACACACACACACGGAACAACACTTAGACGGTGAAAGATGCTGTTGAAAATTAGGGACAGATATGTGGGGGGAAAGTCTCAGGTAGGAAATAAGTGTGTTTTGAGGCTGGATTTGAAGGAATCAAGTGAAGGCTTTTGACGAAGTGAAAGAGGGAGGTCATTCCAGGTGGATGGACCAGAAACAGAGAAGGAGCGACGGCCAACAGTGGTTTGTTTGAATCTGGGTGGTCGAAAGCACAAAGTATCTGCAGCTGAACGAAGGGAACGGGATGGAGTGTACAGGTGAAGACAGTTACAGAGATAAGAGGGTGCAGATTTGTGGAGACATTTGAAACAGAGGGTATTGATTTTATACTGCAGTCTTTGTGAGACAGGCAACCAGTGAAGAGATCGCAGAAGAGGAGTGATGTGTTCAGATTTTTTCTTTCTTAGGACCAGTCGAGCTGCAGAGTTTTGTATGCGTTGAAGAGAGTGGATAGATGATGCTGGTAGGCCAGCCAAAAGAGAATTACAGTAGTCTAAACGTGAAAGAATAAGAGATGTGACAAGCTTGGAAGTTGCATCAGTGGACAGATACTTGCGAATCGCGCTTATGCGCCGTAATTGATAGTAGCAAGACTGGCAGGTCTGGGTGATGAATTTTTTCATAGAGAGTGTGTTGTCAAGAACTACTCCTAAATACTCACAGAGTTGGACAAAGGAACTGACATATTGCCGAATTCTATTGAAGTTTTTGTGATAGAGGAAAGTTTATGTTGGGTCCCTATGAGCATGGCTTCGGTTTTATCGGCATTAAGTTGTAACTTGTTCTGAGTCATCCAGTTTTGAATGTCTTGAAGGCAGTAGGACATATTTGTCAAGAGGGAAGGCAAGTTTTCAACAGTATCGCTGCACTGAAGTTGAGTATCATCGGCATAGAAATGATGATCAATAGGGTGGTTGTTTATTATATGTGAGAGTGGAGCAGTGTATAGAGTTAAAGAGAACAGGGCCCAGGGATGATCCCTGCGGGACTCCACATTCCATTTTGACAGGTTTTGATTGAATTTTGTTTACAATAACTTTCTGGAACCGGTCTGTGAGGTATGAAGTAAACCAGGTGAGGGCTGTGCCATTAATACCAAACGTATTTTGGAGGCGAGAAAGAAGAATTGAGTGATCTATGGTATCAAAGGCTGCAGATAAGTCAAGAAGAGTGAGGAGGGAGATTTTTCCTGCATCAGAAGCAAGTAAAGTGTATCTAAAGTATGGACTAGGGTGGTTTCGGTGCTGTGGTTGGGGCGATAGGCAGACTGAAAAGTGGGAAGAAGATCATTGGAATGAAGGTGACTGTTGAGCTGTTTGAGAACAACTTTTTCTAGTACTTTAGAGATAAAGGGTAAGTTTGAGACAGGCCTATAATTCTTCAGAATGTTGGGATCGAGGTCGTGCTTTTTCAGTAGAGGTGTGACTATTGCTGTTTTAAGAGCTGATGGAAAATTTCCTGACTGAAGAGATGAGTTTACTATTTTAGTGATAATAGGCACAAGTTGTGGAAGGCATTGTGCGAAAACAGGAGCCTTACTATGCCAGAGGATCGTTCTGAGGCAGGCGCAATCAGCGCAGGGTAATCTCCCCTAGAGGAGCGCCACCTGTCATAGCATAAGGTCAAGGAGCTGTTGATAATATGCACGTGACCCCACCACTACACCCCTGTTCTGTTCTGTTCTGTTCTGTCTGTGACTAAGGTGGAAAATATCAGTGTAGGGAGTGGGCTTATTTCTGTTTGGTGTAGTGTGCTCTTTCCGCCTTTGTCTTTGGCTACACTACACCTATTTAATTATTTATTTATTCTTTTATTTCGAGGATGATGGAATAAAGCACTCATGCAGTCACTCCAATCCCCATGTGTATGTAGTTTTGTAAATTTTGTCATCCGATCCCATTGGCACATAATGGCTTACTTTTCCGGGAAAGCGGAACAGGTTTTAACATGTGCCAAGATGTTCTGTGTACAGGGGACCTCGGTTTATAGTCTCATCCGAAGGACTTTTGGAGAGAATAGAGTCTGCACTGATGTTAACTCTAGAGGAAAATTTCTCTTGAACGGGATTCGAACACGGGTCAGCAGATCATGAATACATCTCTCTAACCACCAGGCTATCTCATCAGACACAGCGAGAGAGAGAATTTATTTGTTTATTTATCAAACTTTTTATAAAGAGGAAAATGGAATAAACACTCTCGTGAGGTTTTTTTTACATCCAATTCCCATGTGCATGCGGTTTTGTAAATTTTGTCATCTGTGAGAGAGACACAGAGAGACAGAGATAGAGAGACAGACATAGAAAGAGAGACAGACAGACAGACAGAGATATAGAAATAGAAAGAGAGAGAAGAAAAAGGAAAAGTGTCAGAATGCAGGCCTATCTCTGTCAAATTTGTACCAGAGGAATATATTGATTTTGTTTTTCATTGAATAAGAATCAATACACAAAACAGAAAAACATACGAAAGAAACGGAATAGAAAACAAAGTAGGAAAGAAAGAAAAAAAGCAGCAAAGAAAGAAGAAAGAAAACATGAAGGGGAACTAAAGACAGAGGCAAAAAAGAAAAAGAAAAAAAACGGGATAAAAAAAAGCATGAAAGAATTTGAAAGAATGATTTTTTTAAAAATCCTAATACAAAAACGGTGGCATACACAAAATGGAGGCTGCATACACAAAATTTATGTTTTTATTCTATTTATATTTATTTCTTCTTTTATATCGAGGATAATGGAATAAACACTCATGTGCTTTTTTACATGCAGTCCCCTTGTGTATGCGGTTTTGTAAATTGTGTCATCTGTTCCCACCGGCACACAATGGCCTACTCTTTCGAAAAGCGGAACAGGATTTAACGTGTGCGCAAGATGTTCTGCATGCGATTTCACGATTGGTGAATCTTAGAGCTCCAGCCAAGCAACAACAACAACAAAAAGAAGACACTTGCACATAGACACACAGGCATGCACAAAAAAGCATGCATGCAAGCATGGTGAGTACACACACACACATTATGATGTAAGAGGAGACAAAATCCCAGAGTAGGAAATGGGTGATAAGAAAGGGAGTGAACTCTGCAGTTGATGGCTGGGAGATGATTACACTCTTCTGTGCCAGGCTATTGTAGTTCTTACGCAGGCGCAATCAGTACCGGTAAGGGTAATCTCCCCTAGAGGAGCGCCACCTGGCGTGGCACGACAGTCAGGGAGCTGTTGGTAGGCTAATAATATGCACGTGACCCATCACTACAGGCTATGGCCTGTTCTGGTTCTATCTGTTTCTGTGGTGGAAAATATCAGTATCCTTCGGATGAGACTATAAACCGAGGCCCCGTGTGCGAACGCATGCAGAACATCTTGCGCACACGTTAAATCCTGTTCCCTTTTCGAAAGAGTAGGCCATTGTGTGCCGGTGGGAACAGATGACAAAATTTACAAAACCGCATACAAACGGGGACTGCATGTAAAAAAGCACATGAGTGCTTATTCCATTATCCTCGATATAAAATAATAAATAAATATTAAAATCATGTCATCTGAGTGCTTTGATTTGTTGCTTTACAAGATTCAGCGCTATATAAATTCCATACATTCTTATTCTTATTCTTCTTATTATTATTATCAAGTGTGGGGGTTACTTCTGTTTCATAGTGGTGTCTTCATTACTTTTCTGTTCCTGTTTAGATCTCTCTCTGTCTATCTGTCTCTGTCTCTCTCTCTCTCTCTTATATATCCCTTAGGGCGGGGACTGGATGTAAAAAAGCATATGGGTGCTTATTCATCCTCCTCGAAATAAAAGAATTTGTCATTGTCATTGTCTCTGTTTCTGTCTGTTCCATAAGAGTGCAGATTGGACTGTGGCTCTTGTCAGTCTGTTTCTGTCTCTCTCTGTCTCTCTGCATACACATTGGGCCTAGATGGAAAAAAAGTACACGAGCTGCTTATTCCATTATCCTCGAAATGAAAGAATAAAATGAAAATTTAAAATGTCTCTCTGTCTCTGTCTGTGTGTATGCGGTGTAGTGGTGTGTGTGGCGCGTGCGAGTGTGTGTGTGTGTGTGCGTGCAAGCACGTCTTAACGTCTGAACGTCGTAACGATCCTGCCACCTGTCTTCTCAGAAGGACTATTTAAACCTGTTCATTTGGCCCTTACAGTGGGGACACATGAAACAACCAAAACCCACTTGAAACGGGCGACCTTAAAGGTCGCTGCAAGTTCCCAGGCTGCAATCACATACACGTAATAATAATAATAATAATAATAGATAACACACAGAAGAAGGAAGTGGCAGTCAGTTAAGACTTTCACTGCTAATAAATAAACCGAAAGAAAGAGAGTGGGGAACAGAACAGAATAAAAAAGAAAACTGTGAGGCAACAGAAAGAAAGTGCTTACAACATGATAAAACAAAAATAAAGATAAAGTCCTTCGATGAGACTATAAACCGAGGTCCTGTGTGCGAACCACGCAGACATCTTGCCCTTAATCTGTCCGCTTTCGGAAGAAAGAGTAGCCATGTGTTTGCGGATGAACAGTACAATTACAAAATGCATACATACGGGGAATGGTGTAAAAAAGCAATGAGTGCTTATTCCATTTCTCGATATAAAGAATAAATAAAATAATAAACCCAATAACCGTGAGTTCTGAGTTCATTCCCAGCTTGCCGTTCTTCCCAGTGATGACCTGAAATCGAACTGTATGTCAAAGTCTTGGGATGAATAATAATATATAAACCAAGGCCTCGTTGGGAATATTATATAGCGTCTTGACACATGTAAAAACACACTCGCTTGGGAAGAGTGTCATTTCGTTCGTAGATGGTGACAATCTTATTTTAGAACGTATGATAATAATAATAATAATAATAAATTAATAATAAAATGATGTATGGGTTTTATATAGCGTAAACTTGTAACAGCAACACAATCAAAGCGCTCAGATACTTTGATTTTTATATCGGGATAATGGAATAAGCACTCATGTGCTGTTTAAGATCAGTCCCGTTGTGTATGTCGTTTTGTTATTTTTTGTCAATCTGTTCCCAGGCACACACTAGCCTACTCTTTCGAAAAGCGGAACAGTTAAACGTGCGGCGCAAAGATGTCTGCATGTGTTTGCACCACGGGGCCTCGGTTTAAGACTCATCGAAGGACTTTGACATTCAGTTTGATTTCTTTTGGTCAAATGGGGAAGAAAGGGGGATGGGAACGAACCAGAACCCCGGTTTTACATGTTGGAGGCGAACAGGTGTAGGGTTGTGTTTAGACAGCATCCCCGAAGTCAGAAGGGGGCTACCTAAATAATTCGGGTGGGGGGGGGGGGGGGGGGGGGGGGGGGGGGGGGGGGGGGGGGGGCGGTGTATACCAAAAATCTCACCCTTTCTTAACCTCGGAGTTCTAGCCGAGGAACAAGACAAAAACAAAACAAAACTAAACTAAACTTGAAAAACAACAACGAAAAGGCCACAAAGGGAGACAGCAATCTTATTTATCTTTTCGTGTGATTTCATCTCTATTCAAAAGAATCGGGTTTGAAGTTATAGGTCTGAGAGAACATAGAGAAAATGAAGCAATTTAAAGAAAGAAGGAAGAAAGAAAGGAAGAAAGGATGGAAGGAAGAAAAAAAAGAAAGAAAGAAGGGAATAAAGGAGAGAAGAAGGAGGAAGGAAGAAAGAAGGAAGAAAAAAAGAAAGAAAGAAAGAAAAAAAGAAAGAAAGGATGAAAGAAAGAAAGAAAGAAAGAAAGAAAAGAAAGAAAGAAAGAAAGAAAGAACAAGAAAGAAAGAAAAGAAAGGAAAAAGAAAAACTTGTAAGGCAACAGGAAATGAAAGCTTACAAACATGCAACAGCAAAAAGAAGAAAAAACCCACAAGCAAACAAATAAACAAAAGACCACAAAATCCATAAAGTAAACATCTATCCCCGCTTATGATGAGATAAAAGAAAGAAAGAAGACAGAAAGAAAGAAAACGAAAATGAAAAGACCAAACCAAAAAGGAAAGAAAAAAAGAAAGAAACAGAATCTTGTGCGGCAACAGGAAATGAAAGCAAAGAAACCAGTACAAAGAGAAACAAAGGCAAAAGCAAAGAAACACACTATGTCAAACACACATTTTTTCGCTGCTTTTCATTACATACAAAATGGAGGTGTAGGGGTAGGGGTGGGGGTAGGGGGAGACACAAAAGACTAGCAAACTACAAGAGAAAAAAAAAGAAAGAAAAAAGGAATAATGAATGTAACTCCGAAATATATCAAAAGCACAATCTAAAATAAAAATAATGAAAAGTTTTTTTTTTTAAAGTAGGGCTCATCATTAAAGTACATACAGCACAAAATGGGCAGAAGACGAAACAAGATTTAGAATAAACACCTCCCCCAAAAAAGTTTTTACAAAAATTAATAAAAGAAAGGAAAGAAAGAATAAGAAAAAGTGAACAAACAATCCCACAAGGAAATATATCAAAGCAGAATTGGGAGGAAAAAAAACCGGTGGAAAAAGATGAACACAGTATTCAATGTACAGAAAGCACGAATCTGCAGAATAAGAAATAATCAGATTTGGAAAGTCTATCTCCATTTCCATTAACAAAACGTCTGCTGACATGGCTAGATCTTGTTGTGCAGAGAGAGAGAGAGAGAGAGAGAGAGAGAGAGAGAGAGAGAGAGAGAGAGAGAGAGAGAGAGAGAGAGAGAGAGAGAGAGAAGAGGAGAGGAGGGGGGGGGGGGGGGAGAGAGAGAGAGAGGGGGGAGAGAGAGAGAAAGAGAGAGAGAGAGAGAGAGAGAGAGAGAGAGAGAGAAGAGAGAGAGAAGAAGAGAGAGAGAGGGAGAGAGAGTCAGCGACAGAGACAGAGATCGAGAATTTATTTATTTATTCATTTAGTCTTTTATTTTGTCCTTTATTTATTTATTTATTTATTTACCTAGTCTTTTTATTTCGAGAATAATGGAATAAACACGCATGTGGGTTTGGGTTTTACATCCAGTCCCAAAGAGCATACGGTTTTGTACATTTTCTCATCCGTGAGTGGGAGAGAGAGAGGGATAGGGACACACAGAGAGAGACAGAGACAGAGAGGTCAGAATATAGGCCTATGTCTGTCAAATTTGTGCCAGAGGAATAAATTGATTTTGCTTTTCATCGAAGTTGAATAAATACACCAAAAGAAACCGAAGTAGAAAAAAAGAAGTAAAGAAAGAAAGAAAGACAGAAAGAGAGAAAGAAAGAAAGAAAGAATTAAAGAAAGAAAGAGAGAAAGAATTAAAGAAAGAAAGAAAGAATTAAAGAAAGAAAAGAAGAAAGAAAGAAATAAGAAAGAAAGAAAGAAAGAATTAAAGAAAGAAAGAAAGAATTAAAGAAAGAAAGAAAGAAAAAAGAAAAACAGGAAGTACAAAAGAAAACACGGAGAGGAGGGTGGGGACTAAGGACAGAAGGAAAAAAAAGAAAAGAAACAAGGATGAAAGAGCATGAAAGCATTTGAAAGATTGAATCTAATGCAAGAAAGAAAGAAAGAAAGAAAGAAAGAAAGAAAGAAAGGAAGGAAGCAAGCAAGCAAGAAAGGAAGGAAGGAAGGAAGAAAGACAGACAGACAGAAAGAAAGAAGAAAGAAAGAAAGAAAGAAAGAAAGAAAGAGACACAGACACACAGAGGAAAAGAACGAAAGAAAGAAGCAGAGACAATCACACAGAAGAAAAGAAAGAAAGAAAGAAAGACTTTTTTTAAAAATATCGAGGATAATGGAATAAGCACTCATGTGCTTTTTTACATCAAATCCCCGTGTGTATGCGGTTTTTGTAAATTTTGTCATCTGTTCCCACCGGCACACAATGGCCTACTCTTTCGAAAAGCGGAACAGGATTTAACGTGTGCGCAAGATGTTCTGCAGGGTTCGCACACGGGACTCGGGTTATAGTTCAAGAAAGAAAGAAAGAAAGAAAGAGAAAGAGAGGAGAGAGGAGAGAGAGAGAGAGGAGAGAGAGAGAGAGGAGAAGAGGAGGAGAGAGTGAGAGGAGAGAGGGAGAGAGAGAGAGAGGGAGGAGAGAGAAGAGAGAGAGATGAGATGAGGGGAGAGAGGGGATGAGAGAGAGAGAGAGAGAGAGAGAATGACAATGACAATGACAATGACAAATGACAATGACAAATTCTTTTATTTCGAGGATAATGAATAAGCACACATGTGCTTTTTACATCAGTCCCCGCCCGTTAGGGATACATCTTAATAATAATAACCCAATACTTATACAGTTCTCGCAATAAAAACAAGGGGAAATTAAACCCTTTTCAAAAACAGCTCCCCCCCCCCCCCAACAACCCCCCCCCCCCCCCCCAAAAAGCAAGCAATTAAAAGAAAATCCTAAGGATACCCCACCCTACCCCCACCCCCAAAAAACCCTAACCAAAACAAACAAACAAACAAAAGAGAAGGAAAAACCAAACCAACAAAAGATGATAAAAAAGAGAAAAAACAGACAAACAACAACAACAAGAACAAGAGCAAACAACAAAGCCAAGAAAAATAACCCCAAAACCCAAAATTAAAAAGTATTAAGATAAACATCTACACATTGTCAAATGGTACAATACTTGTTACAATAATTATAAGATATTGAAATAGGGACTCATTAAAATTAAGTAGGCCCCTTTTCAGAGGCAAGTCCAATAAAGTATTGAAAATAAAAAATATGAATCCTTTTATTTAGGATTACTATGATATAAGCAGGATGATAAAAGGTGAGAGAGAGAGAGAGACAGAGACAGAGAGTGTGTGTTTTGTGTGTATTTCAGAGATAATATCCCAATTTTATAAATCCCAAAACAGGTATGCGATCCCATAACACTCATTTTAGATTATACTCGTTCAAATTATATGTCATGATAATGAAATAAATTTAATACCATACATCCACACAATAAAAACAAGAAACAAACAGAAGAAATTTTTAAAACTATTTTCAGTCGTTTAGGGAGAGAATATGGGTGGGTGAGTGAGTGAGTGTGTGTGTGTGTGTGTATGTGTGTGTGTGTGTGTGTGTGTGTGTGTGTGTGTGTGTGTGTGTGTGTGTGTGTGTGTGTGTGTGTGTGTGTGTTTGGCGTGTGTGTGTGTGTGGTGTGTGTTGTGTTGTGTGGGTTTTTTTGTGTTGTGTGTGTGGTGTTGTTGTGTGTGTGTTGTGTTTTTGGTGTTTTTGGGGGGGGTGGGGGTGGGGGGGGGGGGTGTTTGGGATAATACTAAATATGTTTTAAAACCACAAGCACAGATCAACAAAAAACACTTTTTAATTATGTTCTGCAAATTTGAAGTCATGGTAAAAAAATAAGTGAAATACCCCATAACTTCTAATAAAGGGGGAAAAAAAAACCCAATAAAGTCATAAAAAAAAACATCTAAAATTTTGAAAAGTAATGAAACAAATTCTTTTTTTTCCAGGATAAGAAAAAGTTCTTTTTTTTTTTTACCCCAGTCCCCCCATGGGGTACTTTTTAAAAATGCACTCAGTACTTTACTTTCAAGCAAAAAGAAGAAAAGGGGAAAAAAAATTTTTTTTAAAGAAAAAGAGAGAAGAAAAAAAAAAAAAAACAAACAAAAAAACCCAGACGAGCAAAAAAAGGACAAAAGACAAAAAGAAAGGAGAGAGAGAGGGGGGAGAGGGAGAAGAGGAGAAAGAGAGAGGAATAGGGGAGAGAGAGAGAAGAAGAGAGAGAGAGAGAGAAAGAAAGAAAGAAAGAAAAAAAAGAAAGAAAAAGGAAAGAAAAGAAAAAGGAAGGGAAGCAAGGAAGGAAGCAAGAAAAAAGGGAAGACAATAGAAAAAAAAAAAGAAAAAAAGGAAAGGGAAAGGGAAAGGAAGAAAGGAAGGAAGGCAAGAAGAAAGGAAGGAAAAAAAAAAGGAGAAAAAAAAAGGGAAAAGGGGAAAAGACAAAGAGAAGTTTGAGGGATGGACAAAAAACAAAAGGGAGAGGGACAGGACAGAGAGACAGAGAAAAAGGGCAGGGGAAGAGATGGAAAGGGGAAATATATAATTTTTTATTTTTATATATAAATATGTTAATATATTCAATTTTAATGATGATGATGATAGTTATAATTGTAATAATAAATTTTATTTTAATAAGATGATGATAAAAAATAATATTAAAAATAAAAATAATAATAATCATCATCATTCTAAAACAAAAACAAAAAACAACAAACAACAACAAAATAAAAATAATAAAAATAATTTAAAAATAAAAATGAATAAAGTAATGGCAGACTGGAAAGGCAGGAACAGCTTTTTAAAAGAAATGTTTAAAAAAAAACTACCACACTTCTTGCCCGACGAATACATTGTAATGTTCTCTTTTTTTTTCATTAATCAAGCAACAATTTATTCAATTAAAAATCAATCCCTCAATCAATCAACAAAAATCAAACAAACTCTCTACACCCCACCCTTTGACACTTTCAACAAATCAAGAACTAAAAAAGAAAAAAAATGAGCAAAACATACACACATACCTTAAGCAGATTTTGCTATCTCATTAAGTTTCTCTATATTTTCTTTTCTTCCTTCTTTATTTCATTTCTTCTTGTGTGTATGTGTGTGTGATTTTTAAGCAATTTTTTTCTATTTCATTTTCTCCATGTTTCCTTCCTTCCTGCTCTCTCTCTCTCTCTCTCTTCTCTCTCTCTCTTCTCTCTCTCTCTCTCTCTCTCCTCTCTCTCTCTCTCTCTCTCTCTCTCGTCCTTCGGATGAGACTATAAACCGAGGCCCCGTGTTCGAACGCATGCAGAACATCTTGCGCACACGTTAAATCCTGTTCCGCTTTTCAAAAGAGTAGGCCATTGTGTGCCGGTGGGAACAGATGATAAAATTTGCAAAACCGCATACACACGGGGACTGGATGTAAAAAGCACATGAGTGCTTATTCCATTATCCTCGAAAAACAAAAAAGTCATCTGAGCGCTTTGATTTGTTGCTTTACAAGATTCAGCGCTATATAAATTCTATACATTATTATTATCATCATTATCATTATTATTATTAAAAATCAAAACAAAAAAGCACGTCACACGAACATCTGGACTGGCCAAGACTGTCCTACAGGGAACAGTACAAGGAGGGAGACGAAGAGGCAGACAGAGAAAACGATGGGAAGACAACATCAGAGAGTGGAGGACTGGCCTTAAGTGGAACAATTTGCTACAGAAAGCAGAGGACCGCGGGGAGTGGAGGAAGCTGGTTGCAAAATCGTCAGTGGTGCCCCCACGGTCCAAAGGACTACAGGATAGGTGAGGTGAGGAGAAACAAAAGATCCCTTCAAAATTACACAAACCCCCCAAAAAGAAAGAGACATAATGGATTAGGCTATTGGTTCGTCACTTTTCACGTGTTAACAGCAAGAAGAATTAAAATATCAAATTTCACCGCTCATAAATGAATATGAGGAAAACGGGATTAAATAAGACAAAGAAGAAGAAAGAAAAACCCCACTTAAAACAGGCTTACAAACCTATTTTCTATTGCACTTTCTGAGAATAGAAACGGCAGTGTTTGGTTTTTTTAAAGAGAAATAAGCTGAAATGAGATCAGATGAAATAAGATTTTTTTTAAAGGAAATAACAGAATAGAATGAAATAAAATACAACAAAAACAAAATCAAATCAAATCAAATCTTCAAAAAGATCAAATCAAATAAGATAAGAGAA
>CM054146.1:57288469-57290969 GCA_028751875.1 Rapana venosa
GACATAGAGAGAGAAGGGTAGGGGGTGGGGGTGGAGAGAGAAAGACAGAAACAGAGAGAGACAGAGAGACAGAAGGGCAGAGAGAGAGAGAGAGACAGAGAGACAAAGACAGACAGCCAGGTAGGCAGACAGCCAGAAACAGATAGACAGAGACATACATACATACATACAGACAGACATACAGACAGACAGACAGACAGAAACAGATAGACAGAGACATACATACATACAGACAGACACACAGCCAGACAGCCAGACAGACAGACAGAAGCGATGACTAAACTGACCAAACCCTAACAGCCAACAAAAGAGAAAGGGCTGATGATGTCAGTGGCGCTAGAGGCTAACTGTCCCCCTCACAGCCCCACAGCCATGTGTGTGTCAGATAGGTTGTTGACGCCAGAACACAACACACCGCGTCACGTCACGTCATCTCACGTCACACCACGTCATCAATGGCAGTCAGCATTGCCACCTTAATTAATGCAGGAGGGAGAGAGAGGAGGGGGGGGGGGGGAGAGAAAGACAGACAGAGAGAAAGAGAGATAGACAGAGACAGAGAGAGAGAGACAGAGACGGAGAGGGAGAGAGAGACAGAGACGGAGAGGGAGAGAGACAGAGACAGGCAGACAAATACAGAGAGACAGAGACGGAGAGAGACAGAGAGGCAGAGACGGAGAGAGAGAGACAGAGACAGAGACAGAGACAGAGAGACAAACAGACAGACAGAGACAGACAGTCAGGAGGCAGGCAGACAGAGAGACAGACAGACAGAGACAGAGAGACAGACAGAGACAGACCGACAGACAAACAAACAGCCAGCCAGCCAACCAACCAACCAGAGAGACAGACAGACATACAGACAAACAGACAGAAGCGATGACTAACTAACTAACCATAACAATAGCCAGGACTCAGCAGCAGGCAAGAGAAAGGGCTGATGACGTCAGTACTCTCCACGTCACAGCCCCAAAGTGACGCCAGGCCATACCATTTTTTTCTTCTTTTCTTTTCTTTTCTTTTCATACCACTTTAAGTCACAGCAGATTTCTCTGCAGTGAAATGCAGGCTGCTCTCGCTAGGAAGAGCGCGTCGCCACACGAGCAGCGCCACCCATTATTAATTATGAATTTTTTTCTTGTCTGCAACTGTAATTGTTTCCTTGTCAGAGTGGCTTTTTTCCTACAAAATTTTTATCCAGGGACAACTCTCTTTGTTACCGTGGGTTCTTTTACGCGCGCTAAATAATTTTAAGTAACGCGCAGGACCTCGATTTATCGTTTAATACGAAAGACTAACACCCAGACCACCGTTCGTGGTCTAGTGGATGGGGGGGGGGGGGGGGGGGGGGGGGAGTTTCTGGCCCAAACGGGGATCGAACCATCGCACACTTTCTCGACCCAGACTTTTCGCTTTCTAGGCAGGCGCGTTACCTCTAGACCACCGATCCATATGGAAAGTTGAACAGAAAATGCAAACAGTCTTTTTTTACCGACAAAACCGGATCGATTTTTGGTAGTAGCGGCCAAAACATAGACACGCTTTATTACAGCAAAAATTGCACTACAGATTTTACCGCAAAGAAAATTATTAGCCACATGTTTTGTGCTGTAAAAGAGACTGATAATTTGATGTAAAATTGAGTTTGTTTGTTGTTTTGTTTGTTGTTTTCTTACAGGAAAAGGGATAGGTTTATTTGACAGTTTAATAGACATTTCTTGTACATTAAACTGGACACAATTTTTACACACACACACACACACACACACACACACACACACACACACACACACTATATATGTGTGTGTGTGTGTGTGTGTGTGTGTGTGTGTGTGTGTGTGTGTGTGTGTGTGTGTGTGTGTGTGTGTGTGTGTGTGTGGAAAGTCAAAGTCAAAGTCAAAGTCAAAGTTTTATTTTCAGATGATACATTGAATAAGCAGTGCATTTGGTTTTTTTCATCAAGCCATCTATCTAAAGAAAAAAAAAGCAGCGAGAAAAAAGATAATATATATGCAGATATAGATTTTTAAAAAAAGCAACTAATCTATGGCAAACAAGAAAAGACAATAACATATGCATATGTGTGTGTGTGTGTGTGTGTGTGTGTGTGTGTGTGTGTGTGTGTGTGTGTGTGTGTGTGTGTGTGTAGTGTGTGTAGTGTGTGTGTATGTGATTGTTTTCTTTTACAACAGAGTGGACAGGTTCTAGACAGCAAAACGGACAGCTATTTTACAGCAATATGGAATATTTTTTGCAGCAAATTTATTGGGGGTTGGGATGGGGGGTTGGCGTCAAAATGGACACATTTTTGACAGCAAACTATTCAGCCTTTTTTTAACGGTAAATTAGGACAGGTTTTAGGAAGCAAAATGAACTCATTTGAGAGAAGGGGGGGGGGGGGGGGGTAATTTACTTATTTATCTATTTGTTTATCTATTTCTTATTTTATTTTGAGGATAATGGAATAAGCACCCGTGAGCTTTTTTTTATATAAAAAATT
>CM054146.1:57295969-57300969 GCA_028751875.1 Rapana venosa
TAAAGTTTTTGTTGTTAAACATGATTTTTTTTTTTTTGGGGGGGGGAGGGTATTTTATTGTTGGAGGAAATGGTGAGGTTGCTTAGATCAAAGGCTTCAGTATTTAATATTTGTTGAGTGTTCATGTAAGTAAAAAGTTAACAGGGATTTTGTTTTAATCATTTATCAAATGCAGTGACCAGGTAGATTTCATCTTGATGTTGCTGCTACGGCTGTTGTTTCTGATGCTGCTACTGCTGCTGCTGCTATTACTGCTACTGCTGCTGCTATTACTACTGCTGCTGCTGCTGTTATTACTGCTACTGCTGCTATTACTAATGCTACTGCTGCTGTTATTACTACTGCTGCTGCTGTTATTACTACTACTTCTGCTGTTATTACTACTACTGCTGCTGCTATTACTACTGCTGCTGCTGTTATTACTACTGCTGCTGCTGTTATTACTACTGCTGCTGCTGTTATTACTACTGCTGCTTTTATTGCTATTACTACTGCTGCTGCTGTTATTACTACTGCTGCTTTTATTGTTATTACTACTGCTGCTGCTGTTATTACTACTGCTGCTGCTGTTATTACTACTACTGCTGCTGTTATTACTACTGCTGCTTTTATTGTTATTACTACTGCTGCTGTTGCTTTTATTATTATCATTGTTGCTGCTGCTGATTCTGCTGCTGTTGCTATTATTATTATTATTGCTACTGCTGCTCTCCTATCAGAATCTGCTAACTACTACTACTACTACTACTACTACTACTACTACTACTACTACTACTACTACTACTACGACTACTGCTACTGCTACTGTTACTGCTGCTACTTTTTCTACCATTACTTTTACTGCTGCTTCTACAGCTACTAAAACTACAAGTACTACTTCTGCTGCTATTACTACTGCTTCTGTTACTGCTACTGGTACTACTACTACTACTACTACTACTACTACTACTACTACTGCTGCTGCTGCTGCTGCTGCTGCTGCTTTTCTTCCACATTTCGGCCTCGTTTCTTTTGTCTCTTTCCAGTGTTTCGTACTGTCCTAGGCTTTGACCCCTACAGCAATACAGGCCGGACTGGTGTTTTGGCAATTTTAATTTTGAGACATTTAGGTGTGCCTCTGTCTTTCGGAAATGTTGCTGGACTGATGCCTCTTTTGCTTGGCCATACTAATTCTAGTCTTGATGTCTTGTAGACAGCATCCACCATTCTCTTTTACAGAGCCTAAATAGTTGACATTTTGAACGTATTCCAGATCTTTTTCCATTGATTTTGATATTCTGAGGTAAAAAAAAAATCGCAAAAGAATAAGTCAAACTAAATCCACTCCCATAAAGATGAAGAACATCTTGACATCAAGGCAGATATCATTTACTCTGAGAAAAAAGATTAAAGAACTGGTATACGCCTTATTTCAGATTGTTTGCTACGGAACGAAAACGTGGGCATTTTACAAAGACACAGAGAGAAAGAGAGAAAAGCCTTCAAAATGTGGACCAATAGAAAGATGGCAAAAAAATTAGTTGGAAAGACAAAATACTTTAACAAAAAGCCCTCATTTTACCAAGATGGTCGTAGGGGAGCGAGGAATCAGAGACCTCAACTTCTCAAGGGGCCAGCATATTGAGGGCGGCGCCCATCTCCTCTCCCTTGCTACTTTACCTTCCCTGACCCTAAAGAGGGCAGGTACCCATTTACAGCTGGGTGAACTGGGGGAACTGTACTGAAGCCAAGGCGTGCAAACGGTCACCCATCCAAGTGATAACCACGCTCGATGCTGCTTAACTTGGCTGGGGGAAAGCGAGTGCTCCGACCACTGAGCCATCCCGGCCCCTAGGAGTACAAACAGAACTATTGAAAGCAGCCAAGATTTCCAACCTGTCGTATTTTCACCATATTATAATGAGACATGACTATCTACCCAAAACAGGTTGCATACACAAGACAAATTTCACCATTAGTGAGCCTCAGAGCTTAAATCGAGGAACGATAAAAAGTATTTGTTTCCAGTGAACAGATACAAATGTTTAACGTGCAACACTTCTCTTCTTCTCTTCTTCTTCTGCTCCCTTTTCATCAGATACTGCTGTGGTTAAGGCCCACCGTGTAGAGATGGTCATAAATATGGATTCCTCTGGTCGGGGGGGCCATCAATAATGGCAATCACTCCAGGTGTGTTTATTTCATTAGTATTTCTATTCTATGTGGCGCAGAGCTGAATCTTCAACCGGCTTGCTTAGAAATGAGCAACGTGTTGACTTATTTATTTATTTATTTATTGGTGCCTTCATTTATTTATTTTTTGTTCCTGGGCTACAGCTCCAAGGTTCACCAATTGTGAGATTTTTGCGTATGCCATCATCCCCCCCCCACACACACACGCCATTAAGGTAGCTGCATTCCGACTTCGGAGATGATGTCCAAACACACACCTAACATATATATATAATATTATATTATATATAAAATATATATATATATATATATATATATATATATATATATATATATATTCACAACACACAACACATAATATATATATATATATATTTGATATATATTATATATTATATATTATATTTATATTATATATTTTATATATGTGTGTGTGTGTGTGTGTGTGTGGTGTGTGTGTGTGTGTGTGTGTGTGTGTGTGTGTGTGTGTGTGTGTGTGTGTGTGTGTTGTGAAACTTGAATGACTGGTGCAGTGCTAACATAGTTTTCCCCCTTTAATTGTATACGTAAGTTTCCTTATTTTATTGTGTTACTGTCTCGAACAACAGACGTTAGATGTCCTCCTTTTAGATTTAATTATGTTTTTCTCTGACATAGTCCAGCAATAAATGTAAATTGATGATACACAACGTATCACAGTTGGGATGTGCAGAGATTGACAGAGACAAAAAACCTCAACTCTTTTACTTTTCTTAACTTAGTTGAACTTCCTATTGCATTAGCTTGACCAAAGTAGTTAGTTTAAATATAATTTCTTCAAGAAAGATGTCACAAAAAATACACCCATAACCTTAACAGGACAACTAGCAAACTTGTGATAGTCCTGTCCAAAAATTTACATACATACACACATTGTGACGGATGATTTCACAGTTCTTAGCAACAGTTGACTAGAACATTTCCCTTTCTTAACTAATGCATATACTTCAGTATTTGAGCAAATGAAATGAGAACAATCATTCCAATTGGACCTGCAAACAAACCAACAAGGCAACTGTTAGTTTGCTGTTCAAAAGGATGTGTACAAAAATAAAGGATTGCAAAAATAAACTTGAAAAGAAATCAAACCGTAATGATTATAATAATAGTAATAATGATGCCGTCAGCGCCGGGGGTTTATCACAGTTCGTGATTAAACCATTGACGCTGGGGGCAACAGCAAAGTGAGAGGCTGTATGACCAGTGGATTTCCCACTCATGGAATTCCACTTTACAGCTTAGTCTTTAGTGATCGACTATGACTCTCTGACTAGGAGGCTTGACTTGCACAGTCCTTAGGTACTGCAGCCCCAGGCTAGTTGGCCTTTGGAGAACATCTCCAATGCTGACTGTCCTTATGCCCACTTGGCCGAGAGAGTGGGGATGTACTGTGGGCAAGGCATCTCCATTATAATCCAATTTCTGCCCAATTTCCGAAACAGTAGCTTCCTCCTCTGCTGTTTTGGAGGTCATCGTCGAAAACGATGGACTAACATACAATACAAATACAGTAATAATTATAAAATAACCAAACCAATTAACACCTACTTGTTATTTTTTTCAGACACGAAAAACTCTAGACCATTCTAGCGATTTCTTCCAAAGACGGTCGTCTGCTACGGTCTCTCTCATTGGTCTACACTTCCGCTACGTCACAGCAATCCGTTTCGGCGCGTTTTGGGAATTGGCCTGAGTGAGAAGAAACCATCATGCGGATATACATGAAAATACTGATGCTGTTAACTGGAGCGACCATTTTCTTCCTGGTGATGTTCACGTTACGGGGAGACAAAATTACATTTTCTCGGTCGGTTTAACAGAGAGAGAGAGAGAGAGAGAGAGAGAGGAGAGAGAGAGAGAGAGAGAGAGAGAGAGAGGAGAGAAGAGAGAGAGAGAAGACAGGACAGAGACAGAGAGGACGAGACAGACAGAGCAAGACAGACAGACAGACAGAGGACAGACAGAGACAGAGAGAGACAGAGAGAGAGAGAGACAGACAGAGAGACAGACAGAGGTGTGTGCATGTGAGACAGAGAGAGACAGAGACAGGCAGAGAGTGTGTGTGGATGAGGGAGAGAGATGAGAGAGAGAGAAGAGAGAGAGAGTGGAGTGTGTGTGTGTGTGTGTGTGTGTGTGTGTGGTGTGTGTGTGTGTGTGTGTGTTAAAAAAATTATTTTATTCTTTTATATCGAGAATAATGGAATAAGCACTCTATGTGCTTTTTTACATCCAGTCCTGGTGTGTATGCGGTTTCGTAAATTATGTCATGAGTTCCCACCGGCACACAATGGCCTACTCTTACGAAAAGCGGAACAGGATTTTAACGTGTGCACAAGATGTTCTGCGTGCGTTCGCACACGGGGCCTCGGTTTATAGTCTCATCCGAAGGACTTTTGGGGAGAGTGGAGTCTGCACTGATGTTAACTCCAGGGGAAAATATTCCCTTGAACGGGAATCGAACCCGGGTTGTCAGATTGCGAGCGCAATATTCTAACCACTATGCTATCCCGTGTGTGTATGTGTAAATGTGTGTGCACTTACCGTGGTATGATACGGTGCGGTGTGGTGTGTGGTGTGTGATATAGTGCAATGTTGAGTGGTATAGTGGGGTGTGATTTGTTGTAACAATTTATGGTATGTTGTGCTTGTAAGATTGTACCATAATATTAAAGTGTGTGTGGGGGGGGGGGGGGGGGGGGGGGGGGGAGGAGAGCGATACTGAGATTGTGGTGCAATGTGATGTGGTGGCGGATGTGGGCGTTGTATAGAGGTTGTGCAATGGACTGTGC
>CM054146.1:57308469-57325969 GCA_028751875.1 Rapana venosa
GCATCTGAACCTTAAAGCCTGATGGAAAACCCAAAATTGCATATTTTGGGCATACGAGCAAAAAATGACATAAATCTTCAACAGCAGATCCGTCACACTGAACACAATAAGGATTTACAGGTGTTTTCTTATGACGTGGAATGCTTTTCAGTGGCAGTGTATTACTTCTTCATAAGCAAAGTATACGACGGTGTTCAATCTGTGTGTGTGTGTGTGTGTGAATCTGTGTGTGTGAGTGTGTGTGTGAATATGTATGTGTGTGTGTGAGTGTGTGTGTGAATCTGTATGTGTGTGTGTGAATCTGTGTGTGTGAATCAGTGTGTGAATCAGTGTGTGTGAATCAGTGTGTGTGAATCTGTGTGTGTGAATCTGTGTGTGTGATCAGTGTGTGTGAATCAGTGTGTGTGAATCAGTGTGTGAGTGTGTTGTTCCTCGACTACAGCTCCAAGGTTTGTCAATGGTTAGATTTTTTTTTGGTGGCATATTCGACTGTTTGGGGGTTTTTTTGTTGTTTTTTTACACACCTTTAAGGTAGCTGCATTCCGACTTCAGGATTGTGTCTAAACACAGCATCTGTTTGATTGCAGGTTGTTTCGGATGATGAACAATGAACAAATGTTATTTATAGAGGGTTATAGAATAAGCATAACAAGAGCTTTTTTACATCCAGCTTCTGTCATGATGATGATGATGATGATGATGATTCTCATCATCATCATTATTATCATCATCATCATCATTATCATCATCATTATTATTATTATTATTATCATCACCATCATTATTATTATTATTATATTATCATCATCATCATCATCATCATCATTATTACTATTATTATTATTACTACTACTACTATTATTATTATTATTATTGTTATTATTCTTGCTATCGATTCCTACAGGCAAGAAAATGAGTCTACTCTTTTCAAAAGGCAGAACTGGTTTTTAACATGTACGCAAAATATTCTGCATGTGTTTACACGCACAGGGTCTTTTGGAGGACTTTTGGGGGGCATTGGAGTCAGTATTGATATCAACTCCAAGGGGAAAATATTAGTGTCCTAAAACGGGCGCTTTAGTTGTGGCTCGATCCCCGGGGCCCCCCGTCAGATCAGGAGTGGAATGGCTCTAACCACTTGGCTATCCCGTCCACCCACTGATTATTTGTTTATGGAATATACAGGACACTGTGTGTGCTATGTCTTGTCTGCTTTGTCTTGATACGCAGAGGGTCTAGTATCTGCTTCATATCATGGAAGGATCCCTAGGAGTATGAACGCGTTTATATACACACACAGACGCGCGAACATGCATGCATCATATACGTGCGCGGGCGCGCACACACATACACACACTCACACACACTCACACACACACTCTCTCTCTCATACCACACACGCACACACACGCACACACACACCACACACACACACACACACACACACACACACACACACACACACACACACACACACACACACACACACACACACGCACTCACACTGAGAGAGAGAGAGGGGGGAAACTAAAATAATGAAAGAAAGGCTAGTCGAATGGGGAAAAAACAACAACAACAGAAGAATGAAATGAAACAAAATAATATGGAAAAAAATGAAATAAGAATAAAATGAAAAGGTAAGTGCAGTTAGCTGGGTGGTTTGAAGGGTGGAGTTCCTAATGTGAAGTAACTTGGGATGGAAGGTTTGCATCCCAGGGTGATCCATTCTTTGCCTTGTCCTGTCTTGTGTTGTATTGTCTTGTGTTGTATTGTCTTGTGTTGTATTGTATTGTCTTGTGTTGTGTTGTATTGTCTTGTGTTGTATTGTGTTGTGTTGTGTTGTATTGTATTGTATTGTCTTGTGTTGTGTTGTATTGTCTTGTCTTGTATTGATATTGTATTGTATTGTCTTGTGTTGTATTGTCTTGTGTTGAATTGTCTTGTGTTGTATTGTCTTGTGTTGAATTGTCTTGTGTTGAATTGTCTTGTGTTGTATTGTATTGTATTGTCTTGTGTTGTATTGTCTTGTGTTGTGTTGTGTTGTCTTGTATTGTATTGTGTTGTATTGTCTTGTGTTGAATTGTCTTGTGTTGTATTGTCTTGTGTTGTATTGTCTTGTGTTGTGTTGTATTGTCTTGTGTTGTGTTGTATTGTGTTGTATTGTATTGTCTTGTGTTGTGTTGTATTGTCTTGTGTTGTATTGTCTTGTGTTGTATTGTCTTGTGTTGTATTGTCTTGTGTTGTATTCTCTTGTGTTGTATTGTCTTGTGTTGTGTTGTATTGTCTTGTGTTTGTGTTTGTTATTGTCTTGTGTTGTATTGTCTTGTGTTGTATTGTCTTGTGTTGTCTTGTATTATCTTGTGTTGTATTGTCTTGTGTTGTGTTGTATTGTATTGTTTTGTGTTGTATTGTCTTGTGTTGTATTCTATTGCGTAGTGTTATGTCTTACTGTACTGTACTGTCTCGTATTGTGTTGCGTTGCGTTGAATTGTACTGCGTTGTACTGTAGTGTATTGTCTTGTATTGTAATGTACTGTAATGTGTTGTGTTGTGTTGAGTGACGCCGTATTGTGTTTTATTGTATTGTGTCGTGCTGTGCTGTGTTGTGTTGTGGTGCGTTGTATTGTGTTGTGCTGTATTGTATTGTACTATATTTACTGTATTGTGTTGTAGTGTAGTGTATTGCACTATTTTGTATTGTATTACCTTATATTGCATTGTACTGTACTGTTTGTATTGCATTGTGCTGTATTGTATTGTATTGTATTATAGTGTATTGTATTGTATCATAATGTATTGTACTGTATTAGACTGTATTGTATTGTATTATACTGTATTGTGCTATTTGGATGCCCGTCTAAACCCAAACCTCTTTCTCCATACACTGTATTATAACTGGGTACTAGTCTTTCAAATAACATACTAAAACCGAGATCCCCTATGCAAACTACATTTGATGCACGTAAAAGAACCCAAGGCAACAAGAGAGTCATCATTGGCAAAAGTCAGTGCAGTGTGTAGAAAAAAGCCACTCTCATAGGAAAACGCATGGGCAGACAGACAGGAGGATAAAATGGGTGGCGCTGTACGTGTGGCGACACACTCTTCCTTGAGAGTGGAGCACGAATTTCACGCGAAGAAATCTGCCGTGATTTAAAGTTGTACACACAAGACCTAGCATGCATTATACATCCGGGTGAGGAATAGACTCCGCCAAATTCAACTTGACCCGCTATTTACCCTGAACATTTTAGTCCGGTACCCCCCCCCCCCCCCCCCCAAAAAAAAAACATTTCTCAGTGAAGTTAAAAGAATAAGACGACGGACGCTATAGCCGAGTGGTTAAGACCATTCGACTTCAATCCTATGGGTCCATGAAGTCGTGGGTTCGAATCTGGGCAGTGGCGTCTGGTGAATCGCGGTTCGGGATTTTTACGATCTCCCAGGTCAGCTTCACGTGCAGACCTGCCAGTGCCTTCATTCCGTTCGTGTGTACACACACATGCAGAAGATCAAATTTGGACGTTAGAGATCTCGTTCTCCATGTCAGGGCTCGGTGGGTCACGGAAACAGGAACATACCCAACATACATCCCCGAAGTCGGAATGCGGCTACCTTCATGGTGAGGGGGGGGAGGGGGGGGGAGGGGGGGAAGGGGGGGGGGGGGAAACGGTGGCATAGGCTAAATCTCACCATTGGTGAACCTGGGAGCCCTACCAAAGAAACGCCAAGATATTATTAGATAAAGAATAAGACAGAAAGAAAAAAAGAAAGAATAAAAAAAAAAAAAGGAATGAAAAGAATAAAAGACCAGGAAGATCTTCGCTGTCGGTATCATAGCCAGAGTAAACACAAGCCTTTTTTTTGGGGGGGGGATTGGCTGAAGTGGGGTGGCACACTTTTTGACACTTGATAATTATGTTCAGTCCCATTTAAGTCCAATCAGTGTGACGTTACTTTGAAACACCCTACATTCATTTCTGATCTACACTAAGAGAGGAGAGAGAGAGGTGGGGGGGGGGGGAGGGGAGAGGGAGAGAGAGGAGAGGAGAGGAGAGAGAGACGGAGAGAGAGAGAGAAGGAGAGAGAGAGAGATGAGAGAGAAGTAGTAGTGAGGCAAGCTGGAGAGAGAGAGGAGAGGGAGAGAGAGGGAGAGAAGGAGAGAGAGAGAGAGAGAAGAGAGGAGAGAGAGAGAGGAGAGAGAGAGGAGAGGAGAGAGAGAGAGGAGAGAGAGAGAGAGAGAGAGAGGAGAGAGAGAGAGAGGAGAGAGAGAGAGAGGAGAGGAGATTGAAAACGAAGTTTATTCAGTATAGGCCATAGCCCCTGAGAGAGATAGAGAGGGAGAGAGAGAGGGGGGGGGGGGGGGGGGGGGGGAGGGAGAGAGAGAGGGGGGGGGGGGGGGGGCGGTGAGAACAGGGAGTTAAAATGACCAGCTCACTTTTCATGTAAAGCTATAGAGTTAAAAAATTACACTGTTAACTTTTAAACATGAAATGAAGTATCTACATTCTTTCCGGGTTAAAAGAAAATATGGATTCTGGCGTTGACGTCATTCCTACACAGACATGAAGGGGATGGAACATGTGCCGGAAACAGATGTGCACGAGTCACTCTGAATCAATAAGAAAAATAATGATGTGCGTATTATGTGACGATGATTGAAAGACTGGAAAAAGGCAACAGGAGATGGGAGTGTGTGTGGTGGTGTGTGAGTGGGTGGTGTGTGTGTGTGTGTGTGTGATGTGTGGTGGTGTGTGGTGGTGTGTGCGTGTGTAGTGAGTAAAATGCGCGTACGTCGTAAGTGGCGCTGCGTGTATGTGTTGATGAAGTGAATTTGTGTGTGTGGTAGTGGTGCTGGCGTTGCGTATGTCGTGTGTGGGTGTGGGTGTGCCTGGGTGTGGTGTTATCTTCATGTTTAAAGTTCATTCCACCGAAAAGTGATAAGAGATAAGTGTGTGTGTGTGTGGTGTGTGCGTGAGCGTGAGTGTGTGTGTGTGTGTGTGTGTAGGTGTGTATACGTCGTGATGTTATGTGTGTGCTATGTATGATGTGAGTGGTGCGTAGTGTGCGGCGTGCGGTTTTGTGTGGTGTGTTTGTGTGTGTGTGTGTGTGTGTTGTGTGGTGTGTGTGTGTGTGTGTGTGATGTGTTGAGTATATAAGTGAAATTGTGGGGTGTGATGTGTGTGTGTGTGTGACGGTGTGTGGTGTATGTTGTTGTGTAATATATCAGAGAAATTGTGCTATGTATGTGTGTGCCTGTATGTGGTGGTGAGTGTGTGCGTGAGTGCATGCGTGCGTGTATGTAGTATTGTGTGTGTCGTTTGTGTGGTGTATGCATATGTGTGTGTGTGTGCGCTTGTTTGGTGTTGAGCATGCAAGTAATGTGGGGGGTCTTGCGTGCGTGATGAGTGTGGTAGTGTGGTGTTGAGTGTGTTTTGTGTGTGTTGTGTGTGTGTGGTGTTGTTGGTGTGTGTGGTTGTGTGTTGTGTGTGTGATGTGTGTGTGTGTTTGTGTGTGTGTGTGTGTGTGTGCCAATAAAATGACCTAAGCAACAAACAGTCATACAGAACTTAGGGCCTTGCTATTTGAAACAAAAACAAAAACAAAACAAACAAAACAAAAAACGATAGGGGAATAATCAAGAACATGTTTGTAAATCTTCAACCAGTCAAGGATAACAAATAGAACAAGAAAAACTCCGAAAACTAACAATAGATACTATAACGAGCCAATTGGACTTTGGGAACGTTAACATATTCTAGTAGATATTAGCACAAAGTAAGGGGTAAAAAAACAAAGGGCATTTAGAGAGGTTCACAGAACATTTCATGAATAAAAAGCTTTAAAACAAGGTGATCAATCACAGGAAGATACCGACTGGGCTGTGTAGCAGACATTCAGAAATTCTGTAAAGAACATATAATAAGGCCATTAAAAAATGGTTAAATTCTAATTGTTATTACACTCAAAATTGCCTACATATGTCGGATGTACAAAACACTAAGCGTTTCTGTGCAAAGCCACCTATGTCTGCTTCCAGAAATATATCAAGCTTGGTTTATAGATTCCGTTTAAATGCTCTTTGCACAAAATACTGCGTGCGTGTGTGTGTATGTGTGTGTGTGTGTGTGTGTGTGTATGTGTATGTGTGTGTGTGTGAGTGACCATGCGTTCGTGTGTGTGTGTGTGTGGCGCGCGCGCGCGTATGAGTGTGAGTGAGCGTGACTGTGTGTGTGAGAGTGAGCGTGACTCTGTGTGTGTGTGAGTGAGCGTGACTCTGTGTGTGTGTGAGTGTGAGTGAGCGTGACTCTGTGTGTGTGAAAGTGAGCGTGACTCTGTGTGTGTGTGTGTGTGTGTGTGTGTGGTGTGTGTGTGTGTGAGAGTGAGCGTGACTCGTGTGTGTGTGTGTGTGTGTGAGAGTGAGCGTGACTCTGTGTGTGTGTGTGTGGAGTGAGCGTGACTCTGTGTGTGTGTGTGTGAGTGTGTGTGTGTTGGGTGGAGGAGGCAATTATACAGAAATGGAAGAAAGGGGGGAGGTGTCTATTGTATTCAGGAATCTGATGATGGGGACAAAGAGAAGTAGTGCGTGTATGTCATTACTCGTGACTGCTACGGAGCACACACACACACACACACACACACACACCACACACGACACACACACACCACTCGAGCTTGCACTCCATACACACACACACACACGAACACACACACATACACACACACACACCACACGCACACACACGATTGAGCGTTCACATCCATACACACATACACACTCACACACACAAACACACACACACACATACAGAGATATATATCTATATTTGTGTGTTATATATAATATATATAATATATATATATATATATTTATATATATATATATATATATATATATATATTCATATACATACATATATTCATGTGTGTGTATGTGTGTGTATGTATGTATGTATGTATTATATGTATGCACATATTTTATATACCATCTGGAAACAATAATAAAAAACACAACCAAAAAAACCAACAACTTCGACTTTGACAGGGCAAACACAGACAAAGAAGCCTACACAAAAATTAGACCGATAATATAAACAACAACAACAACAACAACAAAGCAAGCTCACATCTTCATAATACCCTCCTCTTCACTCCATCTCTTGTCTATAATCAACTGGCCAATGTTGTGTACAGCAGCGGCAGGTGGCGCCATCGCCACGTTGTACCTCCTCCTCTTCAAACCACCACCACCCAGTCCCTGCCTCTTAGTAAGCCGACCTCTCCTCCGCCCAAACCCAAGGACATCGCACCCAGGTCTTTGGTTTTTCCTCTCCCTCTCTCTTTCCTTCTTTCAAAGTTCTGCCTTCCGTAGGGATGCTGCTTGGCACTGGTGTAGCCAGAGAATAATATAGTGAGAGGCTGTATGACCAGTGGCTTTCCCACTCATGGAATTCCACTTTACAGCTTAGTCTTTAGTGATCGACTATGACTCTCTGACTAGGAGGCTTGACTCGCACAGTCCTTATGTGCTGCAGCCCTGGGGGCTGGTTGGCCTTTGGAGAACATCTCCAACGCTGACTGTCCTTATGCCCACTTGGCCGAGAGAGTGGGGATGTACTGTGGGCAAGGCATCTCCACTATAATCAAATTTCTGCCCAGTTTCCAAAACAGCAGCTGCCTCCTCTGCTGTTTTGGAGGTCATCGTCGAACACGACGGACAAACATATATATCGCTTATCTATCTATCTATCTATCTATCTATCTATCTATCTATATCTCCCCATAGAAATTTGTCTCCCTGGTCATAATTTCATTTTTCCCACACGTGAAGAAATAATTATGTGACTGTATAGATGTAGGTTTAGATTCAGTTATTTTTTGTGTGTGTTTGTTTTTGGTTGTGTGTGTGTGTGCGTGCGTGCGTGCGTTCGTGCGTGCGCGCGCACGTGTGTGTGTTGTTGTGTGTGTGTGTGTGTGTGTGTGTAGTGTGTGTGTGTGTGTGTAAGTGTGTGTGTGTGTGTGAGAGAGAGAGAAAGTGTGTGTGTGTGTGTTAATGTGTGTGTGTGTGTGGTTGTGTGTGTGTGTGTGTGTGGTGTGGTGTGTGTGGTGTGTGTGTGTGTGTGTGTGTGTGTGTGTGTTGTGTGTGTGTGTGTGTGTGTGTAAGAGAGAGAGAGAGAGGTGTGTGTGTTGTGTGTGTGTGTGTGGTGTGTTGTGTGTGTGTGTGTGTTGTGTGTGTGTGTGTGAGTGTGTGTGGTGTGTGTGTGTGTGTGTGCGCGCGTGTGTGTGTGTTTCAGAAGAAATCGGATAGGGTTGAATTCTCACTGTAGAAAAAAATTACCAGAGAGGCAATATTGTATATATATAGGTTTTCCGATAGTACCGGCTGACGGAATTACTGGATTTTTTTTTTTGGGGGGGGGGGGGGGGGGGGGGGGGGAGGGAGAAATTGTTCAAGGCATTGTCGGAATGTTCCTTTCAGATCGTGGTCTTGGCATGGCTCTGCAATGCTGAATGGTTGTAGAACAATTAGTGAACATTCTCGGTCCCCCGTTTTATGTGATTTGGTAAAACGGATGCAGCTTAATTTATCTGGAATATTGTGTGTCCTGTGACTTCTTTCTAAAAGTCAATAAATAAATAAATAAATAACACTATGTCTTGCGATAGTCTTACATCATCAAGAAACAGAGCTATTATTTCCATAAATGCATCGGGACTGTTCTTTTTGTTTAGGTACATTCTGCTTTTTTTCAATGCATGAATTCTCTCTCTCTCTGTCAATGAAAAAAGTATATGAATACTTACTCTGTAACCCTTGGAAAACAAAGATCTCTCTCTCTCTCTCTCTCTCTCTCTCTCTCTTCTCTCTCTCTTTCTCTCTCTCTCTATGAATACTTACTCTGTAACCCTTGGAAAACAAAGATCTCTCTCTCTCACTCTCTCTCTTTCTTTCTCTCTATGAATACTTACTCTGTAACCCTTGGAAATCAAAGATCTCTCTCTCTCTCCCTCTCTGAGATTACCACCATTCTCCCTCTTATAAATTCACTCTGTATTTAGACGCAGAATCCATTTTCTCAACCGGGTTTAATTCTAATTGTAAACACTTCCAAAATTGCCCCAAACTGAAATTGTTTGAAACTGACAATCCGACAATGCCTTAGCAATCTTAGACTTTGTTCAGCTTCCGGTAAAAGTGCAGGATATATTATTGGCGTTTGCCTTCTCTTGCCATGCCTTGCCTCGCCTTGCCTTGCCTACCCCTGACTATCCAACGAATATCCTTGAAATTCGTGGGGGTGACAAGTTTGAGTCCTCTGCTGAGAGGGTACGCATCAGCTCTCTCGGTCATATTCTGCTGTGTGCAGTAGTTGAGTTGTTGGGCTGTTGTGTTCAGTCCTTGATATAGTCATTATAATCCAACTGGTACAAAAACCCTGGTACATACTGCTTGCGCCTTGCTTTCAAATTATTCAGGTCGTGCTTATGCTTTGCTGTTCAAATGTTACGGCTATGTTATAGTGGAAATAATAAACGTGGGGTTTTTTTTCTTCTTTTCTTGATTAAACCAGTTCCCAGCCTCACCCTTCCCCCCACCCCCACCCCTTCCTCTCCTCTTCTATCTAGTTAAATATTTACAAGAACTTGGGGGACGGGATAGCTCAGTGGTTAGAGCACTCGCTTTCCCCAAGCAGCATCGATCGTGGTTGCCACTTGGGTGACCGTTTGCGCGCCTTGCCTTCAGTACAGTCTCCCAGTTCACCCAGCTGTAAATGGGTACCTGCCCTCTTTAGGGTCAGGGAAGGTAAAGCAGCGAGGGAGAGGAGATGGGCGCCACCCTCAATATGCTGGCCCCTGGAGAAGTTGAGGTCTTTGACACCTCGCTCCCCAACAACCGCATAGGTTATGGGACACCATTACCTTGACCACCACCTTACTTCCAAGTATTAAACTGTTTATGCTTTGCTTGTGAATGCAAAAGGCAGTAAGATTCACATACTCAAACTAGTTTTAGATTCTGCTTTTGAATACTAAAGCCAATACTTGTACAGGATGAAACTAGTTCTTAAGAGTGCACCTGCTTTTGATCTGCATTTGGGGTATTAGGTCTAGTGACCATATATATATATATATATATATATATATATATATATATATATATATATATATATATATATATATATATATTATATATATATATATATATATATAATAGGAATAGTTTCATGTGCTTACACTTTGCTTTGGAAAGCTAAAAGCAATGTATAAAGCCTTTGGGTGCGCGCGCGCGTGTGTTCGTGTGTGTGTGTGTGTAAAATATGATAACTTCCATATGCTTACACTTGGCCTTGGAAAGCTAAGGGCAATGTATAAAGCTTTCGGGTATGTGTTTTCTTCTGCTGCTTTGCTTACATTTACTGCGAAAACGCTGCAGACGCGCGCCGCGCGCGCGCGCGTGTGTATGTGTGCGTGCGCGCGCGTGTGTGTGCGTGTGTGTGTGTGTGTGTGTGTGCGTGCGTGTGTGTGTATGTGTGTGCACTTGTGTGTGTGTGCGTGTGTGTGTGTGCGTGTGTAGGTGGGTGTGTGCGTTCGTGGGTGTGTGTATGGTGGGGGGTGGGGTGCGTGTGTGCGTGCGTGCGTGTGCGCGCGCCCGCGTGTGTGTGTGTGTGTGTTTATTTTGTATTTTATTCTGTTATTTCGAGTATAGAATAGTGCGTGCGTGCGGGTGTGTGTGTATGTATGTGTGTGTTTGCGTGCGCGCGCGTGTGTATATGAAACGGGGAGGAAGGAGATAGGGATGGGGATGTATGGTGTGGGTGAAGCGGTGGGGAGTATGTTTGTGTGTAGAGATGATATGTATCTCGTTACAATGACATTATTTCCATCTGTGAGACTGTGCATTACTATTGTGATGTATTACATATTACAGCATTCACACACAGGGCCTCGGTTGACAGTTTCGTCCTTCCGAAGGACTTTCAGTTCCATTTTTTCATCAATCTTGGAAAGAAAGGGGCAAAGCTGGGAATCGAACCGAGAACCTCACGGTTTTACTTGTGAGGCAGATGAACATCTTATAAACCTGCTGCCACCTTTCTTCTTGGGTTTTTCTGTTCTTTTCTGTTCTTTTTTGTGGGGTTTTTTGTTGATGGGGTTTTTTGGGGTTGGGTTTTTTTGTTTGTTTACTGCCTCATCTTCTGTGACGTCCCCGTCCTGCTGTTCCCACGCCGCTCATTCAATCTCCCCGCCACACCATACCACCCAGATTCGCTATGTCTCTTCCCAGGGTCGGAAGTCCACAGGGAGCCAGCCCATCACTATCAGGCCGCCTTGGGGCCACCAGCCAGAGGGGCCCTGCACTGCTGCTGGTCACTTTGGTGGTGTTCAGTGGTGCCTGTTCTGAGCTAACATTTATAGCCACCTTCCTTCTTGTTTGTGAATGGGCAGCGGTCAATAGAGACATGCCATGGTCACTCAGGTGTTGTGATTGAAGAGCACAGCAGCTGGTGGTGATGTTGCCCACTGCCTATCACCGTGCATCCATGCATTTACACACGCACGCACATACACACACGCCCGCGCGCGCGCGCACGCACACACACACACACACACACACCACGCACGCAACGCACGCACGCACACACACACACCACACACACACACACACACACACACACACACACACACACACAATATATAATATATATATATAAGCTGACAGCTGGTGCGCTGCTGAAGTCAACGACATGCGTGCGTCTGATGTCGTTAAACGATTCTTGTCGCTAACTGGATTGAAACGTTCAACTGCCCGAACCCGGTCAAACAGTAACTGGAAATCCTCTTCTTCGTCGTCGTCGTCGAACGCTCAGACAGCAACTATTGTTGCCTGTCACACGAGCCAAAAAATACGTTGCGCTGCCGTTAAGCGCCTGTCAAAACAGGCCCAGCCGCATTTGACTTCGGAGTGGGAGAAAATTGTTATCTTTTAAGTCTTTCTGGGGGGGAGGGGGGGGGGAGAATGCATGAGAATTGACCAAGAAGGCAGAAAATAGACCAGAAGAGTAGTGACAAGAAAAAAAAAAGGAACAAGGCAGAAACAAAAGAGAGGGATAGAAAAGAGGAAATTCCTGGAGCAGATTTCCCAAAAGGTGGGGATGCTAGCTATACTGACAGATCCCCGGCATCCCCACGAGGGGATATAATCATGTTTTAAACTGCTGAGTACATCGTTTTCTGTCTACACACATACAAACACGACCCCAAAGTAAATAGCGATGAAAAAGATTTACATAATTGTTATAAACAGTCGAGACTTTGAACGTATAACGGGAGTGTTCCCTTACTTTCCATGGAAAATCAGTTTTTACCCGATTCGCACGCTGACAAAGACGACAATAGGAATTAATTGTCAGATTTGGAATCTTCTGTCTCGCGAGTTGCCAGTCTGTGCTTTGGCAGCCCACCTGAGGAAGGAAAGGAGAAAGAGTTTTTGTTTGATTGATTGTTTGTTTGATTGTTTGTTTGATTGTTTGTTTGATTGTTGGTATGATTGTTTGATTGTTTGATTGTTTGTTTTACGCAGGAAGTTTCCAGTCCCAGGGCAGAGTTGCTGTCCCCATTGAGCCTGTCCATTTTAGGACAAACGCTACTTTGCGACACACACACACACACACACACACCCACACAACACACACACACACACACACACACACACACAACACACACACACGCATACTCACACACACACACACTCACACACGCACACACACACACAACACACAACACACAACTCACGTGTTAAAAGGATTGTGCGGGGGATCTGACATAATTACCATAGCTGGGATTTTGTTGCTTGAATCTAGTAGGGATCGGTACGAGTAGTGGGTTGGAGGGTTGGGGGATGGGGGAAGGAGAGGGGGCGGTGGGGGAGGAGTAGTGGAGGGAGGATGATGTGGAGGGAGGGGTAAAGGTAGGGATGTGGGAGGGGAGTGAGTGGTGGGGGAGTGTGTGTGTGTGTGCGTGTGTGTGTGCGTGCGTGCGTGCGTGCGTGTGGTGTGTGTATGTGTGCGCGCACGTGTGAGCGTGTGTGTGTGAGATTTATTTTTCTTTTTTTATTCTTTTATTTCGAGGATAATGGAATAAGTATTCGTGTGTTACTTTTTTATCATCCAGTCACCGTGAGGATACGGTTTTGTCTTTTTTTAAAATAAAAATCCGTTCCTATCGGCACACAATGGCCTACTCTTCCGAAAGACAGAACACGTATGTGCATGATGTTAGAGGTTTTGTTTCAGTGTGATAACAGATTCATTTTAAATTTTCAGGTTTTGTTTCAACGTGATAACAGGTTCATTGTAAATTTCAGGTTTTGTTTCAGTGTAATAACAGGTTCATTGTAAATTTCAGGTTTTGTTTCAGTGTAATAACAGATTCGTTCTAAATCTTATGTTTTGTTTCAATGTGAAAACGAATTCGTTCACAATTTCAGGTTTTGTTTCAGTGCAATAGATAACAGATTCATTCTACATTTTCGGGTTTTGTTTCAGTGCGATAGATAACAGATTCATTCTACATTTTCGGGTTTTGTTTCAGTGCGATAGATAACAGATTCATTCTACATTTTCGGGTTTTGTTTCAGCGTGGTGACAGAAAAGGTCGTGACGACGCCCAGTCCTGAACCTATTCAGTAAGTCAGCAAGTTTGGAATCATCCGTATTTAAAAGCTTCTTTATTGTTATTATATTTTTATTTACCTATTTCCACATAAAATAGTATTGATTTGAAATCTGTTGTTCATTATGTTTAAGGAATGATTTGAGCGCAAGTGCTTCGATTTGTTTGTTTTACAAGATTCAGCGCTAAATAAATTCCATATATAATTATTATTAAATCATCTCTATAATCACACAGTTGCTGCCAAAGATCTGTCTGTCTCTTTGTCTGTCTGGCTGTTTCTGTCTCTCTCTGTATGTCTGTCTGTATGTATGTATCTCTCTCTCTCTCTCTCTCTCTCTCTCTCTCTCTCTCTCTCTCTCGCTCGCTCTCGCTCTCGCTCTCGCTCTCTCTCGCTCATTCCTTAAACATAATGAAGGGTTATTTCCCCATGTTTCTACTGTGAGACTGTATAAGTGTTGGGTTATTATTAAGATGTATCCCTACGGGCGGGGACTGGATGTAAAAAAGCACATGAGTGCTTATTCATTATCCTCGAAATAAAAGAATTTGTCATTGTCATTGTCATTGTCATTGTCTCTCTCTGAAGGATAGCGTGACCAACAACGTCAAAGGCCTTTTTGAAATCAAGGAAAACAGCACCTGCACTTTTACATTTATTTTCATTATTGTTTTTATTCTTTTATTTCGAGGATAGTGGAATAAGCATTCATGCGCTTTTTTCATCCAGTACACGTGTATATGCAGTTTTGTCAACTTTGTCATCCGTTCCCACCGGCACACAGTGGCCTACTCTTCCGAAAAGCGTTTTTTTTAACGTATGCGCAAGATGTTCTGCGTGCATTCGCACACGTAACCTCGGTTTATAGTCTCATCCGAAGGACTTTTGGGGAGAGTGGAGTCGGCACTGGTGTTAACTCCAGAGGAAAAACCCTCTTGAACGAGATTCGAACCCTGGGTCAGCAGATCACGAATACATCACACAAACCACCAGGCTATCCCGTCCAAGAGTCAGGAATGACACATTCTTGCTAGGGATGTGTGACAAGAATGTTTGGGTCAGAAACCAGATTGGACTTGGTGAAAAAGTGTTGGGTTTTTGTTCATGAAATCAGATCACTGTTTATGTATATGTTTTTCAAGGGGTTTAGATAGAAAAAAAAGTTATGAAAATAGGTTTGAAGTCGTTCAAATCTGATGCAGGTTTTTAAAAATTTATTTTGGAAGTGGGATTACTTTGCTGTTCTAAAAGCAATCAAAAAAGAATTCTTTTTTCATACATCGGTTTTAAATGTAAATGAGAGTTTCAACAATATGTGAAAGAACGAGTTTGATTAAAAGGAGAAAAAAAACAAGGTAGTATATTGTCAGGACCTGATGATTTTGAAAGAAATTCTTGAGATGAATTATAAGTTTCCCAACTTCATTGCACTACCATAGGTGAAATATGAAATGATAAATTTGTGTTTGAGATTTTCTTTTCAAGAGAGAGAGAGAGAGAGAGAGAGAGAGAGAGAGAGAGAGAGAGAGAGAGAGAGAGAGAGAGAGAGAGAGAGAGAGAGAGAGACGGACATACAAAGAGCGAGAGAATGTGTGTGGTGTGTCTTGACACACACACACACGTGTAAATGACCATACTGCTGAAGTGTATTGACTTCTCAGGTGGTCATCAATTCACACACTAACACAACAGCTTGTTCGGCAATTCATCCCCAGTTTTAGAACACACACACACACACACACACACACACACACACACACACACACACACACACACACACACACACACACACACACTCACAAATACACACACACGCACACATTCTTTTACAAGATAATCTCAACTCTTTTAATGATTTTCTCTGTGTGTGTGTTTTTTTTAATCGGTACGTTTTATTCATTTTGTTGTTGTTGTGTCTTGTTTCTTTGTATATAAAAAAAAAAGGAAGTCTGATTTCATAGCTACTTATCACATTTCCCATCAAGTCTGTGTTTGTGCTTTCTCGTGATTATTAGCTAGAAATGATTATATGCACAAATCATGTTGATACATGATTTCATGAAACAGAACCTTCAACATCAAAGATTTTTAATGGCATTTTCCCCCTGACCAAAATGTCATAATCAAAGTAAGATGTTTCCAACTACACTTTTGCTTCTGAAAAAAAAGAAGTAGAATGAATAGACTGCTCCATGCAGTTTTGGTTAGCAATTCTGTGGACTGTGTCTGATTCACAAACAGACAGACAGATGAACACATACACATGCACGCGCACGTGCACCACACACACACACACACACACACACATACACACACTCCAACCCAACCCAACCAACGCACACACCACTACCACCACCACCACCACCACCAAACAACAACAACAACTAAAACAACAACATCACCAACACACCACATACACACACACACACACTCCAACCCAACCCAACACACACACAGACTCCAACCCAAACCAACACGCACATACACACACACACTCCAACCCAACCCAACCCCCCCCCCCCCCACACACACACACACACACACACACTCCAACCCAACCCAACACAAATAGTTGTTTATTACGATTGATTAGTTATATGCATACCCCTCCCCCCTACACACACACACAAGCACGTGCGCGTGCGCACGCACACACACGCACACGCGCACACACGCACACACACACATACACACACTTTCCTGTCTGATATCACTATTTAGTGGAAGGACGTTAAACTGAAGAACTACTACTACTACACACTCTCCAACCCAACCCAACACACATACATACACTCCATCCCAACCCAACACACACACATACACAAACACACACACACACACACACTCCAACCCAACCCAACCCAACACACACACACACACACACACTCCAACCCAACCCAACACACACACACACACACTCCAACCCAACCCAACCCAACACACACACACACACACACACACTCCAACCCAGCCCAAGACACACACATACACTCCAACCCAACCCAACACACACACACACTCCAACCCAACCCAACACACACACATACACACACACTCCAACCCAACCCAACCCAACCCACACACACACACTCCAACCCAACCCAACACACACACACACACTCTCCAACCCAACCCAACAACACACACACATACACACACACACACTCTCCAACCCAACCCAACACACACACACACACACACACACACACACCACACTCCAACCCAACCCAACCCAACACAACACACAACACACAACACACACACACACAACACATCCAACCCAACCCAACCCAACACACACACAACACGAACACAACACACCACACAAAACAACACCCGTCACCCCCACTCCGCCCCTCACCCCCCAACCCCCTCAGAACCCCCCCCCCCCCCCCCCCCACCCCCACACCCCACACACCAAAACCTCCCCCCCCCCCACTCCCCCCCTAAACCCCACCCCAACCCCCCCCCCCTCTCCCCAACAACAACAACACCACCACCACCAAACAACAAACAACAAACACCCTGGTGCCCTGTGCCGCAGAGGGAGCTACCCCAAGTGGTTCTCCAGGGCCTGGCTGCACTCCCCGGCGGTCAGCAGCCCCCACAGCCAGCTGGGCGACCAGCCCCTCTTCCCTGCCTGCGAGAAGAGGCCCGGCAAGGCCAAGGGAAAGAACAGCGACAGGACGCAGTTCATCGTGAGTGTGGTGGTGGTGGTTGTTGCCCTTCTTTGTTTCAGTTGTTGTTGTTGTGCGTTCCCCAGCTTTACACCCTGGGGGTCACCCAGAACATGCCACACTCTGACTCACTCATCATCCTACCTGG
>CM054146.1:57330969-57360969 GCA_028751875.1 Rapana venosa
GGCGGGGAGAGAGAGGGAGGTCATTCCATATCGATGGACCAGAAATAGAGAAAGAGCGACGGCCGATGATGGATTGGTTGAATCTAGGTATTCGTAAGGACAAGGTATCTGCAGCAGAGCGGAGAGAACGAGAAGGGGTGTACAGGTTAAGACATTCACAGAGGTAGGCGGGTGCTGTTTTGTGGAGACATTTGTAACAGAGGGTATTGATCTTATAGTTTACTCTGTGGCACAGGCAGCCAGTGGAGAGATTGCAAGAGAGGGGTAATATGCTCAGATTTTTTCTTTCTGAGGATTTGTCGAGCTGCAGAGTTTTGTGTACGTTGAAGGGATTGGATTGATGATGCTGGCAGACCAGCCAACAATGATGACGGTAGCTGTGCTGTGTGGCGTTTCCCAGGGGACGGGTCTCCCTCCTACCTGTGGGACATCCTGAACTGGCAGCTGCTGGAGGGCAACCAGGGCTGCAAGGAGCCTCGCCTGGTCATCGCCCAGCACATCCACCACATCAACCCCAAGTCCAAGATGATCCTCATCTTCAGGCACCCCACCCCCAGGTAAGCATTGTGCTCGTCATCTGCTAGCCAGGGTTCGATTCTCGTTCAAGAGAGTTAACATCAGTGCCGACTCCACCTCCCCCCCCCCTCTCCACCTCCCCCAAGTTCGGATGAGACTATAAACTGAGGTCCTGTGTGCGAACGCACGCAGAACATCTTGTGCACACGGGGGGGACGGGATAGCCTAGTGGTTAGAACATTGCGCTCGCAATCTGACGACCCGGGTTCGATTCCAGTTCAAGGGGATATTTTCCCCTGGAGTTAAAATCAGTGCAGACTCCACTCTCCCCAAAAGTCCTTCGGATGAGACTATAAACCGAGGCCACGTGTGCGAACGCGCGCAGAACATCTTGCGCACACGTTAAATCCTGTTCCGCTTTTCGTAAGAGTAGGCCATTGTGTGCCGGTGGGAACAGATGACATAATTTACGAAACCGCATACACACGGGGACTGGATGTTTATTTTTTTTAAAAAAAGCGCATGAGTGCTTATTCCATTCTCCTCGATATAAAAGAATAAATAATAAATTTTGAAAAACCCTTTTTGCTTGATCCCCCGGTTGTGTCTGAGTGAGGGGGGCTTCCTCCACCCCATCCACTAGACCTTGAGTGCTGGTCTGGGGTGGTAGTATGTATTTGGGTGAGACAATCAACTTTCAGGGGGCGTAAAAAGAATCCTCCAATAACAAGGGCGTTAATCTTGGCAGAATTCTGCAGGAGAACAAAAAGCCAGTCATAGGGAAGCAAACAGGCCTACACTGGTTAGCTGTATCTTCTGAACTCGCAAAGAAAAAGGATTATCAGTTGTACACCATTTGCTATGGTAGGACGGGACTGCTGTGGCCAAGTCAGTGTGTGTGTGACCTGCCAGAGCTTTACTCCCCTTGTATGTATGTTCCTTTCTTTCTCCCTTAACTTCCTGAGGAGTTGTTGGAGCACTGCACTGAAGTGCTCAGGCCCTGCCTATTGGGGCAAGTTGAACCTGGTGGAGCCCATCTCTCTCCAGGTGCAGGGTGCATGCTGGGAGTGTTTCAAGGTGCATATGTGATCTTCTGCATACTGTGTAGTATATTATATACACACGATGGGATCTAAGGCGCTGGCAGATTTGCAGGTCCTCATTTTGGCCTGGGAGATCGTAAGAATCCCCACCGTTAAATTCAACAGACATCACTGCCGAGATTCGAACCCACGACTTCATGTTCCCACAATACCACCATCGCCATCACTACCCCCTCTCATACACACACACACACACACCACCACCACCACCACCACCACCCACTACCACCACCACCACCACCATCATCATCATACAACCCCAGTAGCATACACCATTCTCAAAAGCTAATCATTTCAATTTATTTATTCTCCAGGTTGTATTCACGATTTTTGTCCCGAATTTGGCGTACGCCATTCCTGAAGAACGCTGACTCCAGCACCTTCCATGAATACGTGAAGAAGGGCGTGGCCATGTACTACGACTGCTTCAAGAGGTGGTCTATACGAGCCTGTGCCTACAACTACACTCTCTACGACAAGGCTGTGGTAAGAAGACGCCATGTTTCTTGTGGGGTTGTTTTTCTTTTGTTGTCCATGAAACAGGAAGTAAGAAAAAATGGCTGACAAAGCCTGTTCCTGTGGCGTTTTTGTTGGAGTGGGTTGTTGTTTAGGAAGGATTGGGTTTTTACCTTAGGGTTTATTGTGAATCATAAAAGTTGATTGCTTGAAGTGTCTCAAGAAGGTTTATTGAGTGATCGTTACCAATTTGAGTTTAAGAATAGGTGGCTACAAATTGGAGCATAGGAATAGGTGGCCACCAGTTTGAGTTTAGGAATAGGTGGCTACCATTTTGAGTTTAAGAATAGGTGGCTGCCAATTTGAAATAAAGAATTAGTGGCTACCAATTTGAGCTTAAGAATTAGTGGCTACCAATTGAGTTTAAGAATAGGTGGCTACCAATACAGTTTAAAGAGTAATCACTGCCAATTTGAGTTTCAATATTTATTTTAAGGGAACAGCATCCCCCTGTTTCTCAAATCGTGGTCAATAATAATGACATTAACATTTATAACAGTTTCTTCTTCTTCCTCTTCGTCTTCTTCTCTTGTTCGTTTTTTTTACACTGTCAGATGTGTTTGGGAGAAATAGTGGCAAGTCCTTTCCAGCTCCTCTCGTGGGCCCTACAGCTTGGTTTGCAGGGTTATGTTATCTCCGTCAGCCACACAATCTTCTTCATGACGCTGAATAGCGTGCACCTCTGAAGGATGTGCTCACCAGTCTGGTTTTCTTTACCACAGGCACACAGGGAAGAAGGAACGAGTTGTGTGGACATGTGGTGATTTAGCCTGTAGTGCCCAGTGCGGAGTCTTAGAATATGATGACTTGTTCTTCTCTTTTGAGATAGTGGGTACTCGTCCCTATCTACTCTGGGTCGGGCCATTGATTTGATGATTGTCTTATCTTCATGGCAAAGTGTGTTGTGCAGTGTGTACTGCTAGGTGTTGCTGGTAGAAGGCATGTCCCCTATCTTCATGACAAAATTAAGAAGGGGTGTACCCAACCTTCATGACAAAATTAAAAAGGAATGTACCCGATCTCATGACAAAGTGTGCTGTGTTGTGTATACCGGCAGGTGCAGTTGGTAGAAAGCATGTACCCCATCTTCATGACAAAATTAAGAAAGGATGTACCCCATCTTCATCACAAAGTGTGTTGTGCTGTGGGTTACCGACAGGTGCAAATGGTAGAAGGGATGTACCCCATTTCCATGGCAAAGTGTGTTGTGTTGTGTGTGTTGACAGGTGTGGTTGGTAGAAGGGATGTACCCCATTTTCATGGCAAAATTAAGAAGGGGTGTACCCTATCTTCATCACAAAGTGTGTTGTGCTGTAATTGGGATTTTTTCGATCTTCCACGTCAACTTTAAGTGCAGACCTGCTGCTGGGCCTTAATTTCCCATGTATATATATACACATGCAGAAGATCTAACATGCACCTTAAATATGGCAAAAACGGTCCTATACACAAAATCTCACCATTGGAAAAAAACTGTTCTCTTATGTCGAGGATAATGAAATAAACACCCATTTTACAATCAGTCCCCGTGTGCATGCAGTTTCATAAATTCTGTCATCCATTCCGTACCTTCACACACGGGACCTCGGTTTTGTAACCTCATCCTAAAGACTGAATACGGAACGGAGTCGGCACTGACGCTAACTCCAGAAGGAAACATCCCCTTGAACGGGCGTCTGAGTGGAAGCGCAAACCTGGGGCTCGAACCCCGGCTGCTCAGATCGCGAGCAGCAGCGCGGTAAGCATCAGGCCACGGTGTTGCAGGTGCGGCTGGTGGAGGGCATGTACCCTATCTTCATGGCCGACTGGCTGAAGATCTGGCCCAGGGAGCAGCTGCTGATCCTCAGGAACGAGGACTACGGGCGGAACCTGAGTGAGACCCTGCAGAAAGCCTTCAACTTTCTAGGAGTTGGTAGGGAGTTTTTGAGTGTGTTGTTTTATCTCTGTGTGTGGTGTGTGTGTGGGTTTGTGTGTGCAGCCGTCAGCGCCTGGGCTTTATCACAGTTCTTGATTAAACCATTGACGCTGGGGGCAACAGCAAAGTGAGAGGCTGTATGACCAGTGGCTTTCCCATTCATGAAATTCCACTTTACAGCTTAGTCTTTAGTGATCGACTATGACTCTCTGACTAGGAGGCTTGACTTGCACAGTCTTTATGTGCTGCAGCCCTGGGGACTGGTTGGCCTTTGGAGAACATCTCCAACGCTGACTGTCCTTATGCCCACTTGGCCGAGAGAGTGGGGATGTACTGTGGGCAAGGCATCTCCACGATAATTAAATTTCTGCCCAGTTTCCAAAACAGCAGCTGCCTCCTCTGCTGTTTTGGAGGTCATCGTCAGACACGACGGACAAACATACATACGTGTATGTGTGTGTGTGTGTGTGTGTGTGTGTGTGTGTGTGTGTGTGTGTGTGTGTGTGTGTGTGTGTGTTGTGTGGGGGGGGGGGGGTGTTGTGTGTGTGTTGTGTTGTGTTTGTGTGTGTGTGTGTGGGGGGGGGGGGTTGTGTGTGTGTGTGTGTGTGAGGGGGTGGGTTGTGTGTGTGTGTCTGTCTGTCTGTCTGTGTCTGTGTGTCTGTCTGTCCGTCTCTGTCTGTCTGACTGGTGTGTGTGTGTGTGTGTGTGTGTGTGTGTGTGTGTGTGTGTGTGTGTGTGTGTGTGTGTGTGTGTGTGTGTGTGTGTGTGTGTGTGTGTGTGTGTGTGTGTGTAAAAATTAGTATACACCGTTTTATAAATGAAACTGCACGTATTTTTTCAATGTACTTTTTAAATGGGGACAGGGTAGCTCAGTGGTCAGAGCACCAGCTTTCCCCATGCTATCGTTAAACAGTGTCCAGCGTTATTGCCTTGCCTCGCAGGCTGGTGACCGTTCTTGCACCTTGGCTTCAGTACAGTCACCCGGCTCACCCAGCTGTAATTGGCTACCTGCCCTCTTTAGGGAGAGGGGAGGTAAAATAACGAGGGAGAGGAGATAGGCACCACCCTAAAGATGCTGGCTCTTAGAGAAGCTGAGGTCTTTTGACACCTCGCTTCCAAACGACCGTATTTATTTATTTATTTATTCTTTTATATCGAGGATAATGGAATAAGCACTCATGTGCTTTTTCACGTCCAGTCCCCGTGTGTATGCGGTTTTGTAAATTCTGTCATCTGTTCCCACCAGCACACAATGGCCTACGTAAGAGTAGAAAAGCGGAACAGGATTTAACGCGTGCGCAAGATGTTCTGCCTGTGTTCGCACACAGGGCCTCGGTTTAAAGTCTCATCCGAAGGACTTTTGGGGAGAGTGGAGTCTGCACTGATGTTAACTCCAGAGGAAAATATCCCCTTGAACGGGAATTGAACCCGGGTCGTCAGATTGCCAGCACAATGTTCTGACCTCTAGGCTATCCCGTCCCCCATATAGGTTATGAGACACTTTTATCTTTTACCCTTTAATTAAGTTTGAAGGGTGAAAAACCTGCTCAATAACAAAAAAAAGAAAGACACAGAAAGAAGAATAGGAAGAGAAGAAGAAAATATTCTAGAAAAGTAAAAACTGATTTACGACATGCCTGGGGTGCTGCAGTTATTGTACTTGGACTGTCATTATTCAGACGTGTGTGATGTAGTAGAACGTGATGAGTTTCTTCCGCACGCTGCATTCTGACTTGCTTTTTCCTTCCTCCGCTTGTGCAGCAACGGTGAGATTTTTGCGTATACAACCGCCCCCACCCCCACCCCCAAAGAAAATACATTGATAACTCTAAATGCTGGAGTCAAAGAATATATGAATGATAATTATAGACAAACTAAGCAAAATAATTGTAACCGATAATCATCAAGCTGAAATAATTAATTATGTTCATACCTGTTGTTGTTTTTTAAAAGCTCAATTAAAATCAGATATAATGCAACATAGTTGGGGGGGGGGGGGGGGGGTTCGGTTCATGCACATCATGTCAGTCAGGCTGACAATGTTGAGTAATACGTTGTATTATTGAATTATGAAGAGTTTATTTTGTTGTGTCAAATGAGTCCATGTGACTTTGATGACAATACATAATTTCTGATTCTGGTTCTGGTTCTGATTCTAGTTCTGGTTCTGGTTGAGGTTCTTATTCTGATTCTGGTTCTAGTTCTGATTCTGGTTCTGGTTCTAGTTCTTATTCCGGTTCCGGTTCTTATTCCGGTTCCGGTTCTTATTCTGGTTCTGGTTCTGATTCTGGTTCTGGTTCTGATTCTGCTTCTGATTCTTCAGGCCAGCTGACAGGAGACGCCTACGAGCAAGTGATGAACTGGAGGCTGGTGAACGTGGGCACGCAGTACGAGAAGATCGGCACGATGAAGGAGGAGACGGTGAAGATTCTGGACCAGTTCTACCAGCCTTTCGTGGAGCAGTTCGCAGAGCTGCTGCAAGACCGCCGCTTCCTCTGGCAGGATGCCTACACCCCCAGCCTCGAGTGATGAAGAGAGGAGGAGAGAGGAGATGAGGAGAGGAGGAGAGAGGAGAGGAGAGGAGGAGAGAGGAGAGGAGAGAAGAGAGGAGAGGAGATGAGGAGAGAGGAGAGGAGAGAGAGGAGAGGAGAGAAGAGGATGTGAAGGGGATGCTGCTGCTGTTGTTGCTTTGTTGTTGTTTTTGTTGTTGTTATTGTTATTGTTGCTGTTATTGTTGATGTTGCTTGTATTGTTGATGTTGCTTGTATTGTTGATGTTGCTTGTAGTTGTTGCTGTTGTTGTTTTTGTTGCTGTTGTAATTGTTGTTATTGTTATTGTTGCTGTTGTTATTGTTGCTGTTATTGTTGATGTTGCTTGTAGTTGTTGTTGCTGTTGTTTTTGTTATCGTTGTTGTGTGAGGATCTTGAGTTGAGTAGGTTTTGGAGGTTTGTTTGGGTGGTTTGTTTGGGTTGGGTTTTTTTAATAAATGTGAGAAGTGGACGTTGAGTAGTGTTTGAGGTGGGGTGATGGAATTTTTGTTTGTTTGTTGGTCTATGATGTGAGATGAGAAGGTAGATGTTGAGTTGCATTGATTTTGTTGTTGTTGTTGTTTGTTTTATGTGTGTGGATAAGATGATAAGTATGTGAGAAGGGTTTTCCTTTCCCTCCCTCCAGCTTTGTCTAGTTTATATATTCTTCTTTTTTTTTAATTTTATTTTCGTTTCTCGGCTAGAGCTCCAAGGTTCACCAATGGTGAGATTTTGCGAATGCGACCTTTTTTTGTGGTGCCCACTATGAAGGTAGCCGCATTCTGACTTCGGGATATATATGTTCTTCATTCTTTGTGAATCTTGAAGATAGGTCATTACGAAGTATTGAGTAAGGTAGTTTGGTGAAAACAGCTTGCCAAGTCAGTTTCTTGGCAGATGTTATGAATGTAGATGTAGAACGGCATTATTTTCTTTTGTGTGTGTGTGTGTGTGTGTGTGTGTGTGTGTTCATCACATGGACAGCTCAGTCTCCGCAACGAAGGCAGCTGTACTCTGCTGCAGGCCCTCTCTCTCAGTCTCCACAGAGCTTCTTGGCCACTGGGGTGGTATGGGTCAGTCAGGCCAGGTCCTCTTTCAGAGTGCCTGATGTAGCGGGCAGGCAGGACTGCAGCATATGTTCTGTTGTCTGGCTGTCAGTCTTGCAAGGGTAGTACTTTTCTTTCTTTTTCTTTTATTCTTTTATTTCGAGGAAAATGGAATAAGCACTCAAGTGCTTTTTTCATCCAGTCCCAGTGTGTATGCAGTTGTGTCAATTTTGTCATCCGTTCCCACCGGCTCACAATGGCCTAATCTTCCGAAAAGCGGAACGGGATTTAACGTGTGCGCAAGATGTTCTGCGTGCGTTAGCACACGGGACCTCGGTTTATAGTCTCATCCGAAGGACTTTTGGGGAGAGTGGAGTCGGCACTGAAGTTAACTCCAGAGGAAAAATCCTCTCGAACGAGAATCGAACCCGGGTCAGCAGTACTGTTCTGTGTATGTGACCTAAGCGGAGTGTTCGGGTATGTGACATGGTGATTTCGGCGGTTGTGACTTGTCCTGAGCCTGAATGTACAGTACCTGTTCTCATGGGGTCAGCAGGTAGTAGGGGTCTGATCTGTTGTTGGTGCGGGTGTTGATGTATCCGCTTTCTTGGCTGGGTCTTGGTGATGTTGGGAAAAGCTGGTAGACCTATTCACTGCCTTGTGTGGTTTTGAAGTAGGCCTATGGCATCATCATAGGGAACTTTTCGTTTTACTACAGTTGCACTTTTGGGAATGCTGAGATTTAAGACTGAAAACTTATGAAGTAGGTTTTGGTTTAAATGTGATTTATTCGATACATATACAAAATAATTAAGCAAACATCAATACAGCGGGGGAAAGGCATCAAGATACAGCTTATTTTGAGCCCCCCTCCCCCATGAAGGAGTTAACATATGATATTTATGCAGACAAGTGACATACCTATACACAAAATGACTTTCCACACAGAAAGCTCAGTGGTCAGAGCACTCGCTTTCCCCAGCTAAGGTTAAGCAGCATCGAGCGTGGTGACCACTTGGATGGGTGGCCGTTTGCGCGCCTTGGCTTCAGTACAGTCCCCCAGTTCACTCAGCTGTAAAGCTCTTTAGGGTCAGGGAAGGTAAAGCAGCGAAGGAGAGGAGATGGGCGCCGCCCTCAATATGCTGGCCCCTTGAGAAGCTGAGGTCTCCGATGCCTCACTCCCCTACGACCACTTAGGTTATGGGACACCTTTACCTTTGTATACCAATACACGATAATATATATATATGATAGTATATATATACATGAAAATTAAAGAAAACATACAATATTACCAAAATGAAGAAAACAAAAAGTATAACGACAAACGCACAAAACACACTACTAGGAAGCAACGAGAAAAAGGGAAGAAAGCTTGCATCTTTCTCAGCCCAATAATGATTACCTACCTTTAGATTTTCAACACACAAGGGAGGAAGGAAAGAAAGAAGGAAGGAAGGAAGAGCACTCCATCGCAGAACCGTTTTAGATTTGCAGGAGAATAGAAATAAAAGGAAAGAAGCAGAGGAGGGGCTGTGTGTAAGCAAGAATTGTGTGTTGAGGTGTAACGTAATAAGTTTCTTGTTTCTTGTTTGTTTTGGAGCTGTTGTTTGTCTTGTGTTTGTTGCTTGGTTGTTTGTTTTGGCTGTTCCATTGCGTTTGTGTATTTGCCTGTCTATTTTTGATTGCTGTACACTAGATTAACTAACATGGTCGTAAATTATGTGTCATGCTGACACGTTTGTTTCTGTTTGTGCTTAGATCTCTTCATGTTTGTTTGGTCATGCCCATAACTTTTCACACAATTCAGAACATATTTTTGCCCTTACGATTGTGTTGAATATGAAAGAGTAAAGTTAGTAATAATAATAATCATCTTATGTTCAATGTAAACGTGACATTATTGTTCCGTGGATGTTGAAATGTACAAAAATGCATATGGAGTGTATTGAGACAGAAAACATGTAAGCCCATGTGCGTAAAACTGCATGAAAAACTATGAGTTTTCTGTTGAAAATAAAAGTCATTCAACATGATTTACGTGATAAAGTTGTTGTACAGTTGTTTAATGTGGTGCGAATGTGCGATCTGATAATATGTGGTTGTAGGACTGTGTGTTGTGGTGTGGTCTGGAGTGAATGTATGGTGTGATTGTTAGGTTTGGTTTGTTGTTGTTGTTGTTGCTGTCATTGTTGTTGTTGCTGTTGCTGTTGTCATTGTTGTTGTGCGTTCCCCTGCTTAACATTCTGGGGGTCACCCAAAATATGCACTATTGTCTCATTCATCCCATCTGAGAATCGCTGTCAGATGGAAGGTACACACTGAATGAGAAGTTGACGCGTGTGGCTGTTTTCAAGTACCTCGAAGTCGGAGTGCGGCTACCTTTATGGCGGGCAAAACACGGTCGCATACGCAAAATGTCATCATGGGTAAACCTCGCAGCTGTAGCTAAGGAACGAAAAAAAAAATCCTCGTCATGTAGGTAGCCATATTCCGATTTCTTTGGAGTTTTTCTTCTTTCAAGGCGAGTGCAGGCTGTTATGCCAATAGCTTGTCTCGGCTGAGGACAATCTCTACATAACATTTGACAACATAACAATACTTTAATGTAGTGGTGGCACTTTACTTACAGCAAGAAAAGCTTTGGGCCTGAGCCATTGTGATTGTGTGCAGTAAACGCCAACCCCATGAAAAGCTGTTCTCCGCCCCATCTGATTTTCTTGTCTTCTCTGCCCGTCCGTCTCTCTAAAACTGGTGTGTTTTTTAAATATAAAAAAATGCATCCTTAGAATCATACTGAAGTGGCTGATGCGCTTGTTGCATAGGTCATATGGCTATCTCAGGCCACCTTTTGATTCAATAACTGACACGCTGATTGTCTGATTAATTTACACAATGCTCTAAAGTATCAATTCAGTATTTTTAAAATGTTTATTTACTTTGCTTATTTACTAGCTAACAACCTTTTTTTCAGCAGAACAGTTTAATTCAAAGGAACTATATGCAAGTAAAATATACACAACAAGAATGACATTAAGCTTTCAATTTTACACAGTCAACAAGAAACACATACCTATAAACAATCACCAAAACCTGAGTTGATGCCTTGAATGATTTACTGAACCAATATCTGAAAGCATTTTGTTTGAAAAGAGAAAACAATCCCCTGAATGGATCAATCAAACCTGACTGAAAGTACCTTTAAAACAACAAACATATAAGCAAACAAACTTCTTCTTCTTCTTCCTTTTTTGTCATGTTTCTCCCAGGGGAGGTTTGACATTGATGAACCTTCTCCACCTCTCTCTGTTTCGAGCTTCCTTCTAATCTATGCCCCTTTCTCTAAGATCATCTGCAATACAGGCAGCCCAGGTTTTGCTAGGTCTTCCCTTTGGTCTCTTTTCATCCACTACGAAGTTCATTGCTCTTTTTATGATGCTGTGGTCTGCTTTCCGTTGAACGTGCCCAAACCAGCGCAGTCTATTGGTACTAGCTACAGACTTCAGTAATCAACTTTGCAATTTCAATTTCACATTCTTCCTGTCTTCATTCGTGTCCTGTCTTCCCATTTGACCTTTTCATGTAGGGTAGCATTCGGTTTCACCACATCTCACAACAATCGACCGGTTTTGTGAAAACCCAATCCGAACCAACAGAGAACAGTAAATCGGCAGGCAAACAAATAGCAATAGCAAACCCTAAATCCTACCAAGTTTTTACGACAATCTTATCAGCAAGCTAGTGTAAGCAAACCTGAAGCAAAAAGACTGCGACGCGACCTTGAGGCAGAAGAAGTGGGTCATCTTGAAGCCATGGCCCAAATGCAGGGCATGTGGTTAAGTCTGGGGGTTGCGGGAGCTAGCCATCGGACTGCTGGGCCGGTCCTATGGTAGTCCAGGTGCTTCGACACTCCACCAGTTCGACAACCGTTCGATCGCGGGTGGGAACTCCCGGGCCTCTGGCCTGGCGGCAGGTTATGAGGCGATGGCAGTACACGTCACGTCCGGTCCCGACCTTTTACCTAGGTTGTGTCAGGCACTGTACACTAGAGTAGACGACATAGGGTCGGTCACGTTTGTTCCTGGTTCACGCCAGCAAGCACAGGACCTTGATGTCATACAGGTAAAGAAAAAAAATAATGGTCCGAGGTCAAACAAAAGTGCTATTCCGACCAATGCAGAAGCAGTCGGATGCGCTCCAGGTCAGTCATGGCCTGAAGGGAGATGGGCAAGGGTACACGCCGTATGGTCCCGCCATCCTTCTGCTTCTTCATGGTGTACCTGGAGACAGAGAGACAAGGGTCGGTCACGTTTGTTTCTGTGTTACGCCAGCAAAGCTACAGGACCTTGATGTACATACAGTGGAAAATAAAATAAAAAATGGTCCGAGAGATCAACAAAACAAAAGTGAGGTATTCCGGGCACGAATGCAGAAGCACCAGAACCGTCGTGATGACGTCAATCCTGCAAGGGAGGAGAGTGACGGGAAAAAGAAAGCAAGGAAGGAAGGATGGAAAGAAGGGAGGAAGGAAGAGAGGGAGGAAGAAAGGAAGGAAGGAGGGAGGGAAGGAAGGAAGGAAGGAAGAAAGGGAGGAAGGAAGGGAGGGAGGAAGGAAGGACGGAAGGAAGGAAGGACGGAAGAAGGGAAGGAAGGAAGGAATGGAAGGAAGGAAGGAAGGAAGGAAGGAAGGAAGGAAGGAAGGAGGAAGGAGGGAGGGAAGGAAGGAAGGAAGGGAGACAGGAAAGAAGGAGAAGGAAGGAAGCAAGCAAGCAAGCAAGCAAGCAAGGAAGGAATGAAGGAAGGGAGGCCAGTAGTAAACCTACATCCTTCATTCGAAAGAGTAGGCCATTGTGTGCCGGTGGGAACAGATGACAAAATTTACAAAACTGCATACACACGGGGACTAGATGTAAAAAAAAAAGCGCATGAGTGCTTATTCCATTATCCTCGATATAAAATAATAAATAAATAAATGGACAAACATTATCACTGATGCTGGCAGCAGCAGCAGCAGCAGCACACTGAGGGAGAGAGGGAGGCTGCAAGACTTCATCCTCCTCCTCCTACACACACAGGAGGGAGGAGGGAGGGAGCAGAGACCGACAGTATGGCCTGGCCATCCTTCAGCACAAGCAGAGCAGCTCCCACCCTTGTTGTGCGTTCCCCAGCTTTACACCCTGGGGGGTCACCCAGAACATGCACACTGACTCACTCATCATCCCACCTGGGAATCACCGTGAGATAGGAAGTACACCACAGGATGAGAAGTTTGCGTGTAAGACTCTTTTTCAAGTACCTCGCCATATAGGCAGACATACTCCGACTTGAAAGGATGCTCCCACCGTCATCCACATCGATGGAGATTGGTGTCATTACTGCAACGAAAATAACAAATTCTTTCGTTTTCGCTTTTTTTGTTTTGTTGTTTTACTTAAGTCTTCTTTCTGGTAGAACGCCCAGACAGCAAATATTGTTGTTCGTCATATGGACGGGATAGCTCAGTGGTCGGAGCACTCGCTTTCCCCCAGCCAAGTTAAGCAGCGTCGAGCGTGGTTACCAGTTGGATGGGTGACCGTTTGCGCGCCTTGGCTTCAGTACAGTTCCCCCAGTTCACCCAGCTGTAAATGGGTACCTGCCCTCTTTAGGGTCATGGAAGGTAAAGCAGCGAGGGAGAGGAGATGGGCACCGCCCTCAATATGCTGGCCCTAGAGAAGTGAGGTCTCTGACGCCTCGCTCCCCCTACGACCTTATAGGTTATGGGACTCCTTTACATTGAATAAGCAATGCATTTGCTTTTTTTTTCATCAAGCCATCTATCTAGGAACAAATTTCTTAATGATTATACTGAAATACTACATTATTGCAACCTTTACCAATACATTAAACCAGTAAAAGAGGAAAATCTACACACAGTAGACGTAACAACTTGTTCTCCACACAAAAATCATACACTAAAGCTCTTTCTAACGATAACAACTTCCACAGAAAGTTGTTGTTTCCATTCCAGCCCTCACCAGACGTCAGGGTTGAGGGTGTCGTTCTGGTAGGTCCAGGGGTGGGAGCTGTAGATGGCCTCCCCGTTGACCTTCAGCCACTGACCCATCTGGGTCAGCCGCTCCTGGTAGATAGGGGCGATGGTGCCTTCCTTGGTGGGCCCCACGTTCATCTGCATGTTGCCGCCACAGCTGGGAGGGGACAAACATGGAGACGTGGATCACATTGACGTGGATCACATTGACGTGGATCACATTGACGTGGGTCATAGGATGGGCTGACTTGTGTCTTTGTCGTTTTTGTTGTGTTTGTATTTTTTTTATGTATGTTTGTCCGTCGTGTCCGACGATGACCTCCAAAACAGCAGAGGAGGTAGCTGCTGTTTTGGAAACTGGGCAGAAATTTGATTATAGTGGAGATACCTTGCCCACAGTACATCCCCACTCTCTCGGCCAAGTGGGCATAAGGACAGTCAACGTTGGAGATGTTCTCCAAAGGCCAACCAGCCCCCAGGGCTGCAGCACATAAGGACTGTGCGAGTCAAGCCTCCTAGTCAGAGAGTCATAGTCGATCACTAAAAGACTAAGCTGTAAAGTGGAATTCCATGAGTGGGAAAGAAAGCCACTGGTCATACAACCTCTCACTTTGCTGTTGCCCCCAGCGTCAATGGTTTAATCAAGAACTGTGATAAAGCCCAGGTGCTGACGGCACATTGTTGGTTGTGTTTAGTGGATTATTGTCACGCCTATGAGGCCTTTTCTGCTTGTTCTTGTCCTTCGGATGAGACTATAAACCGAGGTCCCGTGTGCGAACGCACGCAGAACATCTTGCGCACACGTTAAAACCTATTCCGCTTTTCGGAAGATAGGTCATTGTGTGTCGGTGGGAACGGATGACAAAATTTACAAAACTGCATACACAGCGGGACTGGATGTATACAAGTCTATGAGTGCTTATTCCATTATCTTCGAAATAAAAGAATGAAAGAAAAGATAAGTTCTTGCTGCTGTTGTTGTTGTTGTTGTTGTTGTTCCTCTTCTTCTTTTTCTTCTTCTTCATCATCATCATCATCATCATCATCATCATCATCTTCTTCTTCTTCTTTTTCTTCTTTTCCTTCTTCTTCTTTGTATTCTTCTTCAAATTACTCCTCCTCCTCCTTCTTCTCCTCCTCCTCCTCCTTCTTCTCCTCCTCCTCCTCCTCCTCCTCTTCCTCCTCCTCCTCCTCCTCTTCTTCTTTAACATTCCCTAGAATTAGCACACAAACGGCTAGTGTTCTTGATTTTTCTGGAAGGTATACAGCTTGAATATTACTTTTATCCTTCGTATGAGACTATAAACCGAGGCCCCGTGTTCGAACGCATGCAGAACATCTTGCGCACACGTTTAATCCTGTTCCGGTTTTCGGAAGAGTAGGCCATTGTGTGCCGGTGGAAACAGATGACAAAATTTACAAACCTTATACACACGGGGACTGGATGTAAAAAAGCACATGAGTGCTTATTCCATTATCCTCGATATAAAAGATTAAATAAATAAATAAATATATGTGGATGCAAATAGTTTCCTTCTTTTTTTTTTATAATAAAAAAGCTCATGATCAACCATATGTCGTAGACCTTTAGCTTGAAAATCAATTCTATCTTGTATGTGAATGAAAAGGTTTTTGTTTTTGTTTTCAACCTTTATGATCAGCATACATGCTATTGGGAGTGGGGACGAAGTTAAAAGTGAGATCACAGTAACACGCACAGGGCAGCAAGGTAAAGGGAGTGGAGGAGGTTTTTTATATATCACGGCAAATTTCTCTGCGTGAAATTCCGGCTGCTCTCCCTGGAGAGAGCGCGTTGCCACAGAGCAGCGCCACCCATTATTTTTTTTCTTTTCCTGTCTGCAACTGTGCTTTTGTTTCCTTATCAGATTGGCTTTTTTCTACAGAATTTTGCCAGGGACGACTCTCTTCCTGCCGTAGGTTCTTTTTCGTGTGTTAAATAATTGTATGTAAAACACAGGACTTCGGTTTATCGTCTCATCCGAAAGACTAGCACCCAGACCACCACTCATGGTCTAATGGATGGGGGGAAAAGTTTCGGGCCCAAACGGGGATCAAACCGCCGCACACTTCAGACCCGGACTTTTCGCTTTCTAGGCAGGTGGGTTACCTCTAGACCAGATATCCACCGTCAAAACTAAGCTCACGTTTTTTCTCCATGCATCACAAAGTCTGCATTTCATTTTTTCCCAAAAAAGATAGCTTTTGATGTCAGTGATTAATTAAGTTACAGACTTTGTTTAATGGGTGCCTTAGCTAAAAGCCTTTTAGCTGCCCAAAAAGGGGTTGTAGACGAGAGAACACCATTATTGATGTACCCATTTCAGCTTCTTTGCAAAACACCTCAATTTCTTCTTGTTGTAGCGGCGAAACTTAATAAACACTCTTCCAAAGCGAGGTCTTCTACCAGTGATGCTTCTCATAGGCATCTCCATGACATATGGGGTCACAGGTTCGAATCTCTCCTTTTTGTTTTCTTTTTATTCAGAACAACGTGTTTCTGGGACTTTATTTCACAGGTGTGTTTTTTCTCTTTCTCTCCCTGTCTTTGTTTGATACCTGACAGTGGTAACAAAGGTGTGTAACAGCTCCTCCATGCTGAGGTAATCGGCCAGTGTGGCTTCTCGACGGTAACCCCACGACTTCCTGTCCAGCGTCATGGCGTTTTCCCACTTCCGCTTCTGCTTCCTTCCTGTGACACACGGGATCAAACATCAAGGATTCTACTGCCTAGATGGACTGTTTTCGTTTACTTTATGGTGTAGCATTGTGCTTTTTTTTTTTCTCTTGGCAGGCAAACCTTAACCTTTGGTACCTGTAGAAGAAATACTAGGCCTATATATATATTTTTAGTATTATTATTTTATATCGAGGACAATGGAATAAGCACTCATGTGCTTTTTTTTTATCTAGTCCCCGTGTGTATGCGGTTTTGTAAATTTTATCATCTGTTCCCACCGGCACACAATGGCCTACTCTTTCGAAAAGCGGAACAGGATTTAACGTGTGCGCAAGATGTTCTGCATGCGTTCGCACACGGGGCCTCGGTTTATAGTCTCATCCGAAGGACTTTGACATCCAGTTCGATTTTTGGGGGGTCAAACTGGGAAGAAAGGGCGAGGCTGGGAATCGAACCCAGAACCTCACGGTTTACTTGTTGGCAGGCAAACGTCTTAACCATCCTGCCACCTTCCTTCCAATATATTGTTTTTGTTCTTGTGGTGGCTGGGAGAAAACATGGGAAATGTTTACAAATTTGGAATGCTAAGCAAAACACCACACCGTCACCGTCACCGATCCCTCAGATTCCGAATCCTTTGGGGCGCCTTCGAAGCTTTGTCAACCCCTTTCTCCAGCAAAACAAGAACGAACAATAAAGTGTAATTTTTTCAGGGACAACTGTGCCAGTTGATGTGGGTTCTTTCACTTCCACTAAATACGTGTGGCACATAGGATCTCATTTTATTGCCTCATCCAAGAGACTGGAGTCCAAACCACCACTCGAGATTTAGTGGATAGGGGTAAGGTTTGGGTTCAAACAGGGCTCGACCCCGCATCCTCTTGTTTTCTAGATGGGTGTGTGTTAGCTAACGTACCAACCAGCTGCCAGCCGAGAATGAAATCCGGCGCAGGAGATGGGGATGGATCGGGCACACCCTGAGAAAGCCAGCCAGCAACATCACAAGGCAGGCACTATCATGGAACCCCCAGGGAAAACGAAAAAGAGGAAGGCCAAGAAACACCTGGCGACGTGACCTTGAGGCAGAAACCAGGAAAATGGGATATACCTGGAGACAGCTGGAGAGAATAGCCCAGGACAGAGGACTCTGGCGGACTGTTGTCGGCGGCCTATGATCCAGGGGGAGTGATGGGCCTGAGTAAGTAGGTGTGTTAGCTCTGGACCCCTGGCCCGGCCAACAAGGAAGGAAGGTGGCAGGATGGTTAAGACGTTTGCCTGCCAACAAGTAAACCGTGAGGTTCTTGGTTCGATTCCCAGCCTCGCCCTTTCTTCCAAGTTTGACCAAAAAAAGTCGAATTGAATGTCAAATTCCTTCGGATGAGACTATAAAACGAGGCCCCGTGTTCGAACGCATTCAGAACATCTTGCGCACACGTTAAATCCTGTTCCGCTTTTCGGAAGAGTAGGCCATTGTGTACAGGTGGAACCAGATGACAAAATTGACAAAACCGCATACACACGGGGACTGAATGTAAAAAAAACGCATGAGTGCTTATTCCATTATCCTCGATATAAAAGAATAAAAATATACAAAATAAAACAAAAGGCACAAAGTTCTGTATCTGGAAGATGGAGCAAAATGTAGTTCATCTGGTTTCTCCATCAGATAGCAGAAAAGGTCTGATATTTTGCCCCCCCCCCCCCCCCCTCCCCCGAGGGATGGAGAGAAACAAAATCTCCTTTCTTTTCTTCTTTTTTTCCATTTTTTTCTGGACAAAATATCTGAATATTTTAACAGATGGGACAAAATGACATGGCTCTTCTCAGTGATTAATGTGACAGAAAAGAGGAAATACCTGGTCATCAACTAGCAAGGGCAAACCATCTGATTCGTCATGAAACAGAAAGAATACTATGGTAATGCACTTGGTTCCTCTTGTAGAAGGGGCACACTACAATTCATATCAAACACACACACACCCCACACACACACACACATACATCACACCCCCCACACACTCACAAACGCACACAATTCACTCATATACTCACACTCTCTCACTCATTCACAACACACTCTCACCACACACACACGCACGCACGCACATACACACACACTCATTATATGCACACACATACACGCACGCACGTATACATACATATACACACTCACACACACACATACACACGTCAGTTTTGGTCTTCCTTTTGCTTTCAAGAAGTTAACACTTATAATGATTTGCAAAAGGTGTGGAGTAAATTTAAAGATATGAAAAGTGGGGTTAGGCTTCCTAACTATCCCATTAAGATTAAAGACAAGGAACTTCCATCTAATTCAGAGAAAGCTGAATCATTCATAGAAATATTTACAGACACAATGAGTGATAAAAGTCTTTCAGAAAAATGCAAAGTATATAGAAATAAAGAAGCACAGAAAGACATGTATAAAGACCCTGTGGGAGATAATAATCATTACGCCAATGCTCCCCTAACATTGCAAGAGCTTAAAGATGCTCTCCTATCTCTTGGAACAAAAAGGACATCCGTTGGTATTGATGCTATTTCAAGTGAATTGTTAAAACAGCTGCCAGAAAATTGGATAATATTATTACTAGAATTATTTCAAAGTTGCTGGTCTCAAGGGGTCATTCCAACATATGGAAACATTCCATTTTAGTGCAGTCCCAAAGCAGGGTAAACCTAAAATGATAAAAACAGTTACAGACCTATCGCGTTAACCTCTCACACAGGAAAACTTATGGAAAAAATAATTTTAAACCGACTAATGCATTATTGCGATAAAAACAAAATAATCCCCATTAGCCAGGCAGGTTTTCGAAAAGGTTTAGATGCACAGCAGATCATCTGATTAAACTTAGTACGCATATTAAACACCAATTTGCTAGTAGGAAAAATGTGCTTGCCACCTTTTTGATATAAAGAAAGCATATGATCAGGTCTGGCATAAACGATTACTATATAAACTAAAAACTATTGGGCTTATCTGGTAATATGTATCATTATATTAAAGCATTTCTCTCAGAAAGATGTATGCAGGCCAAAGTTGGAAATTCCTATTCTACTTTACGGTTTCCAACAATGGGTATTCCACAGGGATCAGTTATCGCTCCACATCTTTTCAATATTCTTCTTTATGATCTTCCTCAATGCCTCTCCAGTAATGCCATCCACGTCCAGCATGCTGATGACATTTGTATGTGGATGAATGTTACGATGAAAAAGAAAACACCAAAGAGGCATCTAAACTATATAAAAAATATGTATCAGCTTGAGCTAAACAAACTTAATGACTACATTTTGAGATGGTCTTTCATTGTCTCCTGAAAAGACTAATCTTGTACTTTTCAATAATGGCACTAACCCCCAGTTCTACCTTTTTTCCCAAATAGATGGGAAAATGTTGGAATATAAAAATTTGGTGAAGTTTTAGGAGTATATTTTATGTCTACACTAAGTTGGAATTATCATATTGATTATTTAAATACTAAGGCTCGGAAAAGTCTTAATCTTCTGAAAGTTATTAGTAAACAAGTGTGGGCTTATGATGTAGCTGTTTTAAAACATTTGGCATTATCTTTAGTACGTTCCAGACTCATTTATGGCCAGGAAGCATTTTTCAGTGCTCCAAAATATTTATTACAGAAAATGGCAAGACTAGACTGCAAGGCTTTTCGATTAGCTCTGGGGGTTCCTTTTCATGCATCGTCCATGGGTACCTATAAGGAGATAGAATTTTGCCATTAGACGAATATCGACAAACTGGCTGTGGCTAAATATTCTTACGTTGTTCAACACAAGAAACTAACGTGGACAACGAAATTAGTATAAGATCTGATGTCAACTTTCCAAAAGAGCACATCTCTATTCGCTCTGTAACCACAGCTAGAACCTATACTTCTCAATTATTTGATCAAGCAGATATAAATCCCACAAAATAGCTAAATCGAAGATTCACTCCTCGCCTTGTCCCCCATGGGACTTAAGAGAGCTAATTTTGACGTAAATTATTCCTCTTTAACAAAAAAAAAGGTAATGAAAATATTCTTAGCGCATCAGTAAAAGAATATATACAAACTACATATCCAAATCATTAAAAAATTTACACAGATGGTTCCCCTTTTTGAACAATAATGAGGCGGGTGCAGCGTTTGTCATACCATCTTTGAAATAGAGAGATCATTTTATGTAGGAAAAAATCGATCTATTTTTACAGCTGAATTGTCTGCTATTTTGATGGCTTTGTATTATCTTTTAGTTTCCTAAAGACATATTTCAAATACTTTTCTGTGTTGATTCCAGGTCAGTCTTACTTGCCCTGAGAAACTTCAGTTCAAAAGTGAGACAAGATTTCATAATTGAGATTAGTCATCTAATTCATTTTCTGATGATACGAGGCACTGGTGTTACCTTTTGCTGGATACCCTCGCACTGTGGTATTTACTTTAATGAAAAAGTTGACAGAAAAGCAAAATGTGGAGCTGAGCATATCGATGGGTCTTGCAGCATAAGTGTTCCTCTATCCATCCATGAGGGCTATAGCATGTTACAAAATGCATGTTGGAAACACTTTAAAAAGAAACGACAAAGTACCGGTTATTCCTGGAGTGATGATGTAGCCAAAGTATTATCTTTTGATAAGATCAAATATCGTAATTTACATGAATATAGAAATGTTGTATCTCTTATATACAGGTTTAAGCTCAATGCTTTTAGAACGAAATTTTTTTTAAAAGCAACATGTATCTGTGGTGAAAATCTTACAATGATCACATTCTTTTACGATGCAGAGATCTGAAAAAAAATCTTACCTGCCTTCCAGTCCGTAGCTTGCAGCAATTCTTAAAGACATTCCATTAATGAAAGAAATTGTATTGTCATTAAGCCATACTCCTATTTTCAGACTCCTCTGATATAAGGATAGCTTCAAGTTATATGAATTGGAAAGCTGGTATTTTTGCTGTATTTATGTTTCTGGGGTTGGTGGGGGTTTTTTTGGGTTTTTTTTGTTTGTTTGTTTGTTTTTTGTTTTTTGGTTGTTGTTGGTTTTTTCTTTATTTTTTGTTTTTTTTTTTTCCAGAATTCTTGTTTATGCTTTTTTCATAATAGTTGTTTATTACGATTGATTAGTTATATGCATACCCCTCCCCCCTACACACACACACAAGCACGTGCGCGTGCGCACGCACACACACGCACACGCGCACACACGTACACACACACATACACACACTTTCCTGTCTGATATCACTATTTAGTGGAAGGACGTTAAACTGAAGAACTACTACTACCACAATACACGCACACACACACGCATGCACGCACGCGCGCGCACACTCATACACACACACTTAACCGTCTAATATCACTTTTTGGTGGAAGGACGTTAAACTGAAGAAGAACTGAAGAAGAACGCACACACACCACCCCACACCCCACACACACACACACACACACACGCACGCGCGCCCCACGCCGCACACACACACACACACACACACACACACACACACACACACACCACACACACTGACCAGGGTTGTAGCGGTCAGCGCAGGTCAGGAATCCCCCATGATGACAGGTGATACCTTTGCCCCAGCGGTCATTGGTCACCACTGTGTCCTTCACTGGACTGTCCACACAGTACCGTGTCAGTAACACCTCATCACAATGGTCATCAGCAGCAAGTCTGCTAAACTGTGTTTTATTTATTTTATATCTATTTATACCACTTTAAGTCATGTTAGATTTCTCTGCATGAAATTCGGACTGCTCTCCCAGGGAAGAGCGTGTCGCCACAGAGCAGCGCCGCCCTTTTTTTTCCTTTCTTCTGCCTACAACTGCATTTGTTTCCCTATCAGAGTGGCTTTAAAAAAAAATTATTTTCCTGTCTGCAACTGTGCTTTTGTTTCCTTATCAGAGTGACTTTTTGCTACGGAATTTTGCCAGGGACAACTCTCTTGTTGCCGTGGGTTATTTTACGTGCGCTAAATAATTTTTGTGTAACACATGGGACGTCGGTTTATCGTCTCATCCGAAAGACTAGCGCCCAGACCACCACTCATGGTCTAATGGATGGGGAAAAAGTTTCGGGTCCAAACGGGATTCGAACCACCGCACACTTCCGACCGGGACTTTTCGCTTTCTAGACAGGCGCGTTACCTCTAGACCACCGATCCACCCATCATGACATAATACAATAAAACACAGATACACAGACACAGAGACACAGACACAGAGATACAAACAAACAGAGACACAAACACACACAGACGCAAACACACACACACACACACACGATCTCTGTACCTTAACAAAAACCTACTATCTAGTAGTAGGATAGTAGGTTTATATATATATATATATATAAATATATATATTATAATATATATATATATATAATATATATATATATATATATATATATATATATATTCTTTCTAAGTACCCCCAAGAAAACCCTCCTCTGTACAGAGGTCGTTGAGAAGCGAGGTGGCTGTCAGAGACCTCAACTTCTCCACATACCAGTACATTGAGGGCGGCACCCATCTCCTCTCCCTCGCTGCTTTACCTTCCCTGACCCTAAAGAGGGCAGGTACCCATTTACAGCTGGGTGAACTGGGAGACTGTACTGAAGCCAAGGCAGACGAACAGTCACCCATCCACTTGGTAACCACGCTCAATGCTGCTTAGTCTTAGCTTGGGGAAAGCAAGTGCTCTGACCACTGAGCTAGTCCATTCCCACCTATGATCTTCATCAAATGCTCAGACAGCAACTATTGTCTGTTATATGAGCGAAAATGCGTCATGCTGCCATTAAGCACCTGACAAGTTAGGACCGGCACATCCCACTTCGGTGAAAGAGAGAATTGTTATATTTTAAGGCTTTCTGGGGGGAAAAAGGCAGGAGAATTGATCAAGAAAGCAGAAAATAAAAAAATAGGAAATTTCTAGCACAGAATTTCCAGAATGTGGGGATGTTATTTATACTGACAGGCCACCGGCATCCCTACGAGAAATACTTAAAAGAAATTAGATAGATAGATAGATAGATAGATAGATAGATAGATAGATAGATAGATAGATAGATAGATAGATAGATAGATAGATGGATGGATGGATAGATAGATAGATAGATAGATGGATAGGTAGATAGATAGATAGATAGATGGATAGATGGATGGATAGATAGATAGATAGATAGATAGAAAAGATAGATAGATAGATAGATAGATAGATGGATAGATGGATAGATGGATGGATGGATAGATAGATAGATAGATAGATAGATAGATAGATAGATGGATAGATGGATGGATAGATGGATGGATGGATAGATAGATAGATAGATAGATAGATAGATAGATAGATAGATAGATAGATAGATAGATAGATAGATAGATAGATAGATAGATAGATAGATAGATAGATAGATAGATAATTTCTTTTAAGCATTCCTCGTAAGGATGCCGGTATGTGTGTGTGTGTGTGTGTGTGTGTGTGTGTGTTGTGTGTGTGTGTGTGTGTGTGTGTGTGTGTGTGTGTGTGTGGTCTGTATGTGTGTATTTATAAATATGGCCGTCAGCGCCTGGGGTTGATCACAGTTCTTGATTAAACCATTGACGCTGGGGGCAACAGCAAAGTGAGAGGCTGTATGACCAGTGGCTTTCTTTTCCACTCATGGAATTCCACTTTACAGCTTAGTCTTTAGGGATGACTATGACTCTCTGACCAGGAGGCTTGACTCGCACAGTCCTTATGTGCTGCAGCCCTGGGGGCTGGTTGGCCTTTGGAGAACATCTCCAACGCTGACTGTCCTTATGCCCACTTGGCCGAGAGAGTGGGGATGTACTGTGGGCAAGGCATCTCCACTATAATCAAATTTCTGCCCAATTTCCGAAACAGCAGCTGCCTCCTCTGCTGTTTTGGAGGTCATCGTCGGAAACGACGGACAAACATACATACATACATACATACATATATATATATATATATATATATATATATATATATATATATATATATATATATATTATATATTATATATATATATATATATAATATATATCACCTTTCGTTGTAGAGCCAGGCCAGAAAGACAGTGGAATTCCAGTAGACGTCGGGAGCTTCCCAATCACCGTCTGACCACACTACCTCCGGTCTGTAATTGTTGACCAGTTCGTACAGCTCTGGCATCGTCTTTGACTGAAAGGACCGATACAGACACCGGGTTACAACGTCAAGGACATCTTCACTGAGGGTAGTTTGTTCGCAAGATAATAACGAACACAATACCTATCAATAATATCATTTGTAATGGACGCAATAGCTGAGAGGATACAGGTGTTTGACTTCCATCCCGTGGGTCCATGAGGTCGTAGGTTCGAATCTCGGCAGTGACGTCTGGCGAATAAAGGTTGTGGATTTGTTGTTGTTTTTTTGGGGGGCTGCCTCATCTGTGACGTCCCAGTCCTGCTGTTCCCACGCCGCTCATTCCAATCTCCCCGCCACAGCCATACCCAGCTTTGCTATGTCTCATCCTCAAAGTCGGAGGTCCACAGGGAGCCCATCACTATCAGGCCGCCGTAGGGCCACCAGCCAGAGGGGCCCTGCACTGCTGCTGGGTCACTTTGGTGGTGTTCAGTGGTGCCTGTTCTGAGCTAATATACGCATGACACCACCTACTAAACCCCCTACTAACGACAGTATTAGCTCAGTCGCGGAGCCAGACTGAGTTGCCCACCCGAGGTGGCAACCACCACAACGTCCCTCCAACGACCGTCCCCCGCGAACCTCCAACCCCAAAGGCTTTGACACAAACTCACAACAAGCACAGAAGTGTATGAGCAAACCGAATCTGAGGTCACCATGAGACCAGAGCAACTGGGACCACCTAATCAGTGGCAATTTTTTTTTATTACATGATGATCAATGACAATGAGGATGACGTAATGATGCTGCTGTGGAAGTGCATATGCTTTGAGACTACTTGACAGGGTTGTACTCTATGCTTACTATCATAATATATCCCCGCGTCAACCGGCCCGAGAGATACAGACACCTGCAGTGGTGGTCAGGTAATTTGAGCAACACTCTCAAAGTCGCATCAGTTAAGTGGATGAAGCTCGACTGTGTGGTCCCAGTCTTCCCACTGAGCCCACAGCACACTCTCTCTGGGTAGGAGCCGGCCGGAGTCCGAAAAATCCCTATGACTCTTATGGGAATCAAACCCGCGACCTTCCAGTCCGTAACACAAGGCGTTAACCACTGTGCCATGGCGGCTGGTGAGGGTTGTGGATTTGTATTATCTCCGAGGTCAACTTCAAGTGCAGACCTGCCAGTGCCTTAATTCCCTCCGTGAAAATACACACGTAGAAGTTCAAATTTACACGTTTAAGAACCCGTGATTCATGTCAGCGTTTGGTGGGTTACGGAAACACAAACGTGTATTCACCATGTTCCCTTTCTTCATTTTTATTTTGTTTACTCTTTTTTTCCTTTTATTTCAAGGATAATGGAACAAGCACTCGTGTGCTTTTTTTAACATCCAGTTCCCGTGTGCATGCAGTTTTGTCAATTTTGTCATCCAGACCCACCGGCACAAATGCATCCTGTACCTGGAGAGGGATGGGCTTCATCAGGTTCGACCTGCCCTGAAGACAAGGCCTGAAGAAAATATTCAGTGCAGTGCCCCAATGACACCTAAGAGAGTCAAGGGTAAAAGAAAAAGAATTGTTGAAAGATAGAATTGAAAGTCAACAGTACTGGTGCCATCATCTCAAGCAATAACACTGACTAAGAAATCAACAATAAAAGAAGAAACAGATGATAAAACAAGAAAAGATGACGACAAAACGGCATCCATGAAAACAAAATCACAACAAGCTGTTAAAAAAGTGTCAGATGAAACAACGATTAAGGTTGCCACCAAACAAGACAGTTTTCCTTTTAAATCTTTTCTAAAAACACTAAGCTTTCTTCTTATATATATATATATATATATATATATATATATATATATATATATATATATATATATATATATATATATATATATATATATATATATATATATATATATATATTAACCAATTCTGAGCACTTTCATGGGAATTCCGTCCCACATCATAAGATGTTTCAGTTCTGCAATAATGAAAAAAAATTACAGTTTAACGCCTAAGTAAGACTAAAAGCTTCCAAAGCACTCAAAAGAAAAAAAAACTAACCTCAGAACGTGACGTAATTATAAATGACCAAGCAGCATGCTTGACGAACTTAAAAGGACGAACGACAACTCACAAACACAAAGTCCTGGGTGGTGAAGTTGTTGGCCTTGTCCTGAAGGTACAGAGGGTGGAACCACTCGAACAGAGAGTGGTACAGGCCAAACTTCAGCTGGGTGTGGTTCTTTATGGCATCAGCCAGCTCCCCTGTGCCACACACACACACAGACAACCAAGTGTCAGGTTTACCAGCCGCCATGGTGCAGTGGTTAGCGCCTTGGGTTACGGAATGGAAGGTCGCGGGTTCGATTCCCATAAGAGTCATAGGGATTTTTCGGACTCTGGCCGGCTCCTACCCAGAGTGAGTGTGCTGTGGGCTCATTGGGAAGACTGGGACCACACAGTCGAGCTTCATCCACTTAACGGATGCGAGTTTGAGAGTGTTGCTCAAATGATCTGACCAACACTGCAGGTGTCTGTATCTCTCGGGTCCGATTGACGCTGGGATATATTATGATAGTAAGCGTAGAGTACAACCCTGTCAAGTAGCCTCAAAGCATATGCACTTCCACAGCAGCATAATTACGTCATCCTCATTGTCATTGATCATCATACAATTTTTTTTAAAGCCTCTGATTCGGTGGTCCCGGTTTCTCTGGTCTCATGGTGACCTCAGATTCGGTTTGCCCATACACTTCTGTGCCTGTGGTGAGTTTGTGTCAAAGCCTTTGGGGTTGGAGGTTCGCGGGGGACGGTCGTTGGAGGGACGTTGTGGTGGTTGCCACCTCGAGTGGGCAACTCACTCAGTCTGGCTCCGTGACTGCGCTAATACTGTCGTTAGTAGGGGGCTTAGTAGGTGGTGTCCTGCGTATGTTAGCTCAGAACAGACACCACTGAACACCGCCAAAGTGACCCAGCAGCAGTGCAGGGCCCCTCTGGCTGGTGGCCCCACGGCGGCCTGATAGTGATTGGCTCCCTGTGGACCTCCGACTCTGAGGATGAGACATAACAAATCTGGGTATGGTTGTGGCGGGGGGATTGGAATGAGCGGCGTGGGAACAGCAGGGCGGGGGACGTCACAGAAGATGAGGCAGCAAAAAAATTTAAAAAATAAAAAAAATAAACCTCATCATCTCTGATTCAGTAACTAACCCACAATGTCTCTGTTAGGCCCCACGTCCACGGAGTTCCAGTTGAAGGAATATTTAGAGGGCCAGTTGGTGTAGCCAGAATGATGCTTGGTCACAAACACCATGTATCTGCCAGACAATCAGGACAATATTAACAAAAAGAAGAAGAAGAAGAAGAAGAAGAAGAAGAAGAAGAATACCCATCATCATCATCATAACAACAAATGAACGATTTCAGTATATAATGGAAGTTGTAATTGGTTTTGTTACTGATGTTGTTTTGTTTTCTGTTGTTGTTGTTTTGGTGTTGTTGTTGCTGCTGCTACTGTTGTTGCATGCTTTTCAGTTTAATTAACACCCTGGGAGGGGGGGGGGGGGGGAGGTCATAAAGAATATTCCCTCTATCTCACTAGTCTCACCTGGGAATCACAAGTTCGCATGTATGAATCTTTCCGAGTACTTCGCCGCGTAGGCAGCCGTACTACTACTGCAGAGAATGTCGTGACAAAAGTGACGGTGTAGATTCATGGCAGTTTAGGAATATGGCCTTGAGATTTTTCATTCAAAAATACTTAGTGATAACACACACACGCACACACGCACGCACGCGCGCACACACACACACACACACAAGCACCCAAGCACACACACAAGGGGATATTTTCCTCTGGCGTTAACATCAGTGCAGACTCCACTCTCCCCAAAAGTCCTTCGGATGAGACTATAAACCGAGGCCCGTGTGCGAACGCACGAAGAACATCTTGCGCACACATTAAATCCTGTTCCACTTTTCGTAAGAGTAGGCCATTGTGTGCCGGTGGGAACAGATGACAAAATTTACAAAACTGCATACACACGGGGACTGCATTCAAGAATCAAGAATCAAAAACTTTATTGCCATTAAGTCAGAACAAGACTTATTTATTTTGACACCAAACATAAACATAGTCAACATTTCCTAAAAATTCATATGTAGATTCTTAGATTTATTTATTTTTCTCTATGCTCTGGCTCTTCTGGAAAAAGAATCATGCACATATTTGATCATGTCTAACAGATAGTCCTCCTTGTTGAAAAACTTACTCACATTCTCGTTGTTATTCATGACATTTATTTGTTTATTTTTAACATTAGATTTTTAAAAAATCTTTCTTAAATCATCATATAATTTACAATCATCAAGCAAGTGATAATCGTCTTCTATTTCGTTACACCACTTACATTTTCTTTTTTCCCTCGGCATATTTGTATATCTCCCTTGCTCTATCATTAATTCATGGGAGCTGGTGCGAAATCTACTGACTATGCGCCTATAATTTGGATGTAAAAAAGCACACAAGTACTTATTCCATTATCCTCGATATAAAAGAATAAAATAACACACACACACACACACACACACACACACACACACACACACACATCATATCTTCTTAATTTACTAACTTGACTTCAGATTAACTTGGAGGTGTGCTGACAACACACACACACACACACACAACACACAACACACACACACACACTCACACACACACACACACACACACTCGCACGCACGCACGCACGCACGCACACACCACTACCACCACCTACCCCTCTCCCTCCATCACCAAACCCATCCCACCATAATTACGTTCACTCACTTGGCACCAGAAGCTTGGAACAATTCCGCCCACTCCTGCGCCTGGAAAAACTCCAGGGTGAAATCTGCAGCAAAATCGGCATAGGTGAAACCGGGAGGGTAGTTTTCTGTCATGAACTGTTTGACGTCCCGATTCCCTGGCTGGCCCTTCCAGTCAAACCAGAACCACTCGTTGACATAGCTGGGCACCGAATACAGGCCCCAGGTGATGAAGATTCCCAGTTTGCCTTCATCGTACCATTCTGGCAGGGGTCGAGAATCGATGGACTCCCAGTTGGGTAAATAGTGAACGTTAGCGTTCTCACCTACCGTGTGTATAACCAAGAGAGGTGACAGGAGTAGCGAGGCTAAATATAGTCGATTCAGCTTTGTGATTCGTGTGGATAATATTCTCATTGTTGTTGTCTGCTTCAAGTTATCACATAAACTTTTTACAAATTATTTTTCACTTCGAGGAGAATAGAATAAGCACTCGAATGCTATTTTTTCTCATCTAGTCCCTGTGTATTTGTGGTTTTAAATGTCATCTGTTTCTGCTGGCACACAATGGCCCACTCTTCCCAAAAGCTAACTTCGTAGATGATGGATATTCTCACTCACATTCTGTCTGATAAGGAAAAGAACCAAAAGAAAAAAT
>CM054146.1:57365969-57388469 GCA_028751875.1 Rapana venosa
GGCCCCGTGTGCGAACGCACGCAGAACAAACATCTTGCGCACACGTTAAATTCTGTTCCGCTTTTCGAAAGAGTAGGCTATTGTGTGCCGGTGGGAACAGATGACAAAATTTACAAAACCTTATACACTGGATGTAAAAAAGCACATGAGTGCTTATTCCATTATCCCCGATATAAAAGAATAAACAAATAAAACGAATAAATAAAGTAGGCCTATGTGACAGTGGCCAAGAGTTGATAATAATAATAATAATAATAATAATAATAATACTGTATGGAATTTATATAGCGCTGAATCTTGTAAAGCAACAAATCAAAGCGCTCAAGTTGATAACAAGAGAAGAAGTACTGTTTGCACAGCATGAAGGATGTTTTTTCTTTCGGTTTTTTTAAAATTTCGTTCCTTGGCTAGAACTCCGAGGTTTGATGAGATTTTTGCGTATACCACTGGTCGCCACCCCCTCCTCCCCCCCCCCCCCCCCCCCCCCCCCCCCCACCACCCCCCCCCCCACCATTTAGGTAGCCGCCCATCGACTTCGGGGATGGTGCCTAAACACGACACCTAGGTGTAATCACTTTTTTTTTTTTAAACGTTTTGTAATCATCGTGTTCCTACCAGCACGACATGGCCTACTCTTCCCAAAGGCAGAACAGGTATTTTCTAACGCGTGCGCAAGATGTTCTGCGTGTATTCACACACTAGACTTCGGTTTATAGTCTCATTTCAAGGACTTTGACATTCACTTTGATTTTCTCGTCAAACTGGGAAGAAAGGAAGGGCAAGGCTGGGAATCGAACCCAGAATCTCACAGTTTACTTGTGAGGCAGGTGAACGTTTTTACCATCCTTCCACCTTCCTTCACAGAGAATGAAAGAAAACAATAACATAGAAAAGGATCTTCCTTTGGTAGCCTACAGTGGCCTAGTTCTACAGTGGCCCAGTTCTACAGTGGCCCAGTTCTACAGTGGCCTAGTTCTACAGTGGCCTAGTTCGACAGTGGCCCAGTTCTACAGTGTCTAGTTCTCAGCCCAGCTGTTTATGCAGCTGTTCAATGAATTATGTCTGATGGACGCTTTAATCAATTGGTCAAGACCATTTGAGTTCAGTCCTGTGGGGCCATGAAGTTATGGGTTCGAATCTCTGCAGTGGCGTGTAGTTTATTAAGGGTGGGGGATTTTTTTAAATCTCACAGGTCAACTTAATGTGCAGACTTGCCAGTGCCTTTATTCTCTTCGTGCATACACACATGCACAAGACCAAGTATGCATGTTTCACCTTCACCTATCCCGTGTAGTCTAGTAGACCCTTGGGGCACCACTGAAGATTTTGCGACCAGCTTCCTCCACTCCTCACGGGATTTCAGCTTTCTGTAGCAAGTTTAGGATCCCGTAATTCATGTCAGCATTTAGTGGGTTACAGAAACACGAACATACCCAGCATACATCCTGTGTCTTAAAAAAATGAGCTGCTGTAAAGTCGGAATGTGTCGGCTGAGGCCAGCGTGCAGATCTCCTGCAGAGTTACAGGCACAGGAGAAGACCAGGCACGGTGCAACCCATCCAACATTGGGAATTAGTTGGATGTAGAGAAGTGAGAAGAGAGAAAAACGCCCAGCCAAGTTCGGGTTAAGCTTTGTAGAACATGGAATACTAATGGAAGCATTCTGGGTGTTTTTTTCTTGTTTTTTTTCTTGGCGTTTGTCAGATTTTCACACACACACACACACACACACACACCACATTTCACACACACACACATACTCCACATTTTACACACACACACACTTCAAAACACACCCCAATAAATAATAATAATAATAATTTTTTTAAAAGTATGTTCTTTTGAGCCAGAAGGCCCATAGAGCCGGAGCTTATCCGGGTTTCTGTAGCGTTAAGCGAACTGATGGTTTTTCACCACCCCTGTGACAGGACGCTAGTCTGTCGCCAGATACTTCCCCACCAGAGCTGGTACCCACTTGTACACCTGGGTGGAGTGAGGAAAATAGGAGTAAAGTGTCTTTCCCAAGGACACAACACCGAGCCGAGCGGGGATCGAACCCGCGACCTCTGGATCACAAGTTGACGCCTAAACCACTCGACCACGGTGCCTCCTAATAATAATAATAATAATGTATGGAATTTATATAGCGCTGAATCTTGTAAAGCAACAAATCAAAGCACTCACATAAAACAGCAAAGAATCACAAAAGAGAAGTCTTTATCTGACTAAATTTAATCCAAAAAAGTGAACACAACTGACCCACAAATTTTTTAAAACCCACACACCAATAATATCTCAATTGCTTTCCGTAAGTAAAGTGAAAAGCCCATATAACCTCACCCACACAGCTCCACACACACTTTTGAGTACTTTTTACCCTGTTCAGCTCGATTCATCATGTTTCAGCTGTAAAACCAAGAAAAATTTTGAAATAAATGTGAGAGAATAGAGGTTTGATATGTTCAATATTCTAAAAAAAAAAGAAAAAAGAAAAGCAGCTTGACATTGATGATGAAGAAACTAAAAAATAATTTCAACAGATCAAAAAATAAGTGTAGAAATGAGACAAATTATATCAAATGGGACAAATTATGCTTAGAAATAAAATGCGCTGTTATATGGGAGATACCATGCTATCCTGTCTCAGCAGTACACATCCATATTTTCCTGTGATTTTTTTTTATAAATACATTATCAAACTAAAAAAATTAACAACAAAACAACAAAAACCAACCAACACAATTTATCAAACTATCTTCTTTAAAAACCATGACCTCAATGTCAAGTTTTTCTTCTTTGTCATCATCATCATCATCATCAGACTCTCAGACAACTATTGTTGTCTGTCGTATGTGTGAAAATGTATTGCGCTGCCATCAAGCAAACTGTTTACAATGGAATGCAGACTGAGTAAAACTGAATTGCTACAAGGATTTACAAAAAAACAACAATACAATATCACACAGTGAACATGACAAATGGCATCACACCATCCAATACCACAACCACCAGTATTATGCAGTAAACCAACACAACAATCAACATCACCACTCTCCCATTATATATCACACTATAGTCAAAATTCTCACAAACTGAGAAATTCAACATTACTGTCTGAAAAGGCACTCACAAGGAGGAAGGAAGGTTGTAGATGAAGAGAGATATTAGATGATAGTAAGCCAAAGCACTGGATATGTGTGATCGTCCACCCGTAACGAGCCACAACGCACCGCCAGAGGTCCACTGGTAAACCTCAGAGGGGGGAAAAACATCTCTCTGCGGGATGTAACCGATACAGATAATCTGTTCAGCTCCTTCTCTCTGGATTGGCTGCTTTAACAACATTGTTCTGACCCTAAACGCAAAAACCAAAATTTTGCAATACTTTGGATAAGTGTAAGCTTCGCCCAGGCCAACTTGTTCCTTCTCGTCTGTGGCACAGAAAACCAGACTGGCGAGCACATCCTTCAAAGACGCACGCTATTCAGCGACCTGAGGAGGATTGTGTGGCTGACGGCGATAACCCTGCAAACCAAGCTGTACTGCCCACGAGAGGAGCTGGAAAGGACATGCCATTATTTTTCCCCCGACACATCTGACGGTGTAAAAGCGAGCGAGAGAAGAAGCCCAGGCCAAAGCTGTTTCAATGATTGATGTAGCTGCGTGCCGAGATCTTCACTGCAATGTTGTTATGTTGTAAAATGTTATGTTGGGGTCGTCTTCAGCCTTGAAAAGCTCTTAGAGTAACAGCTTGCACTCTGCTTAACAGGAGAAACAGATACTTGGAAACGGTTATACAGGTAAACTTCTCATCCTGTATATACAGTGATTCCCAGAGAGGATGAGCGAGTCAGAGTGCATGTTCTGGAAAACGCACAACAGCAGCAGCATATGTTTACGTTCTTTTACAAGTCTTAAATCAATTAACTGCAAAAATAACAATGAAATAAGTGAACACATGTGAAGACAGTGAAATTAGTGAGTGCCATGTTTACATAATATATGGCACATTAGCCTTTTTTCTCTTTACTTTCTTTCGCGACAAATTGTCAACCATTTCTTTGGAATGAGCTGGTCAGAAAAAAAAGACTGATAAATCACAGGGAAATATTCTCAACATCTTTGTTGTTATTATTCTTACAGATATGTAATATCCTGCAAACAGAAACACACAGACAAATCTGATGACGACAGTTCTCCAAAGTAAGGTTGAGGGCAGAAGGACAAGAGGCAGACCCCAACATCCTACATTGCCAGCATCACTGAGATCAGTGGTCTGGGAGGGCTACAGGAGATCATCGCGTGAAGCTGTTACCCATGACAGTGGTGTTAGAGACAGTTGAGTGTAGATAGATAGATAGATAGATAGATAGATAGATAGATAAAGAGAGAGATAGATTGAGAGAGATAGATGGAGAGAAAGAGAGAGAGAAAGAGAGAGAGAGAGAGAGAGAGAGAGAGAGAGAGAGAGAGAGATAGATAGATAGATAGATAGATAGATAGATAGAATAGTGTGTGTCTGTGTGTGTACATGTCTGTGTGTGTTTAAGTGTCTCTGTCTGTGTGAATGTGCTTACATGTGTGCAAGTGTTACTCTGTGTAATGCAATCCTTGAATTAAATACATGTGACAAATCTCATCTTTGCCCCAGACATTTTCAAAACCCACATCACATGTCTGCTTGAAAGTAAATGTCAAGAAAAAAATACTTGCATAAACGGCTTAGGATGCAATGCAAATCATAGGGTCGAAGCATCTTTTTGAATAATGTTGAATACATCAAGGCCCTGTCAACCATGAAGATGTTATTAACACCATCATTTCTATACATCTTTGTTTAGCATCTTCATCAATATACCACCATCACAGGGTTACTATAGTTAAGGCAGTTAAGTAATACATCCACATTTCTTACAGGGAATGTGAAACTCGCTTTGCACAGCGTGCAAATCCAACATAACTCAGTCCAAGAGACCAAGGCCCAGTGCTAAACTTAGCACACCCCTTCCTCTTACCAAGTCCAAGTGCGGTCAGTTTCTGCTATAATTAGCATCAGCTGGGATGGAATGGATAGCAGCTGAGAGGAGCTGAAAGTGGGGGAAACTGATAACTGTACTTGTGATTCATCTTTAAAGAAGATGACATTAATTAAGGTTTTACATTTAGACACACAAAATGTCGAAAAAGGAAAAACTTATCAAAACAAAAACTACAGCACAACACACACACACATAAAAGAGAAACAAGTATTTTGCTCAAATATATCATTCATACGAACGTTCCCAACCATGACAGAATTATGATCTGGGTTTGCGAGGTAAAACATGTGCAAAAGTCAGCACTAAAAAAAAAAATATCAGGCAAAAGATACATTTAAAAAAATGTAAGATGCCAACACAAATAAATATAAGATGCCAACACAGACAAATGTTTGATTTGTATTATATCAGCTGATGTAGTTAGGAATTATAGTCTAAAGAATGTATAAATCTGGACTTCTTTTTTTTTTTTTTTTTTTTTTTTTTTTTTTTTTTTTTGCTGCCTCATCTTCTGACGACCCCCGTCCTACTGTTCCCACGCCGCTCATTCCAATCTCCCGCCACAACCACACCCAGATTTTGTTATGTCTCATCCTCAGGGTCGGAAATCCACAGGGAACCCATCACTATCAGGCCGCCGTGGGGCCACCAGCCAGAGGGGCCCTGCACTGCTGCTGGGTCACTTTGGTGGTGTTCAGTGGTGCCTGTTCTGAGCTAACATACGCAGGACACCACCTACTAAGCCCCCTACTAACGACAGTATTAGCTCAGTCGCGGAGCCAGACTGAGTGAGTTGCCCACCCCAGGTGGCAACCATCACAACATCTTTCCAACGACCGTCCCCCGCGAACCTCCAACCCCAAAGGCTTTGACACAAACTCACCACAGGCACAGAAGTGTATGGGCAAACCGAATCTGAGGTCACCATGAGACCAGAGAAACCGGGACCACGGAATCAGAGGCTTTTTTTTTTTAATGCATGATGATCAATGACAATGAGGATGACGTACTGATGCTGCTGTGGAAGTGCATATGCTTTGAGACTACTTGACAGGGTTGTACTCTACGCTTACTATCATAATATATCCCGGCGTCAACCGGGCCCGAGAGATACAGACACCTGCAGTGTTGGTCAGGTAATTTGAGCAACACTCTCAAACTCGCATCCGTAAAGTGGATGAAGCTCGACTGTGTGGTCCCAGTCTTCCCACTGAGCCCACAGCACACTCACTCTGGGTAGGAGCCGGCCGGAGTCCGAAAAATCCCTATGACTCTTATGGGAATCGAACCCGCGACCTTCCAGTCCGTAACCCAAGGCGCTAACCACTGCGCCATGGCGGCTGGTAAATCTGGACTTCTTTGTTTGTTTTTTACATGGTAATACAGAAAAAAAGATGTAAAAAGCACAACTTTCAACTAACTGACATTCAGCACAAGAAAACAACCTCAACCCTACGACATTAGGCACAAACAACCTCCCGCCTCAACTGACTGACATTATGCACAAAAAACCCTCAACTGACATTATGCACAAAAAACCCTCAACTGACATTTTGCACAAAAAAACCCTCAACTAACTGACATTATGCACAAAACCCCCTCAACTAACTGATGTTATGCACCATCACCACCCCTCAACTGACATTATTCACAAAAAACCCTCAACTAACAGATGTTATACACCACCACCACCCCTCAACTGACATTATGCACCCAAAAAAACCAAACCCCACAATAAAACGACATTATGCACAAAAAGACAGCCTCAACTGACATTATGCACACACACAAAAACTCTAACATTATGCAACACACAACAACTCCACAAAACCCTCAACTAACATTATGCGCACAAAAATCCCCACCCCCAACACACACATAGGCATCAAAAGCGGGAAGAAGAAGAAAAAACATCCATCATCCACTTCAGTTGGCGAGGCTGGTCATCTTGAAGGTCCAGGCCCACTGACAGGGCATGTGGCTGAAGTCCATGGGGGGCAGGGAGATGACCACTCCCTGCTGACCGGTCCTCTGGTAGTCCAGGCTGCCCTCCACACCCACCATGCTGACCACCGTCGTCTTGCCAGGGATGGGGGCTCCCAGGGTCAGCGTCTGGCCTGTCGGCCATTTCAGGGCGATGGCGTACACGTCCGTCCGGTCCCCGCCCTCCTTCTTCTTCATGGTGTACCTGGAGAGTAAACCAGCAGGACATTTGGTGACGTCCGTTTTATACAGGTGTGGCCTCCTGAGTCAACGCATGATTTATCAAAAAATGGGTTTAGGTCCACAACTCGTTTTAAAAACTGTGTCTGAAGAAATACAATCAACGTTGGTGTTAAAATTTGAACACAAAATAATTTATCATTTTGATGGGTTGTTTTTTTTATAAAAAAGCACCTCCCCTTTGTACCCCAGGAGTACAGCTGCACTGCAATTTTTGCTGACCAGCCCTAACAGCTGGGTGGGTGCAGTGCGCACTAAGTTATCACAGTAAAACCCAAATTCGGTATGCCACATCCCACCACCACAGTGTCTAAAGCAAACAAGCTAAAACAAACAAGTGAGAATGAGAAGGTGACAGTGAAGGTAACTGCTGCGGTATGGAAAAATCCATACCACATCCATGGAAGACAACTGTCCATCAATGGGAGACAACTGTCTGGTATGGCTCAATCAGAACTCAAGTCAAGTCAAAAACACTTTAATCATCCCATGAAGGGCAATTACAAAGTGTAAATGGTGGGTAAAAACAGTCGCATATGCAAATCTCACCATTGGTGAACCTCAGACTTCTAGCCGAGGAACACACACAAACAAACAAAATGAATTTTTAAAATCCCTAAATAAAATGAAAGCATAATATGCTATATTATACTAAAAGAAAAATCAAGGTTCTTTGTTACTGATGTTAGTGGATTTAACAAAATAACTTTTCTATAATTATATCTTCAATGTTTGTGAATCTAAGCCCTGTTGTTTCCTGTCTCTTTTCTGGGTCGTTGTTTTTTAATGAAAATTTAAATCAGGAGTGTTTAAAACTTTCTTGAGACTCTCAAAAATGAAAATACATACCAACAATTCAGCCAGGTCATTTTCTCCAAGAAACCACCACGAGCTCACACACACCTGGCTGTCCTATTTCTTCTCTCACTGTCCCCCCTCTTCTTCTCTCCTCTATCTTCCCTTATTGGCTGGGATGCACAGTGCCTGGTCTTCTCCAGTGCATGTACATGTAATAATAATAATAATACATGGAATTTAAATAGCGCTGTATCTTGCAAAAACAAATCAGCCGACACAATCCGATCGACTTCAGACAGCTACTTTTCGTGTACAAGAAGCACATTGGGTATGTTCCTGTTTCTGTCACCCGCCATACACTGACCTGAACTATGGGATATAATACATATTTGATCTTCTGTATGTGTACATACATAAAGCGAAAAAAAGCACTGGAAGGTCTGCACCTGAAGTTGACCTGTTAGATCGTAAATATCCCCACACTTAATTCACCAGACACTGCGGCTGAGATTCAAACCCCTGACTTCATGGACTCATAGGACTATAGCCGAGTGGCTAAGACCGTTCAACTTCAATCCCATGGGGCAGTGAAGTCGTGGGTTCAAATCTCAGCGGCGTCTGGTGAATTAAGGGTGGGGATTTTTATGACCTCTAATGTCAACCTCAAGTGCAGACCTGCCAGAGCCTTAATTCCTTTGTGCATATGCAGAAGATCACATATGCACATTAAAGATCCAGTAATTCATGTCAGCGTTTGGTGGGCTACTGAAACACAAACATACACAGCATACATCCCTGAAGTCAGAATGTGGCTACCTTCATGGTGGGCACAAACGGTCGCATACGCAAAATCTCACCGCTGGTGAACCTCAGAGCTCTAGCCGAGGAACGATAACAAAAACAAAAACCACAATACTGACCAGACGTCCGAGTTGATGGTGTCGTTCTGATAGGTCCAGGGGTGGGAGCTATAAATAGCCTCCCCATTGACCTTCAGCCACTCTCCCATGCCCTTCAGGCGCTCCTGGAAAATGGGGGTGATCATCCCGTACTTCGTCGGCCCCACGTTCATCAGCATGTTGCCCCCACAGCTGAAGTCAGGGAACAGAGGACAAACACACACACACACACACACACACACACACAGAGGTAATGGTATAGTATCGAAATATGAGACCCTAAATGTATCCGACCAGGGATCCAAGCCAAAAGTAGTATGCAGGACTGCACAGACAATAACAGCTTTGTCAAAACTAAACACCATCTGGAGAGACAAGAATATCTCACTTATCTCCAAGATCAGACTAATGCGCTCCCTTGTCATATCCATATTTCTGTATGCCTGTGAATCATGGACCCTGACTGCAGATTTGGAGAGAAGAGTACAGGCAGTGGAGATGAGATGCTTTCGGAGACTCCTTGGCATCTCCTACAAAGACCACATAAGCAACGAAAGCGTGCATAACAGAATCCAGCAAACCATTGGACCCTATGAGAACCTTCTAACGATCGTGAAAAAGCGTAAACTTAAGTGGTATGGGCATGTCACAAGATCCCAAGGAATTACAAAGACAGTTTTGCAAGGCACTGTCCAAGGAGGAAGAAGAAGAGGCAGACCAAGGAAGAGCTGGGAGGATAACATCAGTGAATGGACAGGCCTAGAACTCAACAAAACCCTGAGAAAGGCAGAACAGAGAGAGGAATGGAGGGAACTGGTTGCTGAGTCTTTGAGGGTGCCCCCACGGTCGTCAGACTACGGGACAGATAGATAGATAGATAGAAATGTTATGTTACCAAAAAAAAAAATTTTTTAAGTTAGAAAAGAAAAAGTGTTATGTTACCTTCCTTAATCTAGGGGGGAAAAAACCAGATATCAAATCCTTTTTTTTTTTTAAATGTTTCACAGCAAGATGAAATATTCAGTGCCTAACAAAGATGGTCATGCTTCAAAGTTTAAGGCAGGTTCTAAATCTAACGAACACAAGTCTCTAAATAAAAATCTTTCTTTGATTTTCCTGGAGTCTATTTTCAGTGGGGTACAGGATAGCTCAGTGGTCGGAGCACTCGCTTTACCCGGCTAAGGTTAAGCAGCATCGAGCGTCGTTACCATTTGGATGGGTGACTGTTTGCATGCCTTGGCTTCTGTACAGTCCCCCAGTTCACCCAGCTGTAAATGGCTACCTGCCCTCTTTAGGGTCAGGGAAGGTAAAGCAGCGTGGGAAAGGAAATGGGCGCTGCCCTCAATATGCTGGCCCCTTGAGAAGTTGTGGTCTCTGATGCTTTATTCCCCTATGACCACATAGGTTATGGGATATCTTTACCTTTTTTTAAAGCCTATTTTCTGTGATAAGATCAGTGTATTTCAGGTAATGATTGGCGATCTCAGCTGTGCATACCATGACTGCTTCTGCAACTTTTGCATTTTAACCCTCTTGTTGTTGGATTCTACAGAGCTAAACTGCCTGTAGATTTTGAATTCTTTGAAGGTTTTCTACCTCCATCTGACTTACTTTACTCCTAAGACAATTGTGTGTGTGCATGACAAGTTATCAAGCTGAAATTTTGTCACAAGCTAGGTATGTCTTTGTACTTGCATTTAGGCGCAAGTTTAATGTGTCTGGTCACCAGATGTCTTGTCATTGTCACCTTATTTGTCACCAATCACAGGTAAAAATATGGTATATATGATAAAACAGCAAATCCTGCATGGATTTGACAATAGTTCAAGCATGTTAGTGTCGAATAAGGAAGTAATACCCAGCTGATGTGTTTACCAATGATTATGTGCAATAGTACTTCAAGGATGTGTCACACAATGTCCCCATAGCACCTGCTGTTTTATGGTAAGTCTCAAGGAGACAGAAGTTTTGTTTAACTATTCTTTCTTTTGAAAACAAGTAATATTCAATCAACATGTGGCCTTTATACTGCAGTTCATATCTGCGTGTGCTACCACATGTTTGTTAAGTGTACAGAAGTGTATTATTGTACATGACTGTCACACTGTCACCAGTGTCACAGCACAGGTGTGACAAATTCGAAACACAGAACTTCTGTAACCCTACAAAATTTTAATGTTGGTAGTCTCTAAAGTGTGTGTGTGTGGGGGGGGGGGGTGTACCTATTGCTCTCACCTGTCGAACCATGGCAGACCAGAGACCTATTTTATTTTTCTTCTTGCTATTTTCATTATCGGCATATCTGTTCGTTTCTGCTATTGCAGTTTCAAAGCAAAAGTGTGGTAATAATGAGAAAACAGTCACAAGGCATCGTTTTCAGGCGTCTATGCCGCGGACCAGCCGGGAGGTCAAATTTCTCCACAGTCCGTGTGTGTAGCACAGGTCAGGAATGTGCCCTGTAGCACATTATTTTCAGACTCACTCTTCTCCCTAACTGCAGCATTTCCTTCCTCCTCTTCCTCGTAAGCGTTTAATATCGGACTCACTTAACAATTCTCGTTCAAATGTTTCTACTTCCGAGACAATAACATTCAGTTTATCATCTCGCTAATCAGATGAATCGTCTGCTACTAAAGAAAACGCCATTTTTTTTCGCCACGCTGCACCATTGAAAAGCGTTCTGGTCGCTGGCTGTTATTTCTTCCTTCCCTCCCCACTACACGCATGTTAGTGGTCTAAATTTATCACTGGCACCCTCTGACACCCTCCCTGCATCGCCCCACCAACTTTCAGACACATAGTGTGAAAACCACGAGATCTGTGTGTGATGGAAAAGTACTGCCCACGTGGGCAGCACCAACTGTCGGCTGCGGTCGTATTGGAATCTTGCGGCAGCTGCCGTTACTGTCGGCTGCGGCCGGATCGGAGACAAGAGGGTTAAATAAATGCATTGCAAATTCGTTACTCTTGTTTTTGCAATGAAAGGTGTTTTGCATACATATAGATATCTGATTCAGCATCCCCCATTTTAACAGTTTGTGTAACAAAAATCACAATGGTCGATAGATAGATAGATGATAGATAGATGCATAAAATGCAAGAGGTTGCATGTTTCATTCCCTGTTTGTACCCAAATTTTTCCTCCCATCAACTAGACCTTGAGAGGTAGTGTGGGATTTAGTTAGTCTTTTAGATGAGACATTAAACCAAAGTCCAGAGCCCAATACACAATTAGTACATGCAAGAAGAGAGTTGTCCCTGGCAAAATTCTGTAGAAAAAAGCCACTCTGGTAGGGAAACAGATTCACGTACAGACAGGAAAACTTTTTTTTTAATGAGCAATCCTGCTCTTGTCATGACATGCTCTCCCTGGGGAGAGCAGCCCGAATTTCATGCAGAGACATCTGCCATGACTGACAGTAAAACACATTACAATACAATACAATATAGTTTTCAAAATAACTGTAAATGTCAACAATCTTTGGACTGAAGCCTAACCCAACTGTTCAGCCCCCTTCCCCACCCCCACCTGAAAAAAAAAGTTGTGTGCAAATTATTTGCCATCAAACCTCACCAAAGCAGACTTTATTCTGATTTTACACAGTGCTGTGACTGGAAATATTCAGCTGATGGAACAACCAGACATGTGCTGCAGCAACAATGATCTGCAAATGGACCAACTATTCAATAAATATTCATTTCATCCCCCAAATCAAAATGTGGCTACCTTCATGGTGGGCAAAACCTGTCGCATACACAAAAACCTCACAAGTGATGAACCTCAGAACTCTAGCTGGCATACAAAAAAACAAATCATTTAGGTTTTGTCATTATCTAACTTTTAGTCCAAAAGTCACAGTGCGCAAATCCAAATCACTCGGTCAAGAGTGCTAAATTTAACGCACCCCTTCCTTTTACCTAGTCCAAGTGTGGTCAGTTTCTGCTTAATGAGCACCAGCTGGGCACAACTGGGCTGGGCTGGGATGGAATAAATAACAGCAGCCAAGAGCAGCCCAAGTGGTGGAAACTGACAGCTGTAAAGTGGCTAACAAACTTGCTTTTCAAATATTTCTCAACAGTTTGAGCAGGGCAGCTAATACAGCAGCATGACACATCATCTGAAAACTGCGGCATACCTGACGGTCGTGACGAAGGTGCTGATCAGCTCTTCCATGGTGAGGTAATCTTGCAGGTTGGCCTTACGGCGGAATCCCCAGGAGTGTTTGTCAATGGTCATGGCGTTCTCAAACTTGTGCTTCTGCAGAACTCCTGCAAAAAAAAAAAACACCATGCTTTGTTATGTCTGGCACCTCTATGTCTATTCACACAGCAGATATGAACAACAATAGTGTTTGCTTCTTCAGGTGATGACAGCCTAATGGAATTATTAGTTGTGGAAGGATGAATTCAAGATCTCTGTGCGTCTGTGTCTTGTAGGGTTTGTGCTTATAACTAAACTGTATATGCTTGTTTTGTAATAACAGATACAAACAAGCATGTGTTAAACAGATTTTTTTTTAAAACCTGATCACTGGTTAAAAGAGAAGGAGTTACACTAAGATTACACACACACCACGCATACAAAACATGCACGCATGCATGCACACACACGCACACTCACAACACAATACACACACACATACCTCCCCCCCCCCCCTCTCACACACACACACACTGACCAGGGTTGTAGCGGTCAGTACAGGTGAAGAATCCTCCATGATGACAGGAAATGCCTTTGCCCCAGCGGTCATTGGTCACTACAGTGTCCTTCACTGGACTGTCCACCATCACCACACAACACACCACACACACACACACACACACACACACACACACACATACCATGACTCATAGTAAAAAGACGTTAAATCAAGAATTGAGCACACACACACACACACACAACACACACACAAACACACACACCATCACTCAAAGTGAAAAGACATTAAATTGAAGAATAGAACACACACGCATGTATGTACACACACATGCATGCACGCACGCACGCACAGGGAAAGAACTGTTAATCTGACGAACATACATACAAACACACACCCCCCCACACACACACACATATAATATATATATTACTTGTGTGTGTGTGTGTGTGTGTGTGTTTCGTCAGATGGACAGTTCTGTTGTCCCTGTTATGAAGGCATCTGTACACTGCAGGTCCTCCCAGCCTCCAACTTTATATCACGTTTTTATTTCTTGTGAAAATCCAGTTTTGTTTTTAAAAATGTTCTCAGAAATAGAGAAAAATTAAGCAACTGAATTTGCAAGTAATATATTCCAATAAGAAAGCAACATCCAAACATTCTTTGCAGAACACACACACACACACATGCACACACACACACATGCACACACACAAATGCATACATGTACACCCTCACACATAAATGCAAATGTGCACACACACATGCTTATGCACACAATGCATACACACACACACGCACACATACACAGAACAAACTGTGCTCACGTTAAAACAAGGCAGAAGCAAAGAGAGGGACAGAAAAGAGGGAATTCTTAGCATAGAATTTCCAGAAGGTGGGGATGTTACTTACACTGACAGGTCTCTGGCATCCCCATGAGGACATTTTTAAAAATCAAAATTAAAAATGTTTTAACTCAAATACACACAGTCTCCCCTGAGGGGATTCCAGGGGCCTGTCAGTATAAATACCATCCCCCACCTTCTGGAAATTCTGTACCAGGAATTCCCTCTTTTCTATCCCTCTCTTTGTTTCTGCCTTGTTCCTTTTCTTCTTGTTACCTCCTTCTCATCTATTCTCTGCCTTCTTGGTCCATTCTCCTGCCTTTTCTCCAGAAAGACTTAACACTAGCCCTACATTAAGGGAGAGAACCCCTCTTTCCCAGTACACACGCACTGTGCACATTTGTACGCTACCGTAACCCAGTAGCGGGTGATGCGGAGGAAAGAGTTAAAAGAGTTAGTAGATGGATGGCTACCCTATAGTGGGCTACCTGTATGGAAAAGGTTAAAAGATGTTCTCTCCCATGCCAAAGTCGGATGCGCTGGGCCTGACTTGTCAGGCGCTTAATGGCAGAACGACACATTTTTGCTCATATGACAGACAACAATAGTTGCTGCCTGAGCGTTCGACACGAAGAAGAAGACGAAGATACACAGAGTGAACACAAGTGAAATCCACAGGGCGGACAACAAACTCACCTGTCGTTGTACAGCCAGGCCAGGAATTCCGTGGAGTTCCAGTACACGTCAGGCGCGTCCCAGTCCCCGTCAGACCACACCACCTCAGGCTTGTACTTGTTGACAATCTCGTACAGCTCCGGCATCGTCTTTTCCTGTCCACAAAGCAGACAGTCATAAACAAATGTATTCTTCTTCTTTGTCGAACGCTCAAGACAGCAACTATTGCTGTCTGTTATATGAGCGAAAATGCGTCACGCTGCCGTTAAGCGCCTGACAAGTCAGGCCCAGCGCATCCGACTTCGGCACAAGAGAGAATAGTTATCTTTTAAGTTCTTTCTGGAAAAAAGGCAGGAGAATGGACCAAGAAGGCAGAAAATAGACAAGAAGGAGGTGACAGGAAGAAAAGGAACAAGGCAGAAACAAAGAGAGTGATAGAAAAGAGGAAATTTCTAGCACAGATATTTCCAGAATGTGGGGATGCTATTTATACTGATAGGCCCCCGGCATCCCCTCGGGGGAAAACAAATGTATCATTCTTAAGTTGTTGCACAGCTGTCACGTCTCCTCCTCTCTCGGCTGCTTGCTATCCATTCCATCCCATCCGGTGCTAATTATAGCAGAAACTGACCACGCTTGGACTTGGTAAAAAGAAAGGGGGGTAATTTTAGCGCTGGGGCGTGGACCCTGGAGTGACTTATGCTGGATGTGCGGGCTGTGCTTGAGGCATGTTGTTACACCCTGGCGGGGGTCACCCAGAACACGCACTCTGGTCTGACTCCACCGCTCATCCTGCGCGGGAATCACTGCGAGATTGAAAAGTACACACTGGATGAGAAGTTTGCATGTATCAGGACTCTTTTCAAGTGCCTTGCCACATCTGCAGCCATACTCACACTTCCTCCTCGCCCCCCCTCCCCCGCCACCTCTCTTGAGAGTACTAGTGATTGTTGGGGTGGTTTTTTTTGTTCCTCGGCTAGAGCTCAGAGGTTCACCAATGGTGAGAGTTTGCATATATGCAACCATCCCCCCCCCCCCCCCCCCCCCCATGATTAAGGTATCCACATACTGACTTCCAGGATAAGTTCATTGAATACAATGCTTCAGTTGAAGTTTTCAATCTTAGATTAAGTGGAGGCATAACAGTAAGTGGAGGCATAACAGTAAGTAAGCATAGTATTCTAACCATCGCTACACCATTTTGGTCACTAGTCAAATGCTTCACCAACTCCATAACCTACAGCTGTGTACTAGTGAAGCCTTGGTTATGTGTGAGTTGGATAGTTTCTTTAAATTAAATTAACCACTAGACTGCCCCACCCCGGAAATTTTCCGGGGCTAAATGTGCACCCTATACGCCTACAACCCGGAAAATTTCCAGGGTGTCGAACTGAAGTAAACAAGCCAGCTTCCTTGACTACAATTAAAGGGAAAGAACTCCAAAGCTAGTGGAGATCACTCTCCTGTTGCTTGGCAACATCCAGCTGCAAAAATCATGGCATAAACGATTGTTTTTTAGCTCGTATTTTGTGTTTTTATGCATGACTGCTTGGGAAGTTCTTGTTCAAAATGGCTGACACTTCTTGTTGAAGGCATCAATAACTTTACACAGCTGAAAAAGAGGCAAATAATACTTTAGATTTACCTGACAGTGATGAAAAACGATCGTGTGTGATTCAGGAAATCGTGCATTTTTAAAAAAATGAATGAGATTTGGCCTGGACTTATGTTTGATGTTATTGAGATGGGGGGTACTCAGAATGACAGTGGTGATGAAGAAAGTGTATTTTTTGTTGATTTCTTACATTTTAAATATATCTTCACAGTGAAATCACTGAAATATCAATTTGAGCTTGGCTCGAAGCAATCTACGATATATATACTGTCATTGGGTAGACTATCAGGATTATTCAGGAAGTAAGTTCTGAGTAAGAGGGATATGAACATAGCAAGTGGTACATAAGAATTTTATTCCCCGGCATATAGGGTGCACTTGCACTGGGCAGTTAAGAGGTTACATTACATATATCCCGTAGTTTTCTCAACCATAAGGGCACCACCATGGATGACTTGACAACCAGCCCTCTCCATCTTTCTCCGTCTTCCCTTCCCGCTTCTCACAGTGCTTCCTTCACTCAGCCTCAGGCCTATCGGTTTTTTCTTCTTTTTTTCTCCATTCTTTGGGTAGAGCTCCAAAGTTCTCTAATGATCAGATTTTTGCATATCGTGTATGTGGCCGTTTTTCCCACCACTAAGGTGGCCGCAATCCGACTTCGGGGATATGCCTTTCTAACCTGAGGTGCCCTTCCATTCTTTCTCTGTCTTCCTCTCATTCTCCATCCTTGCACTGTGGCTTGCAGGACTGTCTTGGCAGGCCCTTTGAATCGAGAGACATGCCTGTACCACTTCTACTTTTGGTCATTTCACTATGGTCAAGAGGTCTTCATAGGGCCCACTATTAAGGTGGGGTTGGGTGGGTTTGTTTGTTTTGGGTTTTTTTGGGGAGGGGGTGTGTGTGTTTGTTGTTTTTTTGTTTGGTTGGGGTTTTTTTGTTTGTTCCTCAGCTATAACTCCAAGGCTCACCAAAGGTGATATTCTGCAGATGCAACCATTTAACCACCATTACCTACCACCATTAAGGTAGCAGCATTCCTTCTTCAGGGATGATGTCTAAACACGACACCAGTGTGCACGCAGTTCTGTAGAATTTGCCATCCATTCCCACCAGCATGCAATAGCCCACTCTTCCAAAAGGTGGAATAGGTTTCAACCTCTGCTCAAGATGTTCTGCAAGTGTTCGCACCCAGGACCTCAGTTTATAGTCTCATCCAAAGGACTTTTAGAGGGAGTGGTGTCAGTACTGATTGTTAACTCCAGGGGAACATCCCTTCAAACTGGCAACTTGGTGGTGGTCTGAACTCATAATCAACACAACTGCTGAACACCAGCAACACAGTAAAATGCAGTCACTCACAATGACGAAGTCCTGGGTGGTGAAGTTGTTGGCCTTGTCCCGAAGGTACAGAGGGTGGAACCACTCGAACAGAGAATGGTACAGGCCAAACTTCAGCTTGGTGTGGTTCTTTATGGCATCAGCCAGCTCCCCTGTTCAAATTCCAAACAGCAGAATTGCCTGTGTTAACTGATGCAGGATCAATGATTCGTTTTATTCCAGTGCTTATAAATCATACATATGATATGCACCGAGTGACTGACTAGATCATAAGGGCATGCACATAGTACACACACACAGTCACACACACACACAGAGTCACACACACACACACACACCACACAAACACATCTGTGTGTATGCGGTTATTTAAACACTGTCATCCGTTCCCATCAGCATGCAATAACCCACTCTTCCAAAAAAATGGAACAGGTTTTAATATGTGTTCAAAATGTTCTGCATGTATTTGCTTTAATGGAGAAAAAAACATGCAGCCATACTGCTTATTCAATGCACATACCATCTGGAAATAAAAGTTTGACTTGACAGTTGACTTCTTCACACACACACACACACACAGTGACATACGATACAACTGATTACTTACAATCCTATGTCAAACATAAATCATACACTATATTATTATGCTTACCCACAATGTCTCTGTTAGGCCCCACAGCCATGGAATTCCAGTTGAAGGAATATTTAGAGGGCCAGTTGGTGTAGCCTTCATGGTGTTTGCTCACAAACACAATGTATCTGCCAGACATTGAATATTTCTTCATCAATAGTGACAACACAAATCAAAACAAATAACATGCATTTGTAACGATGCTGATTTTTTTTCAGACTTCTTCCAATACTAGTACAAGCATTACACTTCTTGATTAATAGGATTAATGCATAAAGTACTAATAAATTAATTTTGATAAAGGAACAATGTTTATAGAATAATAGATATTCTATAGTTGTACAGATCTACAGAATCTATGTAACTATACTACTGAATGAAAAGTGACATGACATTTGTTATACATTCTGCATTGCTTAACCCCCAATTTGAAAGTCTGACAATTAAACCAACAGATAACACTAACCTTTATTTCTAAAGTTTTTAGCTTACAAATGTTTACAGAATGGGGAGGGGGGCAGTTAATCTCTAAGTCTAACATTCTGAATCTGAATGCATTTCAACGCATGGAGACTTCCCTGCTATTTTGTCTAGACTGAGATATAATTTAACAGCAAGGATTAATTATCTCCAGATATTTCAACAGATATTATTTTATACAACAACAGGATTAATTCTGGAGATCAATTTTGCTTTTTGGAATTTTTGTTATGTTTATTATATTTCATTCAATTCAATCCAATCATAAAGCAAAGCAAAAAAACAAAAAAAACACCCAAACCAACAAAACCAAAAAATCCTTCAAAACTCTGAAGAAAGAAGCTGTCCAACACAAGGTGTGAATTCATAAGTATGCATTAAGTAGAACTTAAAAAAAAAAAAGATGGCAGTCACTTGTGATTAATTTGCAGTCATGAGATATGTGGATTATTTGTGTTTGTTTGGTCCATGTGTGTGTGTGTGTCTCTCTCTCAAAATTCATAATATTTGCAGGTATTTCTTGAAATTTCAATTGTCTTTCCTATGTGTAGATTATGTCTTTTAAAGAAATGTGATTACTTAAAAATAGTATTGAGTCATTAATACTGTTTGCTTATCATTATACGATGAACTCTTGCTTTTCAGTTACTGTTAGTATTCATATTATTTTTGGGTATATTGCTGTTAGGTTTATTCTCCTGTTCAATTTGTTTGTAATCCTCCATACCCCAAATGGGGTGAAAGGAATTAAATCTTGAATCTTGTGTATGCGTGCGTGTGTGTCATGTGTGTGGGTGTAAGATGACATAGCATAGCATGGTATATCATGGCCTGACACAGTGTAGTGTGGCATGGTAGAACTTAAAATAGCTCAACGTATTGTTGTAATGTGTGTGTGTGTGTGTGTGGTCAAATTTGTATTTCCAGATGGTACACTGAATGCATGTTGAACATTGAATTGTTGGTTGCATTTGTAGGAGCGGACTGAATGTAAGCATTCTGATTTATAATTGCAAGATATAGCGCTATATAAATTCCATTTATTATTATTATTATGTGTACGTATGTGTGTGAGAGAGTGTGTGTGTGTGTGAGAGAGAGTGTGTGGTGTGTCAATGTGTGTGTGTCAATGTGTGTGTGTGTGAGATTGTATGTTGTGTGTGTGGTGTATGTGTGTGCATGGTGTGTGAGTGCAAATGCACACATGCATGTGTGTATGCACTTACATAAGATCTCTGTGTGTGTGTATGTGTGTGTGTGTGTGTGTGTGTGTGCGTGTGTGTGTATGCGTGTGTGTGCATGTACGTGTGTGCGTGCGTGTGTGTGTGTGTGTGTGTATGTGTGTGTGTGTGTGTGTGTGTGTGTGGTGTGTGCACATGCACACACACCATGCACTTACTTAAGACTAATGATCGAGTCACTGCTAGTAAGTGGATGGATTCTGTATGTGACTGCGAGTCTTGTGACACTCTTTAGTTAACACAGTTAGTGTTATCTTCTTCACACCTAAAGTTGCTTAACAGTTAACACAAAACATTCATTCCACTCCTCTCACTTTGCCCCCGAGGACTCAAAAAGCTTGGCCCACTCTTCCGCCTGGAAAAACTCGGCAGTGAACTCCTTAGCAAAATCAGCATAGGTGAAATCTGGCCGGTAGTTATCTTTCATAAACTGCACAAGTTCGGGCTTCTTAGCTCCTTTCCAATTCCACCAGAACCACTCGGAAGAGAAACTTGGCACAGAAAACACTCCCCAGTGAATGAAGATTCCCAGCTTCGATTCATCGTACCAGCCTGGCAGAGGTCTAGAGTCGATGGAAGCCCAGTTTGGTTGATAGTGGGTCCCCTGACAGGCAACTGCCAGTGTCAAAAGCAAGACTATTCCCAACATCCTCGATATTGACACTGCCATTGTTGTCAAGTGAATCGTTCGCTCATCACGGGAGATCATTCTTATAGAAGATGCTCATCATGTGACTTCAGTGGCCGTACTGTACAGTTACGTTTAGTTTTTAGGCTGTAGTTCTAATGTTAAAGACTAAAAGTGTAGTGGTAAAGATTAGGTGTGTGTTAGTGTGGTGATGATGACTGCTGGATGGCATGAATAATGTTGTTTTGTTTTGCTTTTGTTGGTTGTTTGGTTTGGGTTTTGCTTTGTTTTATTAAAGTATAACGACATTTTGATGTAGGCCTTGGCACTTTGCTTACACCACTAACTGACAAAGCTTTTGACCTGGGACATTGATTATAAAAAATATTTTTAAAAGCCTTTAGTTTCTAGGAAGAGCTGAACGGCAAAACATCCATCTGTTGAGAAATCCTCTTTTACCCCGTCAACTTCTTACCCTGTAGAGGACCTGTGCTGTATCTCAATGTTCTGGGTGCTCTTTTTCCCCTGCCCCCTCCCTCCCCCTCTCCCCTTTCCTCCTTCGTAGACCCGAGTTCGAATCCTGACTACAGAGCAGATCTTGGGCACATCAGATGGTAAAGTTACCTTTGAAATCTAATGCACATACACACACGTGCGCGCGCACACGCATGCACACATACACACACGCGCGCGCACGCACACACACACATACACACACGCGCGCGCGCACGCACGCACGCACACACACACACACACACACAAGTCTAATGTCTTTATTCATGATGCTCCTCACGTACATGTCAATGTGTGTGTGTGTGTGTGTGTGTCTGTGTGTCTGTGTCTGTGTGTGTGTGTGTGTGTGTGTAGATCTGCGCTTGTACTCTCGCGAAATGCATAATATCCTGAAAGGCAGAGTCAGTAAGCTACTGATGGTTTAGCTTACAGATGATTCATTCTGAGCATGTCATTTGTATTCACATCGAACTTGGTGATTATTCGATGACGGGTTCATAGGCCTACTCTTAAGCCATAGTGTGATACATAACCCCTGGATACTTTCTTCCAAGAACTGAAAACGTGAACATCAATACATATTTCCCTATCTGTTTGTAACTTGATTGCATTCCATTCCGGTCCCTACGATGTACGTCAACGAACTTACCGGGCAGAACTGAGAGAGAGAAAAAAAAATCTTTATTATCTTCTGCCATAACAGAACCTGCTCATACATTTCCTGTCATTACATTTCTGTAATGACACGATACATGTGCGCATGGAGCTTCAGTATAAATAGCATCTCCACTTTCTGGAAATTCTGTGTTGAGAAATCTCACCTTTTCTATCACTCTCTTTGCTTCTTTTTTCCCTTCCATTTCTATCATATCTCTTGCTTATTGTCTGCCTTCCCCGTCGGTTCCCCTGCCCTTCTT
>CM054146.1:57398469-57400969 GCA_028751875.1 Rapana venosa
TAGGATAACAATGTCTCTCTTATTCTGAAAGCTTTACACAAATATAAAGTGAGGCTGTGCACAACCTCAGAATGACTTGATGCCAGGAGTAAACAGAGTCTAAATATTAGGCTGTCTACTTTATTTAACAGGGATGTAGTTCTGCCTAACATCCTCTAATACTGGACAGCACAAGACAAAATGTACTTCATCCTCAGGTGCTTGCTTACATAATGGGCATAGCAGCCTGAGGCCATCAATATCATGATCTCTGTATCTGAATTTGTGTGTGTGTGTGTGTGTGGAGAGAGAGAGAGAGAGAGAGAGAGAGAGAGAGAGAGAGAGAGAGAGAGAGAGAGAGAGAGAGAGAGAGAGAGTCAATTGCCTTTAGGTTTATTGTCCTGTTGAATAATAATGTTTGTAATCCCCCATTCCCCCCCCCCCCCCCCAAAAGGGTTAATTAAAGGAATTCAATCTTGAAATCGTGTGTGAGTGTGTGCGTGCGTGCGGGTGTGTATGTGTGTGTGTGTGTGTGCATGGGGGTTACGGGAGGAGTAGCGCACGTGTGCGTGTGTCCATTATCGTGTGTGAAATTCGAAACCGAAAGGGAAAGGGGCATTGCCACTCACCGCTACCCCTCCCCACCCATTCTCTACTCCTTCAGTCACAGTCTGACCTCACCCAACCCAACTATCACATATTATCCCCGACCGTATTCTCTCACCTGCCTAATTCAGTCTCCATCATCGACCTCCCCACCCACTTCACATCAAACCCCCCCCCTCCCCTCCCTCCTACATTCTCACCTTTCCACCCCCCCCCCCCCCCCCCCCCCCCCCCCCCCCTCCCTCCAGCGTTTTCTCACCCTTCTTTTACAGACGCTAACAGTGTCTACAGATCTAATGAGATGGACTTCTCTGCCAACACCCCCCACCCCTTCTCCTCCCCACCCCCTACCCCACTCTACCCCCCCCCCCCCCCCCCCCCACCCAAACCCTCTGATGCAGACAGGATATTTACTTCTTTTTTTTTTAAAAGCTTTCTTCACAGGGTTTTCCTGGGAAAACAGTCAGTCCCCTCGCAGATATAACCTTGAGAGAGAGAGAGAGAGAGAGAGAGAGAGAGAGAGAGAGAGGATTATATATATATATACATGTGTACAAAAAAAAAAGGTGGTATTGGGAGTGCAAGCGTCGCTTCCTATTTTTACGCGACAGTGTTCAACTAGGCAAAGTAAAGGTCTAGCCTAGGTCTAGGCTAAGTCACAGAAATTATTTCGCGCGCAGCGCTGCCGGTTCCGCAAGCGCATTCTATTCCTGTAAACCAGCATTTTTTTTTAATCCTTGCTGCTACTAGGCCTATAGCCTAGCCTACACTCACTTATTCAGCCAGGACTCTTGTGTTTAGATTCTGAAGTGAGTGGATGTTCGTGCCCACGATAGTAGTGTGTGTTGTTCTTGGTAGATAGGCTAGATAGATTGGTTAGTGGCGATGTCAGTTCTAAGGCTGCTGTTTGGCGTGGGTAAGTACAGCAAGTTTATTTTGTTGATGTTGTGATTGTGGTTTTCGATGAGAATAGGTGGTTTGTGTAAATATTCCTGGTGGGGGTGGGTGTTGTTATTATTGTTATTGACGATGGTGTTGTTGTTGCTGCTGCTGCTGTTACCGGTTGTGTTATTGTGGATTATGGCTTTCATATGTGAAGTTCTATGTCGAGAGTTTTGGTTCGATATAATTTGTAATTTGAGCACACACACACACACACACACACACACACGCACACACGCCTGCGCTTACCTCTCTCTCTCTCTCTCTCTCTCTCGCTCTGCGCACGCACGCACACACACAGTCACACACACACACACACACACACACACACACTTATACTACTGGCCAATAATCTACACGATTCTCAGCAATTCATATCAGTTGTCGAAGTTGTGAATATTATATTCTCCTCCTGTAACACTTTTACTGTAATTAGTTGAGGGATGTGTGTGTGTGTGTGTGCGTGCGCGCGCGCGCGCGCGCGCGCGCGTGTGTTTAAAAAGAAAGAGAGAGAGAGAGAAGATGTGTCTGTATCACCAAGTTCTGAATGGACATTAAACAACACACGCACACACACACACACACACACACACACCACACACACACACACACACACACACACCACACACACACTCTCTCTCTCTCTCCTCTCTCTCTCTCTCTCTCTCTCTCTCTCATTCTCTTTCACACTCTCTCACGCACACGCTCTCTCTCTCTCTCTCTCTCTCTCTCTCTCTCTCTCTCTCTCTCTCTCTCTCTCTCTCTCTCTCTCTCTCTCTCTCTCTCTCTCTCTCTCTCTCTCTCTCTCACACACACACTCACCCACACTCTCTCTCTCTCTCACTCTCTCTCTCTCTCTCACATATACACACACTCTGTCTCTCTCAAATCTCTCTCTCTCTCTCTCCTCTCTCTCTCTCTCTCACTCTCTCTCTCTCTCACATATACACACACTCTGTTCCTCCTTCTCAAC
>CM054146.1:57410969-57548469 GCA_028751875.1 Rapana venosa
GTTCAAGGGGATATTTTTCCCTGGAGTTAACATCAGTGCAGACTCCACTCTCCCCAAAAGTCCTTCGGATGAGACTATAAACCGAGGCCCCGTGTGCGAACCCACGAAAACATCTTGGGCACACGTTAAATCCTGTTCCGCTTTTTGTAAGAGCAGGCCATTGTTAGCCGGTTGGAACATGACAGAATTTACAAAACTGCATACACACGGGGACTGGATGTAAAAAAGCACATAAGTGCTTATTCCATTATCTTCGATATAAAAGAATAAATAAATAAAAATTAAGAGCTTATCATGGCTGAAGGCAATCTCAACACAACATTTTACAACATAACAACGTTTTAGTGTAGGCCTTGGCAATTAGCTGACATCAATGACTGACACAGCTTTTGGCCTAGGCCATGCATTGCCGTTTTAAGCGCCAGACAAATCAAGCCTAGAGCATCCGATTTCAGTGTGGATGAGAATTTTTTTTTTTTAAAGTCTTTCTGGAAAGGGGGAGAAAAGTCAGGAGAATGGACTAAAAAAGCAGAAAATAGACAAGAAGGAGATGATGGGAAGAAAAGGAACAAGGCAGAAACAAAGAGAGGGATGGAAAAGTAAGGAATTCCTAGCTCAGAAGTTCCAGAAGGTGGGGATGGTATTTATATTGACAGGCCTCTGTATGCTGTTGGGTGTTCCCCAGCTTAACACCCTGGAAGGTCACCCAAAATACACTATGTTGAGGAGGGGAAAGGGGGGGGGGGGGGAGAGTGTCACTCAGAATATTGCTGTATGAATTAGAAGGAAAAACCTTTTAGTTTAATTTACTGTCCTGGAGGGAAAGTGGCAGGATGGTTAAGACGTTCACCTGCCTAACAAGTAAACCATGAAGTTCTGGGTTCGATTCCCCAGCCTTGTCCTTTCTTTCTTTCCAGGTTGACAGGAAAGTTAAACTGAATGCCAACTCTTTCGGAGAAGACTCTAAACCAGTCAGACCCCTATGCTTACGGAATTGTACATATCAAAAGAACTCATGACAGTCAAAAATTGGAGAAAGCAGAGAGGTATGTAGGCCTACCTCCAGACTATCCAGGCAAAATTACTAGGTTCAATTTCCAACTGTATCCCTGAAGTCGGAATGTGGCTACCTTAATGGGGGGAAATTGGGGGGGGGGGGGGGGGATTGGTCCCATATGCAAAAATCTTACCAATGGTGAACCTAGGAGCTCTAGCCAAAGAACAAACACAAAACAAAACAAAACCCAAAAAATTACAGTCCATATAAAAACTTGGTTGGCTGACAAATAACTTGGACATTGTGATACTTGATCCAAGGGTTGTATGTTTTGTCCGTCGTGTCCGACGATGACCTCCAAAACAGCAGAGGAGGCAGCTGCTGTTTTGGAAACTGGGCAGAAATTTGATTATAGTGGAGATGCCTTACCCACAGTACATCCCACTCTCTCGACCAAGTGGGCATAAGGACAAACAGCGTTGGAGATGTTCTTCAAAGGCCAACCAGCCCCCAGGGCTGCAGCACATAAGGACTGTGCGAGTCAAGCCTCCTAGTCAGAGAGTCATAGTCGATCACTAAAGACTAAGCTGTAAAGTGAAATTCCATGAGTGGGAAAGAAAGCCACTGGTCATACAGCCTCTGTTGCCCCCAGCGTCAATGGTTTAATCAAGAACTGTGATAAAGCCCAGGCGCTGACAGCATAAAGGGTTACCAAGGGTTACGACAGTCGAAAATTTGAGAAAGCAGTCCAAGGGTTACAGGCTCGAATCTAGTGTGCCGGCAGCAACCTGGTTGGAGGAGACCTGATTTTTTTGGTCCAGGCCAGAAGCTGTGTCAGTTAGAGGAGAAAAAATCTTGGCAGGCAGCCCTAACTGGTGTTGCAGGTGCGAGTACTACACCTCCTGGGGGCCTGAATGCGAGGCGTGCCTGTCGGAGGAGGAGCTGTGTCAGTCCTTGGAGAACTGCTCACGATGTCACCGCCACAACCCCAACGCCATCTGCTCCGACTGCCCCCCAGACCGATGGGGCCTTCGCTGTGAAAACGGTAGGGAGACAGAAGAGTATGGGGGGGGGGGGGTTTGTTGGGGGTTTTTTTTTGTTCCTCGGCTAGGGCTCGGAGGTTCACCAATGGTGAGATTTTTGTATATGCGACCCGTTTTTTCCCCACCACGATGAAGGTAGCTGCATTCTGACTTCGGGGATGTTTGCTGCTGGGTGTGTTTGTGTTTCTGTAACCCACTGAATGCTGATATGCATTACGGGGATCTGTAATTATCTGCATATTTGATCGTCTGCATGTGTAAAGTATTCGTGAAGGGAATTAAGGCACTGGCAGGTCTGCGCTTGAAGTTGACCTAAGAGATTGTAAAACCCGCCCCCCACCCTTAATTCACCAGGCACTGCCGAGTTTGGAACCCACCACTTCATGGATCCATGGGATTGAAGTCAGACAGTCTTAACCACTCGGCTACAGCGTCCATCGGAAGTGTTATAGATTTCACCAGTTGAAGTTTGTTGACTTCTGTGAGATAAACAGAACAACAGAAATGTTGATTTAAAATCTTGTTTTAATTATTATATAATTGCACAATTATTTTTAGGGTTTTTTTGTTTTGATAGTTCCTTAACTAGAGCTCTGTGGTTCACCAATGGTAAGATTTTGCCTAGCCTAGTATGCAGCCATTGTTAGGAGATTGTAACAAACCCCATCCTTAATTCACCAGATGCTGTTGCCGAGATTTGAACCCATGGGAGTGAAGCCAAACAGACTGGGCTGTGGTGTCCATCGTGGCATACCCGGGGGTTAAAAAAATGTATGCTTTTCTCTAGAAGGCATGATGGTTTATTTCTTTTTATGGACAGTTGTTGTATGTTTGTCCATCGTGTTTGACGATGACCTCCAAAACAGCAGAGGAGGCAACTGCTGTTTCGGAAATTGGGCATAAATTTGATTATTGTGGAGGTGTCTTGCCCACAGTACATCCCCACTCTCTCGGCCAAGTGGGCATAAGGACAGTCAGCGTTGGAGATGTTCTCCAAAGGCCAACCAGCCTCCAGGGCTGCAGCACATAAGGACTGTGTGAGTCAAGCCTCCTAGTCAGAGAGTCATAGTCGATCACTAAAGACTAAGCTGTAAAGTGGATTTCCATGAGTGGGAAAGAAAGCCACTGGTCATACAGCCTCTCACTTTGCTGTGTTGCCCCCAGCTTCAATGGTTTAATCAAAGACTGTGATAAACCCCAGGCAAGGACAGTTGTTACAGCACATAAATCCAGCATAAGTCAGTCAAGGGTCCAGTCCAAGTATAGTCAGTTTTTGCTGTAATTAGCACCGGCTGGGATGGAAGAATTGATAGCAGCTGAAAGTGTGGGGGAAAGCCCTGAAACTGACAGCTGTGGTTTGTGTGGGGTATGTAGGTTGTGGGAAGGTTTGTAACATGTGATATAAAGAGTTATGTGTTTATGATATGTGGTCTCTCGATTATGTTTCAGAACGACCCTGTAAATCCCCAAACATCACAGAATACATGACTATACACCCGTACTTCACAAAGAGAGGTAAGCATCAAATATTTGATAGTGAAAGTGCACTGGTGTTGTTATTGTTGTTGTTGTGTGATTTTACAGAAAGCAGTTTGCTTCACTAAAATGTCTTCTAGATCCTGGGTGAGGGGGGGAGGAGGTGTGTATGTGTTTTTTGGTTTTTTTTAAGGTTTTGTTGTTGTTTAATTTTATTTCTTGGCTAGAGCTCTGACGTTCACCATTGGCAAGATTTTGTGTTTGCCACCATTTTCCCAGTACAGGACAGGACAGCTCAGTGGTCAGAGCACTCGCTTTCCCCCAGCCAAGGTTAAGCAATTTCAAGCGTGGTTACCAATTGGATGGGTGACCGTTTGCATGCCTTGGCTTCAGTACAGTTCCCCCAGTTCACCCAGCTGTAAATGGGTACCTGCCCTTTTTAGGGTCAGGGAAGGTAAAGCAGTGAGGGAGAGGAGATGGGCGCCGCCCTCAATATGCTGGCTGCTAGAGAAGCTGAGGTCTCTGACGCCTCGCTCCCCTATGATCACACAGGTTAAGGGACACATTTACCTTTTTTTTTTAACCTTTAATTAAGATAGCTGTATCCTGATTCTGAGGATGATGCCTGAGGATGACACCAGTGTGCATGCGGTTTTTGGATGTTGTTGGTTTTTTTTTTCCAGTTTTGTTGTTCATTCCTATTTGGCAGGCGTGGCACTGGGGGAAAAATCATTTTTCCTGAAATGGTGTTGGGGTCTAAAGGGCATTGCCTTTGAGCAGGCATCTTGGTGGTGGGTCAAACCCAGGGCAGCAGATCATGAGCTCAGCGTTGTAACCCCAGAATGCCCAGTCCTACCCCCTCCCTCCCCCTACTTTCCTGGAGGGGGGAACGGGATAGCCTAGTGGTCAGAACATTGCTCTCGCAATCTGATGACCCGGGTTTGATTCCCATTCAAGGGAATATTTTCCACTGGAGTTAACATCAGTGCAGACTCCACTCTCCCCAAAAGTCCTTTGGATGAGACTGTAAACCGAGGCCCCGTGTGCGAACGCATGCAGAACATCTTGCGCACATGTTAAATCCTGTTCCTTTTTTTGGTAAGAGTAGGCCATTGTGTGCCAGTGGGAACAGATGACAGAATTTGCAAAACCGCATACACATGGGGACTGATTGTAAAAAAGTACATGAGTGCTTATTCCATTATCCTAGATATAAATGAATAAATAAATAAATAAATAAATACCATTCAATCCTGCCAAAAGGGACGACATCCTACAAGGGGCAACAGATAAGGCTCCCAAACCACATGGCCAGGACAATCAAAGCAAAACAGATTCATCCCAAACAGATCATTTGTCACTGTAAACATACGTCTCTAGCAGCTTGAGCATCAGAGTCAACATGACTGTTCAGAAGGGGTCATGAAGAAAGGTGGCAAGACAGTTAAAATGTTTACCTGTATAGCGAGTAAACCACGAGGTTTTGGGTTCGATTCCCCACCTAGCCTTTTCTGCCCAGTTTGACGAGTTAGTGAATTGAATGTCACAGTCCTTCGGATGAGACTATAAACTGAGGCCCTATACAATAAAACAGATGTACACAAGATGAGTTGTATGACTCATCATTGTCTAGTCTGCAATGATAAAATACAACAAACAAAAAAGATGGACTTGTAATGATCATTATCGTTTTTATGTTTGCAACAAGATGTCTACAAAATGGAGTTCCGATGCACTGACGGGAGAGTTCGAGTTGGTCCTAAGGTGCTTCGGTGCCGACATAATTCTGGGACATGGAATGAGGATCCCCCCAAGTGTGGTAAGTTTGCGATACATAGTGTGATGCTTTGGTAATATGCTTGTTTGCAATACATAGTTTGGTAATATGTTTGCAATACATAGTGCTGTAGTTTGGTAATATGTTTGCAATACATAAAGTGGTAGTTTTGTAGTGTAGGTTTGCAATACATAGGGTGGTAGTTTTGTAATATGGTAAGTTTACGATATATAGTGTGGTAGTTTTTTAATATGGTAAGTTTGCAATTCATAGTGTGGTAATTTTGAAATATCACAAGTGTGCAATACATAGTGTGATCAGTTTGTATTTTATAGTGTAGTAAGTTTGCATGTATTATAGGTTTGCATTACATACTGAAAATAATTTGCATAGCATGGTGTGATAAAATTGTAATACATAGTGAAACAAGTTTACATTACATGTTTGTATTACATGGGGCTGTAATTTTGCAATATACAGTGCAGTAAGTTTGCAATGCAATGTGCAGTACATCAGCAATATATAGTGTGGTAAGTTTGTGGGGACGGGATAGCTCAGTGGTCAGAGCACTCACTTTCCCCCAGCCAAGGTTAAGCAGCATTAAGTGTGGTTACCAGTTGGATGGGTGACTGTTTGCACGCCTTGGCGTCAGTACAGTCCCCCAGTTCATCCAGCTGTAAATACGTACTTGCCTATTTGGGAGCAGGGAAGGTAAAGCAGCGAGGGAGAGGAGATGGGCGCCGCCCTCAATATGCTGGCCCCTAGAGAAGTTGAGGTCTCTGATGCTTCACTCCCCTATGACCTCATAGGTTATTGGACACCTTTACCTTTTTTTAAAGGGGTGAGTCCACATTGAGCAGTGTGGTTAGTGTGCACAACAAAGCAGGGTAAGTTTTCACACTTAATTTCGTACATGTGCATTACATAGAGTGGTGAGTTCACATCCTATAGTGTGTGTGGTAAGTTGGCTTTACCTGGCACGGTAGATCTGGGCTACATAGTGTTGTAAGTGTGCATTGCACATTGTACCGCATTGCACTATAATGTGTTGTATTGTGTATTATTGATTTATTGTATTAAATGTTACTACTTTTTAGTCACAGCAGATTTCTTTCTCTGGGTGAAATTTGAACGAATCCCATCCCCCACTCCCCCCCCCCCCCCCAAAAAAAAAAAAAAAGAAATGGAAGGCACTGCTTTGCTTTGATATGCTCTCCCCATGGAGAACATTAACAGCCTGATTTTTTATGCAGAGAAATCTGCTTTGACTGAAAGCCATATGCAACTCGACTTGACTTAACTCAGCGCAACTCAAGATTCAACTCAACTGCTAATAATTCTTCTTTTTTTTTTTTTATATGACTTTACTCATGTGATGCACTTTGAGCATTATCATCAACCATTTATCAAAAAATGCCAAAACACAAACTCAAGTGTTGTTATTATGATTCTTTACCCAAAACAGTTCAACGCAATAGAGTGTAACTGCTACAACCAGGAAGTCTACTTTTTTTCTTTTTATATACCACTTTAAGTCACGGCAGATTTCTCTTCGTGAAACTTGGGCTGCGCGTCACCACAAGAGCAGCACTACCCACTACTAGTTTTTTTTGTTTCCTGTCTGCAACTATAATTTGTTTCCCTATCATAGCGGCTTTTTTCTACACAATTTTGCCATGGTCAGCTCTCTTCTTGCCATGGGTTCTTTTACATGCGCTAAATCATTTTATGTAACACACAGGACCTCGGTTTATCATCTCATCCAAAAGACTAGCACCCAGACCACCACTCATGATATAATGGATGGAAGGGGAGGGAGTTTTAGGCCCAAACAGGGATCGAATCACCGCACAGTTCTGACCTGCACTGTTCACTTTCTAGGCAGGGGCGTTGCCTCTAGCCACCGATCCACCACGGAATAATAACGACGATAAGGAAATAACCTTATGATGAAATAACCTTATGATGAAATAACCTTATGATGAAATAACCTTTTGATGAAATCACCTTATGATGAAATAACTTTATTATGAAATAACCTTTTGATGAAATAACCTTATGATGAGGAAATAACCTTATGAGGAAATAACCGTATGAGGAAATAACCTTATGAAATAACATTATGATGAAATAACCTTATGAGGAAATAACCTTATGAGGAAATAACCTTATGAAATAACATTATGATGAAATAACCTTATGAGGAAACAACCTTATGAGGAAATAACCTTATGAGGAAATAACCTTATGAGGAAATAAACTTATGAAATAACCTTATGATGAAATAACCTTATGATAAAATAACCTTCTGATGAAATAACCTTATGAGGAAATAACCTTATGAGGAAATAAACTTATGAAATAACCTTATGAGGAAATAACCTTATGAGAAAATAACCTTATGATGAAATAACCTTATGAGGAAATAAACTTATGAGGAAATAACCTTTTGAGGAAATGACCTTATGAGGAAATAACCTTATGAGGAAATAACCTAATGTGGAAATAACCTTATGAGGAAATAAACTTTTGAGGAAATAAACTTTTGAGGAAATAACCTTATGAGGAAGAAATAACCTTATGAGGAAATAACCTTATGAGGAAATAACCTTATAAGGAAATAACCTTATGAGGAAATAAACTTTTGAGGAAATAACCTTATGAGGAAAAATGGAAAATACCTTATGAGGAAACAACCTTATGAGGAAATAACCTTATGAGGAAATAACCTTATGAGGAAATAAAACCTTATGAGGAAACAACCTTATGAGGAAACAACCTTATGAGGAAACAACCTTATGAGGAAATAACCTTATGAGGAAATAACCTTATGAGGAAGTAACCTTATGAGGAAATAACCTTATGAGTAAATAACCTTATGAAGAAATAACCTTATGAGGAAATAACCTTATAAGGAAATAATCTTATGATGAAATAACCTTATGATAACATAACCTTATGAGGAAATAACCTTATGAGGAAATAACCTTATGATGAAGTAACTTTATGAGGAAATAACCTTATGAGGAAACAACCTTATGAGGAAATAAACTTATGAGGAAATAACCTTATGAGGAAACAACCTTATGAGGAAACAACCTTATGAGGAAATAACCTTATGAGGAAATAACCTTATGAGGAAACAACCTTATGAGGAAATAACCTTATGAAGAAATAACCTTATGAGGAAATAACCTTATGAGGAAATAACCTTATGAGGAAATAACCTTATGAGGAAACAACCTTATGAGGAAATAACCTTATGAGGAAATAACCTTATGAGGAAGTAACCGTATGATGAAATAACCTTATGAGGAAACAACCTTATGATGAAGTAACCTTATGATGAAAATAACCTTATGAGGAAATAAACTTATGAGGAAATAAACTTATGAGGAAATAACTTTATGAGGAAATAACCTTATGATGATGAAATAACCTTATGATAAAATAACCTTATGAGTAAATAACCTTATGAGGAAATAACCTTATGAGGAAATAACCTTATGAGGAAATAACCTTATGATGAAAATAACCTTATGAGGAAATAACCGTATGATGAAATAACCTTATGAGGAAATAACCTTATGTGGAATAACCTTATGATGGAATAACCGTAAATGATTGGCGTTGGATGCTGGGTTGTGTGTGACTGTGGCAGTGCTACCCATGCTTATGATGGAATAACCGTAAATGATTGGCGTTGGATGCTGGGTTGTGTGTGACTGGCAGTGCTGCCCATGCGATGCTCCAGCCTGCCCAGCAGCCCCATCCCTTTCACCCGGGTCAAGGAGGAGAGTCACGGGCGGTTGGAGCGGCTGGTCTACGAGTGCGACGCCGGCTACGTCAGCGCCGGCAAAGTGCTGGAAACTGTTCTGCAGTGTGAAAACGGCGCCTGGGTGCAGATCGGTGACAGCGTCCAGTGTGGTGAGAAGAGATTTTTGGGGGGTTTGTTTTGTTTTGGTTTGGTTTTATCTGGTGAGGATATTTATCATGATCAGTGGTAGTAGATACCGATGTTGCTGCTAATGTAACGTAATCTATCTATCTATCTATCTGTCTGTCTGTCTATCTGTCTGTATGGGAAGACGGGAAAGCTCAATGGTTAGAACATTGCGCTCGCAATCCAACGTCCCAGGTTCGATTCCCGTTCAAGGGGATATATTCCCCTGGAGTTAACATCAGTGCAGACTCCACTCTCCCCAAAAGTCCTTCGGATGAGACTTTAAACCAAGGCCCCGTGTGCGAACGTAGCAGAACATCTCGCGCACATGTTAAATCCTGTTCCGCTTTTCGTAAGAGTAGGCCATTGTGTGCCGGTGGGAACAGATGACAGAATTTACAAATCGCATGCACACGGGGACTGGGTGTAAAAAAGCACATAAGTGCTTATTCCATTATCCTCGATATAAAAGAATGAAATTTTTTAAAAAATTAAAAAATAAATGAATATCTATCATCTATCTATCAACCGGTCTATCACTCTATCTATCATCTCTCTATCTATCTGTATATATGTAGATATATTTTTCCCTGTTCCTTGGCTAGAGCTCTCAGGTTCGCCAGTGGTGAGATTTTTGCCTATGGGACCATTATTTTCACCCACCATCTAGGCAGCCGCATTCCAACTTCAGGGATGGTGTCTAAACATGACACCTGTGTGCATGCGATTTTGTTTTGTTTTGGGTTTGAAGGGGGGGGGGGGAGGGGTTGTTATCTGTTCCTACCACAACACAGTGGCTTACTTTTCCAAAAGGTGGAACAGGTTTTAACATGTGCACAAGATGTTCTGCATGTGTTTTGCACACTGGGCCTCAGTTTATAGTCTCTTCCAAAGGACTTTGACATTCAGTTTTTGGGTTGTTGTTTTTTGTCAAGCTGGGAAGAAAGGGCAAGGCTGGGAATCAAATCCACCACCTCACGGTTTACTTTTTGGCAGATGAACGTCTTAACCATCCTGCCACCCTCCTTCTTGTTGTAATTTTATTGTTGCTACTGCTGCTGCTGCTTCCTCTGCTATTGCTGCTGCTTCTACTGCTACTATAAATGACTTGCTCTGCTTTGCTGTGCTGCTGCTGTGCACTGTGCTGCTACTACTACACTCTAACTATACTAACTACTACTACTACTTACTTTACTATACTCTATACTACTCCTACTACTACTATACTATGTTGCTGCTTGCTGCTGCTGCTGCTGCTGCTGCTGCTACTACTACTACTACTACATGGCAGGATAATTATGATAATGTTTATGCTGTTACTGCTGCTAATACTACTGCTGCTGCTATATGTTTGCTACTGCAATTGCTAATACTACTTTTTTGTTTACTACTTCTACCATAACAACAACAACATGGCAATGAGTATAATTATGATACTGTTAATACTGCTACTGCTACCATCACTGCTGCTGCTGCTACTGCTACTGCTACTGCTGCTGCTACTACTACTACCATACTAGTCTATACTACTACTACTACTACCATACTACTAACACACTACTAATACTACTAATACTACTACTACAACTACTCTACTACATACTACTCTACTACTACTACCTACTACTACTACAACTACTACTACTACTACTACTACTACTACTACTACTACTACATACCTACTACAACTTACTACTACTACTACTACTTACCTACTACAACTACACACTACTACTACTACATACTACTACTACTACTACTACTACTACCACTACTACTACTACTACTACTACCACTACTACTACTACTACATACACTACTACCTACTACACACTACTACTACTACACTACTACTACTACTACACTACCACTACTACTACTACTACCACTACTACTACTACTACTACTACTACTACTGCTACTACTACTACTACTACTACTACTACCACACTACCACTACTACTACCACTACTACTACTACTACTACTACTACTACTACCACTACCACTACTACTACTACTACTACTACTACTACTACTACTACTACTACTACCACTACTACTACAACTACATGGCAATGAGTATAATTATAATAATACTATTAATACTGCTGTTGCTGTTACTACTTCTGCTACTACAACTACTACTACATTCAATTCAACCACAAACAAACTAACTATGATGATGACTCTCCTCTCTACCCCCCCTCCCCCCTACCCCTCCCCACTCCCACTCCCCACTCCCTCTCCGACAGAGCCAAGCCCCAAATGCGCCTCTCCGCCACAGTACCACGGAGCGGCTGAAGCTGGAGACTCTGGTGAAGTCGGTGTACCATTCCGGAGAAAAGCTGCACCTGGAGTGCCAGGATGCTTTCCGTCCCGCTGGGGGCAACGACTCGCGCAACCACTTCACCCTCATCTGCTCTGGAACCCAGTGGCTTGGTCTGGCTCCTGATTGTGGTATGTGTGTGGGGGTGGGGGGGTGTGGGGGGGGTGAGGGGGGGGGTTGAGGGGGGGGGGGGTGTGTGTGGTGGGGGGGGGGAGGGGGGTGTGGGGTGTGGGTGGGTGTGTGTAGGTGTGTGGGGGTGGGGGTGTGGGGGGTGGGTGGGTGGTGTGTGTGGTGTGGGTGTGTGTGTGTGGGGGGGGGGGGGGGGGCGTGTGTATGTGTGTGGGTGGGTGGGTGGGTGAGTGTGTGTGTGGGTTGGGTGGGTGGGTGAGTGTGTGGGTGTGTGAGTGAGTGTGTGTGAGTGAGTGAGTGTGTGCGTGTGAGTGAGTGTGTGTGTGTGTAGGGAAGGGGAGAGGAGAGGAGAGGGTAGTGTGTGTGTGTGTGGGGGGGGGGGGGGGGGGGGATGGGGAGTGTGTGTGGAGGGGAGGGGAGGAGAATTTACAAAACCGCATACACATGGGGACTGGATGTAAAAAGAAAAGCATATAAGTGCTTATCCCATTATCCTCGATATAAAAGAATTAAAATAAAAAATAGATAAAATATCTGGGTCAATAGTTGCATACACAAAATCTCACCATTTGTGAGTCTTGGAGCTCTTGCTGAGGAACACAAACAACAACAGCATATATGTTTGTCCCTTGTGTTCGACGATGACCTCCAAAACAGCAGAGGAGGCAGCTGCTGTTTCAGAAATTGGGCAGAAATTTGATTATAGTGGAGATGCCTTGCCCACAGTACATCCCCACTTTCTCGGCCAAGTGGGCATAAGGACAGTCAGCGTTGGAGATGTTCTCCAAAGGCCAACCAGCCCCCTAGGTCTGCAGCACATAAGGACTGTGCAAGTCAAGCCTCCTAGTCAGAGAGTCATAGTCGATCACTAAAGACTAAGCTGTAAAGTGGAATTCCATGAGTGGGAAAGAAAGCCACTGGTCATACAGCCTCTCACTTTGCTGTTGCCCCAATGGTTTAATCAAGAACTGTGATAAAGCCCAGGCGCTGACGGCACAGCAACAACAACAAAATCCCCACTGAGTTCTGTACTGCGCTGTACTGCACTGTTCATGTTGTTGTTGTTGTGCGTTCCCCAGCTTTACATCCTGGGGGTCACCCAGAACATGCACTCTGACTCACTCATCCCACCTGGGAATCTCTGTGAGATAGGAAGTACACCGGATGAGAAGTTTGCATGTATGACTCTTTTCAAGCACCTCGCCACATAGGCAGCCATACTCCGACTTCAGAGGATTTTTTCTCCTATAAAGGAGTGTGCAGGTTGTTATGTTAAGAGCTTGTCATGGCTGAAGGCAATCTCAACACAACATTTTAAACATAACAACATTTTAATGTAGGCCTTGGCAATTAGCTGACATCAATAACTGACACAGCTTTTGGCCTGGGCCAGTGCACTGTTCATGACCAATGTTGCAGCGCTGAAAGGCTGCAAGAAGCTGACCATCGACCATGGGAGTGTGACCTACAACGTCAGCTCCAATTCCAGCTCCAGCCACTCCGATTATCTTCCCCGGGACACGCGTGCGCGCGCCGTGTGTCAGAAAGCCTTCATGCCGGAAAACACTGAGCCCGCCGTCTGCTCACAGGCTGGACGGTGGGAGCCCTCTCCCCCGAGGTCAGTTGGGGTTTGTGGGGTTGTTTTTTTTTTGGGGGGGGGGGGGGTTTGTGGGGTTTTTTCATACGACATGGCAGATGTCTCTGTGTGAAATTTTGGGCTGCTCTCCCTGGGAAGAGTGAATTGCCACAAGAGCAGCACCACCCATTATCATCATTGTTCCATGTATTATTATTATTATTATTATTATCATTATTATTATTATTGTTATTGTCATCTTCATGTTCTTCTTCATCGTTGTCATCTTTTTCTTCTTCTGCTTTGTTGACATTGCCTTTTTCGTGTCTCGTTTGTTACTTTTTTTTTTTTTTTTTTGTTTTTTTTAATTGTAGTCTGTTTTTTCTCTTCTCCTTCTTCTCAGTTTTTATCTTTCTTTCTTTCTTTTTTCTGTCTTTTTCTGTTTTCTTTCTTTTCTCTTCTTCTCCTCTCCTCTCTCTTCTTCTTTTCTTCTTCTTCTTCTTCTTCTTCTTCTTGTCTCTCTTCATCATCATTCATCTCTCCATCAATCTCTTCTTCATCTTGTGTTCTTGTTCTTCTTCTTTTCTTGTTCTTCTTCTTGTTCTTCTTCATCTTCTTGTTCTTCTTTATCTTCTTGTTTCTTCATCTTCTTGTTCTTCTTCATCTTCTTGTTCTTCTTCATCTTTGTTCTTTGTCTTTTTCTTCATCATCTGCCTCTCCATCTTCTTCATCTTCATCTTCTTCAGTCTTTTTATATAGCAAAGGTGTGTAAAGCTCAGTTTTTCCTCTTGTGAGATTTTCATGTATATTATTAGCAAGTAACACTACAATTCTGAGGGCATATTGGGAATTTCAATAGTCAGCCTGTTTAAAAAGAATCAGCTTTTTGATATATTTTCTACAGCCATATTTCTGGAAAGAAAAAATATTGTGTGTAAAGAGTCATCATCTTTATGTGAACTTTCCCCCTTGGGGATGCTAGGGGCCTGTCAGTGTAAATAGCATCCCGACCTTCTGGAAATTCTGTGCTAGGAATTTCTTCTTTTCTATCACTCTCTTTTGTTTCTGCCTTGTTCCTTTTCTTCCTGTCACCTCCTCCGTGTCTATTTTCTGCCTTCTTGGTCCATTCTTCTGCAATTTTTTCCAGATAGACTTAAAAGATAACATGTCTCTCTTGTGCTGAAGTCGGATGTGCTGGGCCTGACTTGTAAGGCGTTTAACGGCAGCGTGATGCATTTTTGCTGATACAACAGACACCAATAGTTGCTGTCTGAGCATTCGTTGTCACAGAAGAAGATTTTGTGAATGTTGTTTGTTATCTGTGTTTTCAGATGTATCCCTAAGGCTTGTGAGGCCATGCTACATGGCAAGATGTGCTCCGTGCATCCCACTTTGGACAATGTTGCCGTGGAAACCAACAAAACGGAAATCTACCCAGGACAAACGTAGGTGATATCAAGGGATGACTGCCGAAACCTCGTTCCTCTTTCTTTCTTTCCTTCTTTCTTTCTTTCTTTCTTTCTTTCTTTTTCTCTCTTTTTTATTCACCCTCCTGCAGAAAATGCTTTGGAGAGTTTGGATGATTTGTTTAGCTGTGAAACTGTACAGATTTATGCATTGAAATATACTCAACGCTTCAGGCACAATCCTCCTGTGTCTGTACCCAGATTCAGCATCTAAAACATATTATTACTTCTTGTTTGTTTGCTTTAACCCTCTTGTCCCCGATCCGGCCGCAGCTGACAGTAATGTGGCTGCTGCTAGATTCCAATATGACCGCAGCCGACAGTTGGTGCTGCCCACGTGGGCAGTACTTTTCCATCACACACAGATCTCGTGGTTTTCACACTATGTGTCTGAAAATTGGTGGGGCAATGCAGGGAGGGTGTCAGAGGGTGCCAGTGATGGAACGCTTTTCAATGGTGTGTCGAAAAAAAAAGGTGTTTTCTTTAGTAGCAGATGAATCATCTGATTATCGAGAGGATGAATTGAATGTTATTGTCTTGGAAGTAGAGACATTTGAACGAGAATTGTTAAGTGATTCTGATATTAAACGCTTACGAGGAAGAGGAGGAAGGAGGAAGGAAATGCTGCAGTTAAGGAGAAGAGTGAGCCTGAAAATAATGTGCTACAGGGCACATTCCTGACCTGTGCTACACACACGGACTGTGGAGAAATTTGACCTCCTGGCCGGTCCGTGGCATAGACGCCTGAAAACGATGCCTTTTGACTGTTTTCTCATTATTACCACACTTTTGCTTTGAAACTGCAATGGCAGAAACGAACAGATATGCTGATAATGAAAATAGCAAGAAGGAAAATAAAATAGGTCTTCGGTCTGCCAAGGTTCGACAGGTGAGAGCAATAGGTACCCCTCCCCCCCCCACACACACACACACACAAACTCAAACATCCATAATTTGTGCTTTTTGTGATGTGATGTGACCCTGTGCCACCACTACGACTACTTTAGAGACTACCAACATTAAAATTTTGTAGGGTTACAGAAGTTCTGTGTTGTTTCGAATTTGTCACACCTGTGCTGTGACACTGGTGACAGTGTGACAGTCATGTACAATAATACACTTCTGTACACTTAACAAACATGTGGTAGCACACGCAGATATGAACTGCAGTATAAAGGTCACATGTTGCTTGAATATGACTTGTTTTCAAAAGAAAGAATAGTTAAACAAAACTTCTGTCTCCTCAAGACATACCATAAAACAACAGGTGCTATGGGGACATTGTGTGACACATCCTTGAAGTACTATTGCACGTAACTATTGGTAAACACATCAGCTGGGTATCACTTCCTTATTCGACACTAACATGCTTGAACTATTGTAAAATCCATGCAGGATTTGCTGTTTTATCATATATACCATATTTTTACCTGTGATTGGTGACAAAGAAGGTGACAATGACAAGACATCTGGTGACCAGACACATAAACTTGCACCTAAATGCAAGTACAAAGACATACCTAGCTTGTGACAAAATTTCAGCTTGATAACTTGTCATGCACACACACAATTGTCTTAGGAGTAAAGTAAGTCAGATGGAGGTAGAAAACCTTCAAAGAATTCAAAATCTACAGGCAGTTTAGCTCTGTAGAATCCAACAACAAGAGGGTTAAGGAATCTTGAAGACTTCTTCTTCATAGTACACTTAGACAGCAATGGTTATTGTCTGTAACATAATCGAAAATTGTGCTGCTTTTGAGCACCTGAAAAGTCAGGCCCAGCGCATCCAACTTTGGCGTGGGAGAGAATTGTTATCTTTTAAGTCTTTCTGCAAACAAAGGCAGGAGAAAAGACTAAGAAGGCATAAAATAGACACAAAGGAGGTGGCAGGAAGAAAAGGAACGAGGCAGAAACAAAGAGAGGGATAGAAAAGTGGGGAATTCACTGGCCACAGAACTTCCAGCACAGAATGCTGACATTTTATTTTACGTTTTGTTCCTAAATGAGTGCTTCAAGGTTCACCAATAGTGAGATTTTGTTCAATCATGTGACTGTTTTTGCCCATCTTTAAGGTAGCCGCATACCGATTTCAGGGATGATGTCTGATCACGACACCAGTGTGCATGCATTTAAAAAATATAAAATATTGTCATCCATTCCTACCAGCATGCAGTTGCCTATTCTTCCAGAAGGCTGAACAGGTTTTTAACGTGTGGAAAGATGATGTTTTGAGTAGTGTTGCCACACAGGGCCCTGGTTTATACTTTCATCTGAAGGATTTTCGGGGGAGCGGAGTCAGTGCTGATGTTAACTCTAGAGGGAAAAAAATCCCTGTAGAGAAGAAAAATTTCCTTTGAATGGATGCCTTGGTGGCAGCTCGAACCTGGGCCATTTTATTTATTTATTTATTCTACTCTTTTATTTCGAGGATAATGGAATAAGCACTTTGTGTGCTTTTTTTCATCCAGTCCCCGCTTGTTTGCAGTTTGGTACGTTTTGTCATCCATTCCTACGGGCACACAGTGGCCTACTCTTCCGAAAAGCAGAATGGGTTTTAACGTGTGCGCAAGAAGTTCTGCGTGTGTTTGCACACGGGGCCTTGGTTTATAGTCTCATCGGAAGGACTTTTGGGGAGAGTGGAGTTGGCACTGATGTTAACTCCAGAGGAAAAATCCTCTTGAACGAGAATCGATTCACAAGCGCAATGCTCTTACCCCTAGGCTCTGCCGTTTTAATACAATAATATGAGAACTTGGCCCAGGCCAATAGCTGTGTCAGTTATCGATGTCAGCTAATTGCTAAGGCCTACACTAAAATGTTGTTTTGTGGTAAAATGTTGTGTTGAAAGTGCCTTCAGCCATGACAAGCTCTTATCATAACAACCTACACGCTCCTTTAACTCATTGAGGTTGTGCTGAATCTTAAGCTTCGGCACTCTTTTCCTTTACTGTGACGTGCCGAAGCTTAAGATTCGGCAGACTTACGATTTTTTTTTAAAACACAAAGTAATGGTTAACTCAAGGGAAATTACTCTGGCCTGTAGGGCAATCATTTTTCTAAACACAGTTGCTTTCCTTGACCATAAGCTTGCCTAGTTTTTATCTGTTGGCCAATTTTCTTTGACATGTCAACAAGTGATATCTTTGGGATTTCAGGCACCCAGTGTTATGATTCTTTAAAAAAAAAAAGTCTGTTGTACAAAAAGTGAAATCACAGGGATTCAGCCAGCTTCAGGGAAGTTTACTTTGGTGAAAAATCATCACATTGGTTCAAGGGGACTAGTTGATGAATAGTTCAAGCCATTTAAGATACCAACCCTAATTTTCAAAACTTTTTATTTTTCAGCATTCAGTGACATATTTTGGAAATTTGTAAAAAATAAACACAGTCATCTATTAAAAAAACTGTGAAACAATCTCAAAAGAAGACATTATAAACTTTTCAATGATATATAATGAGTATGTCATTATTATGTTGAGTAAGTCTGCTGAATTTTTCAAATATAGCCAAAATCATGCGTCACCACAAAATGGCGGGATCCATTTCACTGCGACTCCAATGAGTTAAAGAAGAAAAAAGAAATCCTCTGAAGTCGTAGTATGGCTGCCTATATGGTGAGGTATTTAAAAACTGTCATACAGGCAAACTTCTCGCTCAGTGTCAGCAATTTCAATCTCACAGTGATTCTCTGGCAGGATGATGAGTGAGTCCGAGTGCACATTCTGGGTGACCCCCAGAGTGTTAAGCCAGGGAGCGCAACAACAACAACTTTTTCATTTTTTTAATTTTATTTTATTTTATTCTTGTACATCGAGGATAATGGAATAAGCCCTTATTTGCTTTTTTTCACATTCGGTCCCCGTGTGTATGCAGTTTTGTAAATTCTGTCATCTGTTCCCACCGGCACACAATGGCCTACTCTTACAAAAAGTGGAACAGGATTTAACCTGTGCGCAAGATGTTCTGCGTGCGTTCGCACACGGGGCCTCGGTTTATAGTCTCATCGAAGGAAATTTTGAGAGAGTGGAGTCTGCACTGATGTTAACTCCATGGGAAATTATCCCCTTGAATGGGAATCGAACCCGGGTCGTCAGATTGCGAGCGCAATGTTCTAACCACTAGGCTATCCCATCCCCGTGCGAATGAGGACTGTAAGCATCTTTTTTTAAAAATATATATGTTCTCTCTTTCTCTCTCTGCCAGTGCCAAGTTCAAATGCAAGGATGGTTTCTACCGCAAACTGGGCCAGGGGCAGACGGAAAGAATTTGCATTCACAATGGCACACTGTCGGGCTCTGAGATTCAGTGCTCAAATGGTAAAAAAAAATTTTTTTTTTTTTTTTTTTTTTTTTTGGGGGGGGGGGGGGGGCGGCTGGATTTGTTTGTTCCTGTGCTAGAGCTCTAAGGTGAAAGTGTGGGTGCGTATGTTTTTAAATTTTTTAAATTCTTTTATATTGAGGATAATGGAATAAGCGCTCATGTGCTTTTTAACATCCAGTCCTCGTGTTTATACGGTTTTGTCAGTTCTGTCATCTGTTCCCACCAGCACACAGTGGCCTACTCTTACGAAAAGTGGAACAGGATTTTAATGCAATCGTGTGTGTGTGTGTATATGTGTGTGTATGTGTGTTTGCATGTGCATGCCTCTTTGTGTGTGTGTGTTGTGTGTGTGTGCATATGTGTGCATGTGTATGATTCAGAATATTTCAGATTCAGAATATATATTTTATTGCCATTTAAGTATGTGTGTGTGTCTCTGAGTGCATGTGTTCACAAATGAGAGTGTGCATGCGTGCATGCATGTGTGGTTACAAGATGCTGGTACAAAGTAATGTCCCTATCTGAATACTGGGAATATATAATATTATAATATTATATATATATATATATATTATATATATATATATATATATTTATATATATAAATATAAAGGTAAAGGAGTCCCATAACCTATAAGGTCATAGGGGAGCGAGGCGTCAGAGACCTCACTTCTCTAGGGCCAGCATATTGAGGGCGGCGCCCATCTCCTCTCCCTGCTGCTTTACCTTCCCTGACCCTAAAGAGGGCAGGTAGCCATTTACAGCTGGGTGAACTGGGGGAACTGTACTGAAGCCAAGGCGCGCAAACGGTCACCCATCCAACTGGTAACCACGCTCGACGCTGCTTAACTTGGCTGGGGGAAAGCGAGTGCTCCGACCACTGAGCTATCCCGTCCCCTATATATATATATATTATATAATATATATATATATATGTGTGTGTGTGTGTATATATTTATACTTATATATGTGTGTGTGTGTGAATAAAAAATTCTGGTACAAAGTAATGTCCCTATCTGAATACTGGGAATTAATGTATATATATATATATATATATATAGAGAGAGAGAGAGAAGAGAGAGAGAGAGAGAGAGATAGAGATATATAGATATATATATATAGAGATATATATGTATGTATATATGTGAATAAAAAATTCTGGTACAAGTAATGTCCCTATCTGAATACTGGGAGTTAATAGATAGATAGATAGATAGATAGATAGATAGATAGATAGATAGATAGATAGATAGATATATGTGTGTGTGTGAATAAAAAATTCTGGTACAAAGTAATGTCCCTATCTGAATACTGGGAGTTAATGTATGTATATATATATATATATATATATATATATATATATATATATATATATATATATATGTGTGTGTGTGTGTGTGTGTGTGTGTGAATGTGCGACAGCAGCAACATCAATCAGTGATAGACTCTCGCTGTTTATTTCAGTGCCAGCATGCAAAATTGTTCTACCGCCAGGGGATCCACACATTACGTACTGTAGGGGCCAGCACTGGTGAGTACTGATACAGAGACAAGTCAAGTCAAGTCTTCTCTTCTTCTTCTTCCTTTTTTGTCATGTTTCTCCCAGGGGAGGTTTGACATTGATGAGCCTTCTCCATCTCTCTCTGTTTCGAGCTTCCTCCTTATTTATTTATGCCCCTTTCTCTAAAATCATCTGCAATACAGGCAGCCCAGGTCTTGCTAGGTCTTCCCTTTGATCTCTTTCCATCCACTACGAAGTTCATTGCTCTTTTTATGATGTGGTGGTCTGCTTTCCGTTGAACGTGCCCAAACCAGCGCAGTCTATTGCTACTAGCTACAGAATTCAGATCATCAACTGGAGTGGGGTGAAGTCGATTCAAGTCAGATTCTTTTATTTCGAGAATAGTGAATAAGCTATCATGTGCATAATAGAAGAGAAAGCAGCAACATCAAGAGCACCCTCGCCATTACCTATACTGAGGGAAGAAGTGGAAGAAGCCATCCGCAGCTTACCAGTAGGAAAGTCCCCAGGAGCAGACAATATACCAGCAGAGCTGCTCAAGCATGGTGGCGAAACAGTCATCACATATGTTACAGCTATCTGTCAGAAGATTTGGGAGACAAAACAGTGGCCAACAGAATGGACACAATCACTCATCATACCCCCGCCCAAGAAGGAGAATTTACGCCAATGCCAAAACTATAGAACAATCAGCCTCATCAGCCACGCCAGCAAGATCATGCTCAAAGTTATTTTGAATCGACTCAAGAAGGAGGCAGAAGAACACCTTGCAGAGGAACAAGCTGGGTTCAGGGCAGGCAGGAGCACAATCGAACAGATTTTTAACTGCCACATCATGATGGAAAAACATCTCCAACATCAGAGAGACCTGTTCCACAACTTCATCGACTTCAAGAAGGCTTTTGACAGAGTATGGCACGAAGGCCTGTGGCAGGTCCTCAGAATGTTTGGCATTGAAGAAGGACTAGTGCAATCCATCCAAGCACTATACAACACTGCAAGCAGTGCAGTCCTTCTGAACAATCAGGTCGGAGACTACTTCAAAACCACAGTTGGGGTCCGACAAGGATGCCTGTTATCTCCAGTCCTGTTCAATCTGTTCTTGGAAAACATCATGAGAGAGACCCTCCATGACTTCCACTCTACCATCTCCATTGGCGGCAGACCCCTCAACAACTTACGGTTTGCCGATGACATTGTTCTCATGGGCAGAAGTAACACAGAGCTGCAAGATCTTACGACCAGACTTGAGAACAGAGCTGGAGCATATGGGATGGAGGTGAGCTCGGAGAAAAGTAAAGTACTTGTGAACAGCACGAGCAATGCCACCGCTAAAATTTACATGAACGGCCAACAACTGGAGGAGGTAGATGCTTTTAAATACCTCGGCGCTACACTCACAAAGGACGGGCGATCGACGACAGAAATCAAAGTCAGAATAGCCATGGCAACATCTTCCATGACAAAACTCACCACCATATGGAAAAGTAAAGAGATCAGTTTCCCAATCAAACTAAAGCTCTACAAAGCCCTAATTCAGTCAATCCTGCTGTACGGAAGTGAAACCTGGACATTGACTGCTGAAACAGCAAAGCGAATCCAGTCATTCGAAACAAAATGCCATAGAAAACTACTGGGCATATCTTGGAGAGAACGAAAGACCAATGAATTTGTCAAGAGTCAAATAACACAGCTGGCAGGTCCACAGGAACCCCTTCTCACCATCGTCAAGAAGAAAAAGCTGACATGGTTCGGCCACGTCACCCGCCACAACACTCTGCCCAAAACAGTACTGCAGGGAACACTCGAAGGTGGCAGAAGGAGGGGAAGACAGAACAAGTCATGGATGGACAACATCAGAGAATGGACCAGGATGAATGACTCGGCACTACTGCGCAGAGCCGAGGACCGAGATGGATGGAGGAGGCTTACCACGGCATCGTCTTTCATGTCTCCCCCACGACCGCCAAGGTCACGGGTCTGATGATGATGATATCATGTGCTTTTTTACATCCAGTCCCCACCCTTATTGGGATAACATCAATATAGAAAAGAAATACTATTTAAAAACAATAACAAAAATAATAAAAAAACTAAAAAACCCAACAAAGAGAGAGAGAGAGAGATGAAAAGAGACAAAGACAGACAGACAGATAGAGGAGTGTGGGTGTGTATGCGTGTGTTTGTGTATGTGTGTGTCAAAATTCATAAGATTTGCAGGTATTTCTTAAAATTTCGATTGTCTTTCATATGTGTAGATTATGTCTTTTAAAGAAATGTGTATACTTAAAAATAGTATTGAGTCATTAATACTGTTTGCTTATCATTATGCGATGAACTCTTGCTTTTCAGTTACTGTTAGTATTCATGGTATTTTGGGGTATATTGCTGTTAGGTTTATTCTCCTGTTCAATTTGTTTGTAATCCTCCATACCCCAAAAGGGGTGAAAGGAATTAAATCTTGAATCTTGTGTGCATGTGTGTGTGTACTTTCTTTAATTTAACATCTATTCACTCAAAGTGATATTAGACCCAATAAAAAAAATTGTGTTGCATTCAGAGAACATGTGTGCGTGCGTGCCTGCATGCGTGTATGTGTGTGTGCGTATACATATATACATACATATATAATATAGAAAGAAAGAAAACGATAGAATGACTGAAACTAACAACTAGTTGTTGTCCTTGGTCTGACCCAGCACACATCGAGGGAGTGACTACCTCCAGGAGAAGACCTACGAACTGCCTCCAGACGTCGTTCCACCCTTCGCCCGCTTTGAGTTTTCCTGCGACAGCAAGTACCACTGTGTGAACGGCAGCGACCATCTGGTGTGTCCTTTGAAAAAGGACACCAGGCCTCTCCAGGCCCCAAGATGTATTCCTAGTGAGTTCTGGGGAATTTTTTTGGTTGTTTTTTTTGTTTTGGGGGGTTTTTTGCCGCCTCATCATCTGTGATGTCCCCCGTCCTACTGTTCTCACGCCGCTCATTCCAATCTCCCCGCCACAGCCACACCCAGATTTGTTATGTCTCATCCCCAGAGTCGGAGGTCCACAGGGAGCCCATCACTGTCAGGCCGCCATGGGGCCATCAGCCAGAGGGGCCCTGCACTGCTGCTGGGTCACTTTGGTGGTGTTCAGTGGTGCACGTTCTGAGCTAACATACGCAGGACACCACCTACTAAGCCCCCTACTAACGACAGTATTAGCTCAGTCACGGAGCCAGAATGAGTGAGTTGCCCACCCGAGGTGGCAACCACCACAACGTCCCTCCAACAACTGTCCCCCGCGAACCTCCAACCCCAAAGACTTTGACACAAACTCACCACAGGCACAGAAGTGTATGGGCAAACCGAACCTGAGGTCACCATGAGACCAGAGCAATTTAGACCACCGAATCAGAGGCTTTAAAAAAAAATTTTTATTGCATGATGATCAATGACAATGAGGATGATGTAATGGTGCTGCTGTGGAAGTGCATATGCTTTGAGACTATTTGACAGGGTTGTACTCTATGCTTACTATCATAATATATCCCGGCGTCAACCAGGCCCGAGAGATACAGACACCTGCAGTGTTGGTCAGGTAATTTGAGCATCACTCTCAAACTCGCATCCGTTAAGTGGATGAAGCTCGACTGTGTGGTCCCAGTCTTCCCACTGAGCCCACAGCACACTCACTCTGGGTAGGAGCCGGCCGGAGTCCGAAAAATCCCTATGACTCTTATGGGAATCGAACCCGCGACCTTCCAGTCCGTAACCCAAGGCGCTAACCACTGCGCCATGGCGGCTGGTTTTTTGTTTTGTTTTTTGTTGGAGGGAGGGGGGGGTTGGAGGTGGCGGTTGAGGGTCTGTTGGTTTTTGTTGTTGTTCCTCAGCTAGAGCTCTGAGGTTTATCAGGGGTGAGATTTCACGTATGTATTTTTATGTTTTCATTATTTTCATTTTCATACCACTTTAAGTCACGACAAGTTTCTTTGCGTGAAATTCGGGGCTGCTCTTACCCAGGGAGAGCGTGTTGCCACAAGAGCAGCGCCACCCTTTTTTTATTTTTTTATTTTTTTTTTTACTTACCATTAAGGTATCCGCATGCTACCTTCGGGGAAGGGAGGGGGTTTAGACATGACAACTGCGTGCGTGCATTTTTAAAATGTTGTCATCCGTTCCTACTGGCACGAAATGGCCTACTCTTCAGAAAGATGGAATTGGTGTTTGAACGTGTGTGCAAGATGTTGTCTGTGTGTTGGTACACAGGGCTAGTTGGTGTGGCCTCACACCCAGTGTAGAGATCTGTGGAGCTGAAGCATTACATGGGCAGCCTTCAGTCTGGGAAGACTATGGAGTTGCGCTCTAGATGTTTATTCTGGTACAGCCTCGGTTGTGGCTGACCAGTCTGACACAGGAATGACAGTCCCTTTGTAAGGGAAAGCATCACAACCACTGTGCTTATCACCACATTCATTCATTCATTAACCATTACACCCAGTGGTGTGTAGGGCAGCAACAAAGCGCTTCCACTCCTGCCTATCCTGGGCCAACCTAGTCACTGATCCCTAAGAGTGCTGCATGGCCTTCATCTCACTTTCTACTGTCCTCCTCCACGTTGCTTTTGGTCTTCCTTTCTTTCTCCTTCTTTCTGGGGTCCAGTGCAATGCTGTTCTTGTGATTGACTGTGGGTCTCTTTGGAGGATGTGCCCAATCCACTTCCACCGTCGTCTTTATCACCACATAGAGTACGGAATTTTTGTTTCTTTTTTTGTTCCACGGCTAGAGCTCCGAGGTTGACCAATCGTGAGGTTTTTGCATAATTATGCGGCCATTTTTCCCCCATCACCATTTAGGTAACCGCATTCCAACTTCAGGGATAGTGTCTAAACATGACACCTGTGTGCATACATTTTTTTAAAAATTTGTCGTCCAATCATACCAGCACAAAATGGCCTACTCTTCTGAGAGGCAGAACAAGTTTTGAACATGTGCGTAAAATGTTCTGCATGCATTCGCACATGAGGCCTCAGTTTATAGTCTCACCCAAAGGACTTTGACAGTCAGTTCCATTTTGTCGTCAAACTGGGAAGAAAGGGCAAGGTTGGGAATCGAACCTACAACTTCACGTTTACTCGTCAGGCAAGTGGACGTCTTACTTAACCATCCTGCCACCTTCCTTCTTGGTTTTTTTCTTAACATAACTTGTTTTTTTAATTCGTTTATTTCCAGGATAATGGAATAAGCACTCATGTACTTTTTTACACCCTTTCCCGTATGTGTGCAGTTTTGTTGATTTTGTCATCCATTCCCACCAGCTTACAATGGCCTACTCACCCGAAAAGCGGAATGGGTTTTAACATGTGTGCAAGATGGCTCTGCGTTCATTCACACATGAGACCTCGGTTTATAATCTCCTCTGAAGGACTTTATGGGGGAGTGGAGTCAGCACTGATGTTAGTAATAATAATGATAAAAATAATAATAATAATCATAATAATAATAATAATAAATGGAATTTATATAGCGCTATATCTTGTAAAAACAAATCAAAGCGCTTGCATCCATTCCACTCCTACACATGCAACCAATAATGATTAACAGTTTAACAAATTGAAATACACACAAATGCACGCGCGCACGTACACACACACACACACACACACACACACACACACACACACACACACACACACACACACACACGCGCGCGCGCGCACACACACACACACACACACACACACACATGCACACACACAGGTTATATGCTTCAGCAGGGTGATGGGAATTTAGGCCATTGAAGGCAAGGACAGATAATTAACTCAAGAGAAAAAAAAATCTTCTTAAACCAGATTCAAACCCGGGTCACGAGCGCAACGCGCATCACTCTCTAACCACCAGGCAATCTCACTGTAAAAGAACAAACACCATACGGCCTTTTCTTTTTTTTTTTCCTTTTGTCTTTCTCTCTTCTCTCCAGAGTGCGGGGTTCGCAACGTGCCGCTGATTCCCCAGATCATGGGCGGGAAAGCCTCGCACATCGTGGCGTGGCCGTGGCAGGCAGCGCTGATGGAGGTGCGCAAGACCCAGGCCGAGTTCTCCTGTGGGGCCACCCTCGTGCACCAGAGATGGGCCATCACCGCCGCGCACTGCGTCACCCTGGACAAGTCTACAGACGTGAGTGTGGTGGGTGGGGGTGGTGGTGGGGGGAGGGGGGGGAGGGTAGGGGGGGGAGGGTGGTGGTGGTGGGGGGGGGGAGGTAGGGTGGTGGTGGGAAGGGGGAGGGGGGTGGTTGGGAGTGGGGGGAGAGGGTGGTGGTGGTTGGGAGGGTGGTGGGGGGAGGGAGTGAGGGGGGATGGTTGGGAGGGAAGGGGGGAGGGTGATGGGGGAGGGGAGGGTGGTGGGAAAGGGGGGAGAGGGTGGTGGTGGTTGGGAGGGTGGTGGGGGGAGGGGGGGTAAGGGGGGAGGTGGGGGGAAGGGGGGGGGGGGTGGAGGGTGGGGAGGGGGGGAGGGTGGTGGGAAAGGGGGGGGAGGGTGGTGGGAAAGGGGGGGTGGGGATGGGGGAGGGGGGTGGTGGTGGGGGAGGGGGGGGATGGGGTGTGGTGGGGGGGAGGATTGGGTGTGAGGGTGGGGTGGGATGGGGGGTGTGAGGGGGAGGGTGGGGTGGAGGGGAGGGTAGGGTGGGTGTGAGGGAGGGTGGGGTGGGTGGGTGTGAGTGAGTGTGGATGGGTGTTGTGTTGGTGGGTGAGTGTTGTGTTTATCTGTGTGTATGTGTGTGTGTGTTTACTTTATTATTTATTTATTTATTTATTTTTCTATTTTGAGGCTAATGGAATAAGCACCCAGTCTCTGTATGCATGCTATTTTGTAAATATTGTCAACCGCTCCCATCAGCACAAATGGCCTACTCTTCTGACAGGTGGAACAGGTTTTAACATGTGTGCAAGATGTACTGCGTGTGTAAACACATGGGACTTTGGTTTATAGTGTGTGTGTGTGTGTAATTGAGTGAGTGAGTAAGAGTGTGTATGTGTGTTTGTGTGTGTGAACACGCACGTGTGTAAGTTATTGAGTGTGTATGTACGCATGCATGCATGTGTGCATGGTTGCAGCATGTGTGCTTGCTTAACCCTCTTGTCCCCGATCCGGCCGCAGCCGACAGTAATGGAGGCTGCCGCTAGATTCCAATCCAACCGCAGCCGACAGTTGGTGCTGCCACGTGGGCAGTACTTTTCCATCACACACAGACCTCGTGGTTTTCACACAGTGTGTCTGAAAGTTGGTGGGGCGATGCAGGGAGGGTGTCAGACGGTGCCAGTGATAAATTTAGACCACTAACATGCGTGTAGTGGGGAGGGAAGGAAGAAATAACAGCCAGCGACCAGAACGCTTTTCAATGGTGCAGTGTGGCGAAAAAAAATGGCGTTTTCTTTAGTAGCAGACGATTCATCTGATTAGCGAGACGATAAATTGAATGTTATTGTCTTGGAAGTAGAAATATTTGAACGAGAAATGTTAAGTGAGTCCGATATTAAACGCTTATGAGGAAGAGGAGGAAGGAAATGCTGCAGTTAGGGAGAAGAGTGAGCCTGAAAATAATGTGCTACAGGACACATTCCTGACCTGTGCTACACACACACCACTGTGGAGAAATTTGACCTCCTGGCCGGTCCGCGGCATAGACGCCTGAAAACGATGCCTTTTGACTGTTTTCTCATTATTACCACACTTTTGCTTTGAAACTGCAATGGCAGAAACGAACAGATATGCCGATAACGAAACTAGTAAGAAGGAAAATAAAGGTCTCCCGTCTGCCAAGGTTTGACAGGTGAGAGCAATGGGTACCCCCCCCCCCCCCCCCCCACACCCACACATCCATAATTTGTGCTTTTTGTGATGTGATGTGACCCTGTGCCACCACTACGACTACTTTAGAGACTACCAACATTAAAATTTTGTAGGGTTACAGAAGTTCTGTGTTGTTTCGAATTTGTCACACCTGTGCTGTGACACTGGTGACAGTGTGACAGTCATGTACAATAATACACTTCTGTACACTTAACAAACATGTGGTAGCACACGCAGATATGAAGTGCAGTATAAAGGTCACATGTTGATTGAATATGACTTGTTTTCAAAAGAAAAAATAGTTAAACAAAATATCTGTCTCCACAAGACATACCATAAAGCAACAGGTGCAATGGGGACATTGTGTGACACATCCTTGAAGTACTATTGCACATAACCATTGGTAAACACATCAGCTGGGTATCACTTCCTTATTCGACACTAACATGCTTGAACTATCGTCAAATCCATGCAAGATTTGCTGTTTTATCATATATACCATATTTTTACCTGTGATTGGTGACAAATAAGGTGACAATGACAAGACATCTGGTGACCAGACACATAAACTTGCGCCTAAATGCAAGTACAAAGACATACCTAGCTTGTGACAAAATTTCAGCTTGATAACTTGTCATGCACACACACAATTGTCTTAGGAGTAAAGTAAGTCAGATGGAGGTAGAAAACCTTCAAAGAATTCAAAATCTACAGGCAGTTTAGCTCTGTAGAATCCAACAACAAGAGGGTTAACTGATGTCATCGTTGATATGAGATTTTCGTTTTCCTTTCAGATAATGGATCCCTCTCTTTTCCGTCTGACCTATGGCCTATCGTCCAGCACTGATGCCCGCTTGCAGGCTCGCGACAAGAAATACGAGGTACGTGCTGCCAGCATTTGGATGTTTACCCCCTGTTACTGGGCTAGAGCTCTGGGGTTCACCAATGGTGAGATTTTGCGTATGCGACCGTTTTTGCCCACCATGAAGGTAGCCAGATTCCTACTTCGGATGAGACTATAAACCGAGGCCCCTCGTGTGAACGCATGCAGAACATCTTGCGCACATGTTAAATCCTGTTCCGCTTTTCGAAAGAGTAGGCCATTGTGTGCCGGTGGGAACAGATGACAAAATTTACAAAACCGAATACACATGGGGACTGGGTGTAAAATAAAATTTAAAAAGCACCTGAGTGCTTATTCCATTATCCTTGATAAAAAAAAAAATTTTAATGTCATCTGAGTGCTATGATTTGTTGCTTTATTGGCCCAGGCCAAAAGCTGTGTCAGTTATTATTGATGTCAGCCAATTGCCAAAGCCTACATTAAAATGTTGTTATGTTGTAAAATGTTGTGTTGAGATTGCCTTCAGCCATGACAAGCTCTTAATGTAACAACCTGCACTCTTCTTTGTTAAAGGCGAAAAAAAATCCTCTGAAGTTGGAGTATGGCTGCCTATATGGCGAGGTACTTGAAAAAGAGTCATACACGCAACTTCTCATCCAGTGTGTACTTCCTATCTCACAGAGATTCCCAGGTGGGATGTGTGAGGCAGAGTGCATGTTCTGGGTGACCCCCAGGGTGTAATGCTGGGGAACGCACAACATTTGTTGCTTTACAAGATTCAGCGCTTTATAAATTCCATACATTATTATTATTATTATTATTATTACTTTGGGGATGATGTCTAATCACGTCACCTTCCGGAAGTCGGAATCTGGCTACCTTCATGGTGGGCACAAACTGTCGCATACGCAAAATCTCACCATTGGTGAACGTTGGAGCTTTTGCTGAGGAATGAAAAACTTTTTAAAAAATAATTAATAAATCAATAAACATGACACCAGTGTGCATGCAGTTTTGAAGAAGTTTAGTGATACGTTCCTACCGGCACGCAATGGCCTACTCATCCAAAAGGCAGAGAAGGATGTAATGTGCGCACAAGATGGTCTGCTTATGTTCAGTCATGGGACTTGATTTATAGTCTCGTTTGAAGGACTTTTGGGGTGAGGGGGTAGTGGAGTCGGTACTCAAGTTAACTCTAGGGGAAAAGTCCCATTGAACAGCTGCCTCGGTGGTGGCTGAATCCTGAGCTGTCAGATCACAAGTGGATGAGACCATAAACCAAGGCCCCACGTGCGAATACATGCGGAACATCTTGTGCACACGTTAAAAACCTGTTCGACCTTTTGGAAGAGTGAGCCATGGTGGGGATAAAAATGGTCACATAGGCAAAAACCTCACCATTGGTGAACTTAACAACTGTAGCCGAGGGACAACAGGAAAATTTTTTAAAAAATAAAAAGGGAAGAAAAACAAAAAACACCGGACGACAGCTAATGAGATCTGAACCTGCAACTTCATGGACCATACAGGATTGAAATCAAACAGCTTTAACTAACCACTTAGCTACATCGTCCATCAAGACTGACATTCATTCTTTTTTTCTTCTTGCTCTTCTTATCTTCATCCAAAAGCCTACTTATGATGCTTTTAAATGCAGCCTAAAGACACATTTATTTCAAACCTAAGATTCTCCTCTCCTGTTTCATCTCATTTCTGTCCCTGCCCTCAACAACCAACTCCCCCCCATCCCCTCCCAATCACCCTGCCGGAGTGTACAACCTTTGTGTGTGTGTGTGTGTGTGTGTGTGTCAATCAATATCAATATCAATAATTTTAATTCAGTTTTTGCAGGCCATATGGCCCATAGGAACAACAGTTAATCATATACTTTCATGTAAGGTGAACATCCTTACTTCTGATATCTAAACATTTAGTAAGAAATAATCCAACTTTAAACATCAAACTAGGTTTAATGTTCATACAAAGAAGCTGCACTTTCAGATTCGATGGAAATCTGTAATAATACAAAGGAATACATTTTCTTCGCAATACAGCATATTTTGGGCATATAAGTAAAAAGTGACAAACATCTTCAATTTGTTGGCCATCACACTGAGAGCAGAATGGATCAGTAATCGGTTTGCCATAACATGAAATTCCATTTAAAGGTAATCTGTTTGACCTCAGTAAACATATACCTCTACGGTATTCTAAAGATTCTACTTCACATACATAATTTGCTCTACAAATAATCGGGTGATAATCTAAGTAGTCAGGGTATGCTGATAGAGAGTCATGCCATTTTTGTTGGTACACATCTTGTATTCGTATTTGGAATTCTTTCATGAAGGATGAGGAATTACCACAATTTTGCATTGTCCAAACATAACCAAATCCGTGGGTGCATAAAATCTTTCTAACATGTGTTACCCAATTTATTCTCCCTGCTTCATCCTGTCTACACAACATATTGTAGCATTGTCTGGGATATCTATGATCAGGCATATCCAAAATTTTTAGCCAATATTTGATTACTCTGGTAACAGTGTCAACAAAAATGGGATATCTACCACAATCGCCAAGGCAAATATTATTTTTAACATCTCTGCCAACCCCCAGGACCATTTTGTAAATTTTTACCTGTATTTTTTCAGTATCATGATACCGCTGAAAACCCCAAATTTCAGAACCATAGAGGAGGATTGGTTTCACTTTTGTATCAAAAATACTAAAAACTGTAGATGCTGGAAGATTCTTTAACCTGAAGTACAATCTTTTGATACCAGCAACAGCCTTCAATGCTTTTCCAGAGAGATTTTCGATACATTTTGACCAGTTCAATGTTGAGCCAAAAACCACACCCAGATAATTATAACTAGATTGTACTTGTATCTGCTTTCCTAAATAACACCATTTTTCAGACTTCTTAGTAAATCCACCATTTTTAAAAACGACTACTTTAGTTTTGTCCATATTTACAGAAAGTCCCATTTCTTACAATAATTTTCCAAACAATTGATCATTTTCTGCAAGTCTACAACTGAATCTGAAACTAAAGCAATATCATCTGCATACATAAGTAAGAGTATGCCTAGTGGCTCAGAAAATACATCTATGCCTTGAGTATCTGATCCAGTGAGATCTGATTCTAGTTCAGAAATAAAAATCGAAAATAATAGGGGACTCAACATACAACCTTGTCTGACACCAGAAATACAATCAAAATATTCAGTAATGTGAGCCCCGACTCTCACAGCTGCCTTCACACTTTTGCACATGCTTTGCAGCGTCATGAACATTTTATCATGGATTCCTTTTTGCAGCAGCAGAAATAAAAGTTTTATTCTGTCAACACTGTCAAATGCTTTGGAAAAATCTACAAAAAGAGTATAAAACCTACCTGTGTGTGTGTGTGTGTGTGTGTGTGTCTATATTTGAATTTGTAAAAACTATTAATTGTGTGCGTGTGTGTGTGTTAACATTTGAATTTGTAAAAATCTATTAATTGTAACTGGCTGCATGTGAAAGACTAGGATGAATGAAAGCGCTTTGATTTGTTTTTTTGCAAGATATAGCGCTGTATAAATTCCATGTATATGTATTATTAGTAGTAGTATTATTATTATTATCATCATCATCATCTTCTTCTTCTTCCTCTTCTCCTTCTTCTTCCTCTTCTTTCTTCTTCTTCTTCTTCTTCTCCTTCCTCTTCGTCTTCCTCTTCTTCTTCTTCTTCTTCTTCCTCTTCGTCTTCTTCTTCTTCTTCTTCTTCTTCTTCCTCTTCTTCTTCTTCCTCTCTTCTTCTTCTTCTTCCTCTTCTTCTTCTTCTTCTTCTTCTTCTTCTTCCTCTTCTTCTTCTTCTTCTTCTTCTTCTTCTTCTTCCTCTTCTTCTTTTTTTTTTCTTGAGCTAGAGCTCTGAGGTTCTCCAGTGGTGAGTTTTTTGTGACCATCACCCCCTTCCCCACCCCCCTTACCATTCAGGCAACGGCATTTTATCTTCAGTGAGGGTGTCTAAACACAACACCTATGTGCATGCGTTTATTTTATTTTATTTCATTTTCTTACATTCTGTCATCAGTTTCCACCAGCATGAAGTGACCTACTCTTTCAATAGCCGGAACGTGTTTTTAACAAAAACACAAGGTACTTTGCATGCATTCGCACTCAGGGCCTCGGTTTGGTTTAGTATCATCCAAAAGGACTATGACATCTAGCTGGCGTTTTTTTGTTTTTTGTTTTTTTGACTGGTTGATTTTTAATTGGCAACAAAGGAATGATGAATCTACAATCTAGTGATAGACATCTAGTTAGATTTCCCCGTGGGGATGCCGGGGGACCTATCAATATAAATAGCATCCCCACATTCTGGAAATTCTGTGCTAGAAATTTCCTCTTTTCTATCACTCTCTTTGTTTCTGCCTTGTTCCTTTGCTTCCTGTCACCTCCTTCTTGTCTATTTTCTGCCTTTTTGGTCCATTCTCCTGCCTTTTTTCCAGAAAGAACTTAAAAGGTAACTATTCTCTCTTGTGCTGAAGTCGGATGCGCTGGGCCTGACTTGTCAGGCGCTTAACGGCAGCGTGACACATTTTCGCTCATATGTATTGTATGTTCTTTCGAGCCAGAAGGCCCATAGAGCCGGAGCTTATCCCGGTTTCTGTAGCGTTAAGCGAACTGATGGTTTTTCACCACCCCTGTGACAGGACGCTAGTCTGTCGCCAGATACTTCCCCAGCAGAGCTGGTATCCACTTGTACACCTGGATGGAGTGAGGAAAATAGGAGTAAAGTGTCTTTCCCAAGGACACAACACCGAGCCGAGCGGGGATCGAACCCGCAACCTCTGGATCATGAGTTGACCGCCTAAACCACTCGACCATGGTGCCTCCCAATTTCGCTCATATAACAGACAGCAATAGTTGCTGTCTGAGCGTTCGACGAAGAAGAAGAATCTAGTTAGATTCTCTCATCAAACTTCTTCGAAGAAAAGGGCAAAGCTGGGGAGAATGGAACCTGACATTGATGGATTGACAGATTCATGTCTTTGTTGCTGCATGGTTGTCGCAGGAGAAGTTTGGCGTGGCCGACATCTTCATCCACGACGATTACGACGCCAATTTCTTGCACAACGACATCGCCCTGCTGCAGCTGAGGACCCCGGCACAGATCAGCCATCATGTGGGCGTGGCCTGTCTGCCCAGGGGCGACAATCCATTGCAGGGCGGCGAGGAAGGGATGGTCACTGGCTGGGGACAGACGGAGAGTGAAGGCTTGTCTCCCCTGTTGCAGGAACTGCCCCTGACGGTCATCAACTCGTCGCGCTGTGAGGAGTTTTTTAAGGAAAAAGGTAAAAAGAAGAAAGAAAGAAACAGATTTTTTTTAGGGGGGGGGGGGAAGGGGGGGGGGGTGGAAGGAGGGAGGGAGTGTTTTATGGGAAGAATATTTTCGGTTTGTGGTCTTTTAATTGATTTTGCTTTTTATCATAATGGCTATTATGGGGGTGAGGGGGGGGGGGGGTGGATGTGGTGTGGGGTGGGGTGGGGTGTGTTGTGGTGTGGAGTAAGGTGTGGTGTTTGGAATATGGGGGTTACTGTGTTCTTACCATGATATTTATTTTTTTTTTTTTTTTTTTGGAGGATAATAGAATAAGTATGCAGGTTTTTTGTGTGTTTTGTTTTTGGTCAATTTTGTCATCCATTCCCACCAGCACACAATGGCCTACTCTTTCGAAAAGTGGAACAGGTTTCTACATGTGCGCAAGATTTCTGTGTGCATTCGCACATGGGACCTCGGTTTATAGTCTCATCGGAAGGACTTTTGAGGAGAGTGGAGTCTGCACTGCACAGAGAGAGAGAGAGAGAGAGAGAGAGAGAGAGAAACAGAGAGACAATCAGAGAGACAGACAGACAGAGACAGACAGATGTAGTGTAGTGCAGTTTTGTGCAGTATAGTGTAGTATGGTACAGTGCGGTATAAGACTTTGCGATTAAACGGACTGCATTGGACCGACCAGATTGTCAGCAGGTAGCGAGCCAGAGCTATCTGTTTTGTGTGTTGTTTTTGTTCTGACCCAGGTTACAATGGCGAGGTGTTGACCGACGGAATATTTTGCGCCGTCAGCAATTCCAGTCTGGAGGATACGACAGATGGGGACTCTGGTGGACCCTTTGTCGTTGAAGGTCAGTGTGGTCATTTATTTATTTTTTTTCATTTATTTATTTATTTATTCTTTTATATCGAGGATAATGGAATAAGCACTCATGTGCTTTTTTTTCACATCCAGTCCCCCGTGTGTATGCGGTTTTGTAAATTTTGTCATCTGTTTCCACCGGCACACAATGGCCTACTCTTTCAAAAAGCGAAACAGGATTTAACGTGTGCGCAAGATGTTCTACGTGTGTTCGAACACGGGGCCTCGGTTTATAGTCTCATCCAAAGGACTTTACATTCAGTTTGATTTTTTTGGTCAAACTGGGAAGAAAGGGCGAGGCTGGAAATCGAACCCACAACCTCACGGTTTACTTGTTGGCGGGTGAGCGTCTTAACCATCCTGCCACCTTCCTTCATTAACTGTACATGGGGACGGGAGAGCTCAGTGGTCAGAGCACTCACTTTCCCCCAAGCCAATGTGGATCAGTGGTCAGAGCACTCACTTTCCCCCCAGCCAATGTGGATCGGTGGTCTAGAGGTAACGCGCCTGTCTAGAATACGAAAAGTCCGGGTCAAAAGTGTGCGGTGGTTCGAATCCTGTTTGGGCCCGAAACTTTTCTCCATCCATTAGACCATGAGTGGTGGCCTGGGCACTAGTCTTTCGGATGAGACGATAAACCGAGGTCCTGTGTGTTACACAAAATTATTCAGCGCACGTAAAAGAACCCACGGCAACAAGAGAGCTGTCCCTGGCAAAATTCCTAGAAAAGAGTCACTCTGAAAGGGAAACAAATACAGTTGCCGACAAAAAAAAATTTTTTTTTATAGGGTGGCGCTGCTCTTGTGGTGACGCGCTCTTCCCGGGGAGAGCAGCCCAAATTTCACGCAGAGAAATCTCGTGACTTAAAGTAGTATAAAATAAATTTTTAAAATTAAAAAGGCGTAGTTACCAGTTGGTTGGGCGACTGTTTGCGCACCTTGGCTTCAGCACAGTCCCCCAGTTCACCCAGTAGTAAATAGGTACCTGGCCTCTTTGCGGTCAGGGAAGGTAAAGCAGCGAGGGAGAAGAGATGGGCACCGCCCTCAATATGCTGGCTCCTGGAGAAGCTGAGGTCTCTGATGCCTTGCTCTCCCCTATGACCCCATAGGTTATGGGACACCTTTACCTATACCTTTATACATGTTCCGTCTGCTTTGCATATACATGTTCACATTGCATTGTCAAATACTTTGTCTTCATTGAGCTTTTTTTTTTTTGGAGGGGTTTAGTGGGTTACATGACACGGCACTACTGCGCAGAGCCGAGGACCGAGATGGATGGAGGAGGCTTACCACAGCATCGTCTTTCATGTCTCCCCCACGACCGCCAAGGTCACGGGTCTGATGATGATGATGATGAGTGGGTTACCATTTAGCTATGACTGCCGGCATGTGCAGGGTACAAACTTTAATTAATAGGATCCCCAAACATAGGGCACAGAGATTCACTCCTCATGAAAAAGTGTCTCACTGTAAGGTACCACCAAGGGGGAAGCTTCAATCACTGTCAGATCTTTGACCAGGGCTCATTCAGGGGCCTCAGACATCGCATGTTTACCAAGTTCCACATTGGCGATTCTAAGGCATGCCCCTGTGGCACTTCTCCCATGACAGTGAAACACTTCCTCCAGACCTGTCCCTCCAACACACCAAAACCTGAGGGCCGATATCTGGCCAACTGACCTGCTGATGAGGGACAAGCGCTTTGGACCCCTGGAGGGCCTTCAGCGCATGGCAGCGTTTGTCAGGGCCTCTTGAGTTGCTGTCTGAGCGTTCAACAAAGAATTCAGGAGCCAAAATTCCATGTCAGACCAGGCCAAAGGCATGGTCCTTAACTCATTAATCATATGCCTCAAAGAAAGATATTATCTGTTAGGTTTTCAGGGTTTTTTAATGATTTTTAAAAAATTGAATCTTTGAAAAATCATTTTCGAAATGATGGAGAAGTCAGTCGTGTCAGGGTACTTGCATTTGTTTTCCTCCACAGCTGTCTCTTCTGTAAGTAACAACAACAAAAATTGAGGAGGTTGGGAGGGGGGGAGGTAAAGAGTGACTGACAGCAGGTTACTTGTTCGCTACTCTAAAAAAACCCAAAAAAAACCTTCCAAAACACCGACACACTGAGAGTGGCATGCTGTGTACCTCCTGACATGGTGACACACACACTGAGGTGTTGGCTTAAGCGTGTTGAGCTGTATGTGTGTGTATAAATTTGATATTTGTTTATCCTGATATTTGTGGATGGTTGCATGTGTGTGAATGATTTGAATGCAAGCGCTTCGATTTGTTTACTTTACAAGATTCAGCGCTATATAAATTCCATACATTACTATTATTATTATAAGTAGTAGTAGTAGTAGTAGTATTAGTATCATTATTATTATGTTGTTGTTGTTGTTGTTGTTGTTGTTGTTATTATTATTATTATTATTATTATTACTCTGGGTTTATGGAAATAGATGTCAGTTTTTGATGACTTTTTTTTTTTTAGTCAAAGAACAGTGGTACAATTTTGTCCAGAATGTGACACACATTTTTTAATATTTTTTTATACGTCTAAGGTGACTATCACCACTGAGGCATTCATTTAAGGGGATTTTTTTTTCCCCCTGGCGTTAACATCAGTACCGATTCCACTTCCCAAAAATCCTTCAAATGAGACTATTAACCTGTGTGCAAACGCATGCAGAACATCTTGTGCACATGTTAAAACCCGTTTCACCTTTTAGAAGAGTAGGCCATTGCGTACCAGTAGGAACAGATGACAACATTCTAAAAATGCATTCACACTGTTATCGTGTTTAGACACCATCCCCAAAGTCTGAATGCAGCTGCCTTAATGGTAGGTAAAAAACAACAACAACAAACAGATGCATATGCAAAATTTATTTATTTTTATTTATTTATATCACTTTAAGTCACGTCAGATTTCTCTGCGTGAAATTCGGGCTGCTCTCCCCGGGGAGAGCGCGTCGCCACAAGAGCAGCTCCACCCTTTTTTTAATATTTTTTTTCCTGTCTACAACTGCATTTGTTTTGTTTCCCTATTAGAGTGGCTTTTTTCTACAGAATTTTGCCAGGGACAACTCTCTTGTTGCTGTGGGTTCTTTTACGTGCGCTAAATAATTTTTGTGTAACACACGGGACCTCGGTTTATCGTCTCATCCAAAAGACTAGCACCCAGACCACCACTCAAGGTCTAGTGGATGGGGAAAAATTTTCAGGTCCAAACGGGATTTGAACCACTGCCCACTTCCGTCCCGGACTTTTCGCTTTCTAGACAATCGCGTTACCTCTAGACCACTGATCCACAAAATTTCACCATTAGTAAACCTCTTTATTCGTTGCAAATAAGAGGGCACCAACAATGAGCTCATGAGAGGGACCGAGAACAGGGAAGAATGGAGAGCCATGATCGTCGATGTCTGCAGGACCAGACCGGACACTTGAAGAAGAAGAAGTAAACCTCAGAGCTCTAGCTGAGGAACAAAAAACCCCCAATCATTTCATGACATTACATTATACTACATTACATTATATTACATTACATATGGGGGCTACCTCTTGGCAAAGTGGTTTATAAGCTTTCACTCACATTATATTGAATTACTAAGAACAGGAAGGTGGGCAGAATGGTTAAGACGTTCACCTGCCTAACAAGTAAACTGTCAGGTTCTGGGTTGGATTCTCAGTCTCTCTCCCTTTCTTTGCAGTTTGACAACAACAACAAATCAAACTGAATGTCAAAGTCCTTCAGAAGAGAATATGAATTGAAGCTCTGTGTGCAAACACAAACAGAACATCCTGCGCACGCATTGAAATCCTGTACCACTTTTCGGAAGAGTAGGCCATGTGTGCCAGTAGGAGCAGATGACAGTGGGTTTTTTAATGTATGCACACAGGTGTTGTGTTTAGACACCATCCCTGAAGTTGGAATGCGGCTACCTTAAATGGTGGTGATGGTAGTGGTGTGTGTGTGTGGGGGGGGGGGGAGAGGGGGAGGGGGGGGGGCTAGAGGGGGGGGGCAGGGGGTAACAGTTGCATATGCAAAAAAATCTCAACGTTGGTGACCCTTGAAGCTCTAGCTAGGGAACAGGGAAAACAGTTCATTACATTACATTACATCACATCACATCACATCATTCATTACATCACATCACATCATTCATCACATCACATCACATCATTCATCACATCACATCACTCATCACATCACATCATTCATTACATCACATCACATCATTCATCACATCACATCACATCACATCACATCATATCATAGTACATCATATATGTGGGGGGCTACCTCTTGGCAACGTTAGATTTTACAAGTTTCCTTCTACACCATATTCCATTTACAATACAATACAACACATCCTGGTCACACGACGTGCATGACCTCCTCTTTCCCTCCAGACGCGGACAGACACTGGGTTCTGGAGGGCATCGTCAGCTGGGGGCTGCCGGAGAACCCCCAGCAAGAGAAGGTCGACAAGCGCGCCCACGTCCGCCTGTCCAAGGGAGGCCAGCTGCTGCGCGCCTGCACAGGGGCGTCCTGTTTCGGGGGGTACACGCGCGTGGCCAGGTACATGCAGTGGATCCGCCACACCACCCACGGGCAGGTGGGCTACAGAAGCTGCAGTTAGAAAACGGAGAGAAGGTTCTTCATTGTAGAGCGTGGGGATGTCAAAAAGATTGACAGAAATAGCGTGGTGAATGGATCTTTTTTTGTGACATAGTTGTGGATGAGGATGGTGAACTTGAAAAAGACGATGGAAGTAAGGGGTGTGTTGTTGTTTTTAAAAAAAGAAAAAGAAATTTCAATATGTAGAAAATGGTGGTGAGGTTTTAGAGTGTGTGGCCTGGCTTTGTGAGTGTTAGTTAGGAGTTGATAGAAGAATCTTTTTTTTTCCTTTTTTTTAAAGCAACAGGGGTGTAAAGTGACCACAGGATGAAAATTCTGGAAAACAATCTTTGTCAATTTCCCCACAACTGTAAAGGGACTCCACTCTTCTCCCTCAGCTCTTCCTTTGTCAAAACCAAAACAAAACTCAGTATAATTATCAACATATAGATAACAGATTAGTGCTATGAAGCACCAGAGCATGAAAGTGGCAGGACTGCTAACGCTTGTGTTCAATCGCCACTTTTTGTTTCCAGCTTTCTGCAATCAGCACCAGTTTGCATGTGCATGGTATTTCCATGAAATTCGTAATTAACTGCAACAGCTTTACTGTAAACAAATTCTACATCTATGTCCAACACAGTTTCAGTTGTTCCTGTCCTAAACATGATTGTTAAGTTTTCTTTCTTTAGGACATGGCAAAGAAAGGTTTCACTTTTGGTGGAAGTCAAAAGAAGATGGCGGATGAAAAAAGCAAAATGTCAACAGCTCCATTAAAATTCATACGTAAACTGATGTAAAATAATGCAAGCTAGTTGGTCATGTCTGCATCAGACTTCATCTGTGCCCTCTGCCATAGGGACTGTCACTCCTGTGTGGGACTGGCCAGCCACAACCGACGCTGTAGCAGAATGAACGCCTAGAGCGCAACTCCACTAGTCTTTGAGACTGATGGCTGTCTTCTGTCAGTTGGTTATATAAATTCATGTGTTTGGTATATACAAAGTGTTTTTTTTTAAAGTCTTATGGTGTTTGATATGTCACAGGAGCAATTTAAATAGAAAGGTCCCAAAATTTTCAGTGTGACCTGAACAAAAAAGAAAAAGGTGTCTGAAAACAGCAAGTAGTAAAACCAACCTTTGAAACTGGCACCACATCTGAAATCGGAGTATCGCTGCCTACATGGCAGGGCACTTGACAACAGACGTTGGGCCTATCAGTATAAAGAGCATCCCCACCTTCTGGAAGTTCTGAGCTGGGAATTCCCTCTTTTCTCTTCCTCTCATTGTTCTTCTTCTTTGTTTCCTGTTCTTCCTGTCACCTCCTTCTTGTCTATTTTCTGCCTTCTTGTTCCATTCTCCTCCTGCCTTTTCTTACATACAGACTTAAGAAATAACAATTCTCTCCCATGCTGAAGTCCGATGGTACTGGGCCTGACTTGTCAGGTGCTTCGGATGAAACTATAAACCGAGGCCCCTATGTGCGAACGCACGCAGAACGTCTTGCACACATGTTAAAACCCGTTCCGCTTTTCGTAAGAGTAGGCCATTGTGTGCCGGTGGGAACAGATGACAACATTCACAAAACTGCATACATACGGGGACTGGATGTAAAACAAGGTACATAAGCGCTTATTCCATTATCCTCGATATAAAAGAATAAAGTAAAAATAAAAACAACGCATTTTCACTCATATGACAGACAACAACAGTTGTTGTCTGAGCATTCAATGACGTAGAAAAAACTGCCAAATATGTAAAATTCTCATCCCATGGTGCACTTGCAGTTTTGCAGGGGGGATTGCAGAGAAGCGATGATTTAAGGTAGACTGTGAGGTGACATATGACAGAGAGAAAAAAAGGGGAGGGTGTTATTTTAGAGGGCTTGTTTGTGTGGTGGTGGTGGTTGTTTGTATATATATATAGACATGTTTTTTACTTTGGTGGAGACCAGCGGAATGTTGTATTGCCTTCTTCATATGAATGGCCGTGTTGTGTTCTGATCTTGAATTGGCCTTTGCTTCTGAACTTGTACACAACGCCGGAAGATAATGAGATCTTCACTATGTAAAAACTCTCATCTGAATTAAGAAGGAAGGAAGGTGGCAGGATGGTTAAGACGTTCGCCTGCCAACAAGTTAACTGTGAGGTTCTGGGTTCGATTCCCAGCCTCGCCCTTTCTTCCCAGTTTGACCAAAAAAATCGAAATGAATGTCAAAGTCCTTTGGATGAGACTATAAACCGAGGCCCCGTGTTCAAACGCATGCAGAACATCTTGTGCACACGTTAAATCCTGTTCCGCTTTTTGGAAGAGTAGGCCATTGTGTGCCGGTGGAAACAGATGACAAAATTTACAAAACCGCATACACACGGGGACTGGATGTAAAAAAGCACATGAGTGCTTATTCCATTATCCTCGATATAAAAGAATAAATAAATTTTTTTTTTTTTTTAAATCAGTGTTCATGTGAATTGGTGGGGGATTTTTTTGGTGGTTATTTGTATTATTACTTTGTTGGTGTTTCATTGTTTTTCTATGTTGGTTTTTTTTGGTAATATTCCTCAGCTAGAGCTCTGAGGTTCACCAGTGGTGAAATTTTGCGTGTTTGACCGTTTTTTCCCATCATGAAGATAGCTGCATTCAGACATTTTTGTTGGTGTTAAGTCCTACACTGATTATCATCGGGGTCACATGACGATTTTTGTTCTCTTGATTTGTCTTGTGGTAAGCATTGTTAAGGTAGACACAGACATTGAGGACATATTTATTCTAGGTTGAAGCTCTCTAATGAGAGTGTTCTCTACACTTTCATTATGTTGATTCTTACATTTTTTTGGCTTATGACAACTCTGAAAGAAATATCGTTTATTTTCACTGTACTTATTGTATGAGATATAACAGTGGCATATAATAGTGGCACTAAATTATCAATTTCATTTGGAAAAAAAAAATCTTGCAGCTGTCTCATAATCCCATTCAAAATAAACAGCTTCTAACCCCCCACCCCCCTCAAACAGAATTCAGATTTTTAAAAAACCAACCAAACAAACAAAATAACACCAAAATAAGCGTTAAAAATAAACTTAAACAAAAAACATCACGTTTATGTTGTCAGTACTATGAAAGTCAAGCTAAAGTCATTGGATGCACATACATGTTCTTTCTTTTTTTTTAATAAAATTCTGCTAGAGCTCGGGTTCACCAATGCCAAGATGTTTTGTGTATGCAACGGGTTTTTTGCCCACTATTTAGGTACCTGCATTCCAACTTCATGAATGATGTCCAAACATGACACCAATGTACATATGTTTATATATATATATATATACATTTTTTTCATCCATTTTTACCAGCACAAATGGCCTACTCTTCTGAAAGGCAGAACGGGTTTCAGCATGCGTGCAAGGTGTTCTGCATGTGTTCGCACACAGGGGCTCGGTTTCTAGACTCATCCATAGGACTTTTGGGGGCGTTGAGTCAGTACCGATGTCAACTCCATTGGGGGTCCCTGAAGTCCGAATGCGGCTACCTTAATGGTGGGTAAAATCGGTCGCATACGCAAAATCTCACCATTGGCAAACCTCAGACCTCTTAACTGAGGGAACAACAAAAATTCCAAACCAAAACACAAAAACCCTCCAGGGCAAAAATCCTCTTTGAACAGGCATCTTGGTGGTAACTGACACCTGAGCTTGCTCCTAGGCTGTCAGATCGTGAGTGCAGCATCTAACCACTATGTTATATCCCTCCCTCCCTCATGACGCAAATGGAAATAGCAAAACTACTTTCTTGCAAAGTACATGGACATCTTCAAATCATTTTTTGGTATATTTCAGAATCAATCTTTTAAACATTGCTTAGTTATTCTTGATATACTAATATTGGTCTATTCTTGTTATTTATATAGGGTTTTTTCCCTCGTGTTTTATTTTTTATATGATCCATCTTTTTTTTTTCATTTGTATGATCCATGTTGTTGGTTTTTTTCTATTTGTTTGTTCATATATTATCAGTCTTTTTATATATATATATTTTTTTTTAAGAAATGTAATACTCTATAAATATTTTAGATACTGCCATTGTACCTTTACCTCGTTTTTGACATTGGTGTTGTTGGAGTTCCTTTTAATGTTGATGTTATCTCTTTTATGTGATTTTTATTTTTGTTATTACTTTTGTCTTCTTAAAATGTGTGTGTATCATTATTGTCTTTGCATTTTCAGTTGATACCTTTTTTTTTCTTTTTTTTAGCCTGTGTCAACTAGGGACATTTTGTGACACTTGCATACACGCATGCACACACACAATTTCGCCTACAATTTCACTCATATACTCACTCACATGCACACACACACACACACTAACATGCCACACACACTAACACACACACACTCAATCTTATACACACACACACGCACATACCCACTCACATACACACACCCACTCTTAACCGTCTGATATCACTTTTCACTGGAAGGATGTGAAACTGAAGGACTAACTCGCACTCACATTCTTGCATCCATTTTCAGTTCCCCAGTTACAACACTCCATTTCACATCTCTATTTCTTCTGGCTTAGTAAAAGAGTGCAGATCAACCATACTCTCAAAAACACCCAGAAAAAAAAAAAACATGCTCTCTCTCTCTCTCACACACATTCTGGCATCCATTTTCTGTTCCAACACTCTGAAACAACACTTTATTTCAAATCTCTATTTCTTCTGGCTTAGTGAAAGAGTGCAGATCAACCATACTCTCAAAAAAAAAGAAACAAAATAAACATGCTCTCCCTCTCTCTGTCTCTCCCTCTCACACACACACCACACACACTTACACATTCTGGCATCCATTTTCAGTTCCCGAATTCCAACACTCTGAAACAACACTTCATTATCACATCTCTTTATTTCCTCCAGCTTAATACAAAGCAGATCTAGCCACAACCTGAAAATACAAACATTATTTATACCAGTCAGGTGTTCATAGTTATGTCCTTTGTTATGGGTTTTTTTTGTGATTGGCAGTTCCTGGGAACAGATTTGAGATGATAGCAAAACCAGTCCACAAAAATAAAAAAAACAACAACAAAAAACAAGCAAAAAACCTTAAGTTCAAAGCAATCAACTGAACAGAGTTCAAAGTTGGTGGTAAAAATAAGTGAAAATTTGATCAGCAATGTTACCAATGTACTACATAAGCTCAAGCTGTATCAAAACATTTAGTGGACTTGGCATGCATGCACACAAAACACACATGATTATATTGATCTATTTTCCAGTTCACTTTCTATTTACTTCTGATATTTCTTGAAAAAATTGACCCCCCCCCCCTTAATTTTTTTTAAACATGTCTGTTGTCCTTTACTGTTAATGAGAAATATGTGTTAAAAAAAAAAAAAAAGGAGGGGGGGGGTACATTTACACAGCATCTTGCTTTAGTTAATGAGAAATATGTGTAAAAAAAAGAGTATGTTTACAGAGCATTTCTGCTTTACAGTTAATGAGAAATATGTGTAAAAAGGGTATGTTTACAGAACATTTCTGCTTTACAGTTAATGAGAAATATGTTTTAAAAAAAAGAGTATGTTTACAGAGCATTTCTGCTTTACAGTTAATGAGAAATATGTTTAAAAAAAAGAGTATGTTTACAGAGCATTTCTGCTTTACAGTTAATGAGAAATATGTGTAAAAAGGGTATGTTTACAGAGCATCTCTGCTTTACAGTTCATGAGAAATATGTGTAAAAAGGGTATGTTTACAGAGCATTTCTGCTTTACAGTTAAGGAGAGAGACAGAAAGGTGCTTTTACACAGTATTTCTGCTTTGCAGTTAACAAGAAATGAGTCCTAAAAGGTAAGTTCATAGAGTATTTCTCTATGTGTTACAAGTTTGAGATTGTATCAACAATTTTGTAAATAGTTTTTACTCTGAAAACAATGTTAACCTTTAGTGGCGAGTTTGCACATCACAATGATTTTGTACATGGTTTTTGCTCTGAAAACAATGTTACGCGTTTGCCACAAGTTTACAGATCATCGTCATAATTTTGTAAATAGTTTTTGCACAGACAGAAATGTTAGGTCTTTGTAGCAAATTTGCAGATCATCATGACAATTTTGTAAATAGTTATGGCACAGATTGTAATGTTAGGTCATTGTGGCAAATTTGCAGATCATTGTAATAATTCTTGTACATAGTTTTTGCTCTGAAAGCAATGTTACATGTTTGTGGCAAAATTTGCTGACGGTAACAATTTTGTGAAGAATGTTTGCTTTGAAAGCAATGTTTGTACTTATGATGGTGCCGGTTGCTTTTTGGGTTGATTATTTTGCCATTGTTTTTTTTGGGGGGGGGGTTGGTGTGTTTTTTGTTTGTTGGTTTGTTTCTTGTTTGGGTTTTTTTTAGGGGTGGGGGGGCAATGATGTTCAAAAATTCAACTTTACTGAAGGTTTAGAAAATGTGGCAATTAAAACCAAAGAATAGCACATACCCTATTCACACACACAAACACAGTGTACAGCAGTTTATGGCATAGTCTGTTTAAAGGTACAAAAGCTTTTCATGCAGAGCACCATACTTAAGCTTTCTTCCATTGAAGAGCAAATGATCAAATCACTTTTACACACGGTACACACACACACACAGTCCAATCCAATTCAATCGTGTCGTTTATAGCTCACACACATACACACGCTGGGTTAAAAAAAAATCAATTTTGACAGACATAATACTCTACAGCCACAACAAAGTAACAAAGCACTATCAAGAACAAAAAGTTTCGAAGAACCTCGCTCACAATCTTCATACTGGCATGTCACTTGTTCACAGAAAACCCCATAAAGGCAAACGCGACATCTGCTAAACTAAACGTTCTTCCCGATGTTGCAGCAATAGGGCATAGGTAGTGTAGAATACCTCATCAGTATTTGTGGTTATGTAATGTGCTAAAACTCTATGTACGTTGATCTGAATACGATTATCATGATGGCTTAACAAGATGAAAGAAAGTTAGAAACCCTGACATCTTTTCTACTTGCTCGTTAACTCGAGTCTGCCAAAGAAAAAAAATAATCCATGTTTTTTAATGTGTGCTTTTTACAGTGTTTGTATACCATTTATATAAAAAAGCAATTGAGTTATGTTGTTGTTGTGTTCCTGGTTGTTTATTATGACTGTATGCGTGATAACATGTGACCCCCCTACCATGAAATGAGTCACTCTGCACCTGACCCACTTATCTGCTAGGGGTCATTTAAGGCAGGTGGGGGGTCAGGTTGTCGATTTTGAGATTTTGATCTTTATTATAAAACTCTAAGCTTTCTTCTATCTTGGACTGAAGTATCAAGGCGTAATTGTTTTTCCTTTTGCTTTAAAAACGTCCTGACCTGTTTAAAATGCAAGATTCATCAATTTTTCATTTTGTCACTTTCTGGCGTCTAGCATTTCAATTTTGTGGTCATTTTTCATAGAACTGTTTGATTTTTTCTTTGTTTAAAAAAAAAATTGATTAGCTTTTTTATCACAGAAAACACTAACCCTACATTAAGGGAGAGGACCCCTCTTTCCCAGTACATGTGCACATTTGTAGGCCACTGTGACCCAGTAGTGGGCGATACACAGAGAAGGGGGTAGTAGATGGTTGGCTACCTATAGCGGGTTACCCATAGGGAAAAGGTGGATAACATGTTCGCACTTAAAAATTGACCTCCAGTGATGTGATTCATTTTGTGGTGGAGAGTCACATAGGAGAAAGAGGATGGAAGTTCACTGCTATCACCTTGAAAAGAGTGGGGGTCTGTTCACAGCCTATTTCTCCATCTGCTCTCCAAAGTCTTGTTCATGCAACAAAGGCCTGCCTGCAGTCCACAGATATCATGTCAGGGCTATAGGTCTTGGGATTTCTCCCAACACTTTGGGTTTTTAAGGTTACAATGTATCTTTGATACATCCTCACTATCTGATGTCACAGAAAGAAAATAAAACCTACAAGTCAGGATCTTTACAACCAAGAAACAGAGTATGAAGATACAAACTTATGATATATCTTCAGCATGACCCCAACACTTTGGTTTTTAAGTTACATCTTTGACACATCCACACTTTCTGATGTCACAGAAAAAACAAACAACAACCCGCAAGTCAGGATCTTTACAACCAAGAAACAGAGTATGAAGATACAAACTTATGACCAGATCTTTAGCATGACAAAGTGGACCAAGGTAACAATATTCCAAGATCATCACAAGTGTACGAAAGAACTTGTCCAGCAAACATTTTCATGAACAGACAATGAGTGCTAAAAGAAAACAGATCCATTCATATGGTGAGGGAAGGAGAGAGGCATGACAATCTACAGCCATCATCCTAGAACACCAGGACCACAGAGTGTCAGAGCGTTCGCCTCACTCTGGAAATGACCCACACGGTGCAATCCACAGGACAGTTGCAACATTTCATTATGCCCGTCTCACCTGTTGGCATCCACAAGGTCAGCGTTAACCGCCGACACCCAATGACACTTAACATTATCATCCTTTTTCATTAAAGTACACTCCATGTCTGTAAAAAACAACTTAAAAGCAGTTTTGATAGCAGCAGCACAAATATATATACCAGTGCCACCAACCCCCCTACCCCACCCCATCAAAGATAAACATGCAAAAAAGCTAAAACAAAAAAATACACCTGAAGTTCTATTCAAACATATATATATATCCACAAATAAACATTCAATATGACAAACTGAAATTTTTTTTCATTGTCGGTGGAGTGACAACAAGTATAAAACATGATCAAAATGGAACCAATTTTTGGAAGGGGGGGGGGGGGGGGAGGGGTAAAGCTGAATGCCCATAAAAAGAAAAATCTACCACGAATGAATGAATTCTTGATTTACAAAGCACATAAAAAAAAACTACATGCCTATAAGACGTGTACACTAATCTGGGGGAACAAAAACAAACCCCAAAACGCACACAAAAACAACCCAAAAACTACACTAAAAGATGCAAAAACAAACATGCCTTACACATCAAAAACTCCAAAAATGTCCAGCAAAAAACAAGTACGCTTAATCACCATTTTTAAGCATGGGCAAAGGAACTAATCCTGCTTCTCCTTTCAGTGCCTTGTTCACCTTTCCAATGCTTGTTCACACATGATTTCAGGAAGGAAGAAGAGGAAAAACAAAAAATTAATGGGATTCTCCGCCTGCTCTTGCATACAATACTGGTGATGACACTGACAGCAGCTGTGGTGTCTTCTTTACGCCCTGAGGACAGCAGTGGTGATCCCATCTTCTTCTTTGATCAGAGTTTTCCTGAAACATACGACAGGGGTTTTTTTAGTGTTGGGTTGGTTTTGGGTGGGTTTTTTTTTTTTTGGGGGGGGGGGGGGAGATTTGGGGGAGTCATTCCTTGACTAGAGACCCGAGGTTTATTAATCTCACTATCCCTACTTTCCCAGTACACATGCATTGTGCACTTTTGTATGCTACCGTAACCCAGAATTGGGTGATATGGAGAGAAGGGTTAGTAGATGGTTGGTTATTCGTAGGGTGAAGGTTAATGATGAGATTTTTGCTATGCAAACATTCTTTTTTACCACCACCATTTAGGTAACCACAATCCAGCTTCTGGGATAGTGTCTAAACACAAAAGTTGTGTACATGCGGGTTTTTTTTGTGTTTGTTTTTTTAAAATTTCATCCATTCCTATTTGCACGAAATGGCTTACTCTTCCAAAAGGCAGAACAGGTTTTTTAACGTGTGCGCAAGATGTTAACAACAAAAAGAACATGAAAACACTAGCATGAATATACCAATGAAATGAAGCAACAGACAATACATGGAAGTTTGTTAATTATCCTAACGACATCCTCGAAGTTGGGAAGTGGCTATAACCTTAGCGGTGAATAAAAAAGGTCGCATTGGCAAAATTCTTACCATTGATAAACCTCTGAGCTCTAGCTGAGAAACAAAATATTTTAAAAATCCTAACTACAATGAAATTCTTCAAAATAGTTTCGGCAGATCAAAAACCAGCATTTGCCTTATCCCCCTAACCCATCCCTAGAAATAGAAATTTTCTTTTTATAAGCCAGGGCTTCTTTTCTTTATTAAACAAACATTCAATTTCACAAACTATTAATAATAAAACAACAGGTTGTGGTGTGTGTGTGTGTGAGTGTTCATTTTAATGTGTATCCACTAAAAAGTGATTGTGTGTGTGTTTAATGGACTGATCAAAAGTACACGGTGTAAGGGGACAGAAAACAAGGTGGCAACAAACTGATAATCACCCGCGTTGAGATTCCACGACGATGACGGGGCTGTGGTAGTACTGGGGGTGCAGGGTAGAGCCTAACTGAGTCAGAGCAGACACAGGGCCTGATGCTGAGGGGGACATCTGGCCTCGGACTGTAAAACACACAACATGATACCAGATCACGATGTGACAAAATGACACACAATACAGTACAGTATAGAGAAGTCTTCTTCTCTCATTTGCTTTTCACACTGTCAGATGTGTTAGGGAGAAAGAGTGGCAAGTCTTTTCCAGCTCCTCACAAGGGCCATACAGCTTAGTTTGCAGGGTTATCTCTGTATATATATATATATATATAGAGAGAGAGAGAGAGAGAGACAGACAGACAGACAGAGAGAGAGAGACAGAGAGAGAGACAGACAGAGAGAGAGAGAAGTCACTGGAGAGAACAGAAACTCTCCTCAAGTATCGGACAATGATGACAGAAGATGAACTCACCAGCTAACAGAAGACCATTTCTGTCCACACACATGGCTCCGTGCATACCCTGGCCACGGTATCTGGAAAAAAACAACCCACAGTGAATCAAGCTTCAAATTTTGATAATGAATACTAGAATATGAACACTGTTTCCAAAACTAGTATGAAAATTTTCTGTAACAACTTAAACATGACAGATTGGAAATTTTTACCTTTTTTTATTTATCAATATGAGTGTACATTAAAGGTTCACTTGTGCACAGAATTATGGTTTCATAATAGCTAGAAGAACTTGTACTAAATTTGTAATCTTAAAATGGTGGTATGAATACTTGTGGAAAAATGAAGAATTTAAGGATGATTATATAAATAAGTACCATTCGGCACTCAGCCAATAAGCTGTTAACTGCAATATACTAAAATAGCCATATTTCTCACTCCACTCATCCCCTCCCCTCCCCATCTTTATTGCTGCATGTATACACAAAACCTAAAAGAAAATAAATAAAAGCCTGCTGTGTTAAAATAAGTGTCTTGAGATGGGGTCTGAATGCAGAATCAGTGTACTATAATAGTAATAATAATAATAATAATAACAATGATGATGATGATGATGATGTCTTGACTTTATATAGCGCTGAATCTTGTAAAGTAAACAAATCGAAGTGCCTGCATTCAAATCATTCACACGCATGCATATTTTTTTATATATAGTGTACTGTACAGACATCAACTGCAAAATGATGAGCAGGGTCTCAAAATAAAGCCTTGTGTACAAGAGATGCAGCACTGGACAACTGTAGACCGGACTCCCCTAAACGACAGCCTTGCATGGATCTGCTGCAGCTCCCCAGCTCTGACACTGCCCCTCACACCATCATTCAACTGTCACATTTCTGCTGCAAAAAGCTATGCTTCGTAGTTTTAAAACATAATCCCAAAGACTTATCAGGATGTCTCTTCATACTCCTATTTTCATGCCTTCTGTAAATTGTGAAATAAAAATTAGAAGCTGGAAAATAAACCAACACACACACAATGAATGTAAAATAAAATTTAGAAGCTGGAAAACACACACACACACACACACACACCACAATGGTCCCTTAGCTCCAGATATGCACAATTCAACATTTCTTCCCATGATCAACATTTTAACCAAATGTTGAGGTTTTCCTGTTGACTGGAAATGCTTGCTTTAGTCAATGAATGGGTATGTTCATCTATCTTTTCAGTAACTCATTATAAGTATGCCACTCTTGCAACAACAAAAACAAAAACAAAAAAAGGTGGTTGGCTAAGTAAAGTGCAGGGGTTTGTCACTCCATTACTTTGAATATACAACCCACTGCCTGGCGACACCGAGGTTCAAAATTTGAGCCACGACCACAATCCTGTCGTCTGCTTTTTCAGTCCACATCAAAGCTAATTCTATGAAGGTATTACTATTAATAGTATTATGCACATTTGCATGCAAGTAGGGCGCTGGGTTTATCATTGGATGAATGACACCAGACTTATGATATGTGTCACTGGCAGAGCCCTTTAGTCTGGCTTTCCAAGTCAAGTCAAAACTCTTGCTCAGCGATGACAACAACAAAAACAAAGGCACAAATCTACAATAGTGAACCTTGAGAACAGAACTGTCACAAGTCAATATACTGAATTATCTGACAGAAAAAAATATCAGGGAAAATACTTGACAAGTGTGGCAGTGAGAGACATCAAAGAAGAATGGATTTTTCGTCCAATATTACATTTCGTCCAGCTGTTTTTCGATCGCCCTCTCCATTCTTGCAGTCGTCTTCGTCTGTCAACTAACTCCTGCCGAAAATGATAGCCTACAGTCAAGTCTCGTGCGCTTGCTGGTCACATGATGATTATGTTTTGAGGTAATACCCATAGACTATAAACACAGTAGCTGTGCAAGAAATAGTCAACAGCGGACAAACCAAACGATCGAGGGTAGGCCTAGATGACAGCGTAGGATTTTTGTTTGTTTATTGGTGTGTGTGGTGGGGGGGGGGGGGGGGGGGGGGGGGGCGAGGAGGGCGGTTTTGTTGTTTTTTTAGCGCAGGGATGTAGTCGGGCGGGGGCGAGGATGTGCGGATTTTTAAATTATTTTATTATTTTAAGATGGAAATGAAATAAATATCAGAAAAAAAACCCACTGCAGGGACTCATAGGACGATGCCTAATACACAAATTCAGCTTGCTAATGCTGGTCCTTATGTTTAAAGTGTGGATGCAATAAACTGTATTGTAGGAATATACAAACCTGCATGCAACTTCATAAGTCAAAGCTATGGCCAACAACAGTACACTATGTTCTGTTTAAATTATTTGTTGTATGTGTCTTGTTTCTTTAATTGGTTTTGTAATAATTGCTTAAATTTCTTGCATGAATATTTACATGTTGTTCTCACATGCAATAATGTCGTCCATACACCCACCTGTTATTGTTTAAAATTTTTTTCTTCTTTTAATGTGCCTTGCTAATCTGTTAGTAGAGTGGGTTATTTGCTGATTCATGAATCTTGCTTTGGTAACATTTGTTACATAATTATTTAAATATTGTCCTGTACATGCACTAACCATGATATACTGCCCATGGAGTCTCAGTGACTTGTTAAACAATTTTTGTTATTTCCCCCCCCCCCCCCCTTCCCAAACTAGCAACCATAGCATCAATCATGGTCTAGTGGATGGGGTGAGATGTCAGGCTCAGATTCACGACTCCTTGCTTTCCTGACGAGTTTGTTCTACTATAACATCAATATAATATATTGTCCTGTACATGACATGACAGTCCTTGATAATGAATCTGCCACCACAATATTGTCAAGGTTTCTTGGGCAGGTGAATCTGTCAAAAGAAGCACTGGGTTTTGCAACATACACTGACATCTATATCAGTATATGTCTATAAACAAAAATCCATTAAAAAAAAACCCTGTCACACTCATGGTGCTGTCAGGGATGCAGGATTAATTCGCTATAATTATATCCACCTCTGCATTGATGATAGTGACAGAAGATGGTAGTGGAGCACTCTTTGACAGTGTGTAATGGTACAAGATAAGGTGTTCCACAACCTTTGTGGTCATTGGGGAGCAAGGTGTCACTTCAGCTTCTCTAGGGGCTAGTATCTTGAAGGTAGTGCTCACCTCCTCTTCCTCGCTGTGTAACTTTCCTGAACTTAAAGAAGGAAGCTACCCATTTACAGCTGGGAGGACTGGGAGAGCTGTGCATGAACGGTCACCCATCCATGAGGCAACTATATTCAACACCTGTCCACTTAAGCTTTGGGAAAGCGAGTACTCTGGTGTAATGTCTGATGGTAAAGCTGAATTATCGCTTTTACCATGCCAAACTGACTAGGAAATCAAACCATCTGTAAGCTGTAGTAAACTGGTCTTTCATACATTGTGTAACTAGTGCACCGTCATTCACAAAGAAAAGAACTTGAGCAGCCCTAAACACTTTCGCCTTGACTTGGAGCCAAGGGGCGGGACAGTCTAGTGGTTAGAGCGCTGTACTCGTGATCTGATGCCCAGGTTCAAACCACCACAGAGACATCAAACCAAGGGAACGTTTCCTTGGAGTTCACATAAGTACCCATTCTGCTCCCCTGAAGGGCCTTCGGATGTGACTTTAAACCCAAGGTCTGTCGTCAAACGAGAATAAACCTTTTTTTGCTTGCTTCAACTTTGTCTGATGACAGTTACATAGTGTTCTGTTATTCCTATGCTCATCATTCTGATCTCAATACCCAAGCCAAACCTGGGCTCAGCATGTCCTATCCGCAGGCCCAAAATCTCACAAGGAGCTTAGGAATGATAAGACTGCTGTGAGGTCACCAACCAGAAGAGCCCTGCGCTCCTGCTGGGTCCTTTTAGGAGTTTCTTCAAAAATGAGATGAACAGTTAGAAATGTTACATTTGTCATGGTCTGCGATAAGTGGGCCATATATCTTCATCATATCAAGTGGGAAACAGATGGCCAATATGGTGTTTCCCATGGTAATATCATAAAGGCAGGTCCAAAGAATGTTTGTCAAAAGGCATGCTCTCACTCCCATTTACAGGGCTTGCCCAATATCCTTGCATCCAGGATGTTAAGACTATCATTCTTTCATCCCACACATTCTCTTTTTTTCTTCTTCTTCTGAACAGCATACAAGCAAACAGAAAAACAATAAAACCACGGCTGATGGAATTTTTTTTAATTGAAAAAAAAAGCGCACCCATCATCTGGAATTGCATCAGATGTCACATCAGAAGCTACAGAATGTGTGAAGGGAACAACATGTTCCGATATTTCCAGTCATATACTCCTACTTCATGCCACCTTTTATCATATCACATGTGGTAATTCAGTTCCTGCGTGTGTTTTTCAGCCATCATAAAACATGTATGAATCTTCGACTTGGACGAAGCTTTTTCTTTTTATTGCTTTACAGTGAATAACAGGACTATGGTACATGTAAGAGTACACAAAGTGCTTGAGGTGCCCAAAGTTACAACCCATGTTTACAGTCTGGTTTCTCACCTTAAAAAAAACAACCCAACCAAACAATTATCGCACCGACACTCATGTACACATTTTTCTGTTCTTTTTCAAAACATGCTTTTTTGTGTGTTTTTTGTACAAGTAATAATTACAAATTTGAGGGCGAATAACTGACCAGAACCACTAACACAAATACAGATTCATAAACATTTTTTTTTTTTTAAAAGAATAGTATTTCATGCTATTATTGTAATATAACTGAGCATTTTTTGATTATGTAAAATTTCAATTCTTAGAGGTCTCACTTCATATGCCATATTAAAAAAAAAAAAAAAACCCATAAAAACGCTACATTGATACATTTTTTTCCTTCTGTTTGTTGGTTTGGAGTGAGTGTGTGAAAATCTGATTTTGTTTTTCCTGTCAGCAACTGTAATGTGACATAATCACAAACTTTGCCTAGGGAGTACTGAATAGGCAATCTTTGTAAGCCTAGGGAGTACTGAATAGGCAATCTTTGTTTTCTTACTGATATTGCGATGGATATGAATAATTGAGCATGCATTAGTCTCTCTCTCTTGTCTATTATGTTCAGTTACATTTATTTACAAATGATTAAATACTGATGGAAATAGTATGCTTGAGATACAAACTGCAGAAGTTACAAAGTTCCCCCACTGCTTTAGTTAGGTGAACATAACTTATTGCAAGTTTCCCATAGCCATAAGACCTGCAGTCACTTTCTTCCCCATGTTTTAATGACAACACGGGGACTGCCTGAAGCTACACAGCAAAGGAGGTAGATAAAACTTTGAATAACTACACTACAATCATGAACCCATCTACAGAAATCTAGTTGGAAATTTCCAGATAAAAAAAAAAAAAGTCCTTGCACTTTCAATTACTTACAACAAACTGATGCGACACATTCCAAAGAGGATTCAGAAAGAGTCCCTACTGTGATCTCTAGGAGGAAAACCTCTTTGCCTGATCTCAAAGATTTCCAGGTGTAGTCAGAAGTTCTGCTGTTTCTTTGCGTAGATAAGTATCCACAAATCGAAAAGTTAAAAGCTACATGAATGTTTCCTGGTTACGAAAATCCAGGAGTCTTTGGTTTGCTGTTGTTCAAAATGTTGGCGTGTCTAAACTTAATTATTTTTTTAAAAACACAAATAATCCCAAAATAAAAAAGCAAGTAAAATAGCACTAGAAAGCAATATTTTTTTTTGACAGGCCATGTACAACCTCACAGGCATGCTTGGCTTGCTACATTCACATATGGAAATGGCCCAGGCCAAAAGCTGTGTCAGGTTATTGATGTCAGCTAATTGCTAAGGCCTACATTAAAATGTTGTTATGTTTAAAATGTTGTGTTGAGATTGCCTTCAGCCATGACAAGCTCTTAACATAACAACCTGCACTCTCCTTTATAGGAGAAAAAAATCCTCTGAAGTCGGAGTATGGCTGCCTATGTGGCGAGGTACTTGAAAAAAGTCGTACACGCAAACTTCTCACCCGGTGTACTTCCTATCTCACAGTGATTCCCAGGTGGGATGAGTGAGTCAGAGTGCATGTTCTGGGTGACCCCCAGGGTGTAAAGCTGGGGAACGCACAACAACAACAACAACATATGGAAAAACCATTTGGTTTTCATAGTTTTGGATTCTTTTAATTGCAAAGCCCTAAAAAGAACGAACCTTGCTTTAATTTGTAACTACTTCAAACTTGCGTTTAAGGATAAAAAGATGTGAAGTCACTTCCTGATCTGTCACAACTGTCATGGTTAAAATAGTCTTCATACACATAACCTGCACATTTTCATGACTAATTGTCAATTTTTCTCAGAAGATGAACATCTTTGGAAGCTTGCATCCTCCTCCTGGGTGAGCAACCAGCCTGTAATGCTAAATACAGATATATATGTGTGTATCTATATATATGTGTGTATCTATATATTTATATATATATATATAAAAGACCTGTCTGCAGTGCAGCATGATTGTCTACCCAAAACAGTGTTGACAGGAGGGAGAGTGGAAGGAAGGAAGGAAGGACAGAGAGGTCGAGGAAGACCAAGATGTTGATGAAGAGAGGATGTCAAAGACTGGACTAGAGGTAGACTGGCTGAGTGCATGGGACTACTGGCCCAGGACAGACTACTGACTTCATGGCCTGGCAACCCTAGTCTTGGGACCGCGCCTAATCCTAATCTGAAGTGTAGAATGGGGAACGGTAACATTTCGTGCACTGGGCCAATCTCAGCTAAGTTGTTCACAATCCCATTCAGACAATGGAGCAATGCCAATATTGACAGTAATACTCAATGGCACACCGTGACATTCACAACATTCACACTTTACTTTTCACTTGGCTCAGGCACTTACAACATGCATTCTTTCTCACTTGCAAATTTCTATATATTTTTCCTACTAAACGTGTAAAGGAAAACACAAACCCATTTCCACTTACTACCAGTACCTTTTATAGTTTCCTAAAAAAAATTAAAAAATTCTGGAAATAATCAGAGAAAAAGAGTTCACAACCACAATCAAGACCATTACACGCATTTGGTTAAAGTTGATGCTGCACACTACTTGCAGTGCATGCCTTTGTTTCTCGAATGTGGACATGTCACTTCTTGGCACTTTCGAACAGTGTGGAGAACACCTCTGCATCAACGTTGCCTGTTTCACAAAGTAGTTGCTGTCAGTTGTCCAACTCTTATAACAAGCAACCACTTGACTGTGGACAGCTTGATGCAGAACTACAATCTTCATCAACAAGAAAAAGAGCATTTCAGATGTCAGATTTCACATCTGTTTATATAAACAGACTATGATAACCCAATGCTTCTAGAATTTCTTTTTTTTTAAAACACAAAAACTGGACATTCACTTACTATCAATGTTACTCGGTCTACAGTTTTTAACAGAACCAGAAGGGAAAAACGGGTCTGAAAAAAAAAAAATTCAGCACTACTTGGGGGAAATGGCTCGAGAAGTTAAAAAACTTATCTTGTGTGTGATAAAATAAATAAAACATGCAAGTTCATCAGCCTGCAATCAAAACAGCATTTTGTACATACAATAAAAACATGAACCATTCTACACTCTGCATAAAACCTGGAGAAGCTAATGCCTAAAAATGACGATTGCCAGTGTATACCCCCCAAAATAACATTTTTTAAAAAGGGGAGGGGGGGGGGACTGGAATCAACTGGAAATGTTGTAATGATGAACACGTCAAGGGAGCCAAATAAATGCAGCCCACACTTGAAGACCACGTGGTGAGCCTGGGACAAGCCTTGTGAGGTCACAAGGTGACTGACTGGCTGGCGGTTTTCCTGAGGAGGACCTTCAAGGCTTCAGTGTCAGATGTTGATGCTGATGTAACGTAGCACCTCCACCTCCGCGGGGTTGTGATGGGCGCTGAATAAGCTGAAGCAGTTGTCCGTTGATAACGTCTGAAGGAACTCGGTCAGGTAAGCCTGCAGATGTAATGTACCAGCACATTGTCATTCAGTTGCCAGGGAGTGATTATGGCATACCTTTCATCAACATACACACAACAAAAATACGCCTGAAATTTGTTTCCTCCACATACTTTCTGATATAAAAAGTGCTCATACCTATATTCAATACAGTGAATTTTTCAGGCGCTTAACAGTAGCACAATGCATTTTCACTCACATGATAGACAACAGCTGCTGAGCATTCGATAAAGAAGAGGAATATAGTGAATCTAATACACAAAACTAACCCCATTTGCGGTACTTTACAGCCAATAACCACAAACTCCATCGAATCACACACTTCCCCTACAAATCTTGCATCTAAAAAAACACAGCTGAGAACAAACATCCTTCCTTCCTCCAACCTACATTACCATGCAACAGGTTGTGCGTTATCCAGCCTTTCTTCCTTCTACAACTAGGGCCACTAGACTGTGCACCTTGCAGCAATCTTTCTTCATTTTCCCCCCCAATACCTTGCTGATGAACAATGCCAGAGCATGACATTCTGCCTTCAATGAAGCAACTTTCAATGGCAACCTCCCACTCTATGTGAGAAGTATTCTACATGAGGTTTTGTGACATTAGTAGCTAGAATGCAGAAAAAGTGATGGAGATTTTAGTGCCCCTCCCCAAACCCAGCCACACACTTTCTGCTCAAACCTTTAAAAAAAATGTTCTCTTGGATTTTTCTGCTCTGTTTTTGCACTTTTTGGATATCAACAACAACAACAAAAGTAGACTCCTGTTACTCATATTATGATATTACTTTATCTTGAAAGGTTGAGTCAGTATCTCTGTTACCCATCATTACCACATCACTTTATTTTCACCCTTCTTCAATAGTCAAGTCAGTTTGCCTGTTTATCTATCTGCTTACCTGTAGGTCCACCTGGTTGATGGGGTCCTTGGCCGTGTCAGGGTCATCGTCTTCTTCAACATCATTCAGCCCCATGGCTGCACACACACACACATACAGAGTCAAGCCACAGAGTGTTAGCTTTTCAATTTTCAAAGTCAGGATAAGTATGACCATAAACATGACATTTAAGTCACTCTACTCTTGAGTGTGCCTGGTAATATCATTTCCAAGAAAATATCTAAAACACAGTCATGTGCATATGATGACTGAAACAGACCACACAGTATCTCCAAAGAAACCTCCCCCGTCCCTCCCCCTTTCTTTTTAAACATTTAAAAATTGCATTATCATACCTGCAATAGTTCACAAAAAATGCCCCCACCTCCCAAAAAAACACAACCCACCAACAAAACCACACATACACCAAGACAATACACAATCAAAGTACAGTCTAGCAAATGTGTGTGCAACCAAACGAGTGTGACACCACCACTGTGGCAGTGGCAGTGACGCGACGCTGCCTACCGTCATAGTTGCCTGCAAACTCCTCCAGGAGGTTAGCCAGAGTGTGGTGACCCCCTTCCTCTGACTCGAAGTTGTCGTCATCAGCATCGTCAATGCCATTCTGCACAACAAAGACACAGTTTCATTCTGACCAACATGATAATGAGGAATATAATAATAATAATAATGTATGGAATTTATATAGCGCTGAATCTTGTAAAGCAACAAATCAAAGCACTCAATATGCCAGCCACACGGCTTTATCCACTGCGTACGTCTTCTCCCTCTTCGTCAAACACTCAGACAGCGACTATTGTTGTTCTATAACATGAACAAAAATGTGTTGTGCTGCCGTTAAGCGTCAATCAAGTCAGGCCCAGTGAATCCAACTTCAGCGTGGGAGAGAATGATTATTTCTTGAGTCTTTCTGGAAAAAACAAAGGCAGGAGAATGGATCAAGAAGGCTGAAAATAGACAAGAAGGAGGTGACAGGAAGAAAAGGAAGAAGGCCGAAACAAAGAGAGGGATAGAAAAGAGGGAATTCCTAGCATACTATTTGCAGAAGGTGGGGGTACTATTCATACAGACAGGCCAGGTGGAGGAGATATACTAAGCACAGAAACTGAAAACAAGAGTACCCTTACTGTGCATCGTGCAGTTTCCACATCAAGAAAAGTACACGCAAGGAAAAGAGATGTTTGAGGCTAGCATGCACACGAACACACACACAAACACATACCCCTTGTTTGGATTCCTAAGACACCTCTCATACAGTTATTTTTCATCCATTTTAAAAACCAGCCAAGTTCTAACCAAAATAACCCCCAAAACAACAACAAAACTGGCTATGTCTGAATCCAAACAAACAAACAAAAGGAGACTCACTTCTTCCAATAAAAACAAAAACCTTACTTCTTCCTCCTCCTCCTCATCTTCCTCTTCGTCGTCCTCATCTTCTTTGTTGGCGGTGGCTTCTATCTGGTTGGACAGTTCGTTGATCAGAAGCTTGTACATCTTCACCAGGGCGGGGATCTCTGTCCACTGTTCTGGCGCTGCACACACACACCACCTCACACTGCTGTAGTGAAACCACCTCACACTGCTGTAGCCGTAGTCTCGCACTGATGTAATGTTCTATAGTGTAACCGCCTCGCACTGCTGTAATGTTCTATAGTGTAACCACCTCGCACTGCTGTAATGTTCTATAGTGTAACCGCCTCGCACTGCTGTACTGTTCTATAGTGTAACCGCCTCGCACTGCTGTACTGTTCTATAGTGTAACCGCCTCGCACTGCTGTACTGTTCTATAGTGTAACCGCCTCGCACTGCTGTAATGTTCTATAGTGTAACCACCTCGCACTGATGTAATGTTCTATAGTGTAACCGCCTTGCACTGCTGTACTGTTCTATAGTGTAACCGCCTCGCACTGATGTAATGTTCTATAGTGTAACCGCCTCGCACTGATGTAATGTTCTATAGTTTAACCGCCTCGCACTGATGTAATGTTCTATAGTGTAACCACCTCGCACTGATGTACTGTTCTATAGTGTAACCACCTCGCACTGATGTAATGTTCTATAGTGTAACCGCCTCGCACTGCTGTACTGTTCTATAGTGTAACCGCCTCGCACTGATGTAATGTTCTATAGTGTAACCACCTAGCACTGCTGTAATGTTCTATAGTGTAACCGCCTCGCACTGCTGTACTGTTCTATAGTGTAACCTCCTCGCACTGCTGTACTGTTCTATAGTGTAACCGCCTCGCACTGCTGTAATGTTCTATAGTGTAACCGCCTCGCACTGATGTAATGTTCTATAGTGTAACCGCCTCACACTGATGTAATGTTCTATAGTGTAACCGCCTCGCACTGCTGTAATGTTCTATAGTGTAACCACCTAGCACTGCTGTAATGTTCTATAGTGTAACTGCCTCGCACTGCTGTAATGTTCTATAGTGTAACCGCCTCGCACTGATGTAATGTTCTATAGTGTAACCGCCTCGCACTGCTGTAATGTTCTATAGTGTAACCGCCTCGCACTGCTGTACTGTTCTATAGTGTAACCGCCTCGCACTGCTGTAATGTTCTATAGTGTAACCGCCTCGCACTGCTGTAATGTTCTATAGTGTAACCGCCTCACACTGATGTAATGTTCTATAGTGTAACCGCCTCGCACTGCTGTAATGTTCTATAGTGTAACCACCTAGCACTGCTGTAATGTTCTATAGTGTAACCGCCTCGCACTGATGTAATGTTCTATAGTGTAACCGCCTCGCACTGCTGTAATGTTCTATAGTGTAACCACCTAGCACTGCTGTAATGTTCTATAGTGTAACCGCCTCGCACTGCTGTACTGTTCTATAGTGTAACCACCTGGAACTGATGTACTGTTCTATACTGTAACCACCTGGAACTGACGTACTGTTCTATAGTGTAACCACCTCCCACTGATGTACTGTTGTATAGTGTAACCACCTCCCACTGATGTAATGTTCTATAGTGCACTGTATTTTTTGTTATGGGGATTTTTTTCTCCTGGAGTTAACATCAGTGCCGGCTCCACTCTTCCAAAAAAACAAAACCAACAACTTCCGATGAGACTAAAAACCAAGGTCCTGTGTGAAAATGCACGCAGAACATCCAGCACACTCCTTCAAACCCATTCCACCTGTCGGAAGAGCAGGCCATTTGTGCCAGTAAGAACAGATGACACCAAAAATCATATAGTAAACAAATGGGAATTCACACTAGTTTCTTGTTTAGACATCTTCCCCAAAGTTGGAATGCTGCCACCTTAACGGGGGGGCAAAAAGCAGTCGCATACACAAACAACTCACAACTGGTGAACCACAGAGCTGTAGAATGGAGAGGGGGGGAGATGATGAACCTGTAATTTGGCAATTTATCCAACACAAATTGAACACCCATACATGATTTTTAGAGTCTGGCATCTGTCGTCACAGTGTGTTGTTTTGTTTGGCATTTTCATTCAATTCAGCATTTCAAACAACAGATACCCAACCCCGAGGCATCCGTTTCAAAGAACACCATTTACCACAGGTTTTTGTATGTGAAATTCAGCGAAGAACACCATTTACCACAGGTTTTTGTATGTGAAATTCAGCGAAGAACACCATTTACCACAGGTTTTTGTATGTGAAATTCAGCGAAGAACACCATTTACCACAGGTTTTTGTATGTGAAATTCAGCGAAGAACACCATTTACCACAGGTTTTTGTATCTGAAATTCAGCCTGCTCTCTTTGGCTGCAGACAACAAGCATACAAACAGCAGCAATGCAGCTACCTTAACCGTGCATTAAAACGGCTGCACACACAAATTTCACCAAAGGCTCGAACCTCAAAACTCTAGCCAAGGTATGAAGACCAAAAAATCTGATCGTTCTCAGTATAATGATCCTATTTCATTATCATTCATTCTCAGAGTTCTACCAGCAATGACCAGAACTTACATTCCTTGGCCTTGGACCGGGTTCGAATTCCTGAAGAAGCTGAGGGCACCGGCTCCCCTTGAACAACGATGTTGTGAAACCTGGGGTCGTTGGTCATGATGGCGTGACGCAACAGCTTGGCTAGGGCAAGGGAACTGAAACACAAAGGCGGAACTATAGAAAAAATGAACACGATTTGACATAAATCGCTTTGATTTGTTTTTCGCAAGATATAGCGCTATATAAATTCCATGTGTTATTAACTCTCCTACTACCGTCGGCGGGTTGACCCGCCCTCTTACTACTTGGTCCGCGAAGCCGCGGGCGGGTGTGCCCGCCGAATACCTGGGGACACCCCCTGTCTCCCTTTGCGCTATTTATATACCATGGTCTCACACCCCTTATCGCTTTAGACATGCGCAGTGAGCTCCCAGATAGTGTAGCTGCCGCCATTTGCAATTTTCGCTTCAGTTGATTGATTTTGGTGCCGATTTTTTCGATTTTACGGCGATGTCATCGAGTAACAATTTTTGGAGGGAGCTGCATCAATATGGCGACTGCTTCAACGAACGTTTTGGAGGATTTTCTGTGAAAATAATGGCAGAATCTGAACTTATGTGGACTGAAATGGACTTAGAAGCTGAACAGAGGATTCAAGAGTTGCAGAGTGGAATCGATGTGCTGTGTTTATTGGTGATTCGAGTGATGAAGATGACTATGACAGTGGTGTAAACAACGATCCTGCCGAGGGGGGCATATGACTGTGACTGGCTTAAAATGAAAGAATTTCGTGAAAATTGTGGCTCCAGAAACTTGCAAAATGATGCTAGTGACTCGTGGGTAGTATGATGGGTTTTTTCTTCTGTTTTTCACTGACGAAGTGCAAAATAAAATTGGAACAAACCGTGACCTGATTTCAATGGCTGTTTGTTCGTCAGCCTGTATGCTTGTTTGTGAGTGTGATTGCATGTTATTCTAATATTATCTGAACATTATTACTTATTTTGCATGTTTGATTTTATTTCACTTCATCTTTACAATTGTTTACCTCTTGAAATAGTCATATTTTAAAAATTATTGCATAACCACCTTAGCCAACAACAACCGCAACATCATCGCCATCAGCATTCCACAACAACAAGTCACACAAGAGTCAAACGAAGAAATATTGAATTTTTATTCACAACTTAACAAGTACAGAAAGTTTCATGTAGATCTGTCTTTATTTCGATTTTTTATTATTTTTTAAAGTCAGTAGGTGTGAAACTGAAAGACACTGCAGAAAATACTTGGTATACAGTGGTAAGTAAGAGAAACGGAACGCGGTAGTAGAAGAGTTAAATCAAAGGACAATGAAAAAGTATTCTCACCCCCCCCCTCCCCCCACCCCAAATGGATTTTTTTTTAAAATGGCAGGCTTGAAAAGGATAGGGAAGTAGACGAGGAAGGCAGAAAGAATGAAAAAAATGGCAATAAGAAACAACAAAGAAAAAAACACCAAAATCCTTAAGAGTAATAGAAAACAGGTCATTTTTTGTCCATTATTTCTATATATATATTTTTAAAAAATAACCTACCGTTAAGCCGCCAGACCCTTACAAATCCACCAACCACAAACACACAATCTCAACACAAAGCCTACAACCCCTCCTCAACACCCCCCTCCCCTCCCATCTCAACACACACCACAAAACCCTCACACACACCCCTCAACACACACCACAAAACCCCCATTCACACACAATTATCACCCCCCCACCAAAAATCTTCTGGCACTTTTTAGGGCACAGAGAATGCACGGACCTGACTTTTCGCTCATAACTGCCGTAGAAGAGGGACTGCCTGGAGCACCACTCGGTCAGCACAAACTCCAGGGCCGGTTTGCCCGTGGGGCCTGGGACACTGGTGAGGAACTCCAGCACCGCCTCCAGCTGCAGGTTGATCAGGTGAGCAAACACCATCAGCAGACTCTGTGAGAACGAAAACACCACACCTTGTTTCTTTATACAGGGTTCATACAGACTTGATGGGGGAAAATTTAGGGCCTTTTTAGGGCTTTTTAGGGGCCATTATTTCCAAATTTAGGTCTAGCTGCGGGGCATCAAAGTGTAAATTGATCAACCTGTGTACACGTTTACACTGACAACTCAAACTCATAAAAGCAAAGTCTTCTTGTAAGCGCTTCGATTTGTTTGTTTTTTACAAGATTCAGCGCTATATAAATTCCATATATTATTATTATTATAAAACTAAATGTTGGATATTGATTATTGACACAAATCCAAGTTAAGTTCTAGAATAAAATGTCTTTCAATCATTCATAGATACCACAATGAATTAAAATCTTCACACAGTGAAACATCAAGTCGTGATGTGATGGAAGTCTCCATCATCCATGTCTTGAAACTCCAAGCAAAGTGAAAACTGAAACAAGTGTCTTTGATAACTAGCAAAGTGAACTTCAGACACTATCCCTCAAACTTCACCCGATGTGAACTAGTCTCTTTGCCTTATCAAAGATACAGATGGTTACCAGGTACTAGAACTGTAATAACAATACCCTCACAGTCACACTCTTAGTGCCTTTTCCAAATTCTGCTCCTTTATTTCAATCTCACACATTCGTACATGCAGGCATTCACACATACACACACACACATGCGCGCGCATGAATGCATGCATGCACAAGAGAGAGACAGAGACAGAGAGACGTTGCTAGACGAAAGTTCTCTTCACTATGAATACATATATATACAAGTCCCGTATTGTCAATACAGACCGAGTGGTACGCCTAACACTGGCTTGAAAAGGATGCCCACGCCCTCTCCCCATAGTTTTTTTAAAATTTTCTATCTCCCCATAGTTTTTTTTTTTTTTAAAGCAAGAATCTTCGGATCAAGTCTGCCAATAACTGAATAAGCTGCAAATTTTAAAGTAAAGTCAACTAAATCGACCACATTGAGCGGTGGAAAGTATGCAAAGTGCTGGCATTTCTGACTTGCCTTATCAACTGGATTCGTTTCTGTATGCATTCTGCAGGAAATCCTTGGGATAATCTCCTCAAGTAAAGAATAGATTTGGCTACAGATTTTATTGTTTTTCCATTCTGACACGGGACTGTATCACTGACTGCCCTTTTGTAAACTGTGCATGGGCACAGGAGAAACAATAGGCCTTGCTATTCACAGCGCAGCTGTGCTACAATTGAAAAAATCTTGTAGAGAAGGACTGTAGCACAATAAACAGAAAACTGGGGGTTTTGTCTTTTTTTTTTAACTCAGGGTCGCAGTTCCATAGTTAAACATCACTTTCCGAACAAATTACGGACATACCATAGGGGTAGGTAGTCCTCCTCATGTAAAAAATAATGTGAAAGCAAAGTCAATATGCACTTCCAATGGAGGCAAATTACCTCCCTTGGCAAAATACATGGCACGACATGAATAGCAGACAACAGGCATTCTATCAGCGATAATACGATCTTTGGACACCAGTCTTGCTTTCATTTCTCACAAGTTTTATTTTGTATATTTGTTTAATCTATATTTCAACAGAAACTCTCATTCATGGTTCCCAGTTTTAGGGTTTTTTAGGGGCTCCAGGGCCATATATATCATTTTTAGGGCTTTTTAGGGGCCTTATTTTGGATCTTCAAAAATCAGGGCCTTTTAGGGCTTTTTAAGATTTGTACGAACCCTGTTATACTAGCAAACACCATCAGCAGACTCTGCCAGAGTGAAAACACCACACCTTGTTTCTTTATACTAGCAAACACCATCAGCAGACTCTGCCAGAGTGAAAACACCACACCTTGTTTCTTTATACTAGCAAACACCATCAGCAGACTCTGCCAGAGTGAAAACATCACACCATGTTTCTCTACAGCAAACACCATCAGCAGACTGTATGACACTATAGCCAAGTGGCCAAGTCTGTTCAACTTCAATCCCATGGGTCCATGCAGTCGTGGGTTCGAATCCCGGCAGAGTCTGGTGAATTAACTCTCCTACTACCATCGGCGGGTTGACCCGCCCTCTTACTACTTGGTCCGCGAAGCCGCGGGCGGGTGTGCCCGCCGAATACCTGGGGACACCCAGTGTCTCCCTTTGCGCTATTTATATACCATGGTCTCACACCCCTTATCGCTTTAGACATGCGCAGTGAGCTCCCAGATAGTGTAGCTGCCGCCATTTGCAATTTTCGCTTCAGTTGATCGATTTTGGTGCCGATTTTTTCGATTTTACGGCGATGTCATCGAGTAACAATTTTTGGAGGGAGCTGCATCAATATGGCGACTGCTTCAACGAACTTTTTGGAGGATTTTCTGTGAAAATAATGGCAGAATCTGAACTTATGTGGACTGAAATGGACTTAGAAGCTGAACAGAGGATTCAAGAGTTGCAGAGTGGAATCGATGTGCTGTGTTTATTGGCGATTCGAGTGATGAAGATGACTATGACAGTGGTGTAAACAACGATCCTGCCGAGGGGGGCATATGACTGTGACTGGCTTAAAATGAAAGAATTTCGTGAAAATTGTGGCTCCAGAAACTTGCAAAACGATGCTAGTGACTCGTGGGTAGTATGATGGGTTTTTTTCTTGTTTTTCACTGACGAAGTGCAAAATAAAATTGGAACAAACCGTGACCTGATTTCAATGGCTGTTTGTTCGTCAGCCTGTATGCTTGTTTGTGAGTGTGATTGCATGTTATTCTAATATTATCTGAACATTATTACTTATTTTGCATGTTTGATTTTATTTCACTTCATCTTTACAATTCTTTACCTCTTGAAATAGTCATATTTTCAAAATTATTGCATAACCACCGTAGCCAACAACAACCGCAACATCATCGCCATCAGCATTCCACAACAACAAGTCACACAAGAGTCAAACGAAGAAATATTGAATTTTTATTCACAACTTAACAAGTACAGAAAGTTTCATGTAGATCTGTCTTTATTTCGATTTTTTATTATTTTTTAAAGTCAGTAGGTGTGAAACTGAAAGACACTGCAGAAAATACTTGGTATACAGTGGTAAGTAAGAGAAACGGAACGCGGTAGTAGAAGAGTTAAGGAACTGGGATTTTTACAATCTCGCAGGTCAACTTCAAGTGTAGACCTGCCAGTGCCTTATTTCCTTTCGAGTACATGTGTATGCTGAAGATCAAATATGCACCTTAAAGATTGCACGTTAAAGATCCCTGTAATTCATGTCAGCGTTCAGTGGGTTAAGGAAACACGAACATGTCCAGCATACTACATCCCAGAAGCTGGAAAGCAGCGACCTTCATGGTGGGCACAAACAATCGTATTCGCAAAATCTCACCATCTGTGAACCTCGGAGCTCTAGCAAAAGAATAAAATAACAACAACAACACACAGGTTTCTTTATAGAAACACCATCACAAGACTCTGTGTGTGAATCACATGTTTATAGAAAACACCATCACTGGACTCACCATCATATTCTATTTATGACTTAAACCTCAAAGAGCACTTTCCCACTTTAAAAAAACACACCAAACAACAGGATTATGACAGCAAATTCCACGCCTTTCCCACTTTACGATAAAACAACACACATAAATTAAACAACATTATGACCGCAAACTCCAAACCTTCCCCACCACACTGCAACAACAAAACACACACAAAAAACAGGCAAAAAAAATAAAATAAAATAAATAAATAAATGGAATTCATATAGCGCTAAATCTTGCAAAAACAAAGATAAATAAATAAAATCAATGGAATTTATATAGCACTAAATCTTGCTAAAAACAAATCAAAGCGCTTTAAAACCACAACCTGAACAGACTTTTTGTCGAGAACACCAACACCACTAACAACAACACCACCAACAGTGGAGGCATCATGACTGTACCGTACCTGCATGACGGAGAGCGTCTCCGACTGCTGCATCTTGCTGAGGACGCTGCGCAGGATGAGGTCCACGTTGTCCCCCATGGAGGGCCCGCAGCGCCCGATGACCACCGCCACCAGGCGACCCACGAACGTGGCCGTGTACTCCGACCTCTTGGGGTCCAGCATTCTGTTGATGACTTGCACCAGGTAGTGCACCCCGTTATTGCCTGTGGGGTGGGGTGGAGGGGAGGAGAGGAGAACAAGAACAAGAACAAGAATAGAATAGAATAGAACAGAACTGCCGCTGACTGTCAATAGTGGCTGAGATGTCTTCTCATGTTTGGTTTGATGCTGAGGCAAAGCCAAGGACCGTAAAAAAATTAAAAATTAAAAAAAGACAACCCCCCCCCCAAAAAAAACAACCAACAAACCATAAAACCAAACCAAAAAAAAACCCTACCCAAAACAACAACCCAAAAACCCAGAACTTTCTAGATTTTACAAACTGTACACATGGTGGTTGTGATGTTAAAACTTACTAGCCATGGACATTATTTTTAAAAAAACAACAACACACACAAAACAACAACAAAACCCAACACAACCTATAGTGAACAAGCTGGCAATGTTATGGAACTCCACAAGCAAAACAAGGAACCACACAAACATGTTTTTCAAAGTCTTAAAAAACAACAACATACACAAAAAAAACCCACTGAACAAAAGGGAAGGGGTGGGGGGTGGGGGTGTAATCCGAAGATGAAATATGTAGGAATCCTGTCATTCTACCTAATGAAATTGAGTACTGGTTTTTTAATGTTATGGCCAGTAACTGTTCAAACCTGGCTGAAAGAACCTTTTTTTCCATACCACACTAGGTCAAGGCTAGCAGACACAACCACATTTTCTATAGCTAAATTTGAAATAGCTCCACTAAGAAGTGATTTTTCTTCCTTTGTCTTAAAGATCTGACCTAAATTACCACAAATTTTCATCTTAACTAAACTGGTCTCTTGTTAAAAACAAAAAAAAAGGTGCAAATTCTCAGCAATAAAATCTGTCTACTCATCAAGCTAGGGTTATGAAACTAACGCAGGGTTTAACTCAACTCTTGGAGAACAAACGTAGAACAGCGAAACATGCAGACATACATGACGATCTCCACTGAACACGTCAAGACTGACCAAACGACCACAGACAAAGTGTGGACACACACTACTATGAGTGAGCGTGACTTACCAAAGTCATCCCTGATGGCCACCAGCTGTTCACTGGCCACTGAAGCAAAGGCTCGTAAACACTCCCCTCCACTCTGTTGACACAACACCACCATTCACACACCACATCAGCACAGATCCAAACCAAAGACTCCCCGAAGTCGGAAAGCAGCTACCTTAATAGTGGGTAAAAACTGCTTGCATATACGCAAAATCTCACCAATGGACATCAGAACTCTATCCCAAGGAATGAAAAAAAAAAAAAAACCAACAAAAAACCCCAAGTCAAGGACCCCCCTTCATTCCGAAGAACTTCCACAAGCCCTTCCAAGCCAAATTTTTTGGTCATAACTTTTGTTTCAGTGTCATTCTGATAGGGAAACAAATACAGTTGCAGGCAGGAAAAAGGAAAAAAAAGGGTGGTGTGCTCTTGTGGCGACGCGCTCTCCCCGGGGAAAGCAGCCCGAATTTCACGCAGAGAAATCTGCCGTGACTTTAAGTGGTATAAATAAATAAATAAATGTCCGCTTACAGAACCAAAGAGTGAATCAGAATGCTCGTCATCAATTTCTGACTTCTTTTACACATAGTCTTTAATACAGCCGCACCTTTTTTTCCTCTTTTTTTCTTTTAAGTTCATACTGTAGCTAATACTTCAGTCAGCTCTGCAGTATTTCTTGAAGTATAAACTGCCATTTGCTGAGAATTCCTTGGCTGGGTAAGAACCACTCTACTTTCAGTATCTGCACTTTTAAAACAAAAAACCCCAAACAAATGTGATACTGTGTACACCTTAGACAACTAAGGCATCTGTTTCTCCCAGTGCTTTCTGGGGTAGTACTAAAAACTGCAATGATGTCGATTAGGTAGTGCTGAATAACAACATCCACCCCCCCCCCCCCTCCTCATTCCTCGGCAAGAGCTCCGAGGTTCACCAAAGGTGAGATTTTGCGTATGCCAGATTTCCCCTCCCACAGCAATGGTAAGTGCATTACAACTTCAGGAATGAATAAGGACATGAATTCCATAAGAAAAACAGAAACGGACAGAAACTACTTCACTAAAAGTATGCCAGACCATACCCCCCCCCAAGCATGAAGCAGCACACGGTTTACTGACCTGCATGGTGGCACTGTCGTCGGTCTTCATTATGCAGTGGACGGCGGGCAGGAAGGTGGACATGAGGCCCTCTGACAAGGGCACAGGACTGGCCCTCACCACCGTGCCCAGGAGATCTAGAGCGACCTGCAGCACATACCTCTGCTGCTGCCATTTTACTTACATTAAAGCAAACGCTTTGAGGACACAGCAGTACATGAAACAAGCGCAGGTCACCAGTCATACTTTTTCATCATGAAATAATAGTAAGTCCTTCGGATGAGACTGTAAACCAAGAACACATGAAGAACATCTTGTGCACAAGTTAAAACCATTTCCGCTTTCAGACGCCTCCCCCCCCGCTTTCGGAAGAGTTGGCCATTGTGTGCCAGTGGGAACGAATGACAAATTTACAAAACAGCATACACACACAGAGACTGAATGTAAAAAAAAGCAAAGGAGTGCTTTTTCTATTATCCTTGAAAAAAAAGAATAAAATAAAAGGAATACATAAATATGATTTATCATCAAAGATTCAGAAAAAAAAAAAAATCTTTTTTTTTTAATCCCCAAAAATTTGTTTGGCCAGTAGAGTCACTTCAGTTTGACCAACAATGAATGCACAGGCCATATTCATTCTGACTGTCTCAAATACTTCAAAATATATCTAACATAGTTTACAACCAGCTTCACGTTTTGGTGAATGGTCAGAGCAAACATATACATGGAATATGAACAGTAAGTGTACCTCACATTTCACGATGAGTTGTGTGTGATATGCTATTACTTCCTCAATTATTTGGGCCTTAGTTCTTCACAGAAGCACAGGTGAATTTGTTGTCATGAGTTCTGTAAATGGCTGTCCATTCTTATTATAAGAATATGTTGTCACGCAACTGCAGTACAGGGGTGACTCTTACAGCTGGTGGCCCTTCAGCCACCCAACACTGTTGATATCTCTCTGTGGACAGTTGGCCCAGGAGATGTGTGACAGTGTGCAGGGTTGTGACAGTGCACAGTGAGATCACGATGGGTCACATGCAACAACAAGCACCAGCACAGGGATGTCTCTCAAGATGGGGAAGCAAACCCCCTTCCCCACCAAATCTGGCGATATTTCTCTCATTATCACACTTCACCTGTCTGTATCACCGAGTTTGGCGTTAGCTGCCACACCCATTATCACAACACACACTAAAAACATGTCCTCATCATAAGAATCCACAAACCAGGCCACACTTTTACAAATCACACAAAAATCCACAAACCATGTCACACACTTCCACAAAAATCCACAAACCATGTCACACACTTCCACAAACCACACCAAAATCCACAAACCATGTCACACACTTCCACAAACCACACCAAAATCCACAAACCATGTCACACACTTCCACAAACCACACCAAAATCCACAAACCAGGCCACACACTTCCCACAAATCACACAAAAAATCCACAAACCAGGCCACACACGCTCCTCCAAGAACAACAACAAACAACACAACAAAAACACACAAAAGAAAGCTCTGAGTAAGAACTGACTGATGTGAGTCCCGGGGAGACTTTTTCTGCGGGGGCAGTGAGGATGCTGGTGAGGGTGGGCAGGATCCTGCCCTGGATGGCCATGGTGCAGGCAGGGTTCACCACCAGCTCCTTCACCACGTCCTGCACCAGCGACACCAGGAACGGATCTGTCACGACACACAGACAGACAACACAGACAATCAAATCTCTACTATAATAACCACCTCTGCTGCATCCCAGGTGTAAAAATGCCGCTACCTTTATGGCAGGCTGCACATGCAATACCTCACCACTGACTAACCTCCAATTTCTAGCTGAGGAACAACCCCCCCCCCCCCCCCCCCCCCCCCCCTTGCCTTCCCTACATCTTTGCCACAATCCGTAATGCCACATTAAACTGTTGCAAATTCTTCAGTTTAACAATCAAAGGCACATCTAGTCTTAGCCCCCAAAACATCCTTGCTTTGATTTGTTGCTTTACAAGATTCAGCGCTATATAAATTCCATACATTATTATTAAAAGAACCTGATTTTTGGAAGTTTGACGAATAATCCAGTAGAACGAAGTAAACCCCCACCCCACACACACTTCAGATAAAGAAATTTATTTGAGTATCTTTATGCTGCTGGTTTCTTCCACTTGGCTTAATCAAAGCGCATTGGATATTTCAATGTGTGCTTTTACAGAGACATTTTTGGAGATACTCCGAGAGACATGCTGGCAAGCAGGATGTTTCTGTTTTGTTTTCACATCCACTGCCAGCAAGTTCCACATGCCCCTTTGGTCCAGAAAATTTCATGAGAATGTTGAATCTTTGGTGCTGTTTTAACCCAGTGGGGAAGATTACTACCACACGACTGATTTGTTGCCAGTCCATAAGAACACAAAAAAACACCTCAGGCGAACCATGCACAGCCTGACAGAAAATCTTCAGTTCTGTGCTGTCAGCAAGATTATACTTGTTAACATTCTTTTCTTCCTATATAGCAATAATATAGCCACCAGAATTACAGAAACTGCACGCAAATCACATATAAAGTTTTCTTCTTTTTTTCTCTTCTTGACAAATAGTCAATTAAATGAAAACACACTATCTCTGAAGTTGGAATGCAGCTACCTTCATGGCGGGCAAAAAAAGGTAACAAACGCAAAATCTCCCCTTTGGTTAATCTCAGACCTCTAGTTGAGGAACGATTAAAAGAAGAAAACACAATCATTCTCAAGAGACCAAGTAACAATTTCATCACTACCACCTTTACAACACCTATCACCACAGCTGCCATGTGCAACAAGAAACGTGTCTTTTCACAGTCTCTTACCCCCAGCATGTCGAAGATATATTGCCACTGAGAGAGGACCAATTTTGTTTTCGTGTGCTGCAGTGAACTGTGGATCCACCTGTAAGAGGAAAAGAGATTTTTTAAACCAAACCCTCGAATGAAGCAAACGGCTCGCTTGTATGCTGCTTAGTAACAAATATCACAGAGATTTCTTCTTCAAAAACAAAAATAATTATATAACTATACAGCTCTATATATAACTGCCCAAACTAGTTTACTTTTCCCAAGGAAGGTCAACTTAGGTGTTTTGGCTTTGGTTTGTGTGTGTGTGTGTTCTTTGTTATTTATGGCTTTTTCCCCCTCCCTACACTGGCTTTAAAACATTTATATGATCCGTAAACATTTCTGAATAAAAATGACAATCCAATGCTTTTCTAACATTATGTGCAAAAATCTGAGATACCCCAAATAGCTAATAACATTGAAGGCAAGCTTACTGAAATTACATATATAAAACAATTTACATGTTACTGCATTCTGATCAGCAACATGGGATGGAAGTACTCACCACAGTTACCCCCCCCCCAAAATGATAAAACTCTATAACTGAGACAAATTCAACACCTAAACTTCCATATCCCCATCACAGAAAAAAACCCCACCCCATCCCAAAACGAAACAACTCTACAGACAGCTAACCTTGACATACCCCCTTTTACCTGTGACCACTCCGAGAACCAAATGACCACATAACCATGAAATAAGCCATTCCTGTCAAAAAGCTCAGGAGGCACCATGGTCGAGTGGTTTAGGCGGTCAACTCGTGATCCAGAGGTCGCGGGTTCGATCCCCGCTCGACTCGGTGTTGTGTCCTTGGGAAAGACACTTTACTCCTATTTTCCTCACTCCACCCAGGTGTACAAGTGGGTACCAGCTCTGCTGGGGAAGTATCTGGCGAAAGACTAGCGTCCTGTCACAGGGGTGGTGAAAAACCATCAGTTCGCTTAACGCTATAGAAACCGGGATAAGCTCCGGCTCTATGGGCCTTCTGGCTTGAAAGAACATACTTTGTCAAAAAGCTCACTCAACTACTGACAGTGTAACTCTAGTCTTGCCACCCCCCCATCCAACCCAGTGCCTCACCGTGACCACCAGGGACAGGGTCTCCAGACAGAGGCCCAGGACTTCGGAGGAGAACTGGGTTGCTACAGTGACCAGGCCTTCCAGAATGTTGTCCAGGTAGGGGGCCATCAGCTGGATGTTGCCCGTGTCCTTTAAGTGTTTGCAGAAGCCAAACACCGCCCGCACCGCCCCGATCCGCACACTGGGGTGCTGGGTGGGGTGGAGGCCCCCCACCGTGGCCTGCTGAAACCTGGTTCCATGGGAAAAACAGCAGGAGTGTTTGCGATCATGTGTGTGTGAAGTGCTGAAAGTGTACCACAGCTTTAATGTGACGGTTAAATTTGGTGGCCATAAAAAACAGCAGGAGTGCTTGTGATCATGTGTGTGTGAAATGCTGAAAGTGTACCACAGCTTTAATGTGATGTTTAAATTTGGTGGCCATAAAAAACAGCAGGAGTGCTTGTGATCATGTGTGTGTGAAATGCTGAAAGTGTACCACAGCTTTAATGTGATGTTTAAATTTGGTGGCCATAAAAAACAGCAGGAGTGCTTGTGATCATGTGTGTGTGAAATGCTGAAAGTGTACCACAGCTTTAATGTGACGGTTAAATTTGGTGGCCATAAAAAACAGCAGGAGTGCTTGTGATCATGTGTGTGTGAAATGCTGAAAGTGTACCACAGCTTTAATGTGATGTTTAAATTTGGTGGCCATAAAAAACAGCAGGAGTGCTTGTGATCATGTGTGTGTGAAATGCTGAAAGTGTACCACAGCTTTAATGTGATGTTTAAATTTGGTGGCCATAAAAAACAGCAGGAGTGCTTGTGATCATGTGTGTGTGAAATGCTGAAAGTGTACCACAGCTTTAATGTGATGTTTAAATTTGGTGGCCATAAAAAACAGCAGGAGTGCTTGTGATCATGTGTGTGTGAAATGCTGAAAGTGTACCACAGCTTTAATGTGATGTTAAAATTTGGTGGCCATAATTAACAGCTATACAGCAGTGTCTCTTTGTGTGTGTAAAATGTTTTCAGCATATAATAGTAATAATATATGGAATTTATATAGCACTGAATCTTGTAAAGCAACAAATCAAAGTGCTCATACGGATGAGGCAGATGAATTATGTAGCTATATTAACATCTGAAGATAGGGCATCTTATTCAGTATGCACATGACCTGACATTAAAAAATAAACAATGAGAAAGTAGCTAACGTCAACAACAACAAAAAAGGACTTGATTGGATTTGACTCTCTGCTTCTGGCTTGTTGCACAGACTCCATACACTGTTAACAAATAAATTCTGACCAATTACAACAATTTCCTTGTCAGCCCCAAATTCTTATTCTATCTTTTTACATGCAACAGGACTTAGTTGTTATCAGTGCGCTTTCAGACTGGTCACATACAGCACAAGAAGCTGGAGGTTATGCAAGCAGATCCAGCTTTGAATAAAGAATCAGAAATGCTCAACCATCTACCAGACAGTAACCATGCTGTGTGATTCAAAGGAAAACACAGGTCTACAAAACTGCTGGACACAGCTCATCTCCATACCACCCAATAAGGGACAGTTGACAAGGGCTTGAAGCTTACAGATGTGAGCAACTTTTTTAACTATAACAGCAGGTAAGAATGTTCACTGTCCATCCTGACGTTACAGGGGAGGAAAAGACAGGAGGACTGGGGGAGGTGTAGGCCTACCTGGTGATCAGGTCTGTATCCATGGCCTTGGTGTAGCAGCTGGCCGTCCACAGGCAGCGACCCACCAGGAATGGTGACACTGGCCACAGAAACAGTCTTCTCTCCACAACACGGACACCATGTACCACATGCTCTATCCTCACATGTCATGCTGTTCTTTTGGGGTTTCTACTTTAATCACAGAACTTGGTGTGGTCAATACTGGCACAACCACTTTACTGTAAATTCAATAACAACAACAAAATTTAAAACATTTTGTGAGAGAAAAAAATGGTGAGATAATTAGCTAGGTTTCTTCTGTAGTATATAACAATAAAAAAGGAGCCAAATGTTTAAAGTATCACCCCCCCTCCCCCCCAAGGAAATGATTACAAGCCTTTCTTTCTTACTATCTGCAGTAATTCAGTTCTCAGAAAAATTTAGTGCAATTCCATTTCCTATCTATATCAAGGAAACAAATAAAGGTTTAAGATATTGGCTCTAGTAATACTAAAATCTGCATACCAGGTTTACTAACTCAGTTCAACAGCCCAAGAAATCTTTACTCCACAAAACAAGAACCAATCCACATTCCATAAGATTTCAAAGCAATACATGAAGCGATCAGCTTGAACATACCTGAAAGATTCATATCCTCCAAGACGACGGTCTGCAGGAATCCGGGCAGGTCAAACTGCACTTTGCTTTGCTGCAGCGACTCCACGATCATCTGCTGCACGGAGCCCATGGCCAGCATACACGACTCGTGCAGCTTCCACCTGCGTCCACACACATACAACTTTTTTCTACAGCCTTGAAAATACACCTTGAATAAAATGACATAATCAATAATATGTGATCAGAGACTGAAGAATTGGCTGAAAAAAAACCCACCAACAACCCCACCCAAAACCACTGACATTTCCCCCATTCATAGAAAGGATCTGGTCCAAATTGACTGGAGAAAACACCATATGTGTGTGTGTGTGTGTGTGTGTGCGCACGCGCGTATGCATATGTGTGTGAGAGAGACTTCTTACCTATCCTGTTTGAGACTGAACCTGACCTACCAGTTCTCAACAAATAAATGCTTCAGACATTGTGGTCATGTAACCTTGAACAAAACAGTCAATGTCTAATAAGCTGCCCCCCTCTCCCCTGGTCACATATAAAGGATGTCTGTCCTGGCTTCAGTCTTGCTACAGCTCATTCAGCAGACATCCAAGATACTACTGTTTATGGACAGGCATTCAATCTTGACTGGAAAACTTTCTTTTCTTTTTTTTTTTGTTCCTCAGCTAGATCTCCAAGGTTTACCAATGACATTTTTGCGTATGCAACCGTTCCACCCCCCACCAGGTAGCTGCATTCTGACTTCAGGGATGATGTCTAAACACATCTGTATGCAATCGATTTAAAAATTTTGTCATCTTTTCCAACCAGCAAGAAATTACCTACTTTTCCAAAAGGCGGAACAGGTTTTTAACGAGTGCGCAAAATGTTCTGAGCACATTTGCACACAGGGCCTTTGTCTATAATCTCATCCAAAGACCTTGACATTCAGTTCGATTTTCCTGTCAAACTTAGAAGACAGGGCAAGGCTGAGGAATCGAACCCAGAACCTCATGCTCTACTTGTTAAGCCAGGTGAACATAAATCCTGCCACCTTCCTTCTTGTACACTACATAAAACACACACATTGGGTTAAAAAAAAAAAAAGCAAAAAAAAATAGCAAAGACACAAACACAAATTTCACTGACAGCTTCACCCCCACCCAAAAGAAACTCCACACAAACATTTTTTAACCCTAGTAGCGCTAAATAAACAGCAACAAGCCTCACTTCTATTGGCTGAATTAACATTGGCTAGCATTGTTTTGGAGCATGGTGGGCTCAAACAACCCTTGATATTGATATATAAAACTGAATTAAATGTGTTAAGCTATAGATCACTGGAAAGAAGAGATAATATGCTTTTAAATGAGTATAATTTTATAATAGTGTGTATTGTTTATGATTATGTAAAAAAAAATCCAAAAAAAAAAATCATGTTCGCACTACCGATCACTGTTCCACTGTCAGGGCCCCGGATCGATTTTAACACGATAAGCAAAGTTCTTGCGGTGCATAAATGTCATGATTAGGTAAACACTATTTCTTGACATTAGTTTTAAAAAAATAAGGAGTTTGTATCGCTTTATCGGTCACCAAATACTCGGAAAAGTTCAGCGACAGGATCGACGCCATCGCGACCGTCATGGCGGAATGTGCAAAGTGGTGGCTTTCTATGACAAAAATACAAAGATCGCTTGATTTCATGTGATGCAAAGTACTCAGCAGCATAGCGATTTGACTCAACAACAGTTATTTCGAAGCCTCGTTGCGTCAAAATAAAGTAAAACAATCTGTGACGTCGAAATCGCCGAGTAGCGAAAAAGTCCATCCAGCAAAACTAGCACCGCTCGATTCAGTCCGATCGCGATCGATTTTTACCAAGTTTTTCAAAAATATTCCACAATCCTTACCTCATCGTCTCTCTCATTGTTTATTTCAACCAAATCCAGCCTCTAAAACTCCTCCTCGCTGTCAATTTTGTAAAAAAGCTCGAAAAACGCTTGAAGAAATTCTAGTGCAAACGCTGGCCGCCATTTTTGTTGAAGACGATCTCGGCTGGTCCGAAAAAAAAATTAAAATACACTCTTAACCAATCAGATTCTTCGTTGCTTGTGTGTGTCAAACGACCTTCACCCCTTTCTGCGGGCCTACAACGGCCTTAACATTCATTGGCTGACCTTTGAAAGCGAAAGTAAGCTTTCAACTATGACTACCCACGTCATCCCGGAATATTCCGGGATCCGCCACACAGCCTAGACCCGCCTTTCCCGGAATATTCCGGGAACCGCGCCACTAGGGTTAACAAACAAAAAACCAAGGACAGACGGCGCCAGCCCACTGACCAGAATTCGTTGCCAGCGTTTCTGGCAGCAGCTGACTCCTGCAGATGGCGGGTGATGGAGGCGCACACTGCTGGAGCACATTCCTTCTGGAACTCGCTGCACAGCGCCTGAAACCAGCCCCACGGTTAGCACACTGTAGAAGGCTTCAATGTAACAACGTCTGTTAGGCTTCAACGTAACAACGTCTGTTAGGCTTCAACGTAACAACGTCTGTTAGGCTTCAACGTCACGTCTCTTAGGCTTCAAGGTAACAACGTCTCTTAGGCTTCAGTGTAACAGTGTCTGTTAGGCTTCAGTGTAACAGTGTCTGTTAGGCTTCAATGTAACAACGTATGTTAGGCTTCAATGTAACAACGTCTGTTAGGCTTCAACGTAACAACGACTGTTAGGCTTCAACGTAACAAGGACTGTTAGGCTTCAACGTAACAACGTCTGTTAGGCTTCAATGTAACGTCTGTTAGGCTTCAATGTAACAACGTCTGTTAGGCTTCAATGTAACAACCTCTGTTCACATCAATGATGTTTTGGTGCGTTTTTTAAAAAGAGGATTATCAGGTCATAGCCATTCTCACACAGAAGTTATGACAGCATGAGAGGGTGTGAGAAAGATTGGAGCTATGAAGCAAAATAGTGTGTGTGTTCATGATGTGCGTGCGTGCGTTTATTCGCATGTGTGTGTTTATGTGTGTGTGTGTCGCATGTGTGTGTTCATGTGCGTGTTAATGTGTGTGTGTGTGTTCATGTGCGTGTGTGTGTTCATGTGTGCGCATGTGCATGTGTGTCTGTATATTTGTGTATTCGTGTGTGTGTGTGTGTGTATGTGTTCGTGGGTATGTGTATGAGTGTGTATGTGCATGTGTCTGCATGCACATACATTTCCATGCATGTGTGTAAGTGAGATTCTTTGGCACATGTGTGCACGAGACTGTCTGTCACATTCATACACACATACATACAAAACTAGAATCATAACACACCAGGAGCAGGTCTTGAGCAGAGATACGGACGGAATAGGAAAAGCTGTCTTCGTCTTCATCTTCCACAAACTGATCCGGGTTGTTGGACCACAGTCGGATCTGTACAACACACACACACACCAAACCATAATGGTATACAATAACAAAAGATCATGTAATGAGCAGGGAAAGTGACCAAGACTAAGCTGACTTCTCCCTCAACTCCTTGAGGAGTCGTTGGGGCACTGCACTGAAGTTTTCAGGCCGTGTGTCACAGGGCAAGTTGAACCTGAGGAAGCCCGTCCCTCTCCGGGTAGAAGGGATGGCAGATACTGGATATGTCCGTGTCATTTCTTGTTTGTGTGTGGTTTTTTCGGGGGAGGGGGGGATTGGGGTGTATGCTTGTGGCATCTTATACACCTGACCACTAATTCTAAGCCTACTCTTCTATGAATGGTGGCTGGAGTTTTAACTTTGGTACAAGATGTTCTCCAGATGTTTGCACATGGGATAAGATAAGACTAGTTTATGGTGGACTTTACAGGGGGTATTTATTCCCTGTGCTTCCATTGACAAACTTTGAAATCACACACCCCTCCATCTTTCTGCTCGTTTGTGTCTGGGTGCAAACTAGCACTGCACTCTTCTCTATAAGAAAAATATAAGTCGAATGTCATTTGAACTTGGACTCACACACACCCACACATAAGTGCATACAGAGGAGTCTGTTTCTTATCATGACCAGCCGGCCACAAAACTATTATAAAACCTAATCAGACCCAAGAAGAAGAAAAAACCCCAGAGAAATATAGTCTAGCCCCAGAAAGATGCATCCAGTGTGCAATCAAATTTTATCTGACCATAGTGCTCAATACTCTTCTGAACAAACATTCCCTGAAACCTTGTACTACATAACTTCCACCAAGCTCTCACATCACAGAATTAAACACCTAAAATCTACACCAACCCCAAAAAGATAGCGCAAAAAACAACAACACCCAAAACAAATGGCAGATGAAAAGAATCAAAGACTAAGATGGGACAACTTCCTCAATGATAAAACAAGAAGATGAAGAAGAGAGCAAAGAGAAATGAGTAGTGAAACAAGATAAACAAAAAAATAATGGCATGCATGAATTTTGTTCCTTTATTGCTGGCAGTTAAGATTGTTGAACATGCAAAAGAAAAACAATTCACTTCACCACAATCCCCCATATTTTTAATGTAGGTAAACTGAATATCTAATCTTAAATTAAAAAAAAAAAAATGAATACCTAAAAAAACATAGCAAACATCCAATATGAACAAGAGAATCATTATACAGAAAAGTAAAAAATTCCAACTTTCCATCAAACTGCACAATTAAAAAAAAAAAAGGTAACAAAACATTTACAATGAGACGCTCAGATGAATCAAGTACAATGAGAAAAATCGTGGTCTGTCTGGTTTTTGTGTCCATGTGACGGTTTGTTGGTCATGAAAAAAACACACACAGTGTTAGTTTACCTGATCCTCAGTCATCTGCATGTAGAGGATAACGTAGTATATGATCTGGTCGATGGTGCCCTTGATGGTACGTCGGAAGCGCGATATATCAATGAGGGCGTGCACAAACTCAAACACACTGTACACCAGGTTTTCAAAGCCTATCACTTCCCCTGCACAACAAAACCAACCAAAACATAACAGTCTGGGTCTGAACGTGGCCACAGTCACTGCACAAAGCTATTTTCACATTGACCACAAGGTACTGAGGACTACAGAACACAAACAAATAAATTTCCACACGAGTGAATAATACAACAGGTTTCCAAGTCTAATGGGACATAGCCTTGGATGACAGCGTTCAAATTTATATATCACATCCTGCATCAATCTAAATGCAGACCTGCCAGTTCCTATATATTCTCTCTGTGTGTATACCCATACAAAGAGTTTAATATGCAAACTCACTCACTCTGTTCAACATTCTCTATTTGGGAATCTTCGTCACATAATTTTTTTCTCCCCACATTACATCCTGAAGAATACAAACAAAAGAACAGTTGCCAAAGTGAAGCTCTAGAACTCGCAAACAACATACATAAACAAGAAAACAGGGCGACACATTCTCCCCCTGGACATACATGACAATGCTCTCTCTCTACAAAAACCAAAGATGCACTCTCCCCAGCAAGACCCATGATGCACTCCCCTAAAATGAATTATGCACTATCCCCAGAAAGACCAGTGATACACTCCCCTGAAAGACCAGTGATACACTCCCCTGAAAGACCAACGATGCACTACCCTCAGAACGATCAATGATGCTTTCTCCTCAGAAAGACCAACGATGCACTACCCTCAGAAAGACCAACGATGCTTTCTCCTCAGAAAGACCAACGATGCACTACGCTCAGAACGATCAACGATACACTACCCTCAGAAAGACCAACGATGCACTACGCTCAGAAAGACCAACGATACACTACCCTCAGAAAGACCAATGATGCTTTCTCCTCAGAAAGACCAACGATGCACTACGCTCAGAAAGACCAACGATGCTTTCTCCTCAGAAAGACCAACGATGCACTACGCTCAGAAAGACCAACGATACACTACCCTCAGAAAGACCAATGATGCACTACCCTCAGAAAGACCAACGATGCACTACGCTCAGAAAGACCATCGATACACTACCCTCAGAAAGACCAATGATGCACTACCCTCAGAAAGACCAACGATGCACTACGCTCAGAAAGACCATCGATACACTACCCTCAGAAAGACCAATGATGCACTACCCTCAGAAAGACCAATGATGCACTACCCTCAGAAAGACCAACGATGCACTACGCTCAGAAAGACCAACGATACACTACCCTCAGAAAGACCAACGATGCACTACCCTCAGAAAGACCAATGATGCACTACCCTCAGAAAGACCAACGATGCACTACCCTCAGAAAGACCAACGATGCACTACCCTCAGAAAGACCAACGATGCACTACCCTCAGAAAGACTAACGATGCACTACCCTCAGAAAGACCAACGATGCACTACCCTCAGAAAGACCAACAATGCACTACCCTCAGAAAGACAAACGATGCACTCTCCCCAGAAAGACCAACGATGCACTCTCCCCAGAAAGACACAGTGAAGCACTCTCCCTAGGAAGATCCAATGATGCACTCTCCCCAGAAAGACCAATGACAGTACTCTCTTCCACAAGACCAGCTCAACTTTGGCACATTGAAATCTTATCTGACTGTATAATCATACACACACCACACCACACAATACATTACAAAATAAAAAGGCTGGACATGAGAAAAACTGTATGAATAAAACAAAATCTTACCATCAGAGTCCACAGGGTCATCAGCATCCTCCACATTGTTGACCACAGTACGCACATAGCTGACACACAGGTAAAGGAAATAGCTTACCATTGCATTGTATTGTATTGTGTTGTTTTGTTCTGAAGAACATGTACCACTTTCAGTCATGGCAGATTCCTCTGTGTAAAATTCAGGCTTATCTTCCCTGGGAGAGCGTATCACCACTAAAGCAGTATCATTCATTTTATAAAAATTTTAAAAATCCAGTCTCTGTGTGTGCTTTCTTTTGCCTCTACAGAGTTTTGCCAGGGGGCAACTCTCTTGTTGCAGTGAATTTTTTTCTGTTTGATAACTATGTGTTGCACATGGGACCTCGCTTTGTCTTTTCATCCAAAAGACTTTCACTCAAACCACCACCCAAGGTCTACTGGATGGGTGGGTGTCGGAGTTTGAGCTTGAATGGGGATCAAACCCACAACTTCTCGCTCTCTGGACAGGAGCGTTACCTACAGGCCATCTTTCTTCTTATCTACTTGATATTTCACACTGCACACATATCCAGCACAACTCGGTCAAGGGTCCAGGGCCCTGTGCTAAAATTTATGCACCCCTTCCTTTTTCCAAATCCAAGTGCAGTCTCTCCCCAGAAACACCAATGACGCACCCTCCCCAGAAAGACCATATATAGTTAGCTATAGTTATATAGCTATAGTTAGCACCACCTGGCCACAGACAGGATGGGATGGGATGGAATGAATTGCAGCTGAGAGTAGCTGAAAGCGGGGGGAAACTGACAGCTGTGATAGCTCTTTTCATACCCCACATGTATAGAAAAACACAAACTATTCAAACGTTAATAGGAAAAAAATACAACAAGGTACGTAACCGGACAATACAAGGCTGCCAGGCATCGAATGCTTTATCACACAAAGGCATAGGTAGGCAGGCATGTTTCAGTCCGCTGCCCGGTCGGTGCCAGAGAAAGGATACAAGTCAGCGCTCTGCGTGAAGATGTCCCAGATACAGGGCAGGATCTGTGGCAGGAACTGGGACATGGGTTTCTGGAAGCCCTTCAGGACCGTAGTCAACGCCTGTCAACACAGCACACCACAGACATGGCTTCACACTTCAACTGTCTTTTTTTTTTCTCCTTCTTCTATCAAACATTGTTTTAAAGGAGAAAAAATAAAGCATACGAATAATTACATTTTGTCCATATTTTTCTTAACTTTCTCCATCCAAACATCCCCGATCAAAACTGAACATTTTGTTTTTACCTACCTAAGATACTGTAATGACGTTACATACTGATAACGGTGACGCTGGCCCTAGACCCTTCCATTTGGCTTTCACAACAAGGTACTAAGGCTCTTCTAGGCGCGAAGAAATCTTTTGCTGACGATTTCTGTGGCAGTTAGCGTGGTCCCCCTCCCCCAAAAGAATAAGGTTGTCTACAGTCTACTAAACCCTTTTCTCAAATGGGGCTGGCTTAAACAGAGCTACTATACTACACACACTCATCTAGTGCACACACATTATATACACAAAGTCACACACACACATCAAACACAAATACAAGAGGGGCAATTACCGAGATAATCTCCCGCTTCAGGCCACTGTCCGAAGTCGGCCCATCCGGCGTTTTCAGCTCCTGTAGAAAGGCTTCCACAAACTGGGGCAGGAGAGGGAACAGCAATTCCTTCCCTGATGACTGAGACACAGAATCTTCACATCAAAGCTCTGGAAATGATCCAATATTACAGCTGTGGTAGATGTTTTAACAAATTTGGCGTATGTCATTAAAATGCACATGGGGCGATGTTTCCAGTGTGTGTGGTGTTGGTGCGCGCCTGCATTTCATCTCATCATTACCATTACACCCTAGCGGAATGTAGGCAGCAACAAAGCGCTTCCACTCTGCCTATTCTGGGCAACTAGTCAGATCCCCAGGTGCTGCCATGGCCTTATCTCACTTTCAAGTTCTTCTCCACGTTGCTTTTGGTCTTCTTTCTTCTCCTTCCTTCTGGGGTCCAGTGCAATGCTGTTCTTGTGATTGACTGTGGGTCTCTTCGAGGATGTGCCCAATCCACTTTGCACGTGTCTGGTGATGTGGTTCCCATTGTCTTCTTGCCTGCATCTCCGTAATAGGTCTTCAATTGAGATCTTCTCTGGCCAAAAGATCCGGAGAATTCTTCGCAGGCATATAGTGTGGAAGGATCGGAATTTGATAAGATCCACTTCCGTCATCCTCCAGCACTCAGAGCCGTACAGGAGCGTAGACACAACACAGCTCTATTTTATTTATTTATACCACTTTTCTCAACTGATGTTACATAAGTCAAAGGTTTACTGGTGCGCACATGAGTATTAGTGATTTTTTTTACTTGGTGGGTTTATGACTGGCTGAGGTATTGGTGATTTGTGGGTGCTTTTTATCTTATGATGGGTGCGTGCTGATGTTCGGATACTGTGTGGTGGTGGGGTTTGGGGTTTTTTGGGTGATATTTATGTTACATGTTTATTGTTTTTATGTATGACTCATGACCCAACCAAATTTCTCTGTCTCTGAGATAATAAAGTTTTTGAATTTTAATTTGTGGCTTTTTTTTTTTAAACCACAAACACAGGTCAAAGAAACTTCTGTGTAGACTGAAACAAATCATTTTATTTGTCTATAGCCCAATTAACAATATACCAATTTTTTAAAAACGTATGATTAGATCAAATTTGAGCCCTTCCGGCCCCGTGTGCAAATGTACACAGAACATCTTGTGCACAAGTTAAAATCCATTCTACTTTTTGGAGGAGTTGGCCATTGAGTGCCAGTAGGAACGGATAACAACCCCCCCCCCCCCCAAAACCCAAAAACAAACACATGAAAAAAAACAAAAAAACCCCATGCACACAGGGGTCATGTTGACACAATCCCTGAAGTCAGAATGCAGCTACCTAAATGATAGGGAAAAAATGGTTGGATATGCAAGAATCCCCATTGGTGAACCTTGGAGTTCTAAATGAGGAACGGGAAAAAACGGGGGACATTGTTTTGATAATATCATCAATGAGAAAAACAGTCAGTCAAAGCATAAAACATAAGGATGGAAGCGTGTGAAAACAGATTCTTTGATTCAAGTTTTATGGTGATGACTATTTTGGTCACTTAGTTAAACATGAGGAACAAAAATCCCATGTGATCTGGCAGAAAAGGTTTGTTGGATATGTTTTATTTTGGAAAAGATGGGGGTGGGGGGATTGCTGTTGCTGTTTGGGTTTTTTGTTTTAAAATCTAATGCTAAACTGCTTCACCAAACAGCAATGCACTCAGACAGTGAAAACACAAAGTTTGTATGCAGCTCTGTCAGACACAAACTGCACATTCATCAACTGGAGAGTACAAGGACAGTGTTCTACTTAACTACCAGGCAAAGCAGGCAGCCACATGGGGTGTACAGAGCCAATAATATTATACCTTTTTGTAGTCTTCCATGGCAGCGATCATCCCAGCAAAGATATTGAAGATGTGCACAGCTCTGGAGCGTGTTCTGACACCAAAAGTCTGTCAACACAAACACAGGGCACTATTCATCCTTATGCAAAGACGTTATCCGATAAGTCTTATCTCGGGCTGTAAAAATGACGTTGCAATTCTGAAAGATCTACACAGGGTGAAGGAAATTACCTTCCAATTGGAGGATAAGCTTCTCTGTGTATCTTTTTGTTTCTACAGCAAGATCATAGCAAGTCTAAGGTATGACACCTTAGACAGTTAATTCCCATGGGTAGTTGTGATCTTGTGTCTGCAGATCTGTGTAATGTCTTAACCACTCGGCTATAGATAGCGTCTGTCAGGTAATCTTTTGAAATCAAATTACACATTGTACCTGTGACAGAAAGTTTCTTTCCTGGTTTTCAATATTCTAAGGCAGAGTTTCTTGGCTGGTAACTTAAAAAGAAAAAAAATGCTGGTACAGCATCAGCACCCAATAATTCATCACCTACTCTCGCCCTCGCCCAACTTTCATCCATCCAATTTTAAAACAAGTAAAACTACTCTCTTTGCCTCAGCAGCACGAGGCAAAAAGAATGAGATGAAAGGCTGCAGAACAGGCAGACAGACCAGTGTCTGATTTCATCTGTGCCCTCTGCCATACAGGGACTGTCTGTCATTCCCGTGTCGGACTGGCCAGCCACACCGGACACTTCACCAGAATGAACATTTAGAGCACAACCCCATAGTCTTATGAGACTGAGGGATGCCTATGTTTTATGAAAACTACCCACTCCAGAACATCAAAGTTCAACCATAATCTGCATTTTTTATACAGTTTATCAAAACATGGCTTTGATCCATACAAGAGAATAACAACATAAACAGCAGTACAGGGTTTGCTTCCACAGTAAAATAGTAAAACACAAGGAGAAAAACCAAAGGTACAAAGGCACTCACCTCAGCTCTTACGAAAATCTTGTACAGTTCTGGCAGAACCATGGGAACCACATGGGTCATCTGCACATCAGTGATGTCTTGGGAAAATTCTGAAAACCAGCCAACAGCAACAAACTTTGTTATTACAATAAAACAACCCAACACAACAAAATTATCAAGAATAGCAACAATAGACCTGTTTAAATCTATTATGTGGCCACTAAGTCATAAGTGTAATGCTGCAAGCTGAAAGTGAAAAATGCAATCTCACAGGATGATTTTAGAGTGCCCATGATCTTAAATTAACAGTTAAGATCCTTTGGGTTTTGTTTTGTTTTAATAATTTTTTTTATAACCTGATTAAATTCTGAGTGTGTGTGTGTGTGTGTGTGTGTGTGTGTGTGTTGTGTGTGTGTGTGTGTGTGTGTGTGTGTGTGTGTGGTGTATGTGGTGTGTTTTCTTGGGTGTGTCAGTGTGTAAGCACACACATGTGCACTGAACTTGTACTTCAGGCTGGGATGACTCACCTTTGTTTCTTTCATTTTTGTTTTCATTGTTTTATCACATACACTGATCATCACTATATTATTATTATTATCAATATATGGGGAGAGTTTCATTGTTTCCATGACTGAAATTTCAAACTTTACTTTTCAGACCTGTGAAAGGATAAAATGGTGTTGCAGCTTTGTGTGGCCGTTCAGTACCCTTCTTGCTCATTGCTGAGCGGATGCTGAAGTTACTGTAGTGACAGAAGCAGAACAGTGAGCACAGCACAAAAGTGCTCCCAAATTAGAACACAGCAGCTCACAACATACGAAGCCATGATAGGACACATCGTGTTTTTTTGTTGTTGTCCTCCTGATTTTTCTATATTATAAAAATCTTCTTCATCTGTCTCATGAGGCCCTTTGTCTACACCACAATCCTGAACATGAATCATAATCGCCCATCAAATTGCTTACTTCCCTTCGATCAATATCTTTCAAGAGTATAACTACCTACAAGAGTTACATTTGTGATGGGGGTGGTACATTCCCATGTGGTAGCTGCTCAAAAGAAATTGTAACTTGGGGGATCTTTAAATAGGAATGTCAAGTAAAAAAAGCATAGCCGTCAAATGGGACCTTCTAAATAATTTGATATGTCAAAAGTGTAAAATAGTAGATCTGGAAAAGGAATAAGTGCAATTCCTTAATTTCCCTCCACAATCAGAGCAAGTACAAAGGACCAGCATGCACACACACACACATATTTAGCAACAGATACCAATTTCACAGCACACAACCATCAACATCAATGTCCCCTCCCCCCCAATCATGTGTGCACTCACCTAACGATTACTCTAGAGACATACTGCATACAGGCGTGTCCTCACCCGACAATACCCTCATGGCTACTGCACACAATCATGTGTGCACTCACCTAACGATTACTCTAGAGACATACTGCATACAGGCATGTCCTCACCTGACAACACCCTCATGACCCCATGCACAGTGTCAGGCTGGCCACTGAGCAGTCCCTGCATCATGAGAGGGAACAGCTGGGGCCAGTGCTCGGGCCAGTCCCAGTGGGCAATGGCCGATATGGCATACGCCACACTGGACCGAACTTTGCTGATGGACTCCGAGAGCCCCACTGGCAGAATCTGCCGGATGCGGGTCTTGGCCTGGACAGGGTAAAAAAAAAATAAATAAATGATGCGATGATGCATCGTTATTGTAATGCAGTGAAGCGTTTATCGCTCTCCTTTTTTTTTTTTTTTTTGGGGGGGGAGGGTTTACATGGTGTAATAACTGGATTTCTTGTTGATTTTTTATATGTGACTGTGAGTATGCACACATCAAATGTTTGAATGCAGAAACCGTAACTATCTGTAGATTGATAAGCACATTTTCTATTTTTGTTGTTTTTATGTTATTTTACATCTTTTCTCTTGCAAGAGAAAAAAAAATGCCTTACTAAAAGTTCTAATAAACAAGAAATAGTTACGCTATGAATAAATGAATAAATAAATAAACAATCTCTTCATGTGTACAAAGCAGATAAGCTGGTCATCATTTCTATTATTATTATTTTGATATTATCATACATGCCAACTAAATGTTCTATGATCATGCTCGCAAAATGATTTTCAAAAACACTTCAATAGTTCTAATACTGCACAGGTGCAGTGGAAAAAGTAAAACCATGTAGCAAGAAAAAAATCAAACTTACCCAGTTCAAAAGGTCATTGACTTGGATTTACTTCAATGAGAAATGAAGATTATCGATTTAAAGTCTTTAATATGTTGTGCTCTGTAATCCACACAATCAACGTATGGACCCAAGTAAAATTGCCAGGTCTGAGTAAGAAAAGATAACTTTCATGAGTTATCCTTTGCTCTTCTTTGCCCCATATCTAGCGGATAAAAAGGATTTATTCTAAATATCTATCTTACTAGATAAATATAATGTTCTGATTTGGGCTAAAAATAAAAAAAGCTTTTGTTATTCTAAACAATACTCAACTACTTGTGCACATGATGTAGTGATGTACACCATGTGAATTCATGAACATCAGAAAACCACGACCCACAGTAATATTTAGCTCACCCCTTCTGTTGTTTCTGGAGCACGGAACTTTTCCGAGTGCTCTGACCAATGGGACTGGACATACTGTTTCAGCAAGACAGATGCCAACTGCCGGATGGCAAGAGGACCATTCCTGTCCACTGTAATCTCAGCCAGAAAAACCCCAAACTCTGAAACAAGCAAGATAAGGTCTTTTTAAAAATAGTTTAAGGATCTAGACTAGAGCCTTCCATGTTTTGTCTCCTGTTTGTTTTGTGTAATGTATTTTTAAATAATAGTATTTTAGTGGTATGGCAGTTGGTTAAGATTTTGATACATGGAATGACAACTAAGCTAAAAAGATTCCTGTCCAAGAAACTCTAATTCATAGTTTCAGCCAAACCTGATGTCGGAATGTGGCTACCTTCCTGGAGGGAAAAAACGGCCATACACAACATCTCACCATTCCCATCTAGGAGCGCTGCCCAAGTTTAAAAAAAATAATAATCCAAAAGGTTTGGCATGGTTCTGCACTCCAAATTCATTACTCCTTAACCCTTTCCCATTTTTACCCGCCGTAGCCCGCCGGACGTCAATTCAGCCTAGTGGGGAATTTCCCACATGCCCTAAGGACTACCTAGTACACATACACTATGAATGAACATTCCACTGAGGTCAGCATAAACTAAGGAAGGAATGGGCACCAAAGTTCAGTGCTACGCTGCCTCCCATTCTCAAGAAATTGGCCAGTGACTGGCTTTGTCTTTCCCACGCTTTCTTGTAGCTAAAAATGGCAGCGAAAATTGAGGATTCGATTTGAGAGGCATATACTGATGTGGAAATTGAAGCTATTTTTGGCTCAAGTGGAACAGTTCGAAAGAGAATAAAATGTTGAATCCGATGTTGAAGTTAATGTAGAAGAAGGAGATGAAATAGGAGAAGGTAGTGAGTCGGAAAGTGATGCTGAGGATAACATTCGGTTGGCTTCATAGCAGACGACATGGTGCAGCGCACAAGTGCCTTGCACTTCACGCTGCCAACTGAGCCGGCACATACTCTCCCACTGAATGCCAAGCCCTTAGATTACTTTGTTTTGTTTGTGCCCCACCATTTTTTTCAAACTGTAGCAGATAAAACTAACAATTATGCCAGGCAAAAGATCGCCGCGAAAGGCTTAGTCATAGATCATTATGGACAGAAACAACACCTGAGGAAATTAGGGCTTACCTGTCAGTTTTGATCATGATGGGGATCAAGAGTTTGCCAAGGCTTCATCTCTACTGGTCGACTGATTTGAGATTTTCTGAGTCATGGATCGTTAATATTATGACGAAAACCAGATTTCTCAAAATGAATCAGTATTTTTCACCTAAGAAACACGCCAACACACCTGGACGTGACACTGGGCTGTGACACCTGCATTATGACAGCCATGTAACTGGCTATTGGTGAAAGACACACTAGTGTTTTTGTAAATAGTAGGCATGAGCATATATTTGTAAATAATGTATATATGCGCATTAGTCAACGTTGTTTTCAATATGTTTGAATACTTTCCACTCAGAAAATGCAGACTTGGTGACAGTAATTTTTTGACAAGTGTGAATAGTCGATTGGATTGCCAAGACGGTGGATGCGATGGAGGACACATTCATGCAGGACCACACTTTTTTTTTTTTAAATCACATACGTATATTACGCATGTTAGAGGGTAGTTGTAGACTAACAGCATGATGTCACTGCAATGTTACCTGTATTTGGTGACAAAAAGGGGACAGCAGCACGACACATGTAGGTAGGACACACATCTTGGGGTGCAGAACAAAGTATGACCTCATATAAAAATTTTGGCCAAATATGAATGCTCTGGGAACAATAGTAACTGTACAGCACTACGTGTACTTGAGGTACCTAGTTATTCTCTTTAAAAAAAACTTCGTGAATTTTTGAATACTACAGAGAGTTTCTCTGTAAGATATGCGAATGGAAAAGGGTTAACTCAATGGTGTCGCAGTGAAATAGATCCCGCCGTTTTGTGGTGACGTGTGATTTTGGTTATATTTGAAAAATTCAGCAGATTTACCCACCATAATAAAGTAAAAGGTAAAGGTAAAGGAGTCCCATGACCTATAAGGTCGTAGGGGAGCGAGGCGTCAGAGACCTCACTTTTCTAGGGCCAGCATATTGAGGGCGGCGCCCATCTCCTCTCCCTCGCTGCTTTACCTTCCCTGACCCTAAAGAGGGCAGGTACCCATTTACAGCTGGGTGAACTGGGGGAACTGTAGTGAAGCCAAGACGCGCAAACGGTCACCCATCCAACTGGTAACCACGCTCGACGTTGCTTAACTTGGCTGGGGGAAAGCGAGTGCTCCGACCACTGAGCTATCCTGTCCCCATAATAAAGACATACAAATTATACATCATTGAAAAGTTTATTATGTTTACTTTTGAGATTGTTACAGTTTTTCAATACACTACCGTAATTTTTTTTTTTAATTTTCAAAATATGTCACTGAATGCTGAAAAATCAAAAGTTATGAAAATTAGGGCTGCTTATCTTACATGCTTGAACTGTTTATCAACCAGTCCCCTTGAAACAATGTGATGATTTTTCACCAAAGTTCCCTAAGTTGGCCGAATCTATCTGATGTCACTTTTGCACTATACAATTTTTGTTTTTAAAATCATAACACTGGAGAGCCCAAAATTCCAAAGAATGTGTTTGTCAGCATGTCAAAGAAAATTACTAGTCAAACAAACTAGGCAAGCTTATGGTCAAAGAAAGCAACTGTGTTTAGAAAAATGATAGCCCAACAGGCCAGAGTACTTTCCCTTCAGTTGAACATGGCTTATTACAATATTAATTATTAGTGTATATGATGTATGTGTATATATATTACTTCTTTTTTTTTATAAATCGCAATTCTGCCGAATCTTAAGTTTCCTCACATCACAGTGAAGGAGAGGAGTGCCGAATCTTTAAGATTCGGCACAACCTCATTGAATTAACCAGGACAGTCAGCAATGTCCAATGATCTGTTGATGCAAATAATCACATGCAAATCCCTTGATTCAAATCATCTAGGAGTGGAACTTCTAAAAATTTACTAGAGATATCAGATAAGCAAATGTCAGCCTGGTAGTGGTGATTGGTTGATACAGTACCTAAATAAGTAAATTGGATAACTCCGCTGGGATTCTAATATAATCAACGAAGAAAGTGGAAGAAACAGAAAGCTCTAACTATGAACTAGTGATGAAGTAGTGATACTGATACTGTGATAGCTGCTAGGCCTACCTAATCATATCTGACCATTTGGCTTTCCTGTCTACTTCTGCCTTTAGTGGATTGGTCTACCATGATCTGACTTAAAAGATGTGGAATGTATAGCTATAGTCTATACTATAGTAATTAGTATAAATTAGTCTTACTCAAGTTACTGTAAGTGTAAATATGACTATTACAGTATTTGGCCTATCACATGTGCACGTATCAAATTTACAAAACTGCATAAACACGGGGACTAGATATTTTTAAAAAGCACATGAGTGCTTATTCCATTATCCTCCAAGTAAAAGAATAAATAATATGTGGCCTACACCATTGCAACCACCCGCACACGCCAAGACAGGACCTGTCGAGGAATGGAATCTGCGACTTCACGATCTAAAATGGGGCGACTGGTCGACATTGATCAACTTTGCCGATCAGATACTGAGATTAGGCCTACTGGGGTCAATCATCCATCTCACATGTGCTCAATTAGACTTAGCCTACACTACAGCCAGTAGAGGGAGGCATGCGTTTAACTGTCAGATTCCAATTTTGTTGAAAATGCAAGAGAATATATGTTCTGCATACCTTCAGTAACTTCAAGTGCCTTGATCTGATCTTCACCATTCGATCTTGTAACATGATCAGGCGACAGAATTGCAGTCAAACTTTCCAAAATTGTTTCTTTCAACGATTCATTTCTATCACCACTTGCTCCCGCCATTTTGCTCTGTATCTGAAAAACTGTGCCCGGAAACGAGTTACAGGCCCTAGGCTAGACCTACACAAAATTGGCCTAGGCCTAATAGAGTCATTAATTTTTTTAAGATATAATTTTGCTGTTGTTAGAAAATAAATGATACATGTATGTTTTACTTGGTATAATTATACGGAAAAGTCTATATCACTGTGATTTAATTCTGGCTAGGGTAAAGAGTTCCCTCGAAACAGACTATTCCATGTGATATTTACATATCCGTCGTCTGCTAGGCCACTAGGCCCCTAGATCTCCTGACGCGAACAGATTGGTGGTGCTGAATCATTTATCTTTAGCCTAGTGATTTACTGTTAAGAAGATGGTGGGAGAGCTGATGGATTTGGCTATTTGTGGTTTCTTTCATCATTCTTGGAAAAATGAACCAAAAATATAATAATCTCTCGTCACTGTACAATCACTGCGCATGCTTGTGAGTCAAGTGTGTGTGTCTGTGTGTGTGTGTGTGTGGGGGGGGGGGGGGGGGGGGGGGGGGGGGGGGGGGGGGGGGGGGGGGGGGGGGGGGGGCGGGGGGGGGGGGTGGGGGTGGTGTGTGGGTGGGCGGGGTGTGTGTGGCGGCAGTGGTAACAGTCGGGGAGTGGGGGGGGGCAGCGGGGTGGGGGGGGGGGGGGGGGGTGGGGGGTCAATGTGGAGGTGTGTTAATTTTCGTCTGTTCACGTTAAAGTGATTTAGACGATGGAGGGGGGGGGGGGGGGGGGGGGGGGCATGTAACCATGAGTAAGGGCTTTGGTAGAAAAAATCGTGTTGGATGAATGCACATGTTAAAGGACTATTCAAATTTATTACACTTAAGTTGCAAAAACATGGAGAGAGAATACAAAAGTTTAAAAAAACCCCGAACATTTGAAAATACTTAAAAGTTGAAAACAAACAATTGTGCAAAACTGGCATGTAATTCAGGCCAGCAATGTGAAATACCAAGTGAAAAAAATAGATTTAACTCTGACAGATTCATTACTTTACAAAAAAGAGAATACTGGGGATTTCAACAGAGACAAGGCTATCTCACATAATAACTCTGGATTGGTTAAAACTTCCTGCAGAACTTATCTTGAAATGATGGTAAAAACGTTTTTAAACCTTGACATTGATACAGAACATGAACATTGGAAAATTTTCACCACATATACATTGTATATTTTTGGCAAATTTTGCACGAAAGGCATTTAATTTCAATCTGTAGATTAAGAAACAATTTTTCTAGTACAGGATTTTCGAAAGCCGTACTGAGTACAAAGAATGTTCTCAAGATCCAGAACTGAACAAGTATGCAGGGGATAACCAGCCTCTTCCTGTTTCTTTTTCACATGTTTCCAGCAAACATTTTGAAGCAAAGCATAAACCTTCATGAAGAGAAAGAGGAATATCTAAAACATTTGAATAGCTATCATGTTTTGCTGCCTTTTTGGCAGCTTTGTCGACTTTTCATTAAAATAAATACCACAATGAGATGGAAACCCAGCAGAAAGTAACATTCGAACCCCTCAGAAATTAGAAAATGTCCCAACAAATTAATTTCTGTAATAAGATTTCTGCCTAACGGTGGATGACGAGTTACTTAGAGACTGTAATGCAGATTTAGAATCAACACAGAACAAAATCTGCAAAACAGTATTGGGGAAATCAAGCAGAAAGTACAAAGCCATCAAAATAGCAGTAAGTTCAGCAGTAAAGATGGAATGATTTTTGCCGATGTGATAGGACTTTTCAACCTTTAAAGCTGGAATGATGAATGCTGCCCCCTGCTTCCTTGTTTTTAAGAAGGGATCCGTCAGTGTATATCTTAAGATGAGAAGGATATGTATCTTCAAGGTGCACTTTTTTTATAAGATCCTAGAATAAGCTCATTTTCTTCTTTTTTCAAAGAGAGATGGAAAGATATCAAAAATCTGCTTTCTGAAGTCCCATTTTGGACAAGGTGCTAAAAAGAGGTGTGGATTTTTGCAGTCTTTAGGATTGATACTTGACTCTTTGAAGATATGGAAGTGTAAGTACTAATAGTGACAAGAGAAGAGATATTTTTAGCTCTATTGGGAAACTCTAAGTCAGATCTAATTGAAATTTCCGATGCAATATTGTTTTCAACTGTTGAACTTCTTAAGAAATACTTTGAAACGGCTAAAGTTACGATAATCCTCTAGAGGTAGTACTCCTATTTCTCTATACGTTCCCTAAAGAAGACGCATGAAACGGAACTCCCAAAGCAATCCGGAAAGCTTTACAATCTAAGTTTTGAATTTTGTCAAAGATATTTAGGGGCACTAAAGAATAATTCTTGCCCATATGTTAGTTTAGAGCGGACCAGCGATATTGATAAATGCTTTAGTACTAATGAATCTTGTGCCCATATTTGCCTACTAATTGCCTTTAATACATTCAGACTTTTTCTTGCCTTGTTCAAAGCATATTCAATGTGACAATGCCATGTTAATTTTGAAGTAAGTATGATACCAAGAAATTTTACCATAGGCTTATAATCCAGAACTTGTTCACCAATTTTGAAAACAAGAAGTTTAGGAGGATCAGCACCATTGTTAAAAAGCGCAATCTGTGTCTTTTCTGTAGAAAGACCTAACCCATTTTCCACCATATACTTATAAATTTTATCCAACTCAAGCTGATATAACTTTCTAACATAATTCAAATGTCTTTTAGGTGTTACCTTTTTCATTGTTGCCCTTTTCCACATACAAAGGTCATCAGCATATTGGACAAGAACAACATTATCAGACACATATTCAGGGATATCATGAAGTAAAATATCAAATAAATAGGGCGCAATCACAGAGTCCTGAGGTATGCCCATTTGTGGAAATCTAAGTGTGGAGTAAGTATTTCCAACCTTTGCCTGAATGCTTCTTCCTGTGAGAAAATTTCTAAAATAAGAATAGATGAAACCTGACAATCCAATACATTTTAATTTATATAACAATCTAGCATGCCAAACTTGGTCATAAGCTTTGTTTATGTCAAAGAACGTGGCAAGAATATTTTGTCTTCGTGCAAACTGATGTTTTATTTGGGTAGTCAGCTTAACTAAATGGTCTATGGTTGATCTTCCTTTTCGAAATCCTGCTTCATTAACTGGGGCAATTTTATTTTTCTCAAAAATTTTACACTAGTCTATTTAAAATAACTTTTTCCATAAGTTTTCCAGTGTGTGATGTAAGTGCAACAGGTCTATAGCTTTTTGCATCACTTTTCAATTTTCCTTGTTTTAGTAGGGGAATAATAATAGACTGCTTCCAAATCAAAGGTATTTTTTACATTCTACCCTGACACTGCTGAAATAATTGGTGTAGTAAAAGAACCCAGGTTTCTGGTAAATGTTTCAGCATTTGATTTGAAATAGCATCTATTCCTACTGATGTTTTCCCTATTATTAAGAGATTGAATAACATCCATAACTTCTTGTAAAGTTTATTGGTGTGTTTATGAATAATGTATTATCTGGTAATGGATCTTTATAAATATCTTTTTTTGTTTCTTCCTTTCTGAAGGTAACTTCCCGACTGTGGAAAGGGCAAGTATCACTCATTTTATTAGCAAACATTCCCAAAAAAACTTCTTTGCCTTGTCTGAATCAGAGGGGAACTCCCTTTTCTTTAACTGCAATTGGCCCAAAGGCTGATTTTACCGTGTTTCAAAATTTTTTTAAATTTTTTTCCATACTTTTTTGGGAAAATCCCCTTTTGGTACAAAAATTTTCCCTTTTTTCAAAAGTTTTTGACCAAAAACTCACTTTTTACTTGCTCAATAAAATTTTTTCACAAAAGTTTTTAGAAGCCCAATTTTTTGAAAAATTTTGATTAGCCGTGATTTATTTCGTATATAAGTTTTTTAATGCTATTTTTTTCTTTTTAACAGCATTTCCACATGTTTTTATTCCACCAAGGGTTTTTCCCGGCCCTTTTTTTCAGATTTTATAGAAAGAATGTGAATGTGGGGCACAGTGCAGGCGTGTCGCCCGTGCTACCCTTTTGGGGGGTGGTGCGAAAACATTATTTTTTTAGTTTTTTAAATTGCTGGGTATGGGGAGTTGGCAAAAGTGGGTTTTTTAACCAAAATTTAAAGCCCTAAAACCTTGTAGTGTAATGTTTTTCCCCGGGGAACTTGTGGCAAAAACCGTTTTTTGAAATTGATACTTGGTTTTCAATATTTTTTTCAACATGCAAAATAGATGGGGGGGGGGGGGGGGGGGGGGGGGGGGGGGGGGGGGGGGGGGGGGGGGGGGGGGGGCAGTCTATGGATTGGGCAAAATGGGGGAGGGGGGCGGTTGGAACAGATTATATTTCGTAAAATCGAAAGCCTGGGTGAAGATGTAATTATAATCATCCACCCTGGAAATTCGTGCTGGAATTCTCTCTTCCCTGTCACCTGAAATTTTCTCTATTCTGTTCTTTCCTGTCTTTTTCAAAAATTTTTATTACATTCTCTCATTTCCAAAAATTTAGATGCATGGACCTAATGGTAGGCGCTTAAAAGCAGTAAACACAACATTTTCCTGTATGACAGACAACAGTAGTTGCTGCCTGAGCGTTGAACAAAGAAGAACTATAATTTTGACCACAAAGCAAATAGAGTTAGGCTACTTGTACACGTGGCAGCTAACATGAAATTGCTCAGTGAAATGGTTGTACCAATTTTGCTGTAGGCTATGGATTTGAAGGGATACAAAAAAGTAGCCATCATTGGCAAATTTCTGTGATTTGTTTTAAAAGTATGTACAACATTAATTTGGTTTATGATGAAACCGGAAGATCTCCTGTGCCCATCTCGGTTTTTGTTCAAATGTGAGTGTTTTTTTTGATGAAGCCAACAAATTTCTTAAGTCTTTATTTTTTTTTTTTTAAATTTTCAATGAAATTTTTTTTTTCAAATTTCCAAAGTCAAGTGGCTAATTATCTTTTGAAATCTTGAAAGAACTGCATGAAAAAGTTTGATTTTATCTGCTTGGCTTTTTTACCCCCTGGAAATTCCACTACAAAGTGGGTTTCTTCTTCTTCGTGGAGTGCTCAGACAGCAGCTGTTGTTTTCTGTCACATGGGTAGGACTGTTTGTGGAAGAGGCAGTTTTATTTGATAATTAATTCAGTATATTAAATTTCTTTAATAGATGATTGTGTTAGTAAATGGACAGCAGAGCTTAATAGCCATAGCAGAGGCCTTAAGTATATATCTTTATGCCCTTATCAAACTTTGTTGCACTCGTCACAAGCTTTCTAGCAAGGCTCGAAGTTTTAAAAATATATCTCTGTGAAAAAAGAGTATGTTCAAAGCATGACATGTCTTTTCAAGGAGATGAATGTCTTCTCTCTTCCTTTTGTTCCTTTACTGGGTAGTATGCGTAAGTGCCTGGTCTTCTCCTGTGCCTGTTAGTGTTTCCAAAACCCACCAGATGCTGACACCAATTACGGGATCTTTAAAGGTGTATATTTGATCTTTAGACTTTTGCGTGTATACTATACACAGAAAGGAAAATAAGGCACTGACAGGTCTGTACTTGAGTTGACCATGGAGACCATAAAGATCCCCTCCTTTAATTGACCAGATGCTGCTGCCGGGATTTCAGTGTACAACTTCATCAGACATGGAGCGACAGGATTGAAGTCAAACAGTCGTAACCACTTGCCTATAGCGCCCGTCACAATTCTGTCTATTCATGGATTGTCAACACTTCAAGATCTTATGAGAAAAGTCATTCCCCTGACCAGCCGCCATGGCGCAGTGGTTAGCGCCTTGGGTTACGGACTGGAAGGTCGCGGGTTCGATTCCCATAAGAGTCATAGGGATTTTTCGGACTCCGGCCGGCTCCTACCCAGAGTGAGTGTGCTGTGGGCTCAGTGGGAAGACTGGGACCACACAGTCGAGCTTCATCCACTTAACGGATGCGAGTTTGAGAGTGTTGCTCAAATTACCTGACCAACACTGCAGGTGTCTGTATCTCTCGGGCGCGGTTGACGCTGGGATATATTATGATAGTAAGCGTAGAGTACAACCCTGTCAAGTAGTCTCAAAGCATATGCACTTACACAGCAGCATCATTACGTCATCCTCATTGTCATTGATCATCATGCATTAAAAAAATTGCCTCTGATTCGGTGGCCCGGTTTCTCTGGTCTCATGGTGACCTCAGATTCGGTTTGCCCATACACTTCAGTGCCTGTGGTGAGTTTGTGTCAAAACCTTTGGGGTTGGAGGTTCGCGGGGACGGTCGTTGGAGGGACGTTGTGGTGGTTGCCACCTGGGGTGGGCAACTCAGTCTGACTCGGCCACTGAGCTAATACTGTCGTTAGTAGGGGGCTTAGTAGGTGGTGTCCTGCGTATGTTAGCTCAGAACAGGCACCACTGAACACCACCAAAGTGACCCAGCAGCAGTGCAGGGCCCCTCTGGCTGGTGGCCCCACAGCGGCCTGATAGTGATGGGCTCCCTGTGGACTTCCGACCCTGGGGATGAGACATAACAAATCTGGGTGTGGTTGTGGCGGGGAGATTGGAATGAGCGGCGTGGGAACAGTAGGACGGGGGTCGTCAGAAGATGAGGCAGCAAACCCCCCCCCCAAAAAAAAAAAAAAAAATTCATTCCCCTGTGTTTCCTGAGACCTCAGTCAAGTTATGATTTTTATTGCAGCAAGCTGATGAATTGTAGCTTTTGAAAAACTCCTGTCAAAACTCTTTTTAAAAAAAAAATTCCTGGTGTTTATTAAATTCCATTCTGTTTTCAAATTGTGATAGATTTTTCTTTCATAAGAATGGTAATATCTGAGAGAGAGACAGACCCACAGAGAGATGCACACTGGCATGCACAGGTCACACAGATGTAGCAAACACACAACATGTATCACACAAATCTTCAACCATAATTCCAGTTTTATTCATCATCATCATAACTGAGAAATTCTTTTTTTAAAAATAATGCATAGACATGTGAACAACATCTTTCAGTTTCATTAATTTTTGTTCATTTTTCAATTCAACATGTTTCTTTTCTGTTTATTTACGACAAAACCCCCCACAAACAAACAAACCCAACAAACAAACAAAAAAGGTACATATACCCATACATGCTAATGAGACAAGTTATATAATAATATGATCATGTCATACATAAGCTGCCTTGTTTAGCAGAAGCAAAGACCATTGATTTGGTCAATTGCAGTGGTGATCAACATTAACGAAGAAAAAATAAATCTACAGTTAAGGAGAAAAAAACAACAACCCACAAAACCCTGCCAAAACAGTATGAAGTCTTGGGTACAGTATGTGTTCATTTTATAGAGCGGCATGTATTTTGTTATTTGTTTGTTTTGCTCTGTGACTGTGTGTTGCGTTTGTGAGTGCGTGTATGTGTGGACACCAAAGATGTGAACAGTGTATATGAACACAAGTAACTAATTGCACAGGAACACAAATGCACAAGTACCTGGACAGGAGCATTCAAGAACCAAATGATAAAAGATAATATGTACAAACATTCTTTCATGAGACTGCATTGCTTCTCATTATTACACCAACATGATTGTTTGTTGCCCACTTTCATGATTATTACCTCAACATAATTATTGTAACCCAGTCACATGTGGACACAAAAGGAGAGAGACCCCATTTTATGCTGCATCAAAATCTTTGAAATAATAACTATCTCCCTTCTTCTCTGAATCCCCCCAAAAAAACTGTACTGTTGTAAAATAAAATAAAAATCAACCAAATAAAGATATATTCAAAGCACATAAAAGACATTTATCCACCCATGATCAAAAACTTATCCAAAAATAAAAGTACAAAATATTGAAATAAGAAAATAAGTGATATATATGGGTTTTTTCAAGCCCACTGAAATACATTTCTCTCTCTCTCTCTCCCTCTCACACACACACACCACATGTAGATAAATGACAAGTGACGCATGTAAAATGAGAAGTGACATAAATTTGTACGCTTGTAGACCTGCTATGTACAAAATACACCATGGGTTTATACTGAGCAGTAGGTGCCAATGATTTAGAGAGATTAACAGCTGATGGTGAGGTTATGGACAACCTTCCTTTCCCTTCCACTCCCCTCCCCCCCCCCCCCCTCCCAAGAAGTATGAATAAAAGAAACTACATCACACAAATATGACCTGAATATAAGATAACACTGCAAACCAGAACCAAATAAGAAAAAAAACCCAGAAGAAAGATAAGGATGCACATATGCACCCCCCCCCCCCCCCCCCCCCCCCCAAAAATTTTTTTTAAAAAGAAGAAAAGAACAAAGACAGAACTAGATATCCTTCCCTTTTGAAGGAACTAGTTGTGTTCACTACAGAAATACACTCAGCATGCAGTATATGACCTGGAGAGATACGGGCTCCGCCAGGTTCAACTTGCCTATAGATGCATGACTCGCGGCCTGAAAAAGTCAGTGTGGTGTCCCTATGACTCTTCAAGAAGCTAATGACTCCTCAAGGCGTTAATAAAGAAAAGTCTAAGCACAGATAATTAAGAGAGGGGAAAAAAGCCCCATGAAAGATGTGAAGAGAGAGAGCGGGGAGGGAGTTGTGTGTCGCAATGGGCAAGTATGGATTATCTTTTTAAAATCGGTCCTGTACACAGGCATACTTTGATTTCTGACCCACCCCCTTTAAATGCAGAATGAAGACAGGTAGCCTATTTAATAAAGTAAAAAACAAGAGTTGGAAGAAAAAAAAATGTATTGTCTGATGGTGAAAGAGAAGGAAGCCTTTTTCTTTAGGAATGAGACAGAAAGATAACGGTTTATTCCAAGATATATTGTGCATTTTGCCTGTGTTGTATATACACTGAGCAGCACCCTTGACAAAACTCAAAATTCTTCCTTTTTTTTTTAATATATTTTTTTTTTTAAGGACCCACTTCCTAATCAGTCTGCACAATATCAATGAGTCAATTCCAACATCAATCATTCATTTTTTCCTCACATGCACATGCACGCGCGCACACACACACACACGCAAAGCAAAAACACCACCATCTAACAATCATTCATGCATGTTCTTTGACTCTGTACAGCTAACAATCAACTTGACAATCAGTACTTTAAAGTGGGTACAATCCTGTGGTTTCCAATGATTAAACATAAAAAACAACCCCCCCCCCCCCCCCCCCACCACACACACACAACATCCAAACAACCTCTCCCCTACCCAACAACAACAAAATAAAACTCCACCTAGAAGCCCTAAATCAAACTCAAAACAAAAACAGCACTTTGACTTTTTAAAATCATCCCAAGAATAAGAAGCAGTCTGAGAACAACTTTAATTCTAAGGAACCAGTTGATGAATAGCTTGCAAAGTTTTCCTCACATAGCTAGTATAACAAGTGAGTTCCCAGTCAAGGATGAATAAGCACGGTCCTGAATTAATAAAAACACACCCAAATTGTGTTAAAGCAGCAGATGTCACAGAAATTACTTTCAGAATCTCACTTTGATACACAGGTACTTGGACTGTGTGAAAAAGCTTTTACGAACAAAAGCCACCCCCAACCTCACTCCCCCCCCCCCCCCCCCCCCCCAAAAAAAAAATCAATCCCCATATAAACAAAATTATGCCAACAAATCAATCTAATCCCCCTCCCCCCTCCTAAACCAACAACCAAAAACACAGACAGAAACTACATACTCATACATAAGACCTTAACATTAAAGTACAAAAAATAATTGCCAACAAAATGACTTTCACCTTCATGAAAGCAACAACAATAACAGCAAAGGATGATCTCTGTTCAGCAAACTATAGATAGTAATATTTTAAAACAAAAAAAGATAAAAGTCTTATCTCACCCATGATCACTCGGATAATTTATGAATTAACATACTCCCTCAGGCTACATATCATGTATGATTATCTTCAACTGCAACACGCAAGACACAAACATACACACACACGTTCCATGAATCTGTTGACGAAACATTCTCTCTGCCTTTCAAGCACTCTGTGCCTTTCAACAAGAAAATTTACACAAGAAATCCTGCTGCTTTTTCTTCTTCCTTCCCTGGTTAATTTTTTTGTACTTCTGATGACACAAAAATGACAAAATGCAGCGATAATAACACAAGGTAACGGACTGGTAGCATGGATTTGGATTATCTAGAATTATGTACACCCTTACCCTGTACAGCCCATAAGAAAAACACACCAAACATATATTCTACACAATTAAAAAAACAAAAGAACCCACAAAAATCCCCCACTGGACTTCCCCCAAAATATAACAGGTTTGAGATGAGAGAACGGTCATACTGTGTACATGTATCCACATTCAGTATCATGTGGTTTGGTAACTAAAAATCTCGCCCACCTACAGTACCAAGAAAGCACAGGTCCTAAGTTCCAATTTCCCCCCAAACCAGTCACCTTTAAGAGTATTCCACCACAATTTTTTTAAGCTGTCCGTGGGCGATGTTTTAGATGTGATCATAGACTGGTGTCAAATAAGCATCAAGCATTCAGCAGGGGAAAAACAAACCAACCCCAAGGCAGCAACAGAACCTTCCTTGCCAAAATTCTGAAGCTCATCCTACTCTGACAAGAAAGCAGTTGTGTACACAGACGGAAAAGAAAAAAGATTTTTGACACTGGGTTACAGCAGCACACTCTTCCCATGAAGAATCAGCCCAGTTTGTTCATGAATTCAAAATCTGCTGCAACTTGTAGGGGTTTAAGCCAAGAAGCAAGGTCTACTACATATATAATAAGAGATTCGAAGGAATGTGAGCAAAGAAACTAAAAGACAAGCAAACTAAGCATGTTCCAATGGGATTCAATCACTGCCCATCAAGATTATTTACATCATCCTAGAGATAAAGAGTTTAACTGGCAGAGCATCACTGTCCAACAGAAATACAACACACAGCCACACCATTCATGATAATGGCCAGCCAACAGCACCCGATAAATGCGAACAATCTATACAGGACAATATATGGTCATATAAAACCATCTGAAAACAGCACCACCATACATCACTTCACCGACACATAGGAGCACCGGCATGCATACCACTGATACATTTCTTTCCACATAACAGAAACATCCTGACAAGTCATATTTATAAATATACGGCTTACATATATATTTTGTTGCCATTTATCATTGTCGCCTTTGCAAACAAAACCCCAAAACAGAGCCATGAAAGAAAAAGAAAATCAATCAATCAAAAGTTGTTGCTGCTGCTGTGAGAAAATAAAGACTATAATTATTAATGTTTAACATGAAAGCAGATGTACACCAGTTCAACAATTACAGGAGAGGGGGGGGGGGGGGGTCCTTTCTAGGTCACAGCCACTGTTCATGAATCGTAAGCATCTAGGAACCATAGGTGTATTACCATCACATGATTTTGTCCAGTGTCTTCAAAACGTTTGAATATGGTGATGCTCATGGACACTGGATGAATACCGATGAATAAAAATATATATGTGAAACATCAAATGATGGGCATGATTCTGAATTCTCAGCATCCCACATACACAGATATAGGCAAAGACATGTGGACCTGAGGATTTGCAGACTTTTTCCTGTAACACTGGTGTTAAGTGAATAAGAAATTTGGTCCTTTCAGGGTGTGGTTGTTGTTTTTTCCACTGTTGAAATTTTCTGATCCTAGGTTTTTATTTGTTTTGTTTCTAAAGTTTTGGGCAGCTAATGCCATCATTCTGACAATTCTTTACCCTGTCTCTAAAAAAGGAACCATTAGTTTTCATCTCCCAGCCTCAATGCCATGGCACATTCAGTCACTGTCAGGGAATGATAGGGTGGGTTTTTTTCTGACAGGGGGTACATTTTTTAAATTATTATTTTGATAGTTAAAATTTTTTTTTTTTACTTTCTTGTCTGTCAGCCTCGGATGAAAGCTCTTAAAACCTATTTCCTAATTCCACACTATACAGAATTTTCCCCTATGCATGCTAAATTTCTTGTTTTCCCTTGGAACATCTAGTCCCGGGATATATATTCTAATTCATTTGCCTTTCGTTGGTCAGTCAATAATGCACTTTTTACTAGTCTCTCAAATCACTTGTTTGACCCACTGCACAACTTCCAAAGCAGTCATTACATGCTACTGCCAGATTGACAGCCATTTCATTATTTCATTCCACTACGATACTTACATTCCTATGCTTCTTTCTTTTGCAATTTCTACAAGAATGATAAAATATTGCTGCTGGCCTTCTGGACTCTTCACAAGACTAAACTATAATTACATGTCTGCAAGCACATATAAATAAACAATCAGAAAAAAGCAAACAAACAAACAAACAAAAAACCCTAAAGAAATATCCACCAACAAAAATCCTTCCACTTTTTTGTTTAAAAAAACCACCTTACACAAAAGACAAAGAACTAACATCAACCAAAAAAATCCTACTAACTTAAAAAAACAAACAACCTTACACAAAATACAATGAAACTGCATAGCATCTAAATTTACTTAACTGTCTGAGTATGTACTATATATATGTATCAAATATAGTGATAGCTCTTACTCTCTCCCCTATGCATACACAGATAAAATCAGTCACACAATTTATGGAATAAAATGAACAAACATCACTACAAACTAATTCAAGCAAATCATAAAAAAGATAGAAAATATCTTCCGCTTTCTCACAGGTCTGTGCTATAGCAACAGCTGTCTGAAAACACTGCTATAGACTCGGATAAGCCAGAACAATTTTAATAACCAAACAAACTGAAAAGTCACTCTTTCCATGATTTCTCTCTGACAAAAATCTTGCATGAAGAAATTCCCTAAGAAATAACTAGACAAATTTTACAGAAATTATAAGACAGTTTTGCATATCATGATAACCCTATAAAAACTCTTTTTGGTTTTGATCATGTTAAAGAAACATGCCTGATATGGCACAATTTAAAGATCTAGAATGGAATGGAGATGAATTCAAAATAATATGCTCTCCTGCCGTAAGAACTGTAACGTAATACACACACAAAAATTATGATCAGAGACCTTTCAGTGTCTTATGTAAGGTACTGAAATATAAGCTTCTATAAAAGACATCCTCGCCCCCCCCTCCCCCAACCAAACCCCAAAACAAACAACCCTCCGTGCATGATAGGGTGAAAGCATTTCAAAATCTTGAAAAGGGCACGTACCAATTTGCCACCACATCCGATTTGTGCTTAATGACCGCTATACTGTTTGCACACAGTTCAACTTTCTGTTCATCACTTTGTGAACAGTTGGAGACTTCAACATGATTTAAATGACTCTCCTGTTCTTCTAACACATATTTTCGGCGCTCAGATTCCACAAGTTCCTGGGGTTTCGAAAGTACTACGATATTCACCAGGTCATTGCTAGTGTCATCAGTGTCATCAATATCACCAGATTCAGGGGTGGGTTCTGTAATTTTTCCTGAACTTGCTGCACTCTCACTTGAACTAATCTGATTTTCAGAGAGTGTTTCTGATGGCTCTGGAGCAGTGACTGGATCAATTCCTTTCTGAAGTGACTCGCTCTCAAATTCTAAACACTGTTTTTTGGCGTCATGGGCAAAGTCTAAACTGGACTTGTCCACATGATCTGGCCTGTTTAAATCTAAGGCACTCACAGAGAAAACTGAAGTAGCGTCTTTTCCAGCAGAACTCTCCCCTTCCTTCCTTTCCGCACAGTCAGGAGAAAAAGTGGACTTTACAACACTGGAAGAAAGCTGGACTTGAGAAACAGGCGCCACTGTCTCACTTGAGCTGACTGCAGCACTGGTGTCCTGTCTGTCCCTCACATGATCAAGAGAGGGCAGACCACTCCTTGGCGGTGCATCGACTGAAGCACCGTCTACAGCCCAGGCGGGTTCTTCCACGACAGGAGCCAACTTTGTTGGCCACGTTTCCAAAGAGTGTGCACCGCTGGAAATGTCCTTTCTGTCAGAAACAATGCTGGAGGAAACAGTTTCTGCCAACACCTGTGCAGGCTCCTCCTCCTCCTTCGAGGACACTGAGGCACTGCTGTTGTTGTTGTTTTCTGGTGCCGTGAAAAGAGAGGGTAATATGGAGGGGCCTGAAGCCACAGCGGAAGGGTTGACCTGCTGGTAGGCCATGTCTATGGCCTTGTTGAGAATGCCTGTCAGAGTGATGTCTGGAGAGCGACAGCCCGCCGTGGGATTGGACGTCCTCTCTGCTGTGACCTCTTCATGGCAAGAGGAGGGAGCCACCTTTTCGCTCGGAGGTGGTGTCGTTTTCTCTGCGCTGGTTCCAGCCTCAACAGAGTAATAGCAGGCAACGTGAGGGCTCTGAGCGGTGTCTGAGGATGTGAAATGCGAAACGGTTACCATCTCCTGTTGTTTTCCTTCACAGGTTGTTGCTACACCCGTTGGCGATTCTTCTCTCTTTTCATCAGTTTGGTGGACATTTTTTTCAGTCGTTTCAGAAATTCCTTCAGATACAAATGGGGAAGTGTGTGTTAGAGCATCATCACTGCCATGAACAGCTTTCTGAGTGTCTTTGGGTATATCAGCACCGGGCTGAGCATCCGCTTGTTGTGCTGCATCCCCTGTCGGGGGCTTAGGTGTAGAGCCTGACGCCTTCACCAAGTCCTTTGAAGAGCTGGGCACAGAGTCTGAAACACCTGTGGACATGCCAGGGCCTGAACTGTTCCCAGACTGCCCTGTGTGACATGACAGGATGACAGCGCTGCCCTCAAGTTCTGCAGTACTATTCCTGACCTCTGCAGCTTCTGAACACTGCCTCCCACCTCTGCCGCTGCCACCGTTCTCAGTGCACTCACCAGGCAGGCTGTTGCAAGGACTACACTCTGAAGAAAACTGCTCCTCACTTTTTCCTCTGTTCAAACTGCCATGCTCTAAACTTCTCCTGGTTCTTGTCAAGACAGTGGCAGGATCATGAACGCCGAACATGGACGGAGTTTTGGCAGAAACACACTCATCACCAGCAGTCTTCACTGCACCGGACGCTGGAGGTGGTGCTGGAGGGCTCTGGGCTGCTGGCCACTCGTTGCTGCCCCGCCTATGCCGCAAAGCTTTCTCCAGGCGGCTTTGTGTTGCTGTGCCAGCATTGCCCGAGAAAGAACGTTTTCTGGTTTGGTCGATGGGTGGTGGTGCCTTTGACGACATGGTGTTCACAAAGTTCCTAAACGAATCCAAGAAGGATGGCTTTTGAGGATTCAAAGGTCCAGAGGAGACTGAAGAAATGGGATCTTCCTGCAAGTTTGTCAGAGTTCCTTGTTCCACAACAGTCTGTCCTCCGCTACTGGCATTCGATGCTTTGGCAACGGTCTTTTCCTCCACACCAGAGGGTGTGCTTTCCTTAGCGGAATCCAACTCCTTACCAGACGTGGGCCAAGCATCTGCATCAGTGCTGCCATCTTTACTGCTACAGTTCTGGTGTGGTGTGGAATTGTCTTCTGGATGTTCAGACATCTCTTCAGCTTTGTTTGCCTTGGTGTCAGCCTCTGCATCTTCTGTCTTGGCATGGCCTGCCTTGCTGTCATCTGAGATGACAGATTCTATGTTGGTGCCTTTGTCCTCTTCATCTGGTGTTTGACGTAGTCCAGGCTCATCAGATGTTTCTTTCATTGCCTCCGATGTCTCTGGTTTGGACTCCTTGAGTTCTGCATCCCTGGACTGCTTCAGTTCTGTGTCACTGCCCATTTGTTCTACTTTAATGGAGGTCTCGCGAGAACCATCTTCATTTTTTCCCAAGTTTGCTTTTTCTGATCGGGTTCGATAGGGTTTGCTTTCAGATACTGCCACATCCGCCTCTTCCTTCACTTTCTCTTCTTTGTTACCAGTGGATTTGTCAGATTGGTCTTTGTCTTCTCCAGGGGAGCCATCGCCTGTCACACTTCCTTCCTTTTCCTTAGGAAGTTTGTTTGTAGGTTTCTTGACTCTGGTTTTTGCCTTTGCCTTGGCTGGTTTCTCTGTCCTTGCCCGCTTTGCTCTCTGCTCCACAGACAAGGGCTCTGCAGCCTTTCGTCTGCTGTTCTCTTTCGGAGATTCTGTGGAAGCTTGCAGCTGAGAGGTGTCTGAGGACACAGAGTTCAGTGACCGTGACAAGGAACCTCTGGCGGTCCTTCTCTTGCTTTTTGATGTCGGTGCATTTTTCACAGGTGGAGTTCTGGATGTCTTGACAGGTGTAGAGGAAGCTTTCTTTTGAAGAATGCCTCCTCTCCTTTTCTGGCTGTCCTTGACTGCTTTCTTCAAATTTGCTGAGGGCGATGCACGGTTTGGTTTTGCAGGAAGAATCGCAGAGGCATCTGTTGTAATTCTGTAGGTTCGGCCACCAAAGCTGACTTCTTTCAATGAGTCTGTACTATTAAAGTGTTCGATGATATCATGGGCATGAAAGGTGACATGATACATGTAAACTGCTCTGGGACAAAAGGCTTTTTGACACAGGTGGCACCTGTAACTGGTGCCATTCCTGGTCTGGTTCATTGTGTAGGGATGAAGATGCTGGCTGGTGATATGCTGGGCAAGCACCCAGTTCCGACAGAAGAAGCGGTGACACACTCGACAGTAATGATTCTGGGGACTACTATTTGCCAGTTTCTTTTGATTATGACCTTTGCCTTGGTTCTTCATTCCTGCTCTTCTCTGTTTCAGCACTTCCGTTCTCTGACTGATCCGCTTTTGCAACTGCTCAGACCGTTTCCTTCTGGACGGGGAGTCACCAGCTGTGGAATCTGACTTTGCTGAGGTGGCTGCTGAAGACCTCCCAGAACTTTTATTGCTGCTTTTCTTGTTTTCTGGCGGCTGCTGGGCAGTGTCCGAGTTGCCATTAGTTTCAACACCGACACCTGCAGCCTCCTCACTGGATTCTGTTGTCTTTGACTGTGTCACTGTTGCAGACACACTCTCTACATGTTCACCACTACTGTCAGCATTCTGACTGGAAGCTTCGACAGGTGCAGCCTCTGCCACACATGCCTTACTGTCAACTGTCTGTTCACATATTCCTGCCCTGTCTTCATTTTGTCCCTCACTCACAGGGGCAGCTTCTTCGCTGTTGGTCTTTTTCAGGGAGGCAGCCAAGTTTCTGGTCACTGTTCTTTGAGGGGAAGAAGGGTGAGATTCTGAGAGAAGGCTCTTCTGGTGGTTACGGTCAGGTTGAGCTGGTTCATCATTGCCCTTTTTCTCACTTGCGTTTGAGGCTCCTGATGATGATTTGCTGTCGCTTTTCTTACTTGTGCTCAAGAACTCAGCTGAAGTATCAGTGTTTTTCTCTTTTGTGGGTTCAGCTGATCTTTCAGCAGTGTCTTTATTCTCGTCCAAATGCATGGGTTCCCCTGCTATCGGATCATTGTCCTTTTTCTCAGCCGTACTCAGGAGTTTGGATGTTTCTTCACCAGTGTTCTTCTCATCTGTGCTAACGGTTTCTGCTGATGGTTCACCAAAGTCTGTCTCTTGTGTATTCACAGACGTTTTATCAGTGTTTTTCTCATCTGTGCTCGTTGCTTCAGGTGATGCTTCACTACTGTCCTGTTGCCCTTCTGCATTCATGGGTTCAACAAAGCTGGGTTTATCTGACACAGTGACCTGGCTACCTGGTTTCCCTGACGTGTCAGCAGCCCCTGTTTCAGAGCTGGATGTCACTGGTTCTGTGCGGGGAATGTCATCCTTGTCAGATGCCAGGTCTTTGTTTGATGCTCCCTCCTCAGCTGTGCTGTCTTCTCCGTGAGGTTCTGAAACTTCCATACCTAAGACAGATTCACTGCTCACTGCATTTTGTTCTACAGTGTTGACATCCGCTTTGGTTTGACTAGGATCCCTGTTTTTGACACTCGCGGGCACTTCCATTTTGTTGAATTCTTGGACAATGATCTTGTAATGTGGAGGGGCATGTTCCAAGTACTTGGCTTTGTTGGCAAACACCTGATGGCAGATGTCACAGCAGTAACTCAGTCTCTGTCCTTCCCCCTTCGTGGTGTAAAGACGGACATGCTGCCGGATCATGTGCTGCATGAGAAGCCAGTTTCGATCGAAAGAGCGCTGGCACAGTCGACAGAATTTCCCCAGCTGCAGAATTTCAGGAATCTGTAAAGGATGTAGTTTGTCTTTTGCATCATTTGTATGCGCTTGTGGAACCACCTTCGTCTCACCAGGCTTACTCTGAGAGGAGTCTTTGTCCTTATCAACACCAGTCCATTGCAAACTGCTGCCTTTTCTGCCTTGTAACGTGTCAGCATCACCTGTTTTGAGCTTTTTGGGCTTCAGCTTTCTGGCAGACTTTTTGACAGGAGCAGCTACAGCTGAACTGACAGGGTTCTCCTCACCGCATTCTCCAAAGGCTGTTCCCTCCCCTGATTTTGACACAGCCTCTGGGGTGTCTGATAACGGTCCTGAAAGTTGAACTCCTTCCAGAACTATCTCAAAATCTTCGGTTGCAGAAAAGAACTTCTTTTGGGATGCTTGCTCAGAGCCAGGTTTGATCTGTAAATCACCTCGGCGAGGGATGGCCTGTTTAGGCGTTGTGTTTTTACTTGTCCCTAGGGCCAGACTTTCTTCGTCGAGGAAGAGCTGAAGGAGCAAGTCGGCATGGAACATGACGTGGGCCCTGAAGAGATGTTTCTGCTGGAAGACGTTATCACAGAAGGGGCAAAAGTGGTACATGACATCCTCCTTGACCTGGATGATGGCCTGAACATGCTGACCGGCAAAGTGACGGACCAGGGCCCAGTGTCGACTGTAGTGACGGTCACACAGCTTGCAGTACTTCACCTCTTTGATGTCCTGCGGGGGTGGTTCTGAAGGCTTTTTAGGGGAGGCGTTTTGATCGCCTTTTCCACCATCTTCAGTGATAGACAGCTCTTGTGGTGCGGTGAAATCACCACTCACCTCCTCACCACCATCTGTGCGTTCTGCTGATTGCTCCTCTGTATTTTGAGGGGCTGGTCTGGAAGCACTGTTGCTCCTTTGTTTCTCCGCCAATTTTTTCGGCCCTTTTGGAGCGCTCCGACTCCGTTGCTGGGCACCGCGCGGCTTTTTGGGTGGCCTGCCCCTGGATTTTGTTTCTGGTTTGGCAGGAGCGGACAGTGCTGGGTTCACCTGACCTGTTTCCATTCCGGATGCCTCAGTCTTGCTTTGTTCCACTGCAGCCCTGTCCACACATTTCTGTGGCTCTGTCCCTGCCTGCTGCAGAGACTGTGGGTGCACAGGGCAGGGATGGCTGGGAAAGGTCTCTGACACCATCATCTGAGATGCTGGTGGTTTCCCCGCCCTCTCCTCAAACATGGAGACCAGCCCCAATGTCTGTGAAGACATCGCATCAGCCTGCAGGGTCTGTGGAGTGACGTCAGCCTCTGACTGAGTCTTCGGCACCGAGGGTTCGCCCCTGGCTTCAGCGTGTGAGGACAGAACGCCCCACTCTGTACGTTGCTGTATGGACACTGTTTCTGAAGGTGTGCTGTGACAGGACACTGGTTGCCCTACTGTTGGTGGTAAGGATAAAGCATCGGCCGTGGTGGTTTTTGAGGAGACTGCGTATGAAACGGGGGCTTGTGTGAACAATGCATCTGACACAGTAGCTAGTGAGGATGGCACCGAGGTAAATGGTGTGGTCTGTGAGGGTGCCGCAGGGATGAAATGCATGTGTGCAGCTTCTGAATTAGGGTTCACATACGCCGCAGCATCAGACAGCACAGAGTGAAAATCCTGGACATAGTCTGGTTGAGCTGGGTAAGAGCCTTGCACGATGGCAGTCTGTGAAGTACAAGCAGGAGGCTCTCCCTGACCATGCAACATGCTCGAGGATCCACTGACGCCTGTCTGAAAGAACATGGAAGGCTGCCCTGCAGCACCTTGCACCACACTCTCTCTTTCCCTACTCATGTTTTGACTTGCATTTTCAACAGATGCTTGGCTTCTACAGCCTTCAAACGTTCTTCTGTTGCCCTGTTCCGAGGCAGGATTGGCGAACAGGTTCATGGTGTCTGAAGAAGGCAAGAAAGTAGCAAGGGCAAGCTTGGACCTGTCTGCTTCATCAAAGTGCTCCTCTATAACAGGACTTGCTGCACTGGTGATTTCCAGGTAACTGGCAGTGTCCGGGTTTCCCACAGGGACTTCAGAGGTGAAGTTCATGATCTCCTCATGGTCAGGCACGTCCGAGGCAAAAGAGCCAGAGGCCACGCTCTGAATGATGGCATCGATGCTTGCCTGGGAACTGTAGGTGGTGCTGCTGTGGGCTTTACTTGAAGAGCCACCACTATTGGTCTTGGGCTTTTTCTGTTTGGTGCTCCGCTTTGTTGGCTTGACGACAAGAGGCTTTTTCTTGATGCATTCTGCCCAGTGGTCGTTGAAGTTTTCGATGGAGCATAAGGTCTGTCCGCAGTTCAAACACTTGAAAAAACTGCGGCCTCCTGAACCGCTCAACTCTTTAAAGCGAGGGCGAGGGGGGGCCTCCTCTTTGGGTTTCTGCAGTTTGGGGACTGGAGGGGTCTTTGGCTTAGGCTGCTTGTTGGTGCTGACGGCGGGTTTCTTGGGTTTGGGGCCTTTGCTTGCAGAACCAGGCGCTGCTGTCGCTTCTTTCTTTGGCTCCAGCAACACACTGCTTGCAGTGGCAGGATCTGCAGCCGCCACTTTCTTCTTTTTGGGGTAGTATTTTCTTTTGGCTTTGGGCTTCTCTTCTTTAGTTTGGCTACTGCCTGTGGGTACGATGCCTGTCGTTGGTTGGGGTGGTGGAACACCTGCACTGACATGCTCTACAGCGGGTTTCGTGTTGAGGGCTCCCACGGAAGTTGGCTGGTTGTGATGAAGAACTGGGGGCACTGGGAAATTTGAATTGACAGGACTGGTTATTTTGCTGCCACTTTGTGCCGCCATCTTTTCTTTCTTGGGCTTTTTGGGGTTAGGGGCTTCATTGGACAGGTCAGACTGTCCCTCCAAAGAGATTTTCCTCTTGGAGGGCTTCTTTTTGGTCAGGGACTCCTTCTTGGCCTTGACGGCTTCTTTCTCCCGGAGCAGTTTCTCCCGGTTCTCTCCCAGGCACTTGTTCAGCAGCTCCATCACCCTGGCCTCTGTGGCCTGCTCCTCTTCAGACTTGGGTTGTTTGGGCTTGGCTCTGGACTTGGCTTTGGGTTTGGGCTTGGGGGTGGGGGGTTTACTGCACACCTGCTTGTGCGCACGAATGCCCTCCTCACTGATGCACAGCTCGTAGCAGCGCAGGCACTGGAAGACTGTGCTGGTCTCCAAGCCGCCCACTGCAGAGGGGGCTCGGCCAGAGCTGCCACCCTCAGTGGGCGGAGTTTCCAGGTCTTCAGGGGGAGGTTTGCAATTCCGTTTGACGTGAATTCTCAAATCGTCCAAAGCATCGAAGGGCTTGGCGCAGATCAAGCAGCGGTAGGTTGCGTAGCCGGGTTTTTTCCCAGCCCGGTTCAGCTCCACTAAGCCGTCCTCTTGTGAACTGCTGACAAAGGCGGGAAAAACACCAGCCTGCTTTTGCTCTAAGGACTGGCCGTCCATGAGTCCAGCAGATAAAGCAGCCATGCTTTGTGCTGCCGACATAGCACTGGAAGCAGCTGTTCCAGACGGGCAGTTGATGTCATCATATATAACGGAGGGAATGGCAGGATTAGCAGCGACCCGAGGAACACGGTGACCACTGGCGGCAACAGCAGCAGGATCTCCAACAGCAGAACTCCAGGCAGTGCGGGTGACAGCAGCTGTGCTGGGCATGCCCCCAGCGGCTGATCTTCCAGCAGCTTGCACAGCAGCAGGGTAACTGACAGCAGGGTTCCAGGACTCAAAGCCGCTGGCGGCGTGATCACTTCTGCATATGCTGGATGGGTCTTTGTGGGGGCGAGAGCTGCCAGCAGTGAACTCGGTGCTGTAGGGGAGGGGAGGACGCTTCAGGGAGGAACTGCCCGCCTCTGTGTTGCCGGACAACGCACTTCTGGCAGAAGGCCCCAGGACAGCCGCGTCACTGTAGGCAGCACCGGGCATGGACTGATTCCTGTTTCCTGGCGGCCTGCTAACAGGAACGGGATACGAGGCCACCGCAGAGTACGCAGGCAGGCTTGTCTCCACCCAACGCCGCAGAACCCGACAGGGCTTGTCGGGAGTCTCCTTTCTGCAACATGCTGTACAGTTTGGAGTCCTTGCGTTCAGGCGTCATGAACTGTCCGCAGTCTGACGGACGTCCACGGGGGCGCGGCTTCTGACCGAGGGAGGCACAGGGGGGGCCAGCGCCACTGGAGGGGATGGAGGGGCCTCCCTGGTCGACAGGGCAGCAGGGTTGGGGTGCCTGGCAGGTCCTGAGAGCTGAGAACCAGCACCAGGGGCTCCCTGATAAGAGGAGGCAGCAGCATCGTGGACAGGCAGCGCAGCCTGCAAGGACGGCTGAAAATGGCGCAGCTCTCTGGACACGGACGGAGTGTGATTATGAAAATCCACCATCCACACCGATGCGGAGGACCTGGCGGAGCTTGACTGCAGATCAGTGACCGTGCGGGATGGAGGGGGAGGCAGGGGGACGTCCTGGGCAGGGGGGTGGAGGCCCGTCATCACTCTTCTGTCTTCGTGCTCTTCCTTGCGGATGTCCAGACTCATGGCTTGCTTCAGCAGGCGCATCATCTCCTCCTTGTTGGAGGTCACCGCCTTCTTGTCCTTCTTCGCCCCCTTGCCGGCGGCCCCTGTCTCTTTGCTGGCCGCTCCCTTCTTCTGGCCCCGGCTCTGACCAGCCCCCTTCTTACTGGCCGTGGCAGTGTGCGGCACCGTGCTGCTGCTGCTGCTGCTGGTGGGGGTGGGGGTGGGGGTGGACAGAGGGGTCGTGATGGTGGAGGTCGTCACCGTCTCTGTGCTGGCCTTGGGCACAGGGAGGGGGGACGATCGGCTGGAGGAAAAGAGGGAGGAGAAAGAGGGCAGGGTCTGCTCACTGGCCCGCATTTGTTCAGCAGACACAGCAAAGGAGGCCAGCGTGGCCAGAGCCTGAGTGCTGTGCGACATGGAGGCATGGCTGGGTGTGGGGGGTATCATGACTTTGGCTGCTGCTGCTGCTGCCGACACCTTGGGGGATGCTGCCTTCTTGCTTCTGGACTGCTGCTGCTGGTGCTGGGAGGAGGGGGGGGCCTTAGGGGCTAGCTGCCTGGGGTTGGCTTGTGAAGAGATTCTGGGTTTGTGGGCAGTGGCCAGGGCCTGGGACACAGGGTTGTGAGCCAGCTGCACAGACACTTTGGGCAGGATCTGGCTGCTGGTGGTGCTGGTGCTGGAGCTGTCACTCAACGCACGCAGAGTGTCCGAGATACTGTCCACAGAGATTTCAGGCAGTCTGTCCGGCAGGGAGATGGACATGGCGCTGTTCTGTTGCTCCCCAGTGAACAGCAGGTTGTTGATGGAGTAGTGACGATTGCCCAAAGTGATGTCACCACTGCTGCTGCTGCTGCTGCCACTGCCGCCACTCCCTGGCACCTGGTTCAAGACCTTGGCACCGCTCACTGAAGAATCGTGCAAGAATGTTTTTGGGCCTGGAGCTTTGGGTATCAGTTTGTGTGTCTTGGAGGTTGGCTTGGGGGTTATCTTGGAACTGGGGTGATTAGCAAACGAGGAGGACAGGTGCAGAATATGAGGCTGCTGAGCGGCCGCTACAACACTGCCGCCCGACAGGTGTGTCAACATGTGAGCGCTGCTCTGCATCAAAATCTGCGCGTTCTGAACACCGCTCCCAGAGCTGTGAACGGGCCCCGGCTGTCTGATGGTCATGACGTGAACAGGCTGAGTCGCCTGGATGCCCCCAGTGCTGGTCAGGTGCAGGGTGGGCAGGGTGACGGAGCCGATCTGCGGAAGGCCTTGCAAGACCTGCTGTGTGGTTGCTGGGGGTTTCCCCTGGTCCTGGGGGTGCTGTTGGCTGGGCAAGAAGTGGGCCGAGGCTGGTGGCTGCCCTACTTTGGGCTGGGCCAGCTGCTGGGGGGCCATGACTGCTGGCAGGGGTGTCTGCGGCTGAAGGCCCTGACCCTGCATCACAAGGCGCGCTGGCTGCAGGCCACCAGGCTGAGCTGCTTGAGGCACTTCAGGTCGTGGCTGAGACATTTTCTCTTTGTGCACCACAGATCCAAAGTGGCAGTTCACCACTTCCCTGGGATGACCTGGCAGTGGCTGCTGTTTGTTCTGCACATGCACTTGCTGCTGTTGTTGCTGTTGATGTTGCTGCCCTGGCTGCTGAGACACGGGCAACTGAGCGTGCGGCTGACGATACAACCCAGACTGCGGGCTGGACTTGGACGTTGCCAGCTTCTGTGCAGCCACATTCTCCTTGGCGATGAGATCGTTCAACGTCTGCAGAGACATGCGAGGATTTTCGTTCAAGGCTTGGCTCACCGAGCTTGCCGAGATCTGTCCCGATTCAATCAGACGCAGCAGGACCTGCACGGAGTCAGAGGACAGCTGCCTCAGCACCAGCTGCTGTCCGGGGTTGCCACACTCCGACTGTCCACCGAAGGCCGCATTCGACCTGGAGGAGCTCATCTGCACAGCAGAGGGCTCACCGGACACGCTTGATGTTGAGAACACGACGTTCTTCAACGACGCAGCGGCACCCAGTGCAGGCTCGTGAATTCCTCGTTGTTCCACACGCGTGTCCCTCTTCTGCGAGGACAGCAGGTTGCTGACATGGGAGGCGGTCTCGGGCGTTGTCCCGCTGACGGGGCCCGCTCCCACTGGCACGGCACTGGGGGCCGACTCTGGGGCCAGGCTGCCCACGCCGGATAAGGAGGCGTCCGAGGAGCCTGCTGGACTCGGCGTCACAGTGGGGCCTGACCTCCGCCTCACCAGCGCGGATTTCACAGCTTCTCCGTTCTCCTTCAGCAGATACTGCTTGCACATGGAGTACAGCACGGAAAAGTCGCTCTCCGAGCTCAGGTAGGCCGGGCGCAGCGTGCCACACAGCCGCTCCACCTCGTACAAGGTGGCCACGTTGACATCGCGCTTGGGCTTGTCGCTGCCCGCGCGGTTCAGGCACTCTCCCTGGTCGGTGGCGCAGTTGCTGCAGCACTGAGACCGGCCGGAGCTGTCTTTCTGGCTGCGGCGCTGGTGGGCCACGCGCACGGCCTGCAGGGACTGCTGGGTGGGCATCATGGAGAAGGCCGTCAGCGCGCAGCAGAAGGAGACTTTGGGAGACACGTGGGCCACGATGTGGGAGATCTTCTCACACACCTAGCGCAGCGGACAGACAAATACAAAGTTCGGAATTTATAGAGCGGACAGACAAAAACAAAGTTCAGAATTTAAAGAGCAAAAGCACAAAGACAGGGGAGGGGGTAGGTATCTTTTCTTTCTTTTTTTCGAATTCATTCCTAGGCTAGAGCTCCGAGGTTCACCTATGGTGAGATTTTTGCGTATGTGACCGTTTCCCTCCCCTCCATTTAGGTAGCTGCATTCTAACTTCGGGGATGGTGTTTAAACACGATACCTGTGCGCAAGCGCTTAAACAAAATTTGTCGTCCATTCCTGCCGACACAAAATGGCCTGCTCTTATGAAAGGCGGAACAAGTTTTATTAACATGTATGCAAGATGTTCTCCATGCATTTGCACACACAGGGCCTTGGTTTATCATCTCATCCCAGTTCAACTTTCAGTTTGATTTCCTCGTTGAACTGGGGGAAAAAAAGGGCAAGGCTGGGAATCGAACCCAGAACCTCACGATTTCTTGTCAGGCAGGTGAACGTCTTAACTGTCCTGCCACCTTCCATCTTATTTTTAGGTATTTAATATTTACTTCAGACCTGCTCAAGATAAAGACTGCTCTCAAGAAAGTTACAAACTACACCCGGATATATTTGTGCTCAAGCCACACAAAGAGATGATTAATGTTGGATGGCCACAAGGTCAACATCCAGAAGGGCCCTGCACTGCTGCTGGGTCCCTCGTCTTCCAAGGTGTTCAATGGTTCCTGTTCTAAACCACCACCACCACCCATGAACCCCCTACAGACAACAATAACGGCTTAGCTGGGGTGGAGTGGAGACTATTAACAACAAATTCTCTCAAATACCGGTAAGACTCTACTTCAGTCAGTCTACATCATCTCTTCTGACGATCGGATTTACTATACACACAGCAGCAAGTACACACACACAAGCAAAAGGAAACTAATAAGAATGTTCTGGAGACATTTTTTTTACAGCAAATTTTGTCTCTTCTGTTTCTCGACTAGAGCTCCGAAGTTCACCAGCAGTGATGTTTTGTATATATATACATCTATTTTTGCCCACCCATAAAGGTAGCTGCATTCTGACTTCGGGGATGTATCCCGGGTATGTTTATGTTTCCATAACCCATCAAATGCCCACATGAATTACAGGATCTTTAACGTGCGTATTTGTTCTTCTGCATGTGTATATATACACAAAAGGAATCAAGGCGCTGGCATGTCCGCACTTGAAGTTGACCGGGAAGATTGTAAAAATCCCCACCCTTAATTCACAAGACACTGCCAAGACTTGAACCCACGACTTCATGGGACCCACAGGATTGAAGCTGAACGGTCTTAACCACTCGGCAGTAGCGTCAGTCTCATCTAAATCAATAAACAAACCTTCAACTGAGCTTTCATGTCTCATGGCTTTGTCAGTCTTTTGTATATTAGCTGACCAAGAACATGTGCACCAAAATACAACCAACCCACCAACCAAACAACAAAACCGCCATCTCTACCTGAGCCATGTCTTGCTTTCGAGCCTGGAGTTCTTCCTTGGGTCCCGAGGCGTTGGCCTCCTTCAGCTTCTCCCAGCAGCCTTTGTCCACGTTGATGGCGAACTTACACAGGTCCAGACAGAACTGCAAGAAGGCGTCTCCACACTGCAACCAATCAGTCAAACCACTTTTTTAAACAAAAAAACCCCACCAAACAAACCAACAACAAAAATATCTACCAATCTTTACCATATGTGACGCTGCACACGACAATCACGGATAAGGGTCAAAATTCAGAAAATGAGATCGAAGTGTAATCTAAAAGAAGACATCATTCTGATCAAGACACAAAAAAACAGATTTCAGTTATCTGTATTACTTTTTGAGATACACACGTTGGAGTCTCCAGGTGATCAGTGACCGTGGCTGTAGCGGTGTTCACTTTAACAGCACACAGCATGAAACTACAGCTGGTGACTTGTCCATGATTTTTGCATGCAGCTTCACATATCCTCTGTTATTATTTGGGAGGTGGGATCAATTGTCTTGTGGTACAATGTCAAACTAGTGATCCCCCCCCCCCCCCCAAATTTATCTGCAAGAGCTCTGAGATTGTGTGTATGCAACAGATTTTGCCCACCATGAAGGTAGCCCCATTCCGACTTCAGGGATGTATGTTGGGTATGCTCATGATTCCACAATCCACCAAATGTCAACATGAATTACAGGATCTTTAATGAGCAAATTCGATCTTCCCACACCCCCCCTCCCCAAAAATGGTCATTTACGCAAAACTCTCACCATTGGTGAACCTCAGAGCTCTAGTTAAGAAACAAACAAAAAAATAGTTAAGAAACAAACAAAAAAACCAAATAAAAAAAAAACAAAACCACCACACATTTTTCAAATTGTACTTTGTGGAAGGCAACAGCCGAGCTCTAGCTGAGGAACAAAAAACCCAAAAAACCTCCCCCATATTCCTTTCAACCTATCATTGTGTGGAGGGCAACAACAGCAGCAGCAGCAGCTGACCTGTTCTCTGACGGCGTCGATGATGAGGAGGAGCTGCTGGGTGGAGTGGGACAGCTTGGCCACGGCCCACAGGCTGGCGATGAAGCGGTCCTGGTCAGCGTCCGCCTGGTACTGCAGCTTGATCCACAGCTGTAGCAGCTCCTGCAACACCACACACACACACGCTGCTCTGTCAGTGTCAGCCACTTTCCGTTCTCTGCTTTCCTCTCTCTATCTCTCTCTTTTGTGTGTGTGTGTGTGTGTGTGTGTGTGTGTGTGTGTGTGTGTGTTACTTATTGTTCTCACTAAAATACTGAGCAGTTTGGCAACCCCCCTTCATGTATGGGCCAATGGCCTTTTTGTGAATAAATCTTTTGAGTTCGAGTTCTCTCTCTCTCTCTCTTTCTGTCACATGCACACACACACAAGACTATAAACCGAGGACCCGTGTGTGAACGCTCACAGAACATCTAGCGCATATGTTAAAACCCGTTCTGCTTTTTCAGAAGAGTAGGCCATTGTGTGCCAGTGGGAACGGATGACAAAATTGACAAAACTGCACACACGGGGACTGGATGAAAAAAAGCACACGAGTGCTTATTCCATACCTCAAAATAAAAGATTGAAATAAAAATAAATACACACATACACACGCGCTCTGCTTCTCCCTCTCTCTCTGTCTGCCTCTTTCTCTCTCTCTTTTTATTGCTTTGTAGTGTGCTTTATTCTGTTTGATTTTTAGCCTTATCTGTTAAACCAGAGCAAGGATCAAAGCATGAAACTTTTTTTTTTAAAGACAATAAGCAGTCGCACAACCTATACAATCCTTCCTCATCCAACACTACTGTTCTTCCCTAAAAATGGAAAAAACAAGACCAGGAATGTTTTGGGGTGGTTTTTTTAAATCAGAACTTCAAAACACAAACTATACTGAAGTTACTTTTCAAATAAGCTTTACTGATAAAACTATTGACTTCTGATGGAAGAAGAAAATGGAGAGCTTAAAACAAAGGCATTGATACTGAAAGACAAATAAGGACACAAAACAATAAAAGACATTTACTAAAACAAAGGAAATGGTACAGGTGTTCTCATAACCTATGAGGTTGATGGGGAGTAAGGTGTCAGAGATCTCAGCTTCTCCTAGGGCCAGCATATTGAAGGCACATGCCCGTCTCCTCTCCCTCAGTGCTTTACCTTCCCTAACCCTAAACAGGGCAGGCACCCATAGACAGCTGGGTGAACATACTGAAGCCAAGGCGCGCAAACGGTCACCCATCCACTTGGTAACCACACTCACTGCCGCTAAATCTTAGCTTGGGGGAAAGCCAGTGCTCTGACCACTGCACTATCCCGTCCCCACACAAAGAACAATTTCAGGGAGGGGATAAGAGCCAAAACGAAGAAGTAATTCAAACCCACAGAAAACGATGGCAGATAAAAACAGGGACAGGATATTCCAGGCCCTGGGTGAGAAAAAAAACAAAACAACTAAAATTAACAAAAACCAAAAACAAACAAACAAAAATTCAGCTGTAACCAACCTTTTTGGTGTCGTTGTCGGAAGGCTTGATCCAGTTCTGCACGAGGAAGGTCTGGGCCAGCATGGTGCACAGCTCCTTGTGCTCCTCCCGGTCCAGCAGACTGTGGATCAGCCCCAAGCTGTCCTCCATCCCCATCGTCTGGCACTGCGCGCACCAACACAACACACTTCATCAGCACATTACACACCTGTCTTTGTGTTATGTATCGTCTGTCATCAACACAACACACTTCTTCAGCCACACCTGTCTTTGTGTTATGTATCATCTGACATCAACACAACACACTTCTTCAGCACATTACACACCTGTCTTTGTGTTATGTATCATCTGTCATCAACACAACACACTTCTTCAGCACATTACACACCTGTCTTTGTGTTATGTATCGTCTGTCATCAACACAACACACTTCTTCAGCACATTACACACCTGTCTTTGTGTTATGTATCGTCTGTCATCAACACAACACACTTCTTCAGCACATTACACACCTGTCTTTGTGTTATGTATCGTCTGTCATCAACACAACACACTTCTTCAGCACATTACACACCTGTCTTTGTGTTATGTATCGTCTGTCATCAACACAACACACTTCTTCAGCACATTACACACCTGTCTTTGTGTTATGTATCATCTGACATCAACACAACACACTTTTCTTTACACACCTGTCTTTGTGTTATGTATCATCTGACATCAACACAACACACTTTTCTTTACACACCTGTCTTTGTGTTATGTATCATCTGACATCAACACAACACACTTCTTCAGCACACTTTTCTTTACACACCTGTCTTTGTGCGTTATGTATCATCTGGCATCAACACAACACACTTCATCATACTTTTATGGTTACACATCAGTCTTTATGTTATGTATCGTCTGACATCAACACAACACACTTCAGCACACTTTCTTTTTAACACACCTGCCTTTGTGTTATGTATTGTCTTTATGTTATGTATTGTCTGGCACCAATACAACACAATTCAGCACACTGGGGTGGTTTTTTGGTATTTTACACACCTGTCTTTATGTTATGTATTGTCTGGCACAGGGAGTACCACACACACACACACCACACACACACACACACACACACACACACACACACACACACACACTCACTCATCTCACGCAAAAATCTGATTCATGGAACTGTAAATGACATTAACGCCAATGTTCAATGTCTATTCTTTGGTGTCATTTCTTTTCAGGAAAGTACTTAATACACTACAGTATTTCATTATAACCAAAACAATAGGCAATAATAAACAATTTCACCATCTGACTAGAGTTCTCAGCACAATATGTCATGAAAACAAGAAGGAAGGTGGCAGAATGGTTAAGGCGTTCACCGGCCTCACAAGTAAACCGGGAGGTTCTGGATTCGATTCCCAGCCCTACCCTTTCTTCCCAGTTTGATAAGAAAATGAAAATGAATGTCACAGTCTTTCAGATGAGACTATAAACTGAGGCCCCACGAAGAATACAGGCAGAATATCTTGCATACACATTAAAACCCTGTTCCACATTTTGGAACAGTAGGCCATTTTGTGCCAGTAGGAACAGATGACAAAATCTTTAAAAACGCATAACATAGGTGTTGTGTTTAGACATCATCCCTGAAGTTGAAATATGGCTGCCTAAAAGATTGGGGGATGATGGGGGGGGGGGGGGGAGGAATGGGCAAAACCCCAAAATCTCATCATTGGTGAACCTCAAACAGCTCTAATCAAGAAACAAACAAACAAAACACCCTAACACAAAACAAAACAAAAAAAATTTAACACAAAATATCCCCAAACTGCTGAGCCACACTTCAACACGACGCCACACAACACTGATACCAAGGCCTCTACCTCTTCCTGCAGCCGGTCGATGTTGTTGAGGCGATGGAGGAGGATGAACTGAGTTTTTCGCAGGAGGAAGTCTTGGGCCAGGCCCGGGTGCTTCAGGCACCAGGTGCAGAGGTTGAGGGCAAACTCGTCGCAGTTCTCCTGCTGCATCAGCTCCACGCGCAGCTTCAGGATCTCGGGGTCCTGAGCCTGGATGTAGGCCAGACCTGGGGTCAACACAGGACACAGGCACTTGAGGACACAGCTACCGTCTTCAGTGAGCGCTACAGTCTACTACTGGTACTTTGCATTCCCACAGAGGAATGGAGGGAGGGGGGCAACAATAATATAAAAAGGTAAAGGTGTTCCATAACCTATGTGGTTATGGGGGAGCGAGGCATCAGAGACCTCAGCTTCTCCAGGGGCCACCATATTGAGGGCGGCACCCATCTTCTCTCCCTCGCTGCTTTACCTTCCCTGGCCCTAAAGAGGGCAGGTACCCATTTACAGCTGGGTGAACTGGGGGACAGTACTTAAGCCAAGGCGCACAAACGGTCACCCATCCGATTGGTAACCACGCTCGATGCTGCTTAACATTGGCTAGAGGAAAACAAGTGCTCTGACCACTGAGCAATCACACACCAACCCCCAACCCCAAAACTTCACCTTCACTGAAAATAAAAGAGCACTACACAAATATGGACATATATTCGACATTGTAAAAGACATTAACAAGTATAACACAAAGTGAAACAATTAGGTAGGTCTTATGCAGTGTGTGACTTGGCCTATATTTCTTGCAAAATTTTATCTTCATTGCTTCGTAACAGAAATATTCCTATAAAACAGAAGCAAGTCAGTCTGCCTACTGACACGTATCTTTGAACAGTAATTACTGCAGCCTTGGCTGTTTAAACAGTAGCCCAAGTAAACAGCGATGGAATAGCGTTCAACACATACTGTAAGGTTGTTTTGAAGAACTTCAAACTATGTATAAATCAAAATAAAGATAATCTTTGAAATTTAATAAACCAATCATCAAGCTAAATTTCTGTTACGGTAAATTGCAAGAAGTTCAAAATGACCATCTAGCGACAACTGCCCACAGTCTGTGCTACACACACTATCTGCATGCAGTATTCCTGAGCCCTAACACTGCCACACCAACCTGCCTCCCCTTAAGACAGGAAAATGATGAAACAAGCATCATGCCTTGCCAGAAATGCTCAACAGCTAGTCTCTTGCAACATACATATAACAGAGAGCAATGAAACTGGAGAGCAAAAGATCAAAATAAGCAAAACACAACAAGGAAGAGAAAGAGAACAAATAGACATAACCAGGGCAAGAGGATGGTAAATGATGCATACTGGATATTGTCCACTGTAGGACTAGCATTAGAAAAAAACAGCATATTCCACTTCAGTATTTCCTAACTTACATGCACGCACAAGTGAACACCAGATTGTGTTTTTCCTGCTCTGCTCTGTGGAAGCTAACCGTAGGACAAAAACTGACAGGGTGATTTTCAAGGGGGAAAATACTTATTTCTGTTTTCTTGTACAGGTATTGTCATACAAGAATTATTTCTTAACCTTTTTTTTGAAACATCAAGCAAACCTGCTTGTACCACAAAATGCTCTTTAGTAGTTTTCCATCCTAAAAAATGCCCATTATTGTGACCTACATCAGAAGTATACACACAAATCTCACCACTGCCTGGTGAAGCTTGGAGCTTTAGCCGAGGAACAAAGTAACATTTTAAAATAAGGCAAAACTGGTAGTTTTCAACCAAAACTACAGGTGATTCATACTGGGAACTAGGTAAGCATCAAACCTTCACCCAAATAACGCTTTTACTATGTTTCTTGGAACTGCATAATTCACAAAACTTGAAAAATGAAGACAACATGCTTCACAAATGAAGACAACATTTTAACAATTAAAACCAAAAATTTTTTATAGAACAAAGAAGTCTAATATGACCAGATCAAATGAGAAATTTCTTTCCATACCTTCTCCTTCCTCATTATCCTCCTCGCTGCCCATCACCATACTGAGGACAGGGTGGGTCCAGGGGTTGTCCATCAGTGTCTGCAGCACGCTGAAACGCTGGTACCCTCGAGGAGCCATCAGCTGATGGCAGGCCAACAGCGACGTTCGAAAACTCTGCTGACTGGGAGAGTCTTTGTCGCATTGTTGCCATTTGATATCCAGCACCACTCTTGCACATTGTCTGAAATATGAACATAAGGGGGGAAAAAGTTAGGCCGGAGGATTCACTGTTACAACTACCAGTGCTTCATACCAACAGCTTATGCAGAACATCTTGCGCACTTGTTAAAAAGCCATTCTGCCTTTTGAGAGAGTAGGCCATTTTATACCAGCAGGAATAGATGACAATTTAAAAAACAACAACAAACCTTTGGATGACAACTGTTTACAGTTGCCAGAATAATGGACCTCAGCTTGTTTAGTTGATTTCCATTTCTATGTAAGCATTTAAAGAAATAATAAGAAATTAAAAACTAAAAGGTTTATAGAAAATTTGATGCAGAGACAAAGAAAATAAGAAGGGAGACACACCATGACACACATAAGAAATTCAACAAAGTCTTCATTTCATTGGTGCTAAGAACTGCTGGTAATGAGTGCAGTACAAATGTGTCACAGATTGATAAAGGTTGAAATAAAGACTTATTTACCTAAGTACATCTGTGTTAACTTATTTTATCATAATACACACACACACATATATGTGTGTGTGTTATTTTTTTAATTTTTTTAATTTTATTCTTTTATTTCAAGGATAATTGAGTAAGCACTCATGTGCTTTTTTTTATTTTATCCAGTCCCCGTGTGTATGCAGCTGTGTAAATTTTGTGTGAGTGTGTGTATGTGTGTGTGTTATTATGCTAGTTCTGGAAGCCGATCAACCCCAAAATAATGGGAAAGGAAGATGAATTGGGAAAAAAAGGAATGCTAGGCTGATAGACACTGTACTAATATGTATCATGTATGGTAATAATAATACTAAAAATAATAAGCTCACTATTGCGTATTACTGCACTGACACATAACTCAGCCTTGTACAAGTTGCAGGAGAAGAAATTCATTGATATCACATTATTTTATGGAAAGATTGCATAACTCAAAAATCCCAAGGCACAACTAAACAAAGAAAATAAACAAAACTCCACTTTCAATTCACCATAAATGATACTTAAGTGTGAATTGGTCAAAACAAAATGGGGAGGACGTTCGCTTCACAAAATCACCGAGTCATGGCGACCTCGGATTATCTTCTCTAGGTTAGTCTGGTCATTCAGCAAAACGTTAACTACGATCGCTATTTCACCATATAACCTTACCAAAAATATACATTGTATAAAGATATGTTCAAACTGTCTTACTTTGCAATCATCGTAAATTTGTGAAGTAATTTTGTGGAAATATCTGTCGAAATCGGGCATGCTTTCTTCTTTCCGGTTTGCACATGTCAGAAGTCGACAACGATCGTAATACTAATAGCCCTTTTCAAAGTCTTTGTTTTCAACGATCGCACGAATAATTATCATTATGCAAACCACGCGATCTTTGTATAAATAAACTGTTATATTGATTATCTATATTGAAACATTAATGAAATTTACCCTGTAAATCAAAAAAATTTGTCGATCCTTGACAACATCGGTTCGCAATGTCCGTTTGTCCTTGCCCTTGCGTTAATGAACTTTGCATGATTTGAACACTTCGTTTTTATTGGTTTGCAGGTGAATGACAGCGCCATGAATACATTAACCCTTTACCAAATTTGTACGAAGGTCGTCTAGTTTGATTTTCACCTTGACTATTGGCTATTTTAAGCTACAGGTTCTTCGGAGTTCGCCGTCGGAGATCGTGTACCGCAAAAATCCTGGGTTTTTTGCGAAAATTAGTCAGGTATGAAAAAACTTTCACCCATCTTGGTATTAATAATAATAATAATAAATGAAACTTATATAGCGCTATATCTTGCAAAGACAAATCAAAGCGCATACATTTGCCATTTTTCAGCTGTATTCTACAATGAAACCTGAACACAATAATACCAAATATACTGATGATAGTTGCCTGTCACGAATATGCATCGGATTCAAAGTGGTCATGTCTCTTTGAAGATTTGTCCGTGTGGGCAAAAATGGCGGCCGCGGAACGCACACCTCATTCACATGCATTGCATATTTACGACACACCAGCCAAATAAATAAAAACGCACTCAATGAAAAGAAGAAAGATATTGAACTTTTTTCAGATATACAGTGTTTTTTAATCAGTACAACGGAAGCAGAGTAATAAGAAAGTGAAAAGACCGAAAATTTGCCATTTTTCAGCTGTGATGACAGTATTCACCGGCAGCTGCTACTACCTACGAACACAAGAACCATTCAATGATACATTAATTTTGTTTGTTTTTATTCTCATTTTATTATCTTATTTCACAGATAATGGAGTAAGCGCTGATGTGCCTTTCTTTCTCATCTAGTCCCTGTGTGCATGCAGTTTTATCACTTTTGACATCTGTTCCCACTGTTACAAATGGCCTACTCTTCCAAAAGGCGGAACAGGTTTTGACATGTGCACAAAATGTTCTGCAAGGGTTCACAAATAGGGCCTTGATTTACAGTCTCATCCAAAGGACTTTCAGGAGATTGGAATCAGCACTGACGTTAACTCCAGCCAGTCCAGGGGGTAAAAATCCCCTTGAAGTTGTAGAGGCATCTTGGGGGCTTGACCAAAGCAGATTTGTGCTAAACATGTAAGTAATTACTTTTCTTTGGAGGGGGTTGCAGTTTTCTACAGAAAATAACTACTGCTCCGCCCCCCCCTCCTGGACGCCCCCCCCCCCCCCCCCCCCCAAAAAAAAAAAAAGTCAGCAGAATGATATGATATGCAGTCAAGTAAACAAATTCTGCTACATGCAAAAGAGTTGAGCAAACTTTCAGATGAAAATTTAACAAATTATTTTATCTATCATCTCTTTTGCACAAATTCACACCAACCTGAATAATCTATCAAGGATTTGTGTCAATAATGGCCCATCCTGAAGCTGATACAGAAGCTCATTGAAGGATCCAATGACAATCAGGATCCCCACTACAAGATGTTCATAGTCTGCTTTCTCAGCTGCTGCAACAATTCTGTCTAGGGCCTGAAACAGCAAACAGAGAATCCCATGTTCCAGTATCATGATGTCAACAGCTACACACACACACACACACATGCATGCATGCGCGTACGTAAGCATGTACACACACACAATGTATGCACACACATACATGTACAACACACATGTAATGTATTATTGTATACTTGTGTGCCCACACACACATTGCACACACACACACACACACACACCAGGGATCAACATTAACTTTTTTTCCACTTGCCCAGTCGGGCAAGTCACAGGAAAAATCACTTGCCCGAATGGGTTTTGCACTTGCCCACATAACCTCACTAAAATCATGTGTATCAAAACTGAACTTTTAAAATATAGTGCATGCATAACAAGTGGAAACAGAAAGCAGAAACTAGGCCAAGCCAGTGGGCTAAGTTTCACAGAAAAGGGAATGGTACCATTCCTTTTCTGTGATAAATTTAGGCCTACACAGGAAACGATCGTCTGCTCTGGCACTGCGCTGACCGAGAATATGTCTGCGCGCAAACTTTGCTGAGTCAAGAAAAGAAAAGATCAAAAGATCATCTGCTCTAAACTTGAACGGTCAGTGTCAAGCATAAGATAATCGTCAGGCAAGAGAAAAGCAAGGGTTGCTTGTCAAAATTTTAGCTTGCCCGACCGTGAACTTCACTTGCCCGAATCAGCGATTCAGTTGCCCCAGGCAGTCGGGCAATGCTTAATGTCGATCCCTGCACACTGTACACACACACCTGTAGATATTTTCTACATAAAAATTGACATTACACTTTAAAAACTCAACCACTGTTTGCTAGCTGGTAAATAATTTCAATTAATGCTCCAGGATAAATGAGGAAAAGGTTACACCAAATGAGATTTTTTTTTTTTTTACAGTGGGGATGGGGAGGGGGGTGTTAGACTGTTACTGTTACAGTGTTATGCCTATATAGACTGGGATCTGAAAGTACAAACTAGTCCTGTTTGATTTGAAGATGGTTATAGACGTCAATAACTGGATGGATGGCCTTTGGCTTTACTTTTCTCTCCCCCCCCCCCCCCCCATTTTTTTTTAATGTGTTCAAACCCATCACTGGCATGAGGCTCTGAGACTCATGAGTAATGTACCCTGGCCTGTAGTGTACAAGTTATGCATGCATTCATGTATAATTGTATGGGATGCACTGTCTCCTGAAAATATTAAAAGCCCATGTGTTATCACCTTGCTCAAAGAACTAAAACCACTGTTGGTGAATTTCATTTGGCCTGCAGGGACCAAGCTGCTCAGCTGTTAAACTCGTTGAACATTAGGCTAGTAATGTTAGGCTACTCAACTTACTGTGTCAGTCCATGCAAACTCTCCACTTCCTGTTTTCTCAAGGCCATATTCTCAGCTGAACTTTTGCTGTGTACACGCCCAATAAGATTAAGTAGGTAACTTAACGAATAGCAGAATAAACCAAACTGGCTTTCTGATGTTGTTCAATTCTTCAAGGGCAAACAAAAGAAAAAATGGGCTCGCGATCGAGTTGTTTGCTTGCGATTGCAGCAAACAACGGCGCTAGCCTAAGTTTAGCAAGTCTGACGCAGAGCGCGTGGAACTGTGGAGTACTCAAAGAACGTATAATGCAAATAACAGGAAACTACCTCATAATTCAAAGAATGATATGAAGAAAAGTATGATTACTAGGTCAAAAGCATACATCAGGACACGTTTAAGCAACCGAGTAATAACAAAGACAAGGGTATTGTGTGCGTGCTAACAGGTACGAATGAAATGGCGACTCACGCAAAAAGACCAAACATTCTTCCAAGATGTTTACTAAAAAGTGGGCGATCACTTACCTTATCAACCCGTTGACAAAATATTGCAGTAGCAAGACTTCTCTCCGACTGCTTAAACTCTTCTTGTGCAGCTTTCAATTCTGCTAGAATTGAATGCAAATCCATATTAATCGGTATGCCACTATGTGGCCATTACAACTACGTAAACACCAACACACGGACCTAGCCGACCAACGCCGCCTGGCTGTGGCGGTGCGAGAAGGGAGGAAACTCAGTTATCATGACAAAGCAAAGTGGGTCAACACATTTCTGACAGCCAACAGAGATATTTTGTTTTCGTGTACAGACCAGTTTCATATTAATACAAGTGGTTTCTCATCATATCCTCATTCTTTCTTGAATAGATTCTTTTTCATTATCTTTCCATGTCTTTCTTTCTTCTGCTTTATCGATTTCAAGACTGGCAGACAACCCCAATTTACCTACCGTCCCATGTCAAAAAAACACGCATGGCAATGCGCTGGGGTTTTTTGTATCTTAAGCTAAGTTTTTTGGTTGAAAAAAAAGCGCCGTTTGCTTGCTTTTTCGTTTAAAAGGGATCACCTACACCTCAGAAAAGGGGAAAAATTGAAATCCATACACATTCCATTTTCCTCTACCTTTTTTTGGGGGATATTTGTATTGGCCCTAGTAGGCTAGGCACTTCTATACAGTCGTAATGGAAATGGCTCCACGGCGTGATATCCAAATACCCATCCCCCTGCCCAAATAAAAAAATTTAAGAATTTTTGTATCTTTCAACCCTGAAACGAACGCAGTTGTTTTTTAGCCCATGGCAAAAGAAACACACTGCACATAATTTGACCATACAATGGGGTGTCTGTGGGCAGGCAAACCCCATGTGACCCCCGAGACGATCTGCCGGTCATCTCCTATCCCACCTTGCCGTCACTAAAAACTGGGTTCCCCCCCCGGCAGGGGTACAACTGAATCATTCAGTGCCTTGCATGGCCCACTTCATTCGATCTTTTTTTTGGGAGGGGTTCCTTTCCCTGACCGAAAAAGATTAAAAAAATGTTGGACGCCATGAAAACCCTACGTGAAGTTTTTTCGCGCAGGGGACAAAACCCAAGAATCGCCCAAAAACAGTGACTTTGGTCAACTGACAGTCTGGGAGTTTGCAAGATGACAAAATTCTGGAACAGATAAGGGTGAAAAAATATAGATCCGCTCATCATACTCAAGGTCAAAAAAGGAAACAACTACAGGTCAGCTTTGACTTGAAGACTAAGAACGTTTGGGCTAGGCCTACCTAATTCTTAAGATCCCCGGGGGGGCATCCTCACATCAAAAAACAGACAATTGGAAAAAAACAAAGGTCATTTTCCAAAAAATCCAGATCAGACGGGTTTTCCTATAGCCCTCTGGGGGAACCAATTCAGATCTTTCCCCTTGGTAGGAAAGATCTTCAGACCACCGGGGAGACGTGGCATCACTGGTATTAAAACATTCCAAAAACTGTTTTTGCATGATATGATTCCAACTGACAACACCTCCATTCCCCCGTGTTTAGCCTAGAATCGAGGGGAAGGGGAGGGGTGGGGAGGAAAAGGGGGTCGGAAGAGGGGGACAGTGGGGGCGGGGGGGGCAACTTGGGGAGGGAAGGGGGGGGGGGGGGGGTGGGGTAGAAAAGGCAGAATAGGAAAAAATAGAAAACATTGCTTGTAATCTTGTAACAGTTGTCGTCCGCTAGCCTAGTGTCCATAGACACTACAGCAGGTTGTTGGCAGCAGCTTAATAGGCAGTGGCAACGTTTTGGGAAGTGTGTTTCGGTCAACGTAACGTAAACATCATTTTGTACGGTTGAGTCTTCTTGCTTGCAGGACGTTATGCGAGGAAAAAAGATGAGTTTCAATGACCGAACTCGGACGGCCTTGAATAAGAAAAAGACATGGGGGAAGTGGATGCCGCTGTGCCGAAGTGGATGCCGTTGGGATTGCTTTCAATCGATCTGGCGTGTGTCGGCATGGGGGATAGGCTGCATAGGAGTCATGAGAGTGCTGGGTGGCGTGGTGCAGCCAGTGTGTTTTGTGTCGACTGATGGATGCACCACACGTCTGCTTCCCCATCCCTTCCCTCCTCCCCTCCCTCTCCTCTTTCGGATGAGTCTATAAACCGAGGTCCCGTGTGCGAACGCGCGCAGAACATCTTGCGCACACTTTTAAAACCCGTTCCGCTTTTCGGAAGAGCAGGCCAATGTGTGCCGGTGGGAACGGATGACAAAGTTTACAACACTGCATACACTCTGGGACTGGATGGAGAAAAAAGCACATGTGTGCTGATTCCATTATCCTCGAAATAAAAGAATAAACACACACACACACACACACACACACACACACACCGTAGCACACACACGCGCGCAAGGAAGCATACCCCCCCCCCCCCCTTCCCCCCAGACTGACACATACAGCACACTGACACATTCGTACACACACGTACGCGCGCGCGCGTAAGCACCACGCGAGCAACAGTAGCCTAGCCTAACCCTCTCGTCAGCTAGGCTAAGGCCTACAGTAGGCTACAAGCCACTCACACCACACACACACACACACATTCTGTCTCAATAGCCTAGACCAGCAGTCATGATTTCACCACTGTTCAGTCATTCCAAAAGAGCAGGTGTTCCTCTGAACAGAGCTGTTCTGATAAGCCCAATATATAATAACTATTCCAAAAGCGGCCTAACACCACATCTGCCACAAAATAAATGATTCTGCAGCACCATCTGCATCAGAAATAACAACCTGGGCACAGTGCTGGTCTGCATGACTAGAAATCTGGCATGAGACATTTTTTGTTGGTGGTGGTTATTTATATAAATCAGTGCCATCATTCAAGTTCTTCAAAGATTGTGTGGTGTTTTGAAGTTTGAACTGTGTGTGCGCGACTGACGTGTCTGGCCTGGGTTCACACGCCTAGCATAGTAGACCTTGGGTTATAGCCTAACCTAGGCTTGTTCAATTGGTTTTTAATCAGCTAGACCTATTATATGTAGCCAGGACAAGTTTGTGTTCCAAGTCATTCTGAAAGGTTCCCTCCCCTCCCCCTATCCCGCAGGATTGGGGGGGGGGGGGGGGGGGGGGGAGGGGGGGGGGGGGGCTGTAAGTAATAACATCCCCCACACCTCCTGGAAATTCTAGGCTAGGAATTTCCTCTTTTCTATCCCTCTCTTTCTTTCTGCCGGCCTTGCTCCTTTTCTGCCTGTCACCTCCTTCTTGTCTTAGTTTCTGCCTTCTCGGTCCATTCTCTGCCCCCCCCCCCCCCCCCCCAGAAAGACTTAAGAGATAACAATTTTCTCCCACTCCGAAGTGGGATGTTAACGGCAGTGCAACGCATTAATTTTTCGCTCATATAACAGACAATACTTGCGGTCTGAGCATTTTATTTATTTAAAAAAAAATTATTTATTTAATTCTTTTATATCGAGGATAATTGAACAAGCACTTGTGTGCTTTTTTTCCCATCCAGTCCCCGTGTGTCTGCAGTTTTGTAAATTTTGTTATCTGTTCCCACCGGCACACAATGGCCTACTCTTCCGAAAAGCGGAACAGTGTTTAACGTGTGCGCAAGATGTTCTGCGTGCGTTCGCACACGGGGCCTCGGTTTATAGTCTCATCCGAAGGACTTTCGGGGAGAGTGGAGTCGGCACTGATGTTAACTCCAGGGGAAAATATCCCCTTGAACGGGAATCGAACCCGGGTCGTCAGATTGCAAGCGCAATGTTCTGACCACTAGGCTATCCCGTC
>CM054146.1:57553469-57565969 GCA_028751875.1 Rapana venosa
GTATGTTTAATTAATTATTTTAAGGATTGCTGCCACCCTGCATACTTTGTTACATGAGAATCGGTGGTCTAGAGGTAATGTAGGAAGCCAGAAATAGTAGGTTCGAACCCCGTTCGAATCTCGGAACATGTATAATTTAGCCCCAAGAGATCTTGAGTGGTGGTCTGGTTGATACTATGATAGTGTGTTGTGTTGTGTGTGTTTTATATTTTATTTATTTATTTATTCTTTTATATCGAGGATAATGGAATAAGCACTCATGTGCTTTTATATATTATCTAGTCTCCCTGTGTATGCGGTTTTGTAAATTGTATCATCTGTTCCCACCGCACACAATGGCCCACTCTTTCGAAAAGTTCTCTGTGTGTGTGTGTGTGTGTGTGTGATAAAGTCAAAGTCAAATTTGTATTTTAAGATCGTACACGGAAAAAGCGATGCATTTGTTTTTTTGAACATCTTTTTTAAACCAAGCCATCTAAATGAACTGTCATGTGTGTGTCAAGTCAAGTCAAATTTTAATTTCCAGATGGTACATTGAATATATGCAATGCATTTGCTTTTTTTCATCATCAAGCCATCTATCTAAGAACAAATTTCTTGTGTGCGTTTGCATGCGCGCGCGCGCGCGCGCGTGTGTGTGTGTGTGTGAGATAGAGAGAGATAGAGAGAGAGACTCACAGAGAGAGAGAGAGAGAGAGAGAGAGAGAGAGAGAGAGAGAGAGAGAGAGAGAGAGAGAGAGAGAGAGAGATTTGTTCGTTCCTCGGCTAGAACTCCGAGGTTCACCAGTGGTGAGATTTTGGCATGCGATTGTTGGTTTGCCCACCATTTAGGCAGCGACATTCCAACTTCAGGGATGGTGTCTAAACATGACGCCTGTGTACGTGCCGGTTTTTAAAATATAAAAGAAGTCGTCTATCTACTCTTCCTCCTTATTCCTTATAGCTCCTAGCGAAGCATAGAGCCTCAACAGCGTCCCTCCACCTTCTCCTGTCTCTGGCAAGGGTCTTGGCCTCTTCCCATGTCAGGCTGGAGTCTCTCAGTTCACTATGCAGGCTTCTCCTTCAGGTCTGTTTGGGGCGCCCTGTCTTCCTTTTCCCCTGCGGGTTCCACTCGAGCGCTTGTCTGGTGATGTTGCAAGGCTCCTTCCGTAGGGTGTGGCCGACCCAACGCCACTTTCGCCGCCTTACTTGGACTTCCATAGGCTGTTGGTTCGCCCTATTCCACAGGTCGGTACTTGGCACTCTGTCGAACCATCTGAGATGAAGGATCTGCCGGAGACATCCGTTGATGAAGGTCTGGATCTTGGAGGAGCTGGTGTTGATGACCCGCCAAGTTTCTGACCCGTAGAGAAGCACAGACTTCACGTTGGAGTTGAAGATCCTGAGCTTGGTGGTTGTGGAGATCGCATTTGTTCTCCATACGGGTTTCAAGATGGCAAATGCTTGGCGTGCTTTCTTTATTCTTGCCTTGATGTCTTCATCTGTGCCTCCTGTCTGGCTGATCTTACTGCCCAGGTACACAAATTCACTGACATCCTCTACTGCTTTCCCAGAGATGGTAACAGGAGCCTCTTGCTGGTTGTTGGTACGCAGTAGCTTGGTCTTCTCTTCTCTTACCGGCACGAAAAGGCTTACACTTTAAAAAGGGGGAAGGGGTTTTTAACGTGTGTGCAAGATGTTCTGCATGCTTTCGCACATGGGGCTTCGGTTGATAGTCTCATCTGACGGATTTCTTGGGGGAGTGGAGCCTATGCCGTACTTATGTTAACTCAGGCGAAAAATCCCCTCAAAAGTTCTTATTTAAGAGAGCAGTTCTTAGTGTAATTACTTTAGATATCAGTAGTCCCCGAAGTCAGATTGCAGGTACCTTAATGATGAAAAAGAAAGTTTGCAGATCTATGCAAAAATCTCACCGTTGCTATATAATATAATATTAATAGTATATTGTTCTTACTTTAGATACCAGTAGACTGAGTTGAGTGGTCCAGGAAGTCGGATTGCAGGTACCTTTAATGGTGAAAAAAAAGGTTTGCAGATCTATGCGAAAATCTCACCATTGTTGAATCTTAGAAATCAAGCCCTAGGAACAACAACACACACAAAAATCAGTAAACTTAAAATGACAGTGTTATAATAAATTTTCTCCCCAAAGTCAGAATGCGGCTACCCTAATGGTGGGAGAAAAACGGGATATATATATATATATATATATATATATATATATATATATATATATATATATATATATATATATATATATATATACTATAATGCAAAAATCTCACCATTGGTGAACTTCGGAGCTCTAGCCAAGCCAAGGAATGTAGGAAAATGTTATTACTTATACTATAAGTTATAGGCCTAATCCCCTTTTTTTTAACACAACACCAACAGTACTTTCCTTGTACTGAAGATAACAAGTATTGTTTTTATTCAAAATAACGGTATATATATATATATATATATATATATATATATATATATATATATATAAATATTGTTCATTCTGAAAATAACAGTAATTATCTGTTTTTACCTAGGAATAGCAGAATGAGCTTTCCCTATGGACAAAATCTCAATTTTAAAAAAGCGTTCAAACATGAAAATTGAAATACAAAGAATTCGAAAAAATCAACTACAACAAATATTCTAGCGCACTTGGTGTGTGTAACAAACATTTCCTGATTTAGCAATGTCAGAAGCTAACTTGAAAATTTCAAATCATACATTTTCGAGAGAATGCTGCTAAAAAAAATGTAAGTTGGCAAAAGGTTTTACAATCAGCTCTCGAGATAATATAATGTGAATATTGGAAGTATGTTCTTCACATAAACGCCTGACGTGTGTGTGTGTGTGTGTGTGTGAGTGCGCGCAAAATTTTGTAACCAATGCAATTTTTTTTCATTCCTGGGCTAAAGCTCCGAGGTTCAACTATGGCCATTGGTGAGATTTTGCGTTCACGTATACATCATTACATGCCTCCATTTTTGCCCACCCTGAAGGTAGCCGCATTCAGATCTCGGGGATGTATACTGGGCATGTTTGTGTTTCTGTAACCTACCGAATCCTGACATGAATTACCCGATCTTTATCGTGCATGTTTGATCTTCTTCATGTATATATATATATATATATATATATATATATATATATATATATATATATATATATAATATATATTATAATTATATATACGCAAAGAAAATTATAGCACTGGCAGGTCTGCACTTGAAGTTGACCTGGGATATCGTAAAAATCCTCACTCTTAATTCACCAGACGCCGCCGAGATTCGAACCCACGACTTCATGGACCCATGGGATTGAAATTGGTCTTAGCCACTGGGCTATATAACCTCTATCAGAATGCATCTCATTTCATTCTACAGGACAACACATTAACTCTTCATGCAGTTCCAGTCATGTGTGATTGTAAAGTAAGTCATGTGTTTTGTTTGGCAGAGGCAGACACTTCAACCCGGAACCGGAAGTCTACGCCCTCCTCACGAGATACCGGAACCAAGCGAAACAGCCATCAGCAGGTGGGATGCCAAGACAACCCTCTCAGTCTTTGGAAAAGAATCTGCTGCGTCATATTGTAAAACCTCAAGGGTCAGGCTGAAGAAACAAGCTTCAGTGCAGTGTTTGAACACTCTTTCACTGTCTGTCTCGGTGACATTGATGATGACGATGTAGAAAAAAAAAGCAAGAGAGTGGGTTTGGTGTTTTGGTTTGATTGTTTTGTTGTCCCGGCAGAGAGATGTAGGGACTGTATGTTACCAATCTACCAACCAGCACCCACCTACCCACTGCTTTTGGTGATGAGGGGGTTTAGTGTGTTCAGGGGGGTTGGAGGTTGGGTAACAATCCTGGCTTTAAAACAAACCAAAAAAAAAAAAAGAGAAGAAAAGTACAGTCATTAGCCTATCCTTGTTTCCAGTGAGGGAGGAGGGTTTGTGCAAGTGGAGCTGCACTCTGGCCTGTGAAAACTCATTCCAGTCTAGATGTTGTGCCATGCCGTCCAGTTTTTATTCATGATAATTATTACAGAAAGACAATCTCTCTTTCACTCTCTTTCTCTCGTGCTCTCTCTGTCTCAGTCTCTCTCTCCCTCTCTCGCGTGCTCTCTCTCTCTCTCTCCTCTCTCTTCTCTCTCTCTCTCTCTCTCTCTCTCTCTCATCTCTCCTCTCTCTCTCTCTCTCTCTCTCTCTCTCTCTCTCTCATCAAATTTCTCAAAGAACCAAAATACGTGCCTCTAGCCAGACTGCTGAAAGGAACACATTTTTATGCAAATCACAGACACATTGTGACAATCTCTCCAAGTATGTTTTTCATGCTGTCAACAGACCAAAGAAAAGCATTTTGTAACTGCTGTTGTTTGTACTCATGTTTCCATTTTAAGTCATTGTGGCTGCTTGATTTGCCGTTCTTTTGATTATCTTACATTCATTGACTTTGTGTTTAGCTTTCAAGGTTTATCTCTTATTGTTTTGTTTATTTGGATGATGTACTTGGTGTGATGCCACCAGGAGAGCTGGCTTAGATGGAAAATGTGACGATGTCTTTTTGCATTTCGTTTCCCTAGCTTGCCTTTTTGCCTTGCTCACTGGTATGTATGGCCAAAGGCCAATGCTCATCAAACCTATAATATAATACGCTGCCAAAATATCATCAACAGCCATGTTTTCTCAAACCCAAGTTTACTCATGTCATCTACTAGTGCTAGACACCATTGCCAAAGTCAGATGCGCTGGGTCTACTTGTCCATCAGCGCCTGGACTTTATCACAGTTCTTGATTAAACCATTGACGCTGGGGGACAGCAAAGTGAGAGGCTGTATGACCAGTGGCTTTTCCACTCATGGAATTCCACTTTACAGCTTAGTCTTTAGTGATCCACTATGACTCTCTGACTAGGGGACTTGATTCGCACAGTCCTTATGTGCTGCAGCCCTGGGGGCTGGTTGGCCTTTGGAGAACATCTCCAACGCTGACTGTCCTTATGCCCACTTGGCTGAGAGAGTGGGGATGTACTGTGGGCAAGGTATCTCCACTATAATCAAATGTATGCCCAGTTTCCAAAACAGCAGCTGCCTCCTCTGCTGTTTTGGAGGTCATCGTCAGACACGACGGACAAACATACTTGTCCCTGTGTCAGGCGCTTAACGGCAGCGAGATGTATCTTTCTTCATATGACAGACAACAATACTCAATAGTTGCCGTCTGAGCGTTCCAGAAGAGGAAGAAGAAGAATCTGCTAGACACAAGGACGTACACACTTTGTCCCTTTTTCTGTTCAAAACATTTGAAGTTAAGAGAATTTGCTATGTCTTCACTGGTGTTCTGTTAGCAGGCCTACACATTTTTAAGAACAGGATTTATATATGTATGCTCCCCCCACTTTTTTTTTTACTCTGGTTTCCTAGTTTGTGTTTTGTCTACTATTCCCACGTTTAAGATGTAATACAGTAAAAGATGACATAGAAAGATTCAAACAGCAAAAACACAATGATAGTAAAAAGGAAATATCCAGCACAAAGTTTCGGAAGGAGGGTTACAGTTTTTCATTAGCCCCCCCCCCCCCCCCCTCTTCCCCACCCTTTCCCAGTTCGGGTGAAGTTAAGTAGTGGTTAGTGGTAGTGGTGAGAACGTGATCTTCTGGGCGTAGGTATAATGTAACTACTCTGCTAAATCACAGTTGATTTGTTTGTGAGATTCCCCCGTGGCCGTGTGTGGCTAGCCGGAATCTCTTTCAGTATTCAACAGTATCCTCACCTTCTGGAAATTCTGTGCTAGAAATTTCCCCTTTTCTATCACTCTTTTTTCCTCACCTTTCTCTCCCTTCCCTTACTTATTTCTTAGCCTTTCCAAACAAATCGTTCCAAGTATTTTTCTTCTCAGACATAGTATATGACACTTTGCCTTATTGTTTTGTTTCTGGTGACCAGGTACTAGTCATATTTAATTTATTGTACACACTGGCATGAGCACAGGATGTCTTTTCTGCAGTGCTCCGAACCCATAATATGACAGTTTGTCGTGTGGTACTTTGGATTACTTTGAAGTGTTCATTATCATTTATTTTTTTAAACGATTTTGTGTGTGTGTGTGTGTGTGTAACTCACCTCACCTCACTTCACCTGTGGGCATCACCAAGTTCGGTGTTAGTCGCCGCAGCCAATGATAATGACACTATCCTAGAGAGAGGGATGCACGCTCAATTCATGTCCATCACATTAGCAATAGACAAGCAAAGATTCCCACTTCAGTGCTCCTTAGCCTGCGAATGTGATCTCATCACTTCGTTGTTGCGCAATCATCATCATCATTAACTATTACACCCAGCGGTGTGTAGGGCAGCAACAAAGCGCTTCCACTCCTGCCTATCCTGGGCCAACCTAGTCACTGATCCCCAAGAGTGCTGCATGGCCTTCATCTCACTTTCTACAGTTTTTCTCCTCCACGTTGCTTTTGGTCTTCCTTTCTTTCTCCTTCCTTCTGGGGTCCAGTGCAATGCTGTTCTTGCGATTGACTGTGGGTCTCTTCGGAGGATGTGCCCAATCCACTTCCACCGTCTTCTGGTGATGATGGTTCCCATGTCTTCTTGCCTGCATCTCCGTAGTAGGTCATCATTGGAGATCTTCTCTGGCCAAAAGATCCGGAGAATTCTTCGCAGGCATATGGTGTGTTGCACAATGGAAAAACTGAAAATCTGATCTGCACACACAAAACAGAGACATGATCCTCCTTCTCTCTTTGCTCCTGTCTTCGTTGTACTGCCCTGCTGTTGACTTCATGGATTCTCATGCCACAGGATTCGGTGATGTTGCCAGTGAGAGAAGCTGGTGGTCTGCCCTTTTAAAAAAAACAACAAACTAGTAAAGGTAAAGCTGTCCCATAACCTATAAGGTCATAGGGGAGCGAGGCGTCAGAGACCTCACTTCTCTAGGGGCCAGCATATTGAGGGCGGCGCCCATCTCCTATCCCTCGCTGCTTTACCTTCCCTGACCCTAAAGAGGGCAGGTACCCATTTACAGCTGGGTGAACTGGGGGAACTGTACTGAAGCCAAGGCGCGAAAACGGTCACCCATCCAAGTGGTAACCACGCTCGACGCTGCTTAACCTTGGCTGGGGGAAAGCGAGTGCTCTAACCACTGAGCTATCCAGTCCCCCACATTTTATAACTAGGGGATGGTGAATTAAGCGGAATGGCTGGCATCCTCAGTACAGCCTGGTTTTACTGGCCTTAAGGAAGGAACTGATTCAGGTACCTTGTCATTTGATGTGTTTTGTTTTCTCAGGTTGACAGCGTTACATATTTGAAGGGATTAGATATTGATTTTTGTCTTAGTGTGTGAGTTTCTTCTGGGAGAGGTCAATAGTGTGTGTGTGTGTGTATATGTGGTTGTGTGTGTGTGTGTGTGTGTGTGTGTGTGTGTGTGTGTGTGTGTGTGTATGAGAGAGAGAGAGAGAGAGAGAGAGAGAGAGAGAGAGAGAGAGAGAGAGAGAGAGAGAGAGAGAGAGAGAGAGAGAGAGAGAGAGATGCAGTGACTGTTTAATAATTGTCCAATATTTCATGGTGCTAAAAAAATTCAGAAAAATAAAAATTGAGAAATTTTTTTTTACAGCAGATGTGTGTTTGTGTGTTTTGTTTTTTTGTTTTGTTTTTGTTTAATGTCTATTCACTACATGGTGATTTAGACACACCCGCATTCATACCAAAGTACCTATTATTACACACAGCATCTCTCTCTCTCTCTCTTTCTCTCCCCTACACGCACCCACATCCACACACACGTCACATAAGTATATAAATATATATACGTATACATGCACACACACACACACATATATATATATATATATATATATATATATATATATACATATACATACACACACACATATATATATATATATATATATATATATATATATATATATATAATTATATATATATAATATATATATATGTAATTACAGTAAAGATTTTACAGGTGAAGAATATATGACTTCAGCAACTGACACTATGAATTGCTGAGAGTCATATAAAACTTCTTGACTAGTGGCATATTTCTTATGAATATCTAAAGCTTTCCTTTTATACATGTCAAGAAGAATTGGGCAATCAAACAACAAATGGTGGACTGAAAGTGGAATGGAACAACAACATGTTACATTTTTTGAATATTTAGTATTCCATGCATTTAATCTCAGTTTATGTATTAGAATTTCTAATTTCCGTGGGCAAGGAAACTGCTGATAATGTTTTTCTATAATCTTTGAATGTATGCATTTCTTTAACTTAGAATGAATTTCATAAGACGACAATGCAAGATTAGAATCAAACACTTCAGTACTGTATTCAGAGGCACCTTGTTTTGCCAAAGAATCAACCAGCTCATTCGAATAAATTCCACAATGAGAGGGGATCCAGCAAAAAGTTATGCTGATGCCTCTGCTTGCAATAGAATGTATCAGGATTTTTATCTCAAATACAATATCATTCCTTATTTTACCATGCCATGACTTTAATGCCATTAACACTGCCTTTGAGTCAACGCAAAACAGAATTTGGCAAACATCAACAGCAGTATCAGACAAAAAGTCTGAGTGTGTGTGTGTGTGTGTGTGTGTGTGTGTGTGTGTTTGAGTGTGTGTGTGTGTATTGTTTGAGTGTGTGTGTTCTCGCTTGCGTGCTTGCTTGCATGTGAGCGTGCTTGCATACTCGCGTGAATACTTGTGTGCATGCATGCGTATGCGCATGTCACCATGTGTGTCTGTGTCCGCATGTATTTGTGTATGTCATGTATGAGTACATTCGCACTTTTTGATGGTGGTTGTGGTAGACCAGGTAGTGATGATGATGATGATGTTGTTGATAATGACGACGACGACGACGACGATGATGATGGCGATGACGATGATGATGGGAATGGTAATGGTGATGCCTGATGGTGATGATGACGACAATGATGATAATGACCACAGGCACTCTCCTAAAAAACACTATTTTTTAGTTTTTGCTGCCTCATCTTCTGTAACATTCTCGTCACCCCCCCCCCCATCTCCCCGCTCTCACACCGCTCATTTCAATCATCCCGCCACAGCCATGCCCACATTTTTTATGTCGCATCCTCATGGTGGAAAGTCCACAGGGAGCCCATCAATATCAGGCCGCCGTGGGGCCACTTGTCAGAGCGGCCCTGCGCTGCTGCTGGGTCACTTTGGTGGTGTTCAGTAGCGCCTGTTCTGAGCTAAAATACGCAGGACACCACCTACTTAGCCCCCTACTAACGACAGTATTAGCTCAGTTGCAGAGCCAGACTGTGTGAGTTGCCCACCCGAGGTGACAACCACCACAACGTCCCCCCAACAACCATCCCCCACGAACCTCCAACCCCAAATGCTTTGACACAAACTCACCATAGGCACAGAAGTGCATGGGGAAACCGAATCTGAGGTCACCATGAGACCAGAGAGACCAGGACCACCGAAACAGAAGCAAAGTTGGTTTTGTGAAAAAAAAAAAAAATCATGATGATCAATGATAATGAGGATGACGTAATCATGCTGCTATGTAAGTGCATGTGCTTTGAGACTACTCGACAGAATTGTACTTAACGCTTACTGTCACGATATATCCCGGCGTCAACTGGGCCTGAGAGATACACACAGGCATCTGCAGACACTCAGATACACACAGGCATCTGCAGACACTCAGATACACACAGGCATCTGCAGACACTCAGATACACACAGACATCTGCAGACACTCAGATACACACAGACATCCCCAGTTCACCCAGCTGAAAATGGACCTCTTTAGGGTCAGGGAAGGCAATCCCAGTCTTCCCAATAAGCCTACAGCGTACTCACTCTGGGTAGGAGCTGGCCGGAGTATGAAAAATCCCTTATGGGATTCGAACCTGCAGTGCAACATCTCTTCCTGCTGGTTACTGCGCCAGATGGCAATATAACATCAACCAACAGCTTATCACGGAAAGAATGAACCAGGGCGGATTGTGGAGTAAGATCAGGACAAGCGGTATGGCAGTAGCAGCACTGGGATGTCATAGACAATACACATGTCATTCTGTGTTTGATTTCCCGTAAAGCAAAAGCTTTATGGTCTCCTTGAAACGGGGACATGATAGCTCAGTGGTCAGAGCACTCGCTTTCCCCAGGTATTGAGCGTGGTTACCTCTTGGATGGGTGACCGTTTGCGCGCCTTGGCTTCAGTACAGTTCCCCCCAATTCACCCAACTGTGCCTCTTTAGGGTCAGGGAATGTAAAGCAGCGAGGGAGAGGAGATGGGCGCCACCCGCCTTCAATATGCTGGCCCCTAGAGAAGCTGAAGTCTCTGACACCTCGCTCCCCTACGAACACATAGGTTATGGGACACCTTTACTTCTTTTTTTTTTTTACTCCTTGAAAGACCCACACAGAGCCGAATCCAGAGGAGCAGAGGAGACTTCTGATATAATTGTGTGTAACCCAAGTTGTTTTGGTTTTTTCATTCCAATATTTTAACATAATTATAGTAGGCCATGTTAGCATCATTATCTCTGAGTAGTTAGAGAGCAGAGACGTAGCCAGGAGGCAGGGAGGGAGAGCGAGAAAGAGAGAGAGAGAACTCGAACTCGAACACGAACTCCAAAGGTTTATTCTCAAAAAGGCCATTGGCCCATACATGAAGGGGGTTGCCGAACTGCTTAGTATTTTAGTGGGAAAAAAGGAAAAGCAACAACAACAAAATGTTATTGTAAAACACACAGAGAAAGCGAGAGGGAGGGGGGAACTGGATAGCCTAGTGGTCAGAACATTGCGCTCGCAATCTGACGACCCGGGTTCGATTCCCGATCAAGGGGAAGTTTTCTTCTGGAGTTAACATCAGTGCAGACTCCACTTTCCCCCTAAAGTCCTTCGGATGAGACTATAAACCGAGGTCCCATGTGCGAACGCACGCAGAACATCTTGTGCACACGTTAAATCCTGGGAACAGATGACAGAAATCACAAATCCGCATACACACGGGACTGGATGTAAAAAAGCACATAAGTGCTTATTCCATTATCCTCGATACAAAATAATTTAAAAAAAAAAGAGAGACAGACAGACAGAGACAGAGAAACAGGCACACGGATACACGGACACAGACACACAGAGAGGAAGATAAACTTTCTCTCCCATGTCACCTGTCTAGAAGTGTAGTAGTGACAGTCAAAATGACACTATCACTTTGACGTATAACTAAGATAACGACAGACTGGAGTCTTAAATCAAGGGGGGAAACCACGATAGCAAACACAGTACAAACAGACAAACAAACAAACAAACAGACAGATAATATCGGTGGATCGATGGTCTAGAGGTAACGTACCTGCCTAGAAAGCCAAAAGTTCGGGTCGAAGTGTCCGGTGGTTTGATCCCCGTTTGGGCCAGAACCAGAACCTCCCCCCCTCGCCCCCCCCTCCCTCCCCCCTCCCATCGATCCACTTGACCGTGAGTGATGGTCTGGGTGCTACTCTTTCGGATGAGACCATAAACCGAGGTGTTACACATAATCATTTAGCGCATGTAAAAGAACCCTGAACGTTTGACGTCAGTACGGTTCCCCCAGCTAAATGGGTACCTGCCCTCTTTAGGGTCAGGGAAGGTAAAGCAGCGAGGGAGAGGAGATGGGCGCCGCCCTCAATATGCTAGCCCCTAGAGAAGTTGAGGTCTCTGAAGCCTCGCTCCCCTACGACAATATAGGTTATGGGAACACCTTTACCTTTTACCTTAAAAGAACCCACGGCAACTAAAGAGTTTGTCCCTGGCTAAATTTTTTTTATAAAAAAAAGCCACTCTGATAGGGAAATAAATACAGTTACAGACAGGAAGAGACAAAAAAAGAAAAGAAAAAAAGAGAGAGAATGGGTGGCGCTGCTCTTGTGGCGACGGGCTCTCCCCCGGGGAGAGCAGCCCGAATTTCACGCGGGGAAATCTGCGATGACTTAGTAAGTGGTGTATATAGAGTGAATACTTTATTTATTTATTTATTTATTTTATATCGAGGATAATGGAATAAGCACTCATGTGCTTTTTTCTATCCAGTCCCCGTGTGCGTGCAGTTTTGTAAAATTTTGTCATCCATTCCCACCGGCACACAATGGCCTACTCTTCCGAAAAGCGGAACGGCCTTTAACGTGTGCGCAAGATGTTCTTCGTGCGTTCGCACACGGGGCCTCGGTTTGTAGTCTCCTCCGGACTTTTGGGGAGAGTGGACTCTGCACTGATGTTAACTCCAGGGGAAAATATCCCCTTGAGCGGGATTCGAGCCCGGGTGGTCAGGTTGCGGGCGCAATGTTCTAACCACTAGGCTATCCCGTGCCCCTCAGTACAACGCAATCAGCGAAGTTGAAGACCTTAGTGGAGACTTTGACTTCTGACATCATCGTCATAGCTTCGTTTGTTTAGTAGTAATGTCAACAGCCCCATAATTATGACATCGAGTAGGTC
>CM054146.1:57570969-57574683 GCA_028751875.1 Rapana venosa
CAAGAATAGGATCCCTGCCCTCCAACCAGGCATGTCGTAAGAGGCGACTAAGGTGGAACCCTTCCTCCAGGTTGGGGGTTGGGCACAGGGCTAACAACCCTGTCCCGTAAAAGAAGTGAAGTTACGGAAACAGCGACAGAGAACATTTCTACTTTTGCGTGCGAAGGACCTCCCGGGTCCAGTGAGACTCGTATGAATGCTGATGGCCAAAGCCGAGAGGGAGATGAAGGCCATGCAGCACTCTTGGGGATCAGTGACTAGGTTGGCCCAGAATAGGCAGGAGTGGAAGCGCTTTGTTGCTGCCCTACAAACCGCTGGGTGTAATGGCTAATGATGAAAAGAACCTACGGCACCAAAAGAGTTGGGGTGTTTTTTTGTTTGTTTGTTAAACAAGAGAGTTGTTCTTGGCAAAATCCAGTAAACATCCCCCCCCCCCAAAAAAAAAAAAAGGAAAAGAAAAGAAAAAAAGGCCGCTATGATAGGGAAGCAAATACACACGCAGACAGGAGAACTTTCAAATAAAAAAATAAAAAGAAAGAAAGGTGGCGCTGCTCTTATGGCGACGTGCGCACGTACAAATACAAGCACCACGAGCGCTTACAAAATCGGAGAGAGGCTGACTGATTGACGATCTTTTATTCCCGAGGAAAACAGAGAAGTATTAGCATACTTTCTTTTTTGTTTAATCATCCAGCTATTGCCTTGATCAGGACTTATCATTAATAATGCCATTAATCAATACTTTTATGTCAACTGAGAGAGAGACATTGACAATATTTTATTGTAATAAGCTGTTAAAGCCCATTTACAAGGGGACAGTGGGAAGGGGACTGGGCACAAAACACGTATTTTCAGAAATACAGATGTATCATTTCTACAGCCCAAATGGTCGACATGGCATGGATTCCACGACATGGTGAACTGAGAGAGAGAGAGAGAGAAGAGAGAGAGAGAGAGAGAGAGAGAGAGAGAGAGAGAGAGAGAGAGAGAGAGAGAGAGAGAGAGTTTATCTGAAAAAAACAACAACCATCACACGACAAAAGAAAGCGGATATGTAAAAAAAACAACAACACAAACAGCCAAACAAACCCCACCCAACAAGAATAACAACAGCAAACAAACAAAACAACAGCTCAAACAGAAAACTTACCACACAAAGACAGATCCCCCCCCCCCCCCCCCACACACACACACACATACACACAACATCAAGGGGGAGAGAGAGAGAGAGAGAGAGAGAGAGAGGGTGGGGGAGAGAGAGAGAGAGAGACAGAGACAGACAGAGAGACAGAGAGACAGAGAGAGAGAGAGAGAGAGAGAGAGAGAGAGAGAGAGAGAGAGAGAGAGAGAGACAAACACACAGACAGAGAACCAAGAATGAGTTCATGGTTATAATAATAATAATAATAATAATAATAATGTATGGAATTTATATAGCGCTGAATCTTGTAAAGCAACAAATCAAAGCGCTCATCATCAATAAACAGAATATATATACATACATACATACATCTCTCTCTCTCTCTCTCTCTCTCTCTCTCTCTCTCCTCTCTCTTCTCTCTCTCTCTCTCTCTCTCTCTCTCTCTCTCTCTCTCTCTTTTATATATATATATTTATCTCTCCTTCTCTCTTCTCTCTCTCTCTCTCTCTCTATCTCTATATATATATATATATATATATATATATATATATATATATATATATATATATATATATATATATATATATATATATATATATATATATATATAACATGTATCTTTCATAAGCATGCTAGAGATTTAGACCAAAGGAAAAAAAAAAAGATCAGAATCAAAATTAGCCATTAAAAACAAACCCAATCAGTGAGAGAGAACTCTGAACTCTGAAATGGCTTAATGTACATCGGCCTTTGGCCACAATACACATTGAAGGGCAAAAAATTGAAGATGAAAAGTGGAAAATGAAACAAAAAAAACCCTCACATAATTTCGGTAAGGACTTTGGCATAATACCCTGGAGTAAACTCATAACTGTATACTCTTGTATAAGCATATTCCAACATCATGACAAAATAAAGACTGTGGTAAGCCAAAAATCAAAACAAAACACAGCTTTATGAAAAAAAAAATCAGTTCACCTTAACTGCTTCCCAAGATACCACAAAAAGATAATAGACCTATGAACAAAGTTATCGATGGATTTATACCTGATATGTTAAAACCTTTTCACATACAAAATACAAACATCAAGCACATCATAAATCATAACATTTGAAATCATTAAGGCTCATTAGGTTTTTTTTGCATTTTCATAATAGTTACTATACTCACAAGTTATTGCATTCTCAAAACATTCACCACTCCAGAAAAATGTATCCATCAACTACAACCATGTCAGCCCTAGGCTACTGCAATGTTAACACAATGCTGTATGGGGGGGGGGGGGGGGGGGGGGGGTGGGGGGGGGGGGGGGGGGGGGGGGGGGGGAAGTATCACACTGTGCTCTTTCATGTATGTAACGTTTTACGTCATAAAAAGGGGGGGGGGGGGGGGGGGGGAGGAAGTATCACACTGTGCTCTTTCATGTCATGTAACGTTTTACGTCATAAAAAGGGGGGGGGGGGGGGGAGGAAGTATCACACTGTGCTCTTTCATGTCATGTAACGTTTTACGTCATAAAAAGAGAAAATGGGGTGTTAATCAAAACATTGCAAGATATCACTTCAGAAACAATATTCACTCATCACATGTCCTCTCAATCACATAATATATGCAAATTTTAATCCGACAGTCCTACGCTGGACACTTCCTCAACTGCTTTCATACACACACACTTCCGCACACACGGGCGCGTGCGAACACACGCACGCACGCACGCGCATAGGCATCTATCCGCTCTTACACTCAACCCCCTCCCCTTCAAATCACTCATACCAACACACACACGCACGCACAAACATACATACACGCTCGCTCATACACGCGCGCACGCGCGCGCGCACGCACGCACACACACACACACACACACACACACACACGCGCACACACACACACACACAATAATTGCTTGATGGCCGTTCTCATTAAATTATAGCAGCACAACATTTAGATCAATGTTTCCAAAATGAAGTTTATTCTTCTGTTAATTGCATGGAACACGAACCTGGATAAATTGTGCGTGTGATTTGGATTTGTAGCCCTGAGTAATGCATGGAACGGAAGCTTGGCTGATTCTTTTAGAAATTTAGCAGGTAGATCCTCATACGCATCACATTTAAATATGAAATGTTCATTTTCGATTTTTTCTTTGCAACATGGACACATTTTATTTTGTACAATGTCACTGTAGCGATGCACATTATTGTTTAGGGGAAGAACATTACACCTTAATTGTGTTATAGCAACTCGGAAACAGTATGTATCCATATCCAAAATATATCTCCTTTTCCAAAACAGCTTTAAATGTCCTATACGTTGTGTACCTGTCACGATCCCTAACAGCCCCATCCCATTCTTGCCTGAACATGTCAACAAGCCTCTGTTTGAATAAAGGTAAAAATGCTTTTACATCCCCAACACCCTGTTGCAACCAAACTATATTAAAGCCAGTGACACACAGTATCTCTCTAATTTTTGAAGCCCAACACAGCTTACCACATTTATCAAGTTCAAGTAACATTTCATAAGCTTTACGTGGTAACCTTTCCTTCGCCCATTGTAATGTTTAAACAAT
>CM054146.1:57575183-57577683 GCA_028751875.1 Rapana venosa
GCGAAAACAAGCGCTTTAATAAAAACGCACACAATGGAAAAAATTTTTTCAACTGAGAATCGGATAGAGAAACATCCCAACCCAAAAAGATTTGATCACAATTTCATAACTTAAAAAAGGGCCTTTTGAAGGGATGGTAGACGGCCTCGGGAAAGTATCAGGCACTTCAACATTGACAACGCCCCTCATTGAAGCATCAAGGGCCTGTCGAAAACGCAAAAAGTGCATTTTTTCGTAAACAACAAAAGGGCTTTTCTTCTAGAGCACGGTTTGGGGGTCCGCGGGGCTTCCTTCTCTCACCTGTACTCTTAAACTTTTCCCTCGAAAACATCAATGACGAGACACGCAAAACCACCACACCCCCATCCCTTTGGGTGAAGCCCCCTTTTTCAACCCAATTTTGAGATACATTGACCTCATGGGGGGACAAAAAAGAACTGCAAAACCCACAATAGTCTATCAATCGGCGACCATACTGCGGGACGTCATACAGAAAAACAAAGATCAGGGTCAACACCAAAGAAATTTCCGGGAAATAAAGAGAATGGAGAAATAGGAAGGGGTGACCAATTCAAATACTTAGCTCCATCCAACAAAGATGGCACATTCAAACAATGAAGTGAAAGCTCGCATTGCAACAGAAACCCATCCTCCTAGCCAGACCGAAGGATCATCAGAAGCAACAACACAGCTTCTGCACCAAATACCACCTCTACAAATCCCCCCGGATATAATCCTCCATAGGGCTGTGAATAAAGGACTTGTCACAGAGCTAGAGAGGAAATCCAAACATTCAGAACAAGTGCCACAGAAGCCTTCCTCAAATACATACAACGAACACAAGACCAACAACTATTGAAAGAAAAAACCCAAAAGCATGTGGCCCCCAAAAACCTTTGCCCCCACCATAAAGAGGAGAAACTGATATGGTTTGGTAACACCACAAGACCAACCCCTAGCAAAAACCATCTTGCAAGGAACAGTCGAACAAGAGAAGAAAGGCGCCAAAAAAAAATCAGGGGTTGACAACTCAAGACTGGACGCCCAACCCCGCAACACCTACTACCACAAAGATCGTGAAGCATAGAAAAAGATGTTGCGTCTTCTCTCATGTCCCCCCTACGTCCTTTGGGACATGGGACTGAGTGAGTGATTGATACACACGGGGACTAGATGTAAAAAACACAAAAGTGCTTATTCTATTATCCTCGATATAAAAGAATAAAATAAAGTGAATGAATTAAATAAATAAACGCTGTAACCTGCGCAACGAAAGCGTGCATAACAGAATCCAGCAAACCATTGGACCCTATGAGAACCTTCTAACGATCGTGAAAAAACGTAAACTTAAATGGTATGGGCAAGTCACAAGATCCAAAGGACTTGCAAAGACAGTTTTACAAGGCACTGTCCAGGGAGGAAGAAGAAGAGGCAGACCAAGGAAGAGCTGGGAGGATAACATCAGCGAATGGACAGGCCTAGAACTCAACAAAACCCTCAGAAAGGCAGAACAGAGAGAGGAATGGAGGGAACTGGTTGTTGAGTCTTTGAGGGTGCCCCCACGGTCGTCAGACTACGGGACAGATAGAGAGAGAGATAGAGAACCTGCGCTATCTCCACCCCACAGAGCTGGCCAGGAGAGACAAGGGGTGGGGAAGGGGCAGACTGTGGGACTCTTCTCTTTCCAAACACCCATGCCACAAGGCCGGTGGGCTGACTACCTATGGTACAGGGACAGACCACAGTGTTTCCAGACAGTGCAGCACCCCAAAAACCCTTCCCACTTACAAGGAAACCTTAATCCTTCTTGACATCCGCAACACCATGAAGTTTAATCAACCAAGCCAAACACATCCCTCCTACAAGAAAAGGGGAAGGGGGGGTGGTGGTGGTGTGGGGGGTGGTGGGGGGGGGGGGGGTGTTTCATTAAAAAGTTGAGGTGCAAGTGCACACAAAACAGATTGATTGACTGTAATGTTGATTGAAGATGGACTTAAATGATAGAAGATAGAGATAGAAGATAGATAGATAGATATAGAAGATGATAGATGATAAGATGATAGATAGATAGGCAGGCAGGCAGACAGAATAGACAAAATAAGAAACAAAAGACAGACAAACAGACGATAGATAGATGATAGATAATAGACAGATAGATAGATAGATAGATAGATAATAGATAGATAATAGACAGACAGACAGATAGATAGAAGACAGACAACAGACATACAGATAGATAATAGATAGATAGAAAAAAAGATAGATAGATGAAAAGATAGATAGATAGATAGATAGATAGACAAATAGATAGATGGGAATAGATAGATAGATAGACAGACAGATAGATAGATAGATAAAGAAAGACAGACAGACAGAGAGACAGATGGATAGACAGATAGAAGATAGACAACAGACAGACAGACAGACAGACAGCAGGCAGACAGACAGACAGACAGATAGATAGATAGATAGATAGATAGATAGATAGATAGATAGACAG
>CM054146.1:57582683-57632683 GCA_028751875.1 Rapana venosa
CATTGGGCTCGTGATCGGTGATCTCCTGACCGGGGTTCGAATCTCGTTCAAGAGGATTTTTTTTTCCCCCCAGGAGTTATAACACCAGTGCTGACTCCACTCTCCCCACTAAAAGTCCTTCCCATGAGACTATTAAATCGAGGTCCCGTGTGTGAACGCACGCAGAACATCTTGCGCAAACGTTAAAACCCGTTCCGCTTTTTGGAAGAGTAGGCCATTGTGTGCCAGTGGAAACGGATGACAAAAGTGACAAAACTACATACACAGGGGGCCTGGATGGAAAAAAAACCACATGAATGCGTATTCCATTATCCTCGATATTAAAGTATTTCTTTTTTTTAATTTTCGAAATAAAAGAATAGATAAAAGAATCTCTCTCTCCCCCCCCTCCCCCCCCCCCCCCCCCCTCCCCTCTCTCTCTCTCTCTCTCTCTCTCCTGGCTTCCCAGCAGCCTGGTCTGTTTGATTGTCAAATAATAAAGAAAAAAGAAATGAGTGAGTGAGTGAGTCAAATCAAATCCAATCAAATCAACTTTTATTTCGAGGATAATGAATAAAGCACCCATGTGCTTTTTTACATCCAGTCCCCGCGAGTAACTGAGAGAGTGAATGAATGAATGATAGATCTAGATGATAAGAAGCAACAACAAAAAAAGAATTCAACATATTATAAGACGATCTTTTTCAGCAATGAGATTTTCTGCTGAGGACTGAATGCTAAGTTGAGGTATTTGTTTACTCTGTGTGTATGTGTGTTGTGTGTGTTGTGTGTGTGTGTGGTGTGTGTGTATGTTGTGTGTGTGGGGGTAAGTAAGTTTTAAATTTTAACGTCTTTCCACTGAGAGAGAGAGAGAGAGAGAGAGAGAGAGAGAGAGAGAGAGAGAGAGAGAGAGAGAGAGAGAGAGAGAGAGAGAGAGAGAGTGTGTGGTGTGTGTTTTGTTTTGTTGTCGTTTTAACTGGGTTTTGGTTGCATGTAGATATGTGCACCCCCTCCCCCTCCCCTCCCCCCCCCCCCCCCCCCCCCCCCACACACACACACAAAACCACACACTCTCTTTCTTTTTCTTTTCTTTTTTCGGGTGTTTGTTTCATACATCTTTGATAAAAGAAAACAACAACAACAACAACAACAACACCAACACTTCTTTTCAGTTGTTGATGATTCTTTGTTGTTATTGTTCTTGTTGTTGCTGCTGCTGCTGCTGCTGCTGCTGCTGCTGCTGCTGCTGCTGCTGGTGATGGGGATGGTACTGTTCTTGTTCTTGTTCATAGCAGCAGTAATCGATTATTTCTTTCGTTTGGTATGTTCCCCCCCTTTTTTTTTAAAAAATGTTTTGTTGACTTTGTTATTGTTATTGAACTGGGGATTTCTGTTCTCTATGTGTGTGTGCGTGTGTGCGCACGCGCGTGTGTATGTGTGTGTGGGGGAAGGGGGGGAGGAGGAGGGGGGATGGTTAGGAGTTTCAAGCTGAAGGGAAAAGATGGAAAAGTAGTATACAGGAGGAAAGGGGTAGGTCGGTCATAAGCCTCAAGAGCTATGTGTCCCGAAAGTGATACCAACTTTTCCCAGCCGGGAAAACTAAGTTGTGGAAACAGCACGTAGACGTAGGCGCTAGGCTAGTTAGTTGTAGTAGTGTTCCGTGGGAAGGGATTGTTTTCCTAATGGGGGCTGGTTCTTTGTTTTGTTGGTTTGTCTCTTTTGATGGTTGGCAGGGTAGACAAAGTAAAAGGGGGTTATTTGGTGTGTGTGTGTGGGGGGGGGGGTGTGGTGTGTGTGGTTGTGTGTGTGTGTGTGTGTGTTTGTGTGATCGTGTGTGTGTGTGTGTGTGTGTGTGTGTGTGTGTGTGTTGATTTTGGTGGTGAGGTTTTGTTTCGTTTTGCTGGGGTTTGTTTTGTTGTTGTTGGTTGTTGTTGGGTGTTGTTGTTGGTGGTGGTGGTGGTGGTTTTGTGTGGGTTTTTTTGGGGGGTGTGCGTTTGGGGGTGGGGTTTTTTGTGGGGGGTTTTAAGAGATCAGATTTCAGTGTTTCCTGTCAGCAACTACCAAGTGATATAATCACTTGCATAGTCTCAGGAATACTGAATAGGAAATTTTTGTTTTCCTACCGCTTTTGTAATGGACATGAATAATTGAGCATGCATTATTTTCTCTCTCCCTCTCTCTCTCTCTCTCTCTCTCCCTCTCTCTCTCTCTCCTCTCTCTCCGTCCAGCAGGTGGACAAAAAACACGAAAAGTCTTAGGTTCAATTCCACCCCAATACCACACACACTCTCTCTTTCTCTCTCTCTCTCTCTCTCTCTCTCTCTCTCTCTCTCTCTCTCTCTCTCTCTCTCTCTCTTTATATATTCCTAAGGGCGGGGACTGGATGTAAAAAAGCACATGGGTGCTTATTTATTATCCTCGAAAGAAAAGAATTTGTCATTGTCATTGTCATTGTCATTCTCTCTCTCTCTCTCTCTCTCTCTCTCTCTCTCTCTCTCTCTCTCTCTCTCTGTCTGTCTGTCTGTCTGTCTGTCTCTGTTGCTTGTAGTTTCCTTTCCTTGCCTCGTTCTATCCTTTTCCCTCTGTTCTGATTTTCTGTTCCTGGATTGTGCTTTCATACTTCAGCTTCACGGCTCTTCTTCAGTCATCTGCTTCGATCCAATGGGGGGTGGGGGTCGTCTGTTGGTCTGCTTCGCTCAGGGATGTCTGTCTATGTTTGATCTTTTCTGTAGCGTTGTTCTATGGTAGGATGGGCTGGATAGGGGTTGTTGTGCCTGGCAGTTTGGTTGGTTTGGGTCTGTGTTTACGTTTTGCTGTTGTTGTTGTTGTTGTTGTTGTTTTTGTTGTTGTTGCTGCTGCTGCTGCTTTCAGGGGTGGTGGTGATGGTTGTATGTTTGCTGTTTTGTTTGGTTGTTTTCTTGGTTTTGAGCGGTTTTGTTGTTGTTGTGTTTTCAGTGTTTGGTTGGGGCTTTTTGGGGTGGGTGGGTGGGAGGGGAGGGGGTGCGGTTAGAGGGGGGGGGGGGGCAGTTCTGTGTGTGTGCATGCGTGAGTGCATGCGTGTGTGTGTGTGTGTCTGTGTCTGTGTCTGTGTGTCTCTCTCTCTGTGTTTTTCTTGTTGGTGTTGTTTGAGGATTTTTTGGCTTTTATCAGGCAAATCAGTAGTGAGGTGGTTTCGACTGCTGACCGACAAAAACTCGTTGGGTACACATGAGTTTTGACTGCCCTGTGCCATAGTATGGTCATACGATACGGGAGAATCCCCCACAGCTTCAGTTTCGCCTTAGTCATGGCTGTTTGGGGATTGTTTGCCGTTCCTTAGGAGGCACCGTGGTCGAGTGGTTTAGGCGGTCAACTCGTGATCCAGAGGTCGCGGGTTCGATCCCCGCTCGGCTCGGTGTTGTGCCCTTGGGAAAGACACTTTACTCCTATTTTCCTCACTCCACCCAGGTGTACAAGTGGGTACCAGCTCTGCTGGGGAAGTATCTGGCGACAGACTAGCGTCCTGTCACAGGGGTGGTGAAAAACCATCAGTTCGCTTAACGCTACAGAAACCGGGATAAGCTCCGGCTCTATGGGCCTTCTGGCTCGAAAGAACATACTGCCGTTCCTTGGCTAGAGCACTTAGGTTCAGCAATGGTGAGATTTTGCCTATGCGACCGTTGTTGTTGTTGTTCTTTGTTTATTTGCTTTTCCCCACCATAAAAGTAGCTGCATTCCGACTTCGGGGATGCATGCTGGGTATGTTTGTAGTTTCCGTAACTCACCAGCCCCTGACATGAATTGTAGGATTTTGAACATGCATATTTTGATCTTCTGCATGTGTATTATACACGAAGGTGTTTAAGGCACTGGCAGGTCTGCGCTTGAAAATGACTTGGGAGATCTTTAAAACGCACACACACGCACACCACACACTCACTCACACACGCACTGCGAGCACACACACAGACACACCCCCCCCCCCCCACGAACACCCCCCCCCCCCCCACCCCCCCCCCCCCCACCCGCCCGCCACACACCCCCACACCCACCCCACCCCCCCCCCCACCCCCCCCCCCCCCCCCACACGCACACACACACAAACCATACCCCCCAAAACACACACACAACACACACACAAACACACACACACAAACACCCCCCCCCCCCACAACCCCACACCACAGACACCCACCCACACACACACCAAACCACACACAACACACACACACACACACACCCACCACCCCCACCCCACCCCCACCCACCACACCACCCACCACACACCACCCCCCCCCACCCCCACCACACCACCCCCCCACCCCACACACCACCCTCCCCCCCCCCCTTCCCCACACACACGCCCTTAATCCACCACACGCCTGCCACCGAGATTCAAACCCACGACCTCAAGACCCTAGGATAGAAGTCCAACTCCTGCCTCAATTTATAACTAAACCACTGGGCTACAGCCTCACGTCTGCACAGACTGGTATATATAATAGAATAATCCGCCCCTAGTGGTAGGCCTAGTGGGCCTTGGCCCTTTAGCTCCTAAGTTATAGCAGCACTGACCTGTATAGCATACTGGGTTGCAGCCTTGCATTGCATTGTGTAGACTGCTGAAGGACAGAGGCTGGTTCTGAACTACTAGGCCTACTATAGGCATAATATAATAGTATAATCGCATTTGACTTACCTACCTAAGCCCTGGGTTTGTGGAATCCGATTGCAACAGGGCTTATAAGTACTGACTGACTGATTGGCCTGCCCCCCCCCCCCCCCCCCCCCCCCCCCCCCCCGTTCTTGTGTGTGTGTGGAGAGGGTGGGTGGGGTGGAAGGGTGAAGGGTGCGTGTGTTTGTGTGTGTGTGTGTTCTGTGTGTGTGTGTGTGTGTTCTGTGTGTGTGTGTGTGTGTGTTCTCTGTGTGTGTGTGATGTGTTCGTTCCTTCTTGTATTAAACGTCTTGTTCACTATAAGTGATATTAGGTCGCAGGGTTGTGTGTTGTGGTGTGTGTGGTGTGTGTGTTGTGTGTGTGTGCGTGCGTGTGTGTGTGTGCTTTTGTCTGTGTGCTTGGCAACCCACGTCTTGGTTTCTTATTTATCATTATTATAAGTAGACGTGTTAATAATCTCCTCTGTTATGAACAAGTTTACAAACATGAGTGTAATTGTCCTATGCCGGATAATGCTGTAGTAGAGGTTATGACTTGAGAGATTGAGAGAGAGAGAGAGAGAGAGAGAGAGGGGGGGGGAGATAGAGAGAGGGGGGGAAGATATTATTTTTTTAAAAATGTATTATTAATTTATTTCGATGATATATTTTATTAAAAATTCTTTTATATCGAGGATAATGGAATAACCACTTATGTGCTTTTTTACATTCAGTCCCCGTGTGTATGCGGTTTTGTAAATTTTGTCATCTGTTCCCACCGGCACACAATGGCCTACTCTTCCGAAAAGCGGAACAGGATTTAACATGTGCCAAGATGTTCTGCATGTGTTTCGCACACGGGGCCTCGGTTTATAGTCTCATCCGAAGGACTTTTGGGGAGAGTGGAGTCTGCACTGATGTTAACTCCAGGGGAAAATATCCCCTTGATGATAATGGAATAAGCACTCATGTGTTGGTTTTTTCATCCAGTCCCCGGGGGAGAGAGAGAGAGAGGGAGCGAGAAAGAGAGAGAAAGACATACAGAGAGAGAGGTGTGAGCAAGAGAGAAAGAGAAAGACAAGAGAGAGAGAGAGAGCGAGAGAGAGAGAGAGAGAGAGAGAGAGAGAGAGAGAGAGAGAGAGAGAGAGAGGAGAGAAGACAGACAGACAGACAGACAGACAGAGAAAGGGGATTTTTGGGGGGATTTTTTTTAATTCATTTACTTCGAGGATAATGGAATAAGCACTCATGTGCTTTTTTTCCATCTAGTCCCCAGGAGAGGGAGAGAGAGAGAGAGAGAGAGAGAGAGAGAGAGAGAGAGAGAGAGAGAGAGAGAGAGAGAGAGAGAGAGAGAGAGAGAGAGAGAGAGGCAATTATTCTTTATTTCCAGAACAATAAATAAGAAATCGTGTGAATTTTTTTTTTACATTCAGCCTCCCCCCCCCACCCCCCAACCGCATGAACAACAGAATATAAAAGTAAAACCCAACCCAACAACACACAACAACAACAATAACAACAACAACACACATAAACCATCAATTTGACGAAAACAGAAAAAAGGGAAAATAAGCTTCAACCATTATCAATCATTATGAACACAGAAAAGCAACGACACAAGCAAACTAATTTTGGAGATTCCACCAATCGAAGAGTATGAGAGAGAGAGAGAGAGAGAGAGAGAGGAGAGAGAGAGAGAGAGAGAAGATGAGAGAGATAACTGAAACTGAAAAGGGGTTTCCGACGGTAAAGGTCATAACCCGGAATATAGCCCGGATGTGTTTAGCAAATAAACAGGAAAAGAGAACTGTTCATTTAAAAAAAAAATCATCATCAAATTTAAAAAAGAACAAGAAAACGGTAGGACGATTAACACGTTCATTTGTCTAACAAATAAACTGTGAGGTTTTGGGTTTGATTCCCCAGCCTTACACTTTCTTCCCAGTTTGACGAGAAAATCGAACATCTTCCCAGTTTGACGAGAAAATCGAACATCTTCCCAGTTTGACTAGAAAATCAAACTGAATGTCAAAGTCTTTCGGATAAAGACTATAAACCGAGGTCTCGTGTGTGAATGCACTCAGAACATTTTGCGCACACGTTAAAAACCTGTCCCGCCTTTTGGAAGAGTAGACCATTTCGTGCTGGTAGAAACGGACGACGACATTTCAAAAAACGGTTGCACTAAGATGTCCTGCTGAGACACCATCCCGAAGTCGGAATCCGGCTACCAAAATGGTGGGGGTGGGGGTGGGAACGGTGGTGTAGGCAAAACTCTCGACTTTGGTGAAGCTTGGAGTTCGAGTCGAGGAAAAGAAACGAAACATAAAGTTTACAAAAATTTAAAATCCTCTAATCCTGTCTCCCTTCAAGCGCTCTGATTTGTCTTTGCAAGATATAGCGCTATACAAATTCTATTTATCATTATTATTATTATTATTATTATTATTTATTATTATTATATGAAAGATTAAGGTAAAGGCGTCCAATAACCTATGTGGTCGTAGGGGAGCGAGGCTTCAGAGACCTTAACTTATCTAGGGGCCAGCATATTGAGGGCGGCGCCCATCTCCTCTCCCTCCCTGCTTTACCTTCCCTGACCCTAAAGAGGGCAGGTACCCATTTACAGCTGGGCGAACTGGGGGGACTGTACTGAAGCGAAGGCGCGCAAACGGTCACCCATCCAAGTGGTAATCACGCTCGATGCTGCTTAACCTTAGCTGGGGGAAAGCGAGTGTTCTGACCACTGAACTATCCCGTCCCATATGAAAGATTAAACACAATAATTATTTGGGGGCGGGGTAGGCTTGCGGTTAGAGCATTGTGCTCGCGATTTGACGGCCCGGGTTCGAGCCACCACCGAAACGCCTGTTCAAGGGGATATTTTCCCCTTGGAGTTAAATATCAGTACTGACTCCACTCCTCTGAAAGTCCTTCAGATGAGACTGAAAACTCAGGCGCACACAGAACACCTTGCGCACATGTTAAACCTGCTCTGCCTTTCGGAAGAGTAGGCCATTGGTGCCGGTAAGAACAGATTAAAAAATATATACATCTTTTTTTTAAAAAAGCATGTACACTGGCGTGTCGTGTTTAGGTAGGCCTAATCATTCCCGGAGTCTTTTTGTGTATGTGTGGGTTTTTTTTAGATCAGATTTTCAGTTTTTCCATTGTGCAACTACGAAGTGATGAGATCACGTTCGCAGGCTAAGGAGTACTGAAGAGGGAATCTGTGCTTTCCTGTTGCTATTGTGATGGACATAAATTGAGCATGCATTATTCTCTCTCTCTCTCTCTCTCCTCTCTCTCTCTCTTTCTCTCTTTCTCTCTCTCTCTTGTTTGGTATCAGATTCTGTCTTTCCTTGTTGTTCCCCACCCCCCCCCCCCCCCCCCCCCCCCCCCCCCCCCCCCCCCCACTCCTGGACTTTGTTGTGTTGTTGTCGTTGTTGCGTTGGTTCTTTCCTGTTTCACCTTCATCGTTTTCCATTCGTCCTTTGCTGTCAGCCTGTAGATGGTGTGTTGGGCTTCAAGGCGGCCAGCCCGTGCTTCCTCCCTCCCGTATCTCTGTCTGCCCTCCCGTATACCGCTGGTCTGACATGGGCGTCTGGTCTGCAGGTCTAATCCTTCGGATGAGACTATAAACCGAGGTCCCGTGTGCGAACGCATGCAGAACATCTCGCGCACGCGTTAAATCCTGTTCCGCTTTCCGAAAGAGTAGGCCATTGTGTGCCGGTGGGAACAGATGACAACATTTACAAAACCGCATACACACGGGGACTGGATGTAAAAAAGCACATGAGTGCTTATTCCATTATCCTGGATATAAAAGAATAAAATAAATAAATAAATAAATATATAAATCCTGGTGCAGAGTGACTGGGTCTGTTGCACAGAGGCCGGAGACGATGGCTGCTCATTCCCGAAGTCGAAATGCAGCTACCTTTACAAGGGTGGGCAAAAATGTTCGTATAGGCACAAATCTCACCATTGGTGAACCTCGAAGTTCTAGCGGAGGAATGAAAATAAAAACCCCAAAGAACCCCCCGGACCCTCCCTAAAAAAAACAAACCCAAAACAAATAACTAAACAATAAAACAGCCAACCCAAACAAACACAACAACTACCAAAACCACCAAAAGCAAAAAAAAGCAAAACCCTAACCCAAACAAAGAAAGTATTAGACAGAAAGAAACAAAAAAATCAAACAACAATATTCATAAATGAACAGCTTAAATTGGCATAGTCACAGTATTCTTGTCACACATTCTTATATAACACCAAAATGGCAGTTTATCATCTTTACTCATTCTAAATGACCTTGAACATGCTTTACATGCTATTTCTAAAGATACTGACAATCTCAATATCATTTTTTTGGCTGTATTTTCCTGTTTATTTGGGAAAAGAGTAATTCGTATTTCAAAATACCCAGATGTTTAGCAGTATTTTTTCTTTTTCGAAATTCATTTTTAAAGAAAATGTGAATACTTTATGTTATAAACACACGAGTCTTGTCTTCAACTTTTATTTCTTTTTGTTTGCTTTTCTTTTTGTATTTGGAGAGAGAGTTTATATTATTATTTTTTTTTTATTCTATTCTTTTCTTTCGAGGATAATGGGTGCTTTAAATCTTAATTTTTTTTTTTACATCCAATCCTCGTGTCTATGCAGTTTTGTAATTTTTGTCATCCGTTCCCACCGGCACACAATGGCCTATACTTCCGAAAAGCGGTGTGTGTGTGTGTGTGTGTGTGTGTGTGTGTGTGTGTGTGTGTGTGTGTGTGTGTGTGTGTGTGTGCGTGCGCGCGCGCGCGCGTGCGCGCGCGTATGTATGCAGCTTAATGTACACATGATATATTTTCAAGACATCATAACCAATCAGAAAGACAGCAGCCCCTGTACATCAAGCTGCAGCTATTCAGTTATCCCCCCCTCTCCCTCCTGTCCCCAAATAATAAAGCCCAACAAAAAAACAACAACAAACCAACTCAAGGACACTACCACCACCACCACCACCACCAAACAAACAACAATGACAAGAAATAACAGCAATAAACAAACAAACAAATAAACCCCTAAACAAACAACAACGAGAAGTAGTGTAATACAAAGCAAAAACAATAAAACATCAACAACGACGATGACAACGACAAGCACCAAAAACACCCCCAAAAGAACACAGAAATCCCCTCAACCAAACAACGCCCCCTAAAAAAAAACCCAACAACAACAAAACAACAATCAGAAAACCCAACAAACAACAACAAAACTCAATTAAAAACATAACAAAATAAAACAAAAACAAACAAACAACAACAAAATCGACACAAACAATCCCCCCCCCCCCCCCCCCCCCCCCCCCAAATACAACAAACCCATACACAACCTGACCTCTCCTAAAAAAGAAACAAAAGGAAACAAAAATAAACAAAGCAGGTTGCACGTGTGTGTGTGTGTGTGTGTGTGTGTGTGTGTGTGTGGTAGTCAGCTTGGAGTGAGAGATATCTGAATTTAGAACATTGAGGCCTCAGCAAAATCCCGTCAGAAAGACATTTCTATCTATCTATCTATCTATCTATCTATCTATCTATCTATCTATCTATCTATCTATCCATCCATCTATCCACCATCTCTCTATCTATCTATCTCTCTCTCTATCTATCCATCTATCTATCTATCTATTTGTCTGTCTATCTGTCTATCTATCTATCTTTCTATCTCTCTCTCTATCTATGTATCTATCTATCTATCTGTCAATCTATCTATCTATCTACCTATCTACCTACCTATCTATCCATCCATCCATCCATCCATCCATCTATCTATCCATCCATCCATCTCTCTATCTATCTATCCATCTATCTATCTATCCATCCATCTATCCATCTCTCTCTATTTATCTATCTATCCATCCATCTCTCTCTCTCTATCTATCTATCCATCCATCCATCTATCTATCTATCTACCTCTCTCTCTATCTACCTATCTCTCTCTCTCTCTCTCTATATATATATATATATATATATATCTGTCTATCTCTATCTTCACAGCATATTCCCAGTAAATGATTTTAGACACTCTCATCTGATTAATCTACCTCTACCTAAGATAACACGATTCAAATCAAGTCTAGCATATTCTGGGGGCTGGCTGTGGAATAGGCTTCCCTCCCAGATAAAAAATGAAACTAATCTGAAAAAATTTAAAACAATGTATCACGATCTTTTGATAAAAGAATGTGATACAACATATCTCCTTCCCAAGATGTATGAATACAACATTTATATCCGGTTTCCATACTTCTTGTTCCTCTCTCTGTCTCCCTATCTCTGTCTCTATCTCAGACTGTCTGTCTGTGTGTCTGTCTGCCTGTCTGTCTGTATCTCTCTCTCTCTCTCTCGTGCATCTGTTGATATCCATGTGTGTGTATTTTCGTATGTATCATAATTATGCTTTTGTTTTTCTTGCAGCTTTTTCTTTTCTTTTCATTTTGAGGGCTGGATGAAAAAAAGTCTTGTTACTTAAACTATTACCCTCGTGAAATTAAATTGCGTTTGCGTCTATCTACCTACCTACCTACTTACCTACCTACCTATTTTTGTCCTTTTTATTTTGAGGACTATGAACTAGTACTCATGTGTGTGCGCTGTGGTTTTTTTGTTTATTCATCCAGTCCCATGTGCATGGATGGGGTTATGTCACTGCTGTCATCCCTTCTATCATGCAACCCATTGTTAGGGCCTGCTGATTTTGACCTGTGAGTAACAAGTAGGACAAGTAATCCTTGGGGCCTGTTGACTTTGGCCTATGATTAACTGATGAACTACTTCTAGCCTCTGCTTAGTTGAGCATAATTATTATGATCTACAAGTCTGACCAACCAATCATTAGGGCCTGCTGACTTTGGCCTATCAGTGATCATCCTGTTGACTTTGGCCTGTCAGTGATCATCCTGTTGACTTTGGCCTATCAGTGATCATCCTGTTGACCTTGGCCTATCAGTGATCAGCCTGTTGACTTTGGCCTATCAGTGATCATCTGGTTGACTTTGGCCCATCAGTGATCATCTGGTTGACTTTGGCCTATCAGTGATCATCTGGTTGACTTTGGCCTATCAGTGATCATCTGGTTGACTTTGGCCTATCAGTGATCATCTGTTTGACTTTGGCCAATCAGTGATCATCCTGTTGACTTTGGCCAATCAGTGATCATCTGGTTGACTTTGGCCTGTCAGTAATCATCCTGTTGACTTTGGCCAATCAGTGATCATCCTGTTGACTTTGGCCTATCAGTGACCATCCTGTTGACTTTGGCCTATCAGTGATCATCCTGTTGACTTTGGCCTATCAGTGATCATCCTGTTGACTTTGGCCCATCAGTGATCATCTTGTTGACTTTGGCCTATCAGTGATCATCCTGTTGACTTTGGCCAATCAGTGACCATCCTGTTGACTTTGGCCTATCAGTGATCATCCTGTTGACTTTGGCCTATCAGTGACCATCCTGTTGACTTTGGCCTATCAGTGATCATCCTGTTGACTTTGGCCTATCAGTGATCATCCTGTTGACTTTGGCCTATCAGTGATCATCCTGTTGACTTTGGCCTATCAGTGATCAGTCTGCTGACTCTGTGTGTGTGTGTGTGTGTAGTCAGCTTGGAGAGAGAGATATCTGAATTTAAAGTTTATTTTTGTTATTGCTATTTTTGAGCTGTTGTATTTGAACCCTTTGAATGCAAGGGCTTTCATTTGTTTTCTCACACACAAAAATTAGCCCTGAATAAATTCCATTTTAGTGTCATAATTGATAATAATAATAATAATGAAAATAATAATAATAGAAACAGCAGTGTTATCATGATTACTACTACAATCATTTTTATCACTTACGATATGATCATTAAAATCAATTTGCTTTGAACGATGATAAACTGCTACTCAACCTACCAACTCCCAGCAGCCTGCCATCAACCATTCCTAGATCTGACATACTATAACCTGGCAATGATCCCCCCCCCCCCCCCCCCCCTTCCTGCTGCAGATGAATCAATTCACCACTTTGTCCCTGGGAAGACCTATAGGGCTTACCCACTATGCCACCTTCTCAGTAAGTGATGAGTCACTGAGTGACTTCGTGATCAAATCAGTGAATCCATCCACCCACCCACCGCCACCAGTAGGCCTACAGTGTTGCTTGTGTTGTGTACATTTCAGCACCAGCCAATCAACCAGTTCCAGCCTTTCAGCCAGCCTAACAACCAACTGAAACAGTGGTTGGGGGCCATTTTATGAGAATCAGACTAGACTAGCCTAGGCCTATCAGCTAGGCCTAGGCTAACCTAGCAGGTTCTAGTCCTAGGCTTAGGGCCTACTAGGCTATTCCCAAAGGCCCTAGGCCTACTGAACTGAAAGCAGTCTGGAAAATTTTTCATGAGCGGTAACCTAACTAACGACTCACCGAGAACACTGTTGGGGGACAGTACTACTAGGCCTATAGGCCTAGTACGCGTTAGAGTGTGTAACAATTCACCATTGATACACATTCAAGGCCTAACGTGTGCGCGCGCGGCCTTGTAAAGACACGCTCGCGTTATCAATTTGACTATGTGCGCGCACAGGAATGCCGCGAAGGCTGCCCATGTGAATGCGCCTAGCCTAGGCCTACAACCTTGAAACTGAGTTCGATCGGCGCGCGTGCGTGTGTGTGTGTGCATTGATGTCGGTGTGCGTGTATGATTATGGATAGAATAAATGATAATAATAATAATAAAAATTGGGGGGGGGGGGGGGGGTGGAGGTTCACAGAGCCTGCACCTGTCAGGCTCCTCATAGGAACCGAAAAAAGGAAAAAAGCGCCCACATCAGTAAAAGTTCACTTTAAGTTTTAAAACTTGTTCGGTTATACTGTAACGCGTACTATTATCTTCTCGGTCATTCCGAAAGAGGACATAAAGCCGGCCACTGATCATATGTCACAGTTATTAAATCCATAGTCACCCCCTGACCAGGAAAGCTGATAACAGCAACGTGACAAGGCCAAAGCAGACCTAGGCCTAGTCGTCTGTTTGGCAGAAAAGTCTGCGCATGCGTATTTAACAATTGACCCCTCGAAATTGTCGTCTGCTAGAGACCTGCAATGCTTGAAGGTGAAAGAAAAGCAAATAGTTTAGATTAATTCAAAACATTTAGTGCTCACAGATCAAAGCTTATAGATTTTTCTTGTATTTAAAATTGTAAAACCATTAGTCTGTTATCAAAACAAGCGAATGTACAGCAGTGTTGTCAAAAAAGCATTCATTGTCATTGTGGAGACTTTCACATTCCCTTCGCTAATGTTTCGAAATAGTGAGTTGTCAAATTATGAAATCTCTGAGTCACAGACAGAGATGGGCCTACACAAACCCAGTCCTATGCTCTGTGCACGCTAACCCAGTCTGTCGTTCAGCAAGAGCCAAGCCTTTTCAACCCAGCCACTGAGCCTTTGTTTGTTTGTTCTGTTTACACAGCGGGTGCGTGTGACGTCACTGTTGGCTGCCTTAGCGCCGATTAGAAAAACAAAGTGCACACGCGCAATTACATATAGTTCCTTGAACTGATTATATTTTGAGTATATCTGAGGCACATAAACTACTATATAATTTGATCATGAACAGAAATAGTTATCATATAATCACGTACTAAAGTTTTAGTGGTTTTGATGTAATTCAGCATTGTTTGTTCTGCGCGTAGTAATATATTTTTTATTTACAGTCGTGATGAGTCTCTCGTGTGTTGTCTTCGAAGGCTGAATTTCATCGATAACCTTGGATTCGAAACAGAGGCAAGAGTTGGAAGAGGTAAGATATAACTTTATATTTGTTAAAGTTTACTTTGTGTGCTAATTTTCGGACATAATTAGAAATACTACTCACGTATGTGGCCAGAACTATTGTTTTATCCTTTTAAACACGCTGAGTTTCGAGGCCGCTGGCCCAACTGGACCATCAATAAATAATTTGCATAGCAAATGAGTCCTTCATGAACCCATTTTTTGTCCAAGATCACAGAAAGCGCGGAAACATGAACGGAAATAGCGAGGGATGGCCCACTAACGCTGTAACCCGTACAAGGGGCTTATGAATGGCGATTGAAAGGAAGTCCTTGTGAAACTAGGACGAAAAGGTGCCGGTGCTGAGTTGGGTTGTTGATTTGTTCGGCAGCCATTGGGATCGGGTCAGTCGTAAACAATCGTTTCGTGACCGGAGCATGTAGTTTGTGGGGCAGGTCAGGAGCTCTGGGGCTTGAGTTTGAAAAGTGTGTATTGCATCCGAATTTGCTTGCATTGTCATTGATTGTCGATGTATGGGTGACATAATGAATGATCAGTAAGTTGTGCGTGCATGTGTGACCAGTCTTGTGAGGGTGACCTCGTCGACAAGCGTGGCACTAGGCAGACCAGCTTTGACCCGAATCGGCATATGGGGTGCACGCTGCCTGTTCGAGCTCGTGTACTGTCATTATCGGCCCACGTGTCATGATCAAATGCACTGTGTCAGCAGTTTAATAAAATAGTTATATAAATTTTACAGAGAAGAACAATCTAAGAGAATTATGCTATGAAAGAATAAATTAAGTGGAAACAAAACTCCTGTCGAAGTTCAAAGTACACAACCTCCCACACCCATGGAAGAAGAAGAAGAAGAAGAAAAAACCCAGCCCAACCCATTTTTTGTTTCACAATATTTCTCTATGCCTTCCAGTCTTGCAATTGCCAATAGTTCTTGATCTGACCTAAAATTTGTAAAAGATTAATTAGAATTTTATAACCTGTTCAGTTTAGATTTAAACTTAAAATTATATATTTAAAAAAAAAAGTGCACTCAAGCATACTCCTAATCTCAAAATCCATAGGCCAGAATGTAGACCATTTCATTTGCAAATTTCTCTCTCTCTGAAAGAAATTTTTATTTTATTTTTTATTGATGATTGATTTGAAAAAAAATACATTGCCTGCACAGCAAAGTAATATTTATTAAAAAGACATTCCAGGGCTTGACTAATTGTTTGCTGTTAATAAACTAACTTAATTCACGATTGTTTCTTTATTCCAGTGCAACTGAAAGTTCTGTTGGGTTAAAAACATTTTTTTTTTTTTTGTCTGCTGTATTGTTAAGAGTCCTGAAAATGAACCACTATCAGTATCATTGACATTTTCACAAAAAACATGCCCCTTCCCAACACACTAACACACAGGCATATACACATGCACGCACACGTGCACGCACACACACACACATATGAATAGTTTATTACAATATTAGGTAAGAAATTGGACTTTAATCCCATGTGTTCAAATACTATATGCACTGCTCTGTTTGATTATAATTTTTTTCTTTGAAGTTAATTTTGGTCCTGAGTCATTCTCAATAAGTTGAACTGTACATCACGTGCTGAAAGTACAAATTTATGTGCTCTCTGTAGATCTGTATAATAATGTAACATGTTATCACTCACACAGAAAAAGCCCCAACCACTTAAGTTTCATAGTTCAAACTTCAAGTGAAACTGAAAGCTTAGTTACTTAAAGTTACTGTATTTTACTTACATTTAAAATTAAAAAAAAAAAAAGTATTCATGATAGATCTGTATTCAACTGTGCTGTAATACTCTGAATTATACTTTATAGGACAGAGTTGTTTTACATTCACCACACACTGATAACAATCAGCACTGTAATATTCTGGAGAATATATATCCAGCATAAGAGCCTATGCTGTAATCTGAATAATAAGTTAATGACTTGACATAAAATATTCAGCTTGTGATAGATACACTATACTACAGTGTATGTGTATGTGTGTGTGTTTATTTATTTATTCTTTTATATCGAGGATAATGGAATAAGCACTTATATGCTTTTTTACATCCAGTCCCCGTGTGTATGCGGTTTTGTAAATTTTGTCATCCATTCCCACTGGCACACAATGACTTACTCGTACGAAAAGCGGAACAGGATTTAACGTGTGCACAAGATGTTCTGCGGGCGTTCGCACACGGGGCCTCAGTTTATAGTCTCATCCAAAAGACTTTTGGGGAGAATGGAGTTGGCACTGATGTTAACTCCAGGGGAAAATATCCCCTTGAACAGGAATCGAACCGGGGTCGTCAGATTGCGGGCGCAATGTTCTGACCGCTGTGTGTGTGTGTGTTGTAACATTCAGAATGATAATATCATGAAACAAGTAGTATGTCAAATACTATGAAAAATAGTCTGTGCTGAAATATCATTAATGATAATGACTCTAAAATTTAGAGTCAAGTATGAAGTATGTTGTGCATACCCTCTTTATTCTGTGTGGTGTAATATTCTGAATATTATTATAATGACACAGAATATCCAGTGTATAATGTCAGTGTACATGGTAATAACTAATATTCTGAATATTATTCATGACACAAGTAAACCCAGTATACTGTCTCTAATATTCTGAATAATATGACATAGGTATATAATTATAGAATGCATTCAGCACACAACCTTTGCTTTAGTTTAATACTCTGAATAATCAATGACATAAAATGCAAATGGTAATATATAAAATATTCAGCATGTAATATGGTATACTTTTATTATTAATATATAATAATTATATTATATATATATATATATATTATCTATCTATCTATCTATCTATCTATCTATGTATCTATCTATCTATCTATCCAGCACATAGTCTGTGCTGTAAATTGTAATGTTCTAAATGATATGAGACAGTTTGATATTTTTTCTATGGTGAGTATGGATGTAATAATATTCAGAACAATATGACACAGATATATAAATATATATACCCCACATACAGCCAGTGCTGTAATTATAAAAGTAAATAGCTAATATTCTAAATAAATGTGACACAAACTCAACATATAAATAGTCTGTGCTGTAGTATTTTGAATTATTCACCGCAAAAATATCCAGCATATAGTCTGTACTGTAGGACAGTAACGTGCTGAATAATTCTGATAAATTATCCCCATCCAGCAAAGGGAATGCTGTGTGTATGTGTGTGTGTTTTTCCTGAATCTCAGCTTAGAGCTCTGAGGTTTGTTCATCAATGGTAAGATTTTGCATACAATCATGTGAGCAAAGATTCAGTTTTGACATTGGCAGTATTCAGTGATCCCAGATTGTGTAGTCCAGTGGCCTAAGTTGGCTTTGATTATGGAACATAAATTCATCAGGGATATTGTACCCCTGGACATGTATCATAATAAAGAATGTTGTGTAAAGTTTGTTTGAATTTGTTTGTTTGTAATTTGTTGTAAATACTGAGTGATAGCGAACTGCTGTTAGTTGGCAGTGCAGCATATCTTGAGTTAGCGTACAGCATATCTTGCGTTAGCAGTGGAGCATAATCCACCCCCCCCAAAACAACAACAACAAACAACTAACAACAAAAAAACCCAACCCCAAAACAACCCCAAAACAAACAGCAAGCTCCCCCCCCCCCCCCCTTCCCCCATTCCTAAAACCCCCAACTAAACAAAACAAAGCCACCCCCCCAAAAAAACCCCAAAACAACCACCCCCAAACAACAACACCACCCCCAAACAACAACAAACAAACCAAAATCCCCCTCCCCAAAACCCCCCAAAACAAAACCACACTAAGGTTTTGTTGAATGCGAGAATAATACTTAGAATGTTTGTACACAAAAAACCCTTGTAAAGGATTTTTTTGGTTTTTTTTTTTGTTTGTTTCCTTCCTTGGTTCAAGGTGTGTAGGGGAAATTTTTGTTATCCAAAACCCCCAACCTCCATGCAGTCCATGCTTGTGTACTTGTAACATTTTGAATAGCAAAATTTGAAAATCCCTCATGAGTTTTTTTTGGTTGTTTTTTTAGGGTGTGGGTTTGGTTTGGTTTCGCTCCTTCATTGTCGCTGGTGGAAGGAAGCACTCAGCACAGTGATACGGATAGATTTTACTAGTGCTCTTGAGAGGGATCACGCAAGGTTGTGCAAGAGATGGTGGTTTTAAATTTTTTTTTTTATTATGTATTGATCGATAAGGCATTGTTGACTTTGGTGCAGTATTTTAAGCTTTAATCAATTAATGTTAACACACATTTTTTTATTTTCTGGAAAGTATCATATATCCCCCACTCCCCCCCCCCCCCCCCCTCCCCCAAAGTGCTATCCAAGTTCTACCAGTAATGCTGTCTGTTGATCTGAACAGGGTTTGCATGTAACAAAACGACCCCCCCCCCCCCCCCCCCCACCCCCCCCCAAAGAAAAACATAACAAAAAATCACAGGTACAGGAAAACAAAATTAACTCCCCACCTCTACCCACCCCACAAAAAAAGTCGGTCACAAAAGAAACAATAACAACAACAACAAAAAACACTACCAATTCTAAAGTCCCCCCCCCCTCTCCCCCAAATCACGCCACCAGTTACCATCCCCCTTCCCTTCACAGCCCCCCTCTTTCTTTCTAAATAAAACAAAAGATACATGTATCTCTCTCTGTATCTTTGTCTCTCACTCTCTGTCTCTGACACACACACACACACACACATACACACACACACATACACGCACACATACACAGAGGACACACACAGGACACAGGACACACACACACACACACACACACACACACACACACACACACACACACACACACACACACACACACACCACACACACACCATACACATGGGACACACACACCACACACATGACACACACACACCACACACATGACACATACACACATGGGACACACACACACACACACATGGACACACACACACACACACACACACACACACATAGGACACACACACACCACACACATGACACACACACACATAGGACACACACACACACATAGACACACACACACACCACACGACACACACACACACAGGACACACACAGACACACACACACATAGGACACACACACACACACACACACACATGGGACACACACACACACACATGGACACACACACACACACATGGGAACACACACACACACACACACACACACACACACAACACACACACACACACACACACACACACACACACACACACACACACAACACACACACACACACACACACAACACACCACAGTGTGTGCCTAGTGGTCAGAATATTGCGCTTGCAATCTGACGACCCGGGTTCGATTCCCGTTCAACAGTGCAGACTCCACTCTCCCCAAAAGTCCTTCGGGTGAGACTTCAAACCGAGGCCCCGTGTGCGAACGCACGCAGAACATCTTGTGCACACATTAAATCCTGTTCCACTTTTCATAAGAGTAGGCCATTGTGTGCCGGTGGGAACAGATGACAGATTTTACAAAACCGCATACACATGGGGACTGGATGTAAAAAAGCACATAAGTGCTTATTTCATTATCCTCGATTTAATAAAAGAATAAAAAAAAAAAAATAAATAAAATAATACTAATACTAATAATACATGGACTTTATTATAAACACACACACACACACACACACACACACACACACACACACACATCCACACACACACACACACACACACCACACACACACACACAACACACACACACACACACTTGATGAAAAAAAGCAACTGCACTGCTTATTCAATGTACTATCTGAAAATAAAAGTTTGACTTTGACTAGAGCTCTCTCTCTCTCTCTCTCTCTCTCTCTCTCTCTCTCTCTCTCTCTCCTCTCTCTCTCTCTCTCTCTCTCTCTCTCCTCTCTCTCTCTCTCTCTCTCTCTCTCGCAGTAGTTAAAATCACTGCCCGTCTAGATAGATATATTCCACGCCATCAATAAGAGAAAAAGTTTGTTGTATTAGGATATTTACATCACAAACGAAGATATGGTATCGTCTTGTTATGATTTTGAAAACTATATATGTATATTGATTTTATCCAGACATAAGGAAGATACATTTAGATCAAAATAGTGAATTGTGTTTGATACATATGTATTTTTATGTATTTGTGCATTGTCTTCATTATTTGTTTCACTGAAAGTGAGCTTGGTATTGTGGATGTTATCCGGTTTTGCCCACTCTGTGGCATTTTCAATTCCTTCTACGCCAACCATGTATTATGGCTTAAGGCTGAGATACATTAAATTTCTGAGTTCTGAGTTCTGAGTTCTCTCTCTCTCTCCTCTCTCTCTCTCTCTCTCTCTCTCTCTCTCTCTCTCTCTCTCTCTCTCTCTCTCTCTCTCTTTTTTTTTTCTCTCTCTCTTTTTCTCTCTCTCTCTCTGTGTCTCTCTCAGAATACTCCCCCTACCCCCCCATCCCCACACACACACCAAACCACAACATGGTCTACTTCTGTCAGGAGTAATGACAAATTTGCTTATCATAATATCAATCGCTCTGTCTGGGGTGCAAGTTTTATTTATTTATTTTGGTTTTATGAAACAAGGTGTCAAAAGCAGGTTGAATTTATATATGCCGCATCATATACATAATACAATGTACCATTTGACATTGACCGTGGAAAGAGTGTGAAGAGAAACAAGCAAACAAACAAACAAGTATTGAAAAGAATATTAGGTAAGGTTATTGATGCATCATCAGAAAGAAGGAATTTATTTTCCTGATTCTGTGTCAACTGGTATGTGTAAAAAATAAATTTTGTTTTTAATTTTGTTCATTAATGTTACTGTTTGTATGTATACCATCTTTCTGTCCTGTTGTCATCTTGTCCACTTTTCCTGTGTTGTGTGTGATTGTGTGTGTGACTCAGAAAGAGAGAGAGAGTGTGTGTGTGTGTGTGTGTGTGTTTGTGCGTGCGCGCGCAAACTCTGTGTGTGCAAAAACTGCGGAGAGCATTTTAAATAAATTCCATGGCACTTAAAATGATAGATCTGTGTCTCATCACAATCACAGTTTTTAGAAATCAATCCAGCTCCTCCTATCAGTAAATATTGTCTGACAGGTCAATCTTGTAGTTTAATGCTTTTACTGCTCATTTTATAGCACGTAAGACCCAACAAATAACAAAACAAACTGTAGTCCCAGAAATAGCATGAGTTTAAGTTTATTACTCTTTATGGTACTCTACAGTGGCCTGATGGTATCCTCTTTATTCCCACTGGAAGTGAATGTGGGAGCTTCACAGCAGATCTGTCTGAAGTGTCTTTGGTGTTGAGCTGTCTCATTTGCTTCACCTGATTGCTGGGTACAAATGTGACGCTCCACCATGAAATGAGTCGCTTTGCACCTAACCCACTTTTCCACTAGGAGCCATTTTAGGCAGGTGGGGGTCAGGTTGTTGATTTTGAGATTTTGATTGATTTAATGATTATGACAGAAATATAAAGCAGCGAGGGAGAGGAGATGGGCGTCATCCTCAAAATGCTGGTTGCTAGAGAAGTGAGGTCTCTGACACCTTGCTCCCCTATGACCTTATAGGTTATGGGACACCTTTACTTTACCTTTATAAACATATATAATCATTCTTCTACCTTGCACTGAAGTATCAAGGGGCAATTTTGTTTCCTTTTGCAGTTTTGTTTGAAAAACGCATTTCAAAATACCCAAGCCCTCATTGAGGCTCATTCTGACCTCTTAATACGATGCTAAACTTGTCAGTGTCTCATTTTCTCACATCCTGCAGTTTACCATTTCTATTTGTAATTACTTTTCTTAGAATTGTCCGATTCTCAATCTGTTTTTTTTGTATTAGATAGCCCTTTGGCTTTAATTGGAAATTAACAGCATGTCAATAACTAAACATTGACTTCTGGTGCAATGCAACTCATTTATTATGTGGTGGAGCGTCGCTTGTAACTATAAAATATATATATACTATCTAGTGACTAGTGTTGTTTTCAGCTCATTCGCCAATGCTGCTTTGCCAGATTCAGAAATTGTCACTGACTATTCTTGTTTTAATGTCGCTGAACATAAATCCATATTTAGCTTATCTAGTGATATGCTTAGATTGCTATGATTTCTCACTCCAAACGCCAAGCTAAACTATAACCCCAAATACAAGAGATTCATGACTATTCCTTGCTTAATTATCTACGCTGAGCAATTGCCGCCCTAGGTTTGAGGGCTTCGTGCATTATTCCTTGAATTGGCTATGACCCACTACTCTCTGCCAAAAACAAGAAATCATAAATAAATACATTGCCCCCTTAACACAACCCAACAACAAACCAAACCCCACCTCAACAAATGAATATACATATAAAGGTTATAAATCCCACCTAATTTGAAATAGTTAGGTGCAATTTGTACTTATAATGGAGGGTACTCCAAGAGCCTAAAGCTGCCTAGACCAAAATGAGTGCCAGAGAATTATTTTAAAAAAGGTGCACCTTTAACACTCCCCATCACTTCAGACAAGAGCAGGCACGAGTATTCCATTATGGAAACACCGGGATATCTTATATATATAAGCCAAATATCACATCAACTGTAACATATATTTATAACTGGCTTAATGAATCACTAAGAACGGAAGGTGCAGAATGGTTAACACGTTTCACCTACCTATATAGTATTCATAACTATAGTAAGTTGAGGTTCTGGGTTTTAATTCCAGCTTGCTTTCTCCCAATTAAGAAATATCAAACTGATGTCATAGTCTCAGATAGAGTGCCTTTCTCCATAAGCCCATGTAAAAAATACTGTTCTGCCTTCAGAAGAAGTACTAGGCCATTTGTCAGTAGGAACGGAAAGCCAAATCTTAAAAAAGGCATTCTGTCAGTAACACAACCAATCTAAAATGCCGTTCCCTTTCGAAGATACCAATTGTGTGCGGTGGAAACATTGACAAAATTTACAAAACCGCAACACAGGGAACTGGATGTAAAAAAGCACATGAGTGCTTATCCATTATCATCGATATAAAAAGAAATAAATAATAAAATAAATAAATATACAGTGTCGTGTTTAGACACCATTCCTGAAGGTTGGATGCAGCTATCTATGTTGGGGGGGGGGGGGGGGGGGGTGGGGGGGGGGGGGGGTGGGGGGGGGGGGGGGGGGGGGTGGTCATATCTATGCAAAAACCTCACCATTGGTGAAACTCAGCTGTAGCAAAGGAAGGAAAAAAATTACTCATTGTGATACACAATCTGAGAATCTGTAGAAAATCATGAGTGTGACTGTGATGTGTGCACACTCACAACCACACAACATAATGTAGATGCACACACACACACATACACACACACACACACACACACACACACACACACACACACACACACACACACACACACACACACACACACAACACACACACACACACACACACACACACACCCCCGGGGGACAAAGAAACATCCTCATACTCTTAGGCTCACACACAGCACACATTCACAGCTTTACAGACAGATATTAACACTTTACCAGACAGTGAGAACTGTTGTTCTTTGGTGCCAGTATGGAAATGCAAATGTGATACTACTACTGCTTCTACTTTACTACTACTACTACTACTACTACTTACTACTACTTCTACTACTACTACTACTACTACTACTACTACTACTACTACTACTACCACCGCTACTTCTGCTAGTAATTACTGCTAAGTACTACTACTACTACTACTACTACTAGTACTACTGGTACTCCTCCATTTATTATTTTTACTTACTACTGCTATTTCTACTGCTACTACTGCTACTTCTACTGTTGCTGCTACTGCTGCTACTACTGCTACTTCTACTATTACTACTACTAAACTACTATTTCTGATGCTGCTGCTGCTACTACTACTTCTACTACTACTACTACTACTACTACTACTACTACTACTACTACTACTTCCTCTTCTTCCTTTTTTGTCATGTTCTCCCAGGGGAGGTTTGACATTGAGGAGCCTTCTCCATCTCTCTGTTTTGAGCTTTCTCCTTATTTATGCCCCTTTCTCTAAGATCATCTGCAATACAGGCAGCCCAGGTTTTGCTAGGTCCTCCCTTTGATCTCTTTCCATCCACTACGAAGTTCATTGCTCTTTTTATGATGTGGTGGTCTGCTTTCTGTTGAACATGCTCAAACCAGCACAGTCTATTGGTACTAGCTACAGACTTCAGATCATCAACTTTGCACATTCTCCATAATTCTTCATTCGTGATCCTGTCTTCCTATTTGATCTTTGTCATGTAGCATATCATTCAGTTTTCACAGCTCTTCAACTACTACTACTACTACTACTACTACTACTATACTAAAGTACTTCTACTACTACTACTATACTAAAGTACTTCTACTACTACTACTACTACTACTACTACTACTACTACTACTACTACTACTACTACACTAAACTAAACTACTACTACTCCTACTCCTCCTCCTACTACTACTACTAAACTAAACTAAACTAAACTAAACTAAACTACTACTACTATTACTACTATAACTAAACTACTTACTACTACTACTAACTAAACTACTACTACTATACTACTACTACTACTACTATACTAAACTAAACTAACTAACTAACTACTACTACTACTACTACTACACTAAACTAAGCTAAAACTACTACTCTCCTACTCCTACCTGCTACTATACTAAACTAAACTAAACTACTTCTACTACTACTACTACTATTAGTCTACTACTATAACATAACTACATAACACAAATATACTACATAACTACTATATCATAATATTACTATATACTACCACTACTCTTTATACACAAAACAAATGAACATTTACTACAGCATATATTGTATCAATATACATCATATAAAATAGAATGTATCGACTCCCGTTTTGACCCAGTACATGTTATAATCAAATAGTCTATATGTTATAATTAGACATAGAGCCCATTATTTTTATCGTGTGCACAAAAAGATTTTGCTGGGACAAAAATAATGTCACACATATTCAAACCTGGTAACATGGATTGCTTTAAAAAATGATCACACCTGTGCATGCATTGCGCCCCCCACGCAACAGCCAAATCAGGAAAAGACAAAAACAATCAACACAGAATACGTGCTACTTTTTTTCTTTTATTCTCTTTTTTCACTACTGTCATGTCATCTGCTCTCTCAACTTTGATATGATAATATCTTGATTGTGAAGCCGGGCCCATTGGCATGGATGATAATGTAATACAACCTACACACACACCACACACACCACACACACACCACACACACACACACTCAACACACACCAACACACAACACACACACTCATCACACTCTCACAACGCAACAAAAACACACACACACACAAAAACACACACACACACACACACACACCACACACACACACACACACACACCCCCACACACACACACAATTGCACAAAACTGTCAGGAACTTGAGGCTTGATCAGTGCTTGGGGATTATGCATAGAGTAAGTATAATTAATGTAGTGTCATTATCAGGAAATTATCATCATGCTTACATCTTTCTGACTCCCCCTTCTCCTCCCCCACCCCCCCTTTTTTTTTTTTGTTTTTGGTTGGTCTTATCTCCTCAAGCATTCTCACGTTCTCCTCAGTGACAAAGTAGATTCTTTCTCTGTGGGGCAATATGAAAAAAATTGAAATATTACATAATACATTCCTACTGGTATGATGTTGTTTTTGTTGTTGTGGTGAATCCTTGACAATGTTGTGAGTTATGTAAAACGAGGAATTCCATAGAAATTTGTGTGGGTCCTGAGATCGGTTAGAACTGTGGTGGGTGTGATTGAAGGATCGTTGTTTGGTTAATCCGATGGCTTGTGCTTGTGCCAGCGTCACACACAGTTGTTCCATTATATGACCTTGGTTTTATAACATGCCATGCCGGGAATTCAAAGGGGGGGAGGGAGAAAAGAGAGAGAGAGTGAGAGAGAGATAGATAGTAGAGAGAGAGAAGAGAGAGAGAGAGAGAGAGAGAGAGAGAGAGCACAGCGCATTTGTGTATGTTTATGTGTGTTTATACAAAGATGAAAATTTTGAGAGTTCATTTAGTATCATATATACATGTATACGTATACAGGTGGGTGAATGTGCATTACTAGTTAGTAGCCACCTATCAGAGAACATGAAAGATCAACGCAAGTGAAGGATTTATAAATATATACATCTCTCTAGCAAAGTGTTTCTCTCAGGACAACAGCAACAACAAATAAACAATATAATATATTCATGTTGTACTTGATGGGTGCATTGATCGTATCACAGCAATTGGGGCAGCACGGGTGCAGAATTCAAGTCTAGCTTTGTGTGGTCTAGTTTTCCTGCCAGGGGTTTTGCTGTGTTTGGTTTTGGGAACAGTTTGGGGTTAGAGTAGACTGTCGCAATAAACTCTACCCGGATCTTTGAATTATATGGGAAAACAAACTTGGGCTTGTTTATTTCAGTATAATATATGAAATAAAGGTTATTTATTTATTTGTCTATTTATCTTTTAATATTCATGAAACAAAATTAAAGAAGTGTAAAGAATGAAAGCGTTCCACATTAGACACATTGAGATGTCATTGACTATGTAAAGAGTGCAGGTGCAACACACACACACACACATGTAGAGTGCATGCATGCACACACACATGCACACACACAGAGTGCATGCATGCATGCATGAATGCGTGCGTGCACACGCACTCACACACACACTCACACAACAGTTTCCATTCATCCAATTTTTTGTGTACACATGGTTTGGATTTCTTTTTGTGTGTATGGCTTTCAAACATCAGAGATGCTGCATGCAGTGACTTCAAGTCACGGAAAAGCTACAACTACTTCAGCTGGAATACAGAATGTTCAAGGCCCTCGCTTGGTTTCAACCGCATATTTTTAGTCGTTAATTTAGTTTTGCTTTTTTCCCCCTAACCCTACAGTCAGTACCGTTACACTTGAGCCTCCAGCAGATAACAGTTATTCGGAAAACTTAACTCAAAAACTACTTTTACCAGAGGTTACCCAGAGTTCATTTTACCTAAGAGTTACAGCGAGTTGAGCGAGTTCTCTGTCTCTCTCTCTCTCTCTCTCTCTCTCTTTCTCAGAGGTCTGTTCTCTCACACACACGGTTATTGCCAGAGGCATCTGATAAGCTGGGCGTTATGGCACTGATAGGTACCAGTGCAATTTAGTAACGAAGCCACCACCTCCCACTCCCACTCCCACAGTGTGAGTCTTCTCTGTTTATTGGCAAGTCAAATCAAGTCAGTCTCTGGCTCTGATGTTCAGGCAGCCAGTTAGTTCTTTTGCCTGTTTTATTTTACATTTTCAGTGTTCTCTTTATCCACTCCCCCCCCCCCCCCCCCCCCAAAACACGGCCATTTCTTCTCATCTTTTATTTTGTGCTTTCCTTCATCTGTCCTGTTCTTTGTCCAAACATTCTCCCCAACTGTAAGTGATATTTTTCTAGATTTTGTGTGTGGATTTTGTTCTTTATTGAAATGGATCGAAGAGACTAAAATGTGGAATTAGTAGCGGTTTGAAGTGCTGATAAATACTTAAGAGGACTGGGAGGTGTGTGTGTGTGTGTGTGTGTGTGTGTGTGTGTGTGTGTGGTGTGTGTGTGTGTGTGTGAATGTGTGTGTGAGTGTGTGTGTTGGTGCACATTGTGTGTGTGTATATCTTCAGTTTAACGTCTATTCACATTTAGTGATTTTAGACGGTGTGTGTGTGTGTGTGTGTGTGTGTGTGTGTGTGTGTGTGTGTGTGTGTGTTGTGTGTGTATGTTGGTGTGTTGTATTGTGTTGTGTGTGTTGGTGTGTTGTATTGTGTTTTGTGTGTGTGGTGTTGTTGTTGTGTTTGTGTTGTGTTTGTGTGTGTGTTGGGTGTGTGTGTGTTGCGGTGATTCTTGTCTCAAGGAAGTGTGTGTGTGTGTGTGTGTGTGTGAGAGATAGAAGGAAGAGAGAGAGAGAGAGAGAGAGAGAGAGAGAGAGAGAGAGAGAGAGAGAGAGAGAGAGAGAAGAGAGTGCGCGCGCGCGTGTTATATGAGTGAGTGAGTGAGTGAGTGAGAGGAGAGAGAGAGAGAGAGAGAGAAGAGAGAAGAGAGGAGAGAGAGAGAGAGAGAGAGAGAGAGAGCGAGCGAGCCTGACTGACTACTGACTGACGGACTCGTCATGCCGTTTCATTGTTACTGTTAGGTTAGGCCTAACACTGTACTGACTACACCACACCAGCACTACTACTACTGCTAGCAGCAGTAGCCTAGCACGCGCTTCTCTTTTATCACAGTAGCAATGATTGGTCGCCTGACAGCCACCCACCCCCACCCCGCCTGCCCTCTCCCCCCCACACCCCCCACCTCCCCAGCCCTCTCCACCACCTTCCACCCTCTCTTCGCCACGATCCCGATACGCACGATGTACTTGAATGGAGAAAAAGAAAAAGAAAAAAAAAAGTCGTCTGCCAATAGAACACGCGATGTGCTTCAATGGAAGTTGTGGTCGTCTGCCAAGTCACCGTAGTCAGGACCTCTGTCTAGCCTAAGCAGAACGGGACAGGACAGGCACTGACAAATGTTTTTTGCACGCCAGTTATCGTTTTCTTTATTCCCGTGATGTGGTTATTACGTGGTATTTTTCCGGTATAGGCTTGTTGTTGTTTGGCTTTGTGCGGTGGAGTCGGGACACTTTTTTGTTTTTGTTGTTGTGTGTGTGTGTGGCGCGCGCACAGTGGAAAAGGATGGTGGGACAGTACTAGGAGGTTTTAGGACTTGGTTGTGTTTTGTTGTTTAGTGAAGTTTTAAAGTTAGGAACTAGTGTGATTATTGACATGAAGTTTTTTTTTTTTTTTTTTAAATGGCTGTAGGTTGTATAAGGAAATGGCAGTGTAATTATTAAAAAAAAAGAAAAGGAAAACTGCATTACCGTTGTGGGGTCAAGAGTTCATGCGAGTTCTAACGGTGGTAGGAAACTTGTCATCGATCAGTTGGTGTTTGACTCTGTGTGTGTTGTGTGTGTGTGTGTGTGTGTGTGTGTGTGTGTGTGTGTGTGAAGTTCAAAGTGAAACTAGAAAAGAATAAGATTAAACCAAAGGGTGAATGTGTCTTTAGGGAATGTAGATTGTAAATTTGTGTGTGACATTTTTAAGATGGAGCTTGTTTGATAAGTTTTGTTCTCTCCCAATATTGGAAGAAGGAGATTGCTTGACACTTCTTCTTCTGCATCATGGAAGGTTTGATAACTTTACAGTCAGAATCAAATTGATTGATCAAGTTAAAGATTGTTGAAATACTGATTGATGAACATGATAAAAGTGTGAACTCTTAAATTAGATGGTATTCTTGAATCTGAAAGGCGCTGCCTAGAGGCCAATATGGTCTCATGACTTGAAACTAGTAAAATTCAAATAAAAGCAGACTTATCTATGAACCTGCTGTACTGAGATTAAATAAATGTAGAAAAAAAGAAAGAAAAGAAAATGGAGCTGCTGAGTGTTGGGCATCAGTTGCTGTACAGAAGAGACTTCATGGCTGATCACCCACCACCCCTCCTTCACGTCCCCAGTCAGCAGATCGTGGCCTCCCCCTCCCCCCTCGCCCCAGACGTCTTTCAGGAACAGACAGACCGATCCATGTTCTCCACCAAAGAGAACTGCTGGAAGTGACCCTTCAGGCCTTAAACCATTTATCGACTCACCTTTGCCTATGTACGGGGAAAGTGCGGCTCTTGCCTTGAGTAAGACTGCCAAGACTTTCACTGATGGCAGTAATCACTGTTCCGGATATGAGTGCTGTGATGGTGGTGACAGGTGTGTGGAGTTTGGAAACCGTCACAGGTCCACAGAGATGCTGGGCAGACATTCAGAGGAGCAGCAGCAGCAGCAGCAGCAGCAGCAGCAGCAGCAGAATCATGGTGCTGTCTCCGGTCACCGCAGTGGGCACTATCATCAGATCGACCACGCCTTGTCCGTCAGCAGGAACGAGGACACAGCTGTGTCGAGGAATGAAAAAAGACACGTGTTGAGAAGCGAGAGAAGACGTTGGAGCCAGGAGGAGAGGGAACTTGCTGTGTCAGGGCGGCTAGAAGAGAGACCGTGGCCGAGGCACCGAAAGGAAGGGGACCCCAGGTGGCTGCCCTCAGGCTCCAAGCACAGGTCGTCGGCTGCTGGTCAAGAAGTCGTGGAGTTGGTCTATCGGCCGCCTCGTCTTCTGGGCTTGGCCGGTGGAGGCGAAGAAGAGCTCCACTCCACGACACCCGCAGCCAGAGACCGAGAAGAACTGCGTCCGTCTTCACCAGCAGCGGTCAGTGGAAGTGATCGCGTTCGTCACAGGGAATTCAGAACCGGTGGAAGTGAGAAAGTCGGGTCTGAGAGATCGGTGCCTGGTGACGGCAGGAGTGACCAGTATAGTGCCGCGTGGCCACGGAGTCCGGGATTTCCTGCGTTCTATCGCCCCGGTCATTTTTCTCCAGCCGACCTGTCTGCAGAGAGGTGTCGGTCAGCTGGGTGGTCACCCGGTGCAGGCAGACAGGTAATGTAGGCCAGTAACGCTAACGGTTACAGCCAGTGCTTTCTCTGTTGGACAGGTTTTCAGCTCTTGTTAGGATGTGTGATGTGTGGAGGTAGGGTGGGGATTGGAGTTTTACTTTCTATTTCTTTACGGCTTGAATTATTGATTTTAAAGCTACTCACCAGCCTTTGCTGGGCTTATTTCAGTATCTGATAGTGAAATAGACCTACTGAGATTTTAAGAGTTTTTTGGGGGGGAGAAGGGGGGGGGGGAGTTCCTCGATTAGAGCTCAGAGGTTCTCTTGCAGAGACCATCAAGACTTTTTTTTTTTTTTCCATTTTGATTTATCTATTCATCATCTAATGACACTTTTTAGCTCCCTTGTAACAATGTAAAAGTGAGTGAATTTTTAAAAAGTTGTAAAGGCATTTGAATATAAAAAAAGACATTTTGGTTTAGTTGTTTTTTTGTTTTTGTTTTCTTCTTTACAAACTTGACATTTTTAGTTTTTGTTATCAACTTAAAAAAAAAATCTTTAGATTTACTGAAATATCAACTTACATTTTGGTATAGTTGCTGATTAAAAAAAAAATTGTTTAGATTGCCTGAACTATGAAGTTTTTGAGGGTAAAAAACAAGCTTACAACCCCCTTCCCCCCCCCCCCCCCCCGTTCCCCACCCATATGTGAAGTACTGTTTGATTTAAACTTCATTTAACTTGGCAATATAGTTTTTTTTTAAAAAAATCTTTGCACGTGGTGTGTGTGTGTGTGTGTATCTGTTTGTCTGTCTAGTGTCTGTGCTGTTTCTTTTCAGTTTTTGTGAATGTTGTTTTTCTGAATAGTAGTTGATGAAAGCAATTGTAACAAATCCGCTTAAGAGCCCTTTATCACTAACTAGTGTGTTTTTGTGTGTGTGTGTTTTGCGGACCTGTATTTTGTTTGCCTGCGGTACTGGGTATGTAGCCTACAAAAGTTTTCCTGGAACTATTGGATGTCTCCTATTGCTATACTTGTTTGATAGTACCCTCTTTTAGAGGGGTGGGGTGGTGGGGGTGGGGAATCTATAGGGTAGTGGTTAAAGCATTGCGCTCTGGAGCTATCAGTGCGGACTCAGTTCCCTCAAAAGTCCTTCTGATGAGACTATACACGCATGCAGATCATCATGCGCAATTTATGTTAAACAAACCTGTTCTGCCTTTTGGGAGTGTAGGCCATTTGATGCTGGTAAGAGTACATGACAATTAAAAATCTTTTTTTTGAAACACATACACACGGGTGTCATGTTTTAGACACCATTCCTGAAGTTGGAATGCAGCTACCTAAGTTAATGGCGGGCAAAAATGGTCGCATTCACTGAGGGTCACCTTTGGTGAACCTCAGAGTTCTAATCGAGGAATGAACCCCCCCAAAAAAAACAACCCAACCCAAAACAACAAACAAACAAAAAAACCCCACCCCAAAACCCCCTTGATTTTGAAAAAAATATTTTGTGATTACATGATATACTAACATGATTCGGTGTTAATTCTTTGGATATTTTTTGAATTTTTAAAAATATGATAATGAGCTAAAATGGACTCATCATAAGTTAGAATGTTTTGATATCATTTGTTCTGAAAAGTAAACATTGTCTTGTGGTTGTAAGAGCTTAATGAAATTCTTCAGATTTCATTTAGCCAGTCATTGTTCACAATACCCAGCTTTAAGTAAGGTTAAGTAGGTGTATTGTACAGCACAAGATAATATTAGTATAAGACTATTGCCCAAGTCTTATTAAGTTATTGTCTGTTATCTTATTGGTGAGCGTTTATAACTCTGACCATTGTTCATGCAACCTATCACAGTTGGTCGTAAATCACAGACCCTATCTACAGTATAGATGAGTGGTTAAGACTGTTTGACTTCAATCCTGTGGGTCCATGATGTGGGTTTGAGTCTTGGCAGCATCTGGTGAATGTAGGGTGAGGATTTTTACCATCTCCCTGGTCAGCTTCATGTGCAGGGGTTGCAAGTGCCTTGGACAAAAAACTTGAACAGTCTTAGGTTCAATTCCACCCCAACACACACACTCTCTCTCTGTCTAGTGTCTCTGTCTGTCTGTCTGTCTCTTATATATCCCAAAGGGTGGGGACTGATTGTAAAAAAGCACATGGGTGCTTATTCATTATCCTCGAAATAAAAGAATTTGTCATTGTCATTGTCATTGGACTCCCTTCGTGATACACATGCAAAAGATCAACATATGCTGTTAAAGATCCTGTAATTCATGTCAGTGTTCAGTTGGTTATGGAAACACGAACATACCCAGCATACATCCCTGAAGTTGAAATATGGCTACCTTCATAGTTGGTAAAAACTGTGGCATATGCAAAATCTGACCTCGGAGCTCTAGAGGAGGACCCCCCCAAAAAAAAACAACAAAAACAAAAGCAAAACAACACCACCAAAACCAAAAACAAACAAACCGTCCTAAAACAAAACAGCTGACCAACGTTCATGCCACCTATCAAATTTTAACAGAAATGGAAGATAGATCGGGTTGGACAGTAAGGGTAGAGCCTGTTTACACAGCACGCTGTGCAGATCATATTAGGGCCGGTGTGTACTACAGTTCTTGGCTATGGCCAACCAGCAACATCTGTCAGCGTCTTCTAGCTCTAGGATTGTGTTTCTGTGCACTGTGGTCATGGGGGAGGGAGGGAGGGAGGATTGGATGATGGTTTTGCCAGGAAGCTGGCACTACAAGGGCTATTTCCTGTTCCTAACTAGAACACCTTGAGAAGTGGCGATGATATCGAATGTCGTGTGGATATAATTACCGTCATGTGCTCGCTGCCTGCCACATGTATGCATGTGACATGATATGTCTGTATCATGTTTTTGTTATCTGTGTGTGTGTGTGTGTGTTGTGTGTGTATTTGGTATGTAGTGTGTGTATGTGTGTGTGTGTATGTAGTGTGTGTAATGTGTGTGTGTATGTAGTGTGTGTGTGTGTTCACTGCATGCACCTACCTCCTAGCAGATGCATGGGAGTGCAAAATGATTAGGGAGTGTGTGTGTGTCTGTGTGTGTGGTGTGTGCATGCATGCGTGCGTGCGAGTGAACGAGTGAGTGAGAGAGAGAGAGAGAGAGAGAGAGAGAGAAGAGAGAGAGAGAGAGAGAGAGAGAGAGAGAGAATTGTACCTACCAATTTCAATTTCGCCAGGCTAGTTGGGAGATACCTCCCTGCTCTTTCCTATTTGCAACTGTCATGGATTCTTTTGACATGCGCAAGCCCATAAGGACACAGGTCAGACTGGTTTAGTGTCTCTTCTGAAAGACCTGACATTCTGTTCAATATTCCAATCAAACTGGGAAGATGGGGCAAGGCTGGGAATAGAATCCCTAACCTTACACTACAGTTAAGATTTTGTGTGAACGTCTAAACCACCCTGCCACCTTCCTTCTTGGTTTGGTACATGAAAATACTGAAAACTACCACCAGAAAAGAAATTAAATACTGATAATTATAAGCATGACCTCAGGATGAGGGAGAGAGGTATGATTATGATTATGGTATGATTATGGTAATGAACAGTTGACACTGTGTGTGTGTGTGTGTGTGTGTGTGTGTGTGTGGTGGTGTGTCTATAGATTGGAAAGGGGGTTATGGAGGGTTAAGAGATGTCATGATAAATCATGAAGCCATGTGTTGAAGTATTGGTAATGGTAGTGATGTTGACAGTATGACAGTACTACATGGTGATTTTGAACAGATCTTTTGTGTTATACATGGGGGGGGGGAAACTGTTCTCAATCAACTGCGAAATAACAGCATATTCAATCATTTCTGTATTTGGAAGATGTGATTTCTTTTTTCTTTTTGGTTGTTCCTGAGTTAGAGCTCTGAGGTTCACCAAAGGTGAGATTTTGCATCTGTGACCGTTTTTTGCCCACCATGAAGGTAGCAGCATTCTGATTTCAGGGAGCTGGATTCATTGGGTTTTGTCTGCCATTGATATTACTTAACAGTAGTCTTGGCAACAGTGGCTTCAGTAGAGAGTGGTTTTACCCATAAAGACAAACTGTCTTGACCAATTTGTGGAAGATCAGACTAAGAGATGCGGTTCTGCACACTGTCAATGTCATTGTCAATGTCGTCAGCAGAACACAGTCATTTGCCGTTTGTTGGCTAGAGCTCCGAGGTCCACCATTGGTGACATTTTGTGCTATGCAGTATCATGAGCATGTCACACGTTTTCCCCTCCATTTAGGTAGCCGCTTACTGACTTCAGGGATACTTCAACTTTTTGAGCCACCAGCTGGTATGGAAAATCATGACAATTTCAGAAGCAGTATGTGTCTTAATCCAGTCATAAACTCACCTATGGTGCAAAATTTCATGCACCCATCAGTGTGCGCGTGCATGTGTGTTATACACACACTTGTGCATGTGGCCCGCCCACGCACAGTGGGTGCACGTGCACACACATGCACTCACATGCATTTTCCACAATGTTTACAATGTTCTTCAGTGATGGTCTTGGCAATGCTATGTTATGAATGATGCTGACATAGTGACAAGGAAAATAATGATATTTATTTATTTATTCTTTTTTATCGAGGATAATGGAATAAGCACTCGTGCGATTTTTTACATCCAGGCCCGTGTGTATGCAGTTTTGTAAATTTTGTCATCTGCTTCCACCGGCACACAATGGCCTACTCTTCCGAAAAGTGGAACAGGATTTAACGTGTGCGCAAGATGTTGAACTGCATGCGTTCGAACACACGGCCTCGGTTTATTGTCTCATCCGAAGGACTTTGACATTCAGTTCGATTTTTGGGGGGTCAAAACTGGGAAGAATGGGCGAGGCTGGGAATCGAACCCAGAACCTCACGGTTCACTTGTTGGCAGGCGAACGTCTTAACCCTCCTGCCACCTTCCTTCCTTCCTGATACGTGGTGTGTGTGTGTATGTGTGTGTGTGTGGTGTGTGTGTGTGTGTGTGTGTGTGTGTGTGTGTATGTTGTGTGTGTGTGTGTGTGTGTGTGTGTGTGTGTGGTGTGTGTGTGTGTGTGTGTGTGTGTGTGTGTGTGTGTGTGTGTGTTGTGGATCAGAGAGATGGCATGATGGAGCCGAACAGCCAGCAGCACCAAGGGGCCATCAATTTGTCTTCGGCCACGGGCGGGAGCCGCCGGGACCAATCATAAACCTTCACCTTAAGGGGGACATCACTCACAATGGAAGAAGGGTTATCAAGTCCTTGTTGCTGCCCCTTCTTCACAGCCCCCCCCACGGGTGAGTGGGGAAAAGAGAGGAGAGAGAGAGAAAAAGAGAGAGAGGAGAAAAGGGGGAGGAGAGAGCGACAGAAGAGAAAAGAACAGCAGACGACGAGACAAAGAAGACGAGCGAGGGACATGAGAGGTGTGTGATGTGGTGTGTGGGGTGGGGGTGGGGGTGTGTAGGTTGGTTGGGGGGTTGTGTTATGGTTGGGTGTGTGTGTGTGTTTTTTGTGGGTAATGTAGTGGTTTTTGGGTGTTTTGTATGTTATGTATGTTGTGTTCAGAAGTCATCAGTCATTGGTTGGTGGTTTTTTTTATTGTAATAGAAAAGTCATCATTCAATGAAAACACCATCAGCATCTATCTGGTAGTGTTAAGTAGCCATTCAGCCTACCAACCAAGTATCCATCCATGTATTTGTCAAGCTCATAACCAACCAACCAACCAACCAACCAACCAACCATCCATCCATCCATCCATCCATTCCATCCATCCATCCATCCATCTGTCAGTCAAACAGTGACTTGAAACCAGCCAGTTAACCAGATGTCGGCCACCCACTGAACAATTCAGACAAGATTTATCAGTCTAGTGCAGTGCACAGTTCAGAAAGCAGAACTTCCGTTCATGTTCCTGACAAGGGTACACCTGACCCCGCAGCAGGTCATATCATTCCGGTGCTGTCTCCTGATCACAATTGAAAACTGTCAGTTACATGCTCAGTTGACAAATGAAAAAAAAGCCAAACAACCCCCCTTCCCCCACTCCCCTTCCCCCCCCCCCCCCCCCTCCCCCCCCCTTCCCCTCTCCTGGATGCTTTTGGTTAAGACCATGCAATTGATGATGTTCATGAAGTCATGGGTTCAAATCTTGGTGGAATCTGGTGAATTAAGGTTGGGGATTTTTACGACCTCCCAGGTCAACTTCAAGTGCAGACCTGCCAGTGCCTTGATTGCCTTTGTGTATATTTATTATGTACACTTGCAGAAGGTCAATTATGCTTGTTAAAGATCCTGTAATTCATGTCAGCATTCGGTGGGTTACGGAAACATGAACATAGCATGTGAAGTCGGAATGCGGGTACCTTCAAGGTGGGCAAAAGTGGTCGCATGTACATAAAACCTCACCATCGGTGAACCTCAGTTCTAGCTGAGGAACCCCCCCCCCCCCCACCCCAAAAAAAAAAATCCCAAAAAACCAAGACCCCCCCCCCCCCCCCCAAAAAAAAAAAAAAAAAAAAAAAAAACCCCACCAAAACCCAACAAAACAACCCCCCCCCCCCTCCCCCCACAAAACCCTACAATAACCAAACAACCCCAACAACACACACACAAAACAAAACAAAAAACCCCAAACCAAAAAAAACCCAACCCAAGATTGTTTATAAGAAAGAAAGTGGCAGTGTCTGTGTGTTTTCATGATTCCCATCTCACTCTCACTCTCAGTGTATCTTTCCCCTAAGCTCTCTTCTCTCCTCTCACTCTCTCACTCACTCACTCACTCACTCACTTGCTCGCCCCGAGAAGATGAAAACAACGACAACTATAACAACAGCGCCGCAGAAAAGAACTTTTATCTTCGCCAAACAAAGGGAAGAGAAAGGAAGGAGTCCTCGATGTCTTTTGTCTGTCGACGGTGTGTCAAAGTTTTAAATGTCAGTGGCATTTTCTTTGACCTGTTTTAGTACCTGAAAGGTTGCCCATAGTGGAGTGTTTGCACTTAGCTAAATGTCAACAGTGCTACTGTTCTTTTTTTTTTTAATTAAATAAAAGGAAAGAGATTTGAGAGGGGAGGGTAGAAAACAACTATTTCAACCAAAGTAAAAAAAAAGAAAAAAAAGAAGTTTTTTTTGTGTTTTTGTTGTTTTTTCTCCTCCCCCCCCCCCCCCCCCCCCCCCCCCTCCCCACCCCTCTCTGAAGTGCGCAGAAGCTAATAGTGTTGTTATGTTAGCGATGCTACTTTTTACTTGCTGACGTGTGGGTAGGTAGACATAAACAGAGGGAAAGCTGATAGTAAATAGAGGATTTTTTTTTTGGGGGGGGGGGGGGGGGAGGGGTAAAAGTATTGTACAGTGGGTAGGTATACAGAGAACTTATCATTTATGGGGCTTTTTTTTTCCCTTTCCTTTTCTTTTTGTTGTTTTGCTTTTCTTTTCTTTTTCTTTTTTTTTCTTTTTCTGCGGGGATTATTTCCAAAGTTCATGTGTATTGTTTTCTTGCTTGTGGGCAAGCTGGTGCCTAGTGTAAGCATCAGTGGTTCAGAGTTATGTGCCTTTGTCTTTGTTAGAAGTTACCTCCCTTATTTATTCATATATATATATATATATACACACACACACACACACACATACATATATATATATATATTGTTTACGTTGTTATTTATGAACTTATTTATCGTGATTATTGATGATTTGGGGGGAGGGTTGGAGCTACAAAAATGTCAGTGTGAGATTTCACTCATTTTCACGCTTTTTTTTTCTTGGTGAAAATTGAAGTGAAATAGAGGATACACCAGTCAATAAAATGGTGGAAACTAAACCACATCACCGTTTTGTTGGAAGAAAACTCGTGATGAACTCATAATACTTTCCAGTCAAACTAGATAATATGTTTTTTTTAACATGATGATTTAGTACATGGGAAGCTCTTAGAAAGAAACTCCAGGTAGACTTGGACAGCAGAAGATCTTCAGAGAAGATTCCTCCATGGGTGAAAGTGCTTGGGTGCATAACTCATTTTAAGCAGACAAAATTTTTATATCCTATATTTTTTTTGGGGGGGGGGGGGGGGGGTTCAGTAGAAGAAGCACTCACTAATAGCTTCGTACTAAAATGAGAAGCAGACCTAATTCCATTTTTTCCTCCTTTCTTCTTTTCAGTATAGATCTCTCCCCCCCCCCCCCCCCCCCCCCCCCCCCCTCCATTTTGTCTTCCCTCTGATCTGTGTACTCCCATGTTTAGTTAGTTATAAATATATCCATGTTTATGGCGTGTGGCTAGGTCAGCAGTCTTGCATCCCACGTGCTTTTAATGATGATGGTGCTGTGTTTGTGTATGTGTGTGTGTGTGTGTTAGGAATTAAAGCCACTTACGTTAGTGATCAGACTCAGCTGTCTAGTATTGCAGGAGTATTCAGGAACAAAGCGCCACATTTCAATGGCAGACTTCCAGTCTGATAGACAGCATGCTGCTGCATCCAGCAAAAAAAACAACAAAAAAACAAAACAAGAAAAACCTTCCTGCATGTATCCACTTTAGTTAAGTACTTTTACAGATAATTATTTGGTTGAGACATAATTTACCAAGTACTATACAAAAAGCAAACAATTGAGTATGACAAAGGCATCAAGTGAAAGCCTGTTTCAACTTAAGCCCCACCCTATGGGACGTCCACAACTTGTGCTTATATTATAAGCATGTACATTATGTAGACAAGTTATATTGTATACTCAAACAAAATCATGTTTTCATTCATGTACCAAAAAAAGTACTTTACACCAAAAATACGGAAGAATGTACATTACCAAACTAAAGTAAACCATGAATAAGATACACAAACGCATTGGAAAGCAATTAATGATGCCAAGTGGCAACCCCCTTCCCTTCCGAAAAAAACCTTCATATATCGCAGCATTTCATTAATGATCATTGAGAGTGCCTTTTAAATCTGTTTTTTCTTTCTTGTTGTGGAAGTAGTAGGTATAGACCGTACAGATCTGTTCATTGAAAATTGCATTTTGGAGGGAACAAGTTTACACAAATCCAGACACATGGAATGATTCTGTGTGTTTTGATGAGCATACATGTAAGAAATTGTTCCCTGTCAGAAACAAGATGTTTGGATAAGCATGCAGAGGAAAGAGTGTGCAACAGCCAGGTTTTGGTTCTAATTACTGTGGTAGGCAGAGCAGGAGGATGTTGGTTGTGCATTTCACTTTATTAGGTTAGGGTTTTAATGTGACGGAGAGGGTAACAGAACCGTTCAACTCTACGTCTTAAGAACGGCTTGGAACAGCATGTTTCTGTTTTTCCAGGGACTAAGATAGAAACCACCTGCAGGCTTCTTGAATTCACAGGAAGAAGCTTGTGGAGAAGAAGTTTAAGGGATTGAATCATGATTGAGCATCCCTGAAGTTCGAATGCAGCTACCTTCAATGTGGGCCAAAAATGGTCGCATACACAAAATTTCGCTGTCGGTGAACCTCAGAGCTTTTTTTTGGGTGGGGTGGGGTGGGGGGTGGTATCATTGATCTTGTTGTGGGTGATTAAAGTACGAGTCTGAAACAGCATCAGCAGTGCAACCAGCACAATGTTTGCATGTCAATAGCCTGAAGTGAAGATTTAATTAAGAATGATTGGTTGTGTTGCAGTGTTGTAGCACTGCACATATAATGTACACAGACTTGAATTTTATAATGAAATTATACTGCCGAGGGTTGTAGGTAGGGTTGATAAGAGATATATAATAATATTAAAAAAAAAGCACACACATACACCACACACACGCAGGCATGCATATAGTCACATATGCCAGCAGGCATTTAAAAGCACCCAGTCACACACACACAACACACATGCATTTATAAAGCACACACACACAGACACACATACATACAGGCACACACACACGCACACACACATACACTCGCGTTCACAACCCTTTTTCATCATTACTTCTTCTTCTTCGTCATAAGAAACACCACGGTATTGCTCAACACAACAGTCATATTGGGACAATATTTGTCTTGTGTTTCATGGCTTCCAGATGTAGTACTGGTGTTTACTTTGGCATTTATTTTCTCTCTGGCTTTTCAGAGATTGCAAAGAGTGAGCGTAGCTGCTGTAGGAATATGTCGCATTCTTCTTCTTTTTCAAAGATCTCTTGGAAGTGGGAAAGCTGGTTGTTGGGTAGGGTTCTTATTTAAAGGGGTGGAGGGGTAGGGGGGATATTTGGGTAGGAGGAGGAGGAGGCATGGGCGTAGGGTACACCCCTGCTTGTGTCAACAAGGTACAAAGCGCAATCGATGGAAAAAGACAGCTTGTAGAACCTGTGGCCAAATGTTTCTAGGCGCTTTTTTCTGCAGGGCGGTGTGTGTAAATGTGTATGTTTGTTCCCCCCCGAGTTCTCATTATCTCAAGCCTGGCACGTGTTGACACAGGCCCCGGTCGGCCAGGGCCTGCCCCGTCACTTGTACATCTCCATACACAGCACACTGTGCTGGGGAGAAGCTTGAAACAAGGGGGCAGAGAGGGAGAGAGAGGGAGAGTGGGACGCTCTGAGGACAACAAAGACACCCCTGGCCGACTGCAGGACTTGCCCATTAGCATGCAGGAGGTGAAGGAGAGAGAGAGTGTGTGTGGGGTTTGAACCTTCGCACTATGCCGGTTGTACCCGCTTGTCTCCTTGTGTATGGGGGGGGGGGGGGGGGGGATTGTCTGAGGCTTTGAAGGACTGGGGTGTTGGGGGACGGTGAAGAGTGCAGGCAAACATGGCTGACACTGGTGGTGGTGGTGTTGTGAGTGGTGGATGGTGAAGTGCTGGTTGTCCTGTTGAAAGTTTGGGTTGGTGTTGGAAGGATTATGCTTTTGTTGTTCCTTGAGGTGCCTTGTTGCAAGTTTGGCTGATTAGTTAGTGCAGTTAGTGCAGTTAGTGTGGTGGTGAAGGTGACGCAGTGGGAGTATACATACATACATACAGCTGGTTATGTGTGAGTCAGTGAACTTGTTGTTGGCAGAAGATTTAGCGGTTGTGGAGTAGTTCATCTTCATGCTGCAACTTCGGTTGGTTAGTTGGTGCAGGGAGAGTATACATGTATGTATATAACAGCTGGTTATGTATAAGTCGGTGAACTTGTTGGCGGAATATGGAACAGTTGTGGAGTAGTTAGGCACTGAGTTAGTCTTTGTGCTGCGATTTCTGTGATAAAACTGGAATGCAAGAAGACCGCAGTGGAATTTTTAACGTGACATGACTTGTCTAGTGGAAGATTGCAGTGTCTTTTTCCACAGTGACTTGTCTGACTGCTTTTGTCTGTTGCGAATTTGTGATTGATTCTGGGGACGATTTCAGCATTTCTCTGGGTTGACTGAGTTTATTGAAAACTGCCAGCAGCCCCCAGCTTCGTCGGTCATTGATTTACTATACCGGGTATTTTGTCCGTTTGTGGTAAGTGAAATTCAGTCGTTTGGTCATACAGTAGTAAGCAGCAAGGTGAATATTTCATGAGACAAACATTAAACTTTGACTTTATTGCCCAGTGGTTAGAGCATAAAGCTCAGGATAATGACCATGTAGGTTCGAGCCACCACCGAGATGCTTGCTTGAGGGGACTGGATGTAAAAAAAGCACAGAGTGCTTATTCCATTACCCTCGAAATAAAAGAATAAAATTCCAGGAGTTAACATCGGTACCAACCCCCACACTCCCCTGAAAGTTTTTTGGATGAGACTATGCCTGGAGGTCTTGAGTGCAAATGCACGCAGAGCAGCTTGCACACACAAGTTTAAAACCATTCTGCCTGTTGTAAGAGGAGGCCTTAGTATGCTGGTAGGAGGAATGGATGACAGAATGTTGTTAAGAAAATGCATGCACACCGGTGTTGTGTGTCTGCTTCTAGACTTCATCCCTGAAGTTGGAATGTGGCTACCATTCTGGCCAAACAAATGTAAAAACGGTGGCGTACGCAAAATTTCTCCATCGGTGAACCTCGGAGCTCTAGGCGAGGAACAAACAAACAAACAAACAAGCAAGCAAACAAACAAACAAACAAATCCCTATCCTGATGAAGGAAAGCACACCCTCATGATATAGTGACACGATAATTGTGTGTGTGAGTGTGTGTGTGTGTTTGTTGTTGTGATGTTTATTCATGGGGTGCAGCTGCCACACACACGTTTAGAAATATCGCGCGACCTTGATGTGGCAGAATTTATTGGCAATTATTTGCAGACCAGCTGTGCCGTCTTTATAAGGACACAAACACTCCCCCACCAACAGCAATAACTGGTGCAGCAAATCAACAATAACATGTAAAAAAAAAAAAAAAAAAAAAAGTAATGAACGTAATTGTGTGGATGGATATTGTGGGGGATGAATATCATAAATGTGAGCTTCATCCGTGTTGGGAAATTATCGCGTTGGGGCTGTTTATTTGTGACAGGACAGAAACTATATATTAATGATATAATGTTATACAGAAGTAGTAAATTGTAAACAGAAAATAATGTCGGCCAGAAATAGGTCGTAAACTGGATAATTGAAAAAGTAAACTGAACGATATAGCATCTGGGCTGGTGATAATTATCGTGATAACAAACTGTTGACACTCATTCGTTTTTTGCTTTTGTGTTGTTGGTTTTTTTTTTGTGTGTGGAGAGAAAAAGTGTAAAGAGAATAAATTATATGGAGTAAGCAAAACAGAATGTACACAGTTCAGTTAAAAAAAAAAAAAGTAAACTGTTTAGTTTTAAAAAAGTAAACTTAATAGTAGAAAAAAAAGTAAATGGTATGTAATGAAACATTTGGCTAATGATTTTTTTTTTGTATGCGTGGGAAGATAAATTACCATTGTGTGTTGACACAGTTGTTTATCAGTGTGGTTTGAATTGTTGACATTGTCATCAGGTTGGTTAACTGGTTACCTTGATTTGTGTAGGTTGGGCTTGTTCTAGTGTAAACTTGTATTTTGGTCAGAAAGCAAGACCATCTCTCTCTCTCTCTCTCTCTAAAAACATGTATATAAACATGTGCAGATGATAAGCATATTGGAAATCAAACTACTAGGGGTACACAGACATAGTGGGGGGAGGCTGCTGAAAGTGAAACTGTATCATGGAACCTGATAGGATGGTTTTGATCTAGTTTAGTTTCTTCTTCTTCTAACTTGTAAAACAAATAATATGATTAGGGTTTGTATGACGTGTTGTAAATGCTGCGATGAGTTAGTTACCAGTAGTAGTCGTAGGCTGGGTGACGTGGACAACATTGTGAACTTGGTCTTTGGAAAGGAGGTGACATCGTTTGAATTAATAAAAAAATCAAAGGAAGGGTTCATTTATCCATCTTTGGCATTGTTGATATCAGATAAAAATAAAAGAAGAAAGATGGCAGGACGGTTAATTAAGACGTTCACCGGCCGGACAAGTAAACTGAGAGGTCCTGACCTTGCCCTTTCTTCCAAGTTTGACGAGAAAATCAAATGAATGTCAAAGTCCTTCGGTAGTGACTACTATAACAGAGGCCCCGTGTGCGAACGCACGCAGAACATCTTGTGTGCATATTGAAAACCGGTTCAGCCTTTTGGAAGAGAAGGCTATTGCATGCTGGTAGGAATGGATGATAAAATGTAAGAAAAACAGCATGTATACAGGTGTCGTGTTTAAGACGCTGTCCCTGAAGTCGGAATGCAGCTACCTAAGTGGTGGAGAAAAAATGGTTGCATACGCAAAAGTCTCACCATTAGTGAATGTCAGGACTCAAGCCAAGGCACACAAAAAATATAATGTGATGGTGTGGTAAGTAGATTACCTCCCATGTGTTCAGAGCGACGTGTTACTATTTTGGGACACGCCTGCAAATTGTGCAGCGCTCTGTTTCCTTGGGTGGTGGTTGAAAACTACCCATTGCATACCCTTTGCCTTCTGGTAGAATGTAATATTTATGCAGCCTGTTTCTTAGAGGCCATGTCCTCCCTGTTCATACTGTGCTGTTGTAGCCGAGAAGTTGTACAGAGTTGTGGCAGATCAAATATCTCCGCTCTGTTACAATAAAAAAAACAGAAAAGAAAAAAAAATTCCAGAAGTCCTGTGGTAATATTGTGTGGCCATAGTGTTAGTACTTGGAGAAGGACAGAGTGCTGCAGGTTGTACTTGTCCAAGAAATGTTGCCTGAAAAATAACAAATTCAGTGCAGTGCCTTAACTGTTCCACAGAGAGAGAGAGAGAGAGAGAGAGAGAAGAGGAGAGAGGAGAGAGAGAGAGAGAGAGAGAGAGTAGAGAGAGAGTGGATGTGTGTGCACTTGTGTATGCATGCATTCTTGCATGCGTGTGTATGCACACATGCATGCATGCATGTGTGTGCGTGTGTGTGTGTGTGTGATATTATTTGTTTTATTCTTTTATTTCAAGGATAACGCCATTAAAGGATTAAGCACTGGTGTTTTTAAAAAATTTTTTTCCATCCACTCCCTGTATGTATGCGGTTTTGTAAATGTTGTCTTCCGTTCCGTGAGTGTGGTGTTGTTGTTGTCTTCAATTTTACGTCTGTTCACTTCTAGTGATATTAGACGATAAGTGTGTCTGTGTGTGTGTATCTGTGTGTGTGTACATATATTATTACAATCCTAGAAAAAAAAAGGTGTGTGTGGGAAAGACTGAAGTACATTCACAGAGTTTAAATTGTAAAAAGAACAAAACAAAGATGGCTGAGTCTGACACAACACCCATGGCATCACGACGTCGTCCCGTAGGACATGACGTGACAGACTTTGACACTGGATTTGGTTTTTTTAATCGTCACCATCATGAATGCGTTTTTTTTCTTGCCTGGAGTGGGATCACTGACTTTGTTTCTGATTCCTAGAATGGACTTGTGTCTTGTGCTGATGGTGCGGTCTGATTGATAGCCAGAGAACACTCTGAAAAAATGTAATATCTGTGTGTTTTTGTGTGGGTTAAAAAATTTTAAAAAGAAGATCGGAAAAAAACCAATGCGCTAAACCCCCCCCCCCCCCCCCCCCCCCCCCAAACCAATAGAAAATAGGCACAGAGTCAAGTACAAATGATGTTTGTTACTCACACACATGCACGCACGCACTCAGACACTTGTATTCTCTCTGTCTCTTGACTGTCTGTCTGTCTGTCTGTCTCTCTCTATCTCTCTCTCTCTCTGCGTTTCCCTCTCCCTCTCTCTCCCTCTTTCTCTGTGCCCCCCTTCTCTCACAAACATCCCAGTCACACCCCTACACATGCACACACAGGCACACACACAGTCACATGCGTGCACACACAAACACACATCAGAAGAGAGCAATGCATTTTTATTTTCGAACAAACACTATTTTTTCCTCTATACAAAGTGATTAGTTTCCAAAAAAAGCCCAGCAACTTTTGATGGCGATACTATCAGTATCTGTATCTCCTCCTTTTACAAGCTTGAACATAAACGTGATTGAGGTCAAGAGGATTATTTATTTGTCATTGGACGATCAGAATACCAAGATGGGTTGTCTTCTTCTTTTGTTTTGGAGTGGTAAGGCGGCACTTGGATGAGATAATTGTGGTGCTGTTTGTTTTTACCATTGTAAGTGACTGTTTGCGTGCCTTGGCTTCATTACAGTCCCCTGGTTCACCCAGCTGTAAATGAGTACCTGCCTCTTTAGGGTCGGGGAAGGTAGAACAGCGAGGGAGAGGAGATGGGCGCCGCCTTCAATATGCTGGCCCCTGGAGAAGTTGAAGTCTGTGATGCCTCACCCCCCTACGACCATGTAGGTTATGGGAACACTTCTACCTTACCTTTTAAGATGAGAATGGTTGTGTTGTGTTGTTTGGTGTGCAAGATGGAAGAGGGGTTGGAGCCTTGAGATTTGTTACATTTTTTTTAATGGTGTTTTATTATGTAAAGTGTTACTGCTTTGTACTTTTTGGGGGTGTGTGTTTTGGATAAATCTCTGATTATAGAAGATAGAACTGTCCCCTTGCCTCTGTGTGTGTGTGTGTGTGTGTGTGTGTGTATTCGTGTGTGATGTAGTGTGTGTGTGTGTGTGCGTGTGTGTGTGTTTGACTTTAAAGTCTATTCATGTTTATTGGTGTTAGGCATGTGTGTGTGCGAGTACGTGCATGTGTGTGCGTACGTGTGTGTGTGTTCGTGCTTAATCTCTGGTTTTAGCATACCACCAGCACGGTGTGTTTGATGGTGTTAGTCAAACTAGATCAATAGTTGAGATACGAACGAACAAGGCATGGCAGGATTATAAAAATGAAAGTCATGAATTATGACGCGAGCCACAACCGAGAAATCAAAGCATGGGTTATAATTATAATTCTCTCTCGCTGTGGTGTGGTGGTATCCTCCGTTCTAAAGAACTGTGAGGTTTTAGTTGACGGTCCGTTGCCATCTTGTGTTGTGGTGTGTAGACCCTGTCAGTACAGTCAGTAGTTCATGTTGCTGGAGGGGAAATATTCACTGTTGTTTTGCTGCTGTTTGCTATTCTGATTCATGCATGATAAGTGGTCTTGATTCAGGTCAAGCTGGCTGGCTGTTCAGTATGACAACGTCTGAGGAGTGTGATGTTTGCTTTAAAATAAAAAAAGGTTTGATCAGATTTATTGCGATAAAAGCACAGAGGTTGTTGTTGCTGTAGGTAATGTGTACTAGAATAATTTTGCAGTTTTCAAGGAGTAGTGAGTATAGTTTTAAAAAAAAAAGTTAAACTCAATTAGTCCAAAGAGAAAACGACAAACATCATCACCTTGGATTCTGATACAGATGCATGAGTATACTGTAGACTCTTCTTTCACCAAACACTAGCATGAAAAGTTCGCCGTTAAAACGGTCTTATTTCAGTAAACTGTCAAGAAATTGATTGCCCAAGTTAACAGTCTGTACAAAACAGATGATGGCATTCTGATGCAGTCTAAGACCTAGAACATTTCATTTCATTTGGTTCATACCACAAAGATCATGTAGAAGAGACTCCACCTCCAACCCCTTCCCCCCAAAAAAACCACCAAAAAAAAGAAAAAAAAATTCCAACAAGAAAAAAAACACCCAACCCCAACAACAAAAGAACAAACCACCTAGAACATGAATTTAGTGTGTGATCATAATTTCTTGGATCATAATTTATTAGAGAATAATTATTATGACTTTATTCTTCACAACTGTTTCGGTGTAGTTAATATCGCTGGTCCAATCTTGCCCTCCTTTTTGTTATATATATATATATATATATTACAGAAATAAGGTTGTCGTATACATGAGACGTTACTTTTTGTTGTTGTAGCTGTTGTTTACTGTCGTATCAGTCATTGGGAGTCATTTCCTTTACAATCACTGGCTCCTTTCACCCATCATATCTGCTGAATCATCACTTTCTTACACGCACTGGCCTTTTTACGATTGGGTGGGCAGGCAGGGATCCTCACTCATTCCAGGATACACACACACACATTTATTTATTTTGAGAAGGGGGATAAAGAAAACAGCATGTTTTTGTTTTTTTATTGCTGTCCAGGGACAGAGAAACATGTTTAACTCGATCCACTGCACTATACACCACACCACACCACACACCCAGAAAAGAACAAGTTTGCCATGGCCATGAAAATGACAAGCCTTTATGGAGGGCCACTGCCTGGGGATTGAACGCGTGACCTGCAGGGTGTACTGTAGAGTGCGGGTAGAGCTCCACCGTTTGAGTTTTTATGGAGGGGGACTGGGGACTGAACCCGCAGGGGTAAGGAATGTGGGTAAAGCGCAACCGTTCATGTTTTTAACGAGGGGAGGGGATTTGGGAAATGTGTCGACGGCCATCATTTTTAACCAGTGTGAAGTTTGTATAGATCTCTGCCCTGGCCCCTTATAGAAGTGTACTCTTGTGTGTGCAGTGTGCATGCATGTACATTGGTGTATGTGAGCATGCATGTTTGCTTGCCTGAATGTGCGCGCACAACACACACACACACACACACACACACGCACACACACACTCACACACACTGTTCCCTCTTGTTAAAGGGATAGGAGATGCACTATGTCACATAGATGTCACATAGCTGTCACCCAGCGGAACAAATCATAATGCGTCATCTGCTTCCCCCCCCCCTCTTCTCTTTCGTGACAATGTCACATAGTGTAGGGGGCCCTGGTACATACAGACAGACAGATCACGCTTCATACACTTCCAATGATACAGTTACTGAGTTAGCATGCGTATCCTGAAACAAAAAGTTGGAAAAAACACGCGCATTCAAAAAGAGAAGAAACTGATTTACACAGGAACTGCTTAACAATTGTACATCATTGAAGTAACCTTCTTGGTATCTCATACAGAGATGACATAACTAACGAGGAAGTGAAAAGCAGAATTGAAAATGCCATCTGCCATTTAGGCCATATGAAGTCTTCTCTCTGAAGTCCACTCTCTGATGTCGTCTTCCATCGTTTTCTGTCTGTCTGCCTGCCTCTTCATCTCTTCTCCTTGTACTGTTCCCTGTAGGACAGTCTTGGCCAGTCCAGATGTTCGTGTGACAAGCACGTCACATGAACATCTGGACTGGCCAAGACTGTCCTACAGGGAACAGTGCAAGGATGGAGATGAAGAGGCAGAGAGAGAGAAAAAAAACGATGGGAAGACAACATCAGAGAGTGGAGGACTGGCCTTGAGTGGAACGACTTGCTACAGAAAGCTGAAAACCGTGAGGAGTGGAGGAATCTAGAACTTTGCAAAATCTTCAACAGTGCCCCAGTGGTTTACTGGGGGGGGGGGGGGGGGGGGGGGGGGGGGGGGGGGGAGGGGGGGTTGGACAGCTCATGCACTGTTTCGTACATTATACATTGAATTCCCAGAAGTTGTAATACAGCTACCTGAAATGGTGGGTGGATAAAGCGGTCTCATATGCAAAAATCTTGACCATTTGCGAGCCTCAGAGCTTTAGCCATGGAACAAAAGAAAAAAAAAAGAAAACCCCAGCCCCCCCAAGGGAATCACTAACAGTCTAAAACT
>CM054146.1:57637683-57682683 GCA_028751875.1 Rapana venosa
CCCCCCCCCCCCCCCCCCCCTCTCCCTCCCCACCACTGTTTAGGTAGCCACATTCCGACTTCAAGGGTACTCAACATGGAATTGATCTTTAAAGTGACAGGGTTTTTAAAACCACACACACACACACGCATGCGCGCATGCATGCACGCACACATGCACGCACACACACACAACACACACAACCACACAAAACACCACACGCCACACACACACACACACACTCACTCACTCACACACACACACTCACTCACTCACTCACACACACACAGACACACACAAACACACCACACACACACACACACACACACACGTACACACACACACACACACACACACACACACACTCACTCTCTCTCTCTCTCTCTCACACACACACTCACTCACACACACACACACTCACACACACACACACACTCACACTCGCACACACACACACACACACTCACACACACACACACACACCACACTCACACACACACACTCACACACACACACACATCACACTCACACACACACACACACACACACACACACACCACACACACACACACACACACCACACACCACACACACACCACACACCACACACAAAACACACACGCCACACACACACACACATATATTGAAATTTGATGTATCAGCTGCAAGCTATACTGTGACGGAAGTGATCCTGATTATTCCAGAAACTTCCCCACGTTGTGGTTCTGCATTGCGCCCTCAATGGAAAAAAAAAAAGCAAAAAAAAAGCGTTGATCAGATAGGCAAGGTGATTGAAGGGTGTGTGATGTGACGTCAAAATCTGATTGGTCTTTTCACCTGTGTGGGTGGAGGAGGGCTGGGGGAGAGGAGGGGGGGGGGGGGGGGGGGGGGGGGGGGGGGGGGGGAAGCTGTAACTACAGGTAGGTGCTGCCAATGTGTAAATACAGTTTGGCCAACCATTAGTCGGGCATTGTCAACATCTGCTTGGAATCATGATCCGTAGTCCGCCCCCCAGACCTACACACAGAAACCCACACACCCACGCATGCACGCACACACGCGCAGGCATACAGAAACTCAAACACACACACACGCACACACATATGGTGTATATTTGGATGAATTTTTTTATTTTATTGCTGAATGTAAATGAGAACGCTTTTTTTGGGGTTGTTGTTGTTGGTTTCTTAAAAAATAGGTTATATGTTCTGAGTTTATAATATGTAGGTGTTGAATATTGGTTTTGATATATATTTTTTATTACTTGTAAGCTATTGCCCTGTTAATCGGTCATGGCTTTAACTGCGTTTAACATTGGGCAAAAAAATGTGCATATCAACAACATACAGACACTTCCTCTCAACAACAACAACAGCAACACACACATGCACTCACACATGCATGCTCACATGCACTCCTGCATGCGCACACACGCACACACACACACGCACACGCACGCACGCACGCACGCACGCACGCACGCACACACACACACACACACACACAGTGTGTATCAGATTTCCAGAAAATGTGAAATGATTTTGGCAGTCGTATAAATTATTTTGTTGGGATTTATTTTGTCCAAGTGTTGTATTTCTTTATATTATAAAGAAGAGAATAAGGAAAAGACAACAAGTGTCTGGAGAGGAAAGAAACAAAATAGACAGAAAAGCATGATTGTTGTGAGAATATCTATACTTTTGTTAGGTAGTTGAATCAAAGAATCATTGGAGCGATTTGTGTACCTGTGGTTAAGGGAATCAGAAATTGCTCTTTGAATCTTTGTTACACAAAAGTAAATGAAATTGGACTTTACGGCCATAGTGTTTTTGTTTGTTTGGTTGGGTTTTTTTTTTTTTTGGGGGGGGGGGGCACAAACCAGATGCTTTGTTGTTTTGTTTCTAGGAAAGATGATTATTTCTGGCTGCAGTCATAGTAATGTGTATAATCCCACTGTGGCTAACATAATCATCCTCTCCTGTAGCATCCACTTAAAGAGAGATATCTAAAGTGTTTGTAAAGAATTGGAATAGTCAAATCTGATTTTCAGTGCAACAGTTTAGTTTTGGTATCATATGAGGTAGGGAACACTCAAATTCATTCCTCGGTATTTTGATGTAGTTTTCAGGGTGAGGATACCCATGTTTTATTTTATATGCTGTCGTCTTTTATGTTTTAAAAGCCTTGGGCAAGCAAGTTGTATCTTGGGGTTGTCGCGTCTTCTGCCGTCGTAGCACGTTTCATGTTTTGCCAAGTTAGCCTATTTGATACATGCAGTTGGTTTCCCTGCATGCTTTCAGTGCAGGATATGTTGTGAGCGTGCTTTAACTCTATCTGCACACAGTTTGGTTTCTTTGTATGGTTCTGAGTGATGGGTCTCTTCATACCTGTTTTAATTGAAACATCTCAGGACGCTATAGCCGAGTGGTTAAGACCCTTCGACTTAAATTCTATGGGTGTTGGATGTTGTGGTTTTGAATCTCGACCACATGTGGTGAATCAAGCCTGGAGATTTTTTTTTAATCATCTCCCAGGTCAACTTCAAGTGCAGGCAGACCTGCCAGTGCCTTAATTCCCTTCGTGTATATAGACACATCCAGAAGATCAAATATGGATGCTAATGATGCCATGATTCATGTTAGCGGTCAGTGGTTAAGAAGAAGTCAATGTGTATGCATGCCAACAACACACACACACCCCGAACACACAGACACACACACAACACACACAACACACACACACACACACACACACATACATGATGGAAGACAAACCAAGATTTTTAACCAGTTGGGACAAGAGACATAGTTATACCTAGGCTAGACTTTTTATTCCGGGGTCAGTCCTCACTCTTGCTGTCTCTTTGGTCACTCTCGTATGACATGTCCGCACATCACACACACACACACACGAGCCCCCCCCTCCCCCCCCCCCCCCCCCCCCACACACACACACACAAGCGCAGGTCCCCCCCTCCCCAACCCCCCCAAAAAAAAACCAAAAAAAAAACCCAACAAAAAAAACCACCAACCAAAGCCACACACACACACACTCACACATACATGTACATTAAGGAAGTCCAACAGATTTTTGAACCGGTTGTGACAAGAGACTTACACTAGTTATAGTTATACCTGGGCTAGACTTTTTATCTCTGGGGTCAGTCACTCCTCGCTCTTGGTGTCTCTTTGGTCACTCTCTGTATGACATGTCCGGCACACACACACACACACAACACACACACACACCACACACACACACACAACCAACACACACTACACACACCACACACACACACACTCTACACCACACCAATACACACACACACACTTACTACACAACACACGCACTACATACACACACTACACACACACGCACTACTCACACTACACTCACACACTACACACCAACACACACACAACACACACACAACACCACCACGCACACCACCACACAACACACACACACACTACACCACTACACTACACAACCACACACTACACTACACACACACACACTACACACCACACTCTCACACTCACACACATACACACAACTACACACACCACACACACACACACACCCCACACACACTACACACACTACACACACACACCACACACCCCACACCCACACACACACACACTACACTAAAACACACAACACACACCCCCCCCCCCCCCCCCCCACACACCACCCCCTCACACATACAACCCCACCCCCCCCAACCCCCCCCCCCCCCCCCCCACCCCCCACACCCCCCCCACCACCCCCCCCCCCCCCCCCCCCCCCCTTCCCCATCCCATCCCCAACCCACACACACATTAAGGAAAACAACAGATTTTTGTGTGACAAGAGACTTACAGTTATACCTCAGACTTTTTTTTATCTCTGGGGTCAGTCAATCCTGGCTCTTGTTGTCTCCTTGGTCACTTTCTTGTATGACATGGCCAGCAGATAAGAAAGCCTGTGTGCTAAGAATAAAGACACCCACGCCCCCTCCCCCACCCTCCCCCCCCCCCCCCCCCCCCCCTCCCTCCCTTCTGATGTCGAAAGGCCGGACATTGGTCAGTCAAGACTACAGTGGACAAAGCCGGGTTTGCCAGAAAACGGAGGAATCCCCTTTGGCTTCAGGGCATAGCAGTCACACCAGCTAGCAGTGAAGTGGACAAAGCGTTTTAATTATCCATAGGTGGAAGATGTGGGGGGGGGGGGGGGGGGGGGAACGTTGGTCGGGTGGGGGTAGGGGGTGGGCTAGTGTTCTCGCACACCACCACACACACACACACACAACACACACCAACACACACACACGAACACACGAGAGTTGAATCCTGTTCCACTTTTTGTAAGAGTAGGCCATTGTGTGCCGGTGGGAACAGATGACAGAATTTACAAAACTGCATACACATGGGGACTGGATGTAAAAAAGCACAGAAGTGCTTATTCCTTATCCTCGATATAAAAGAATAAAAGAACCCCACACAAACTGCACTCCCCGCCCCACCCCACACCCACCCCCCCCCCCCCCTACACCACACCATACAACTGCCCGCCTACCCCCTCCCTCCCAAATTCACATACACAGTCAAACCACACTACACATTACACACACATCCCACACCACACTAACACCACCACACCACAACACAACATACACACACACACTATACACACCACACACCACTCACCACTACACTACACACACACTACACACCACACACAAAACATACACTACAAACCATCAACCCCACTCACACACACACACACCAACACACACACACACACTCACTACACACACAATCACACCACACTAACCATCACACACACACACTACACACACACTAACACACACTCACACAAACCACACACACACACTACACCTAACACACACACACACACACACTCACACACACACACTACCACACACACTACACACCTAACACCACACACACTATCAACACACACACACACACACATACACACACATTCACACACACACACAACTACACACAACACACACAACACACACACACACACACACACACTACACACACACACACTAACACACACACACACACACACATCACACACACACACCACTCACACACACACAACACACACACACACATTACACACACACACACACACACACACTACACACACTCACACACACACTAACACACACACACACACACCACACACTACACACACACAACACACACAATACACACTTACACACACACACACACACTACACACACACACACAAACACACTTACTCACACTCACCCATCTCACTACTATACACCACACTAACAACACACACACATATACAACTATACACTAATCCACACAGCAAACTACCACACACACCTCAATATTCACATACTCTACACTCACTACACCACACACACACACACACACACACACACACACCACACACACACACACACACACTGCACTCACCCTGCACTCTCTCTCGAGCTTACTTACACCCTGGACAATAATAATAATGATAATGTATGGAATTTATATAGCGCTGAATCTCGTAAAGCAACAAATCAAAGCGCTCAGATGATTTTTTTCCCGGGTGTATGCGGGTTTTTAAATTTTGTCATCTGTTCCCACCGGCACACAATGGCCTTCTCTTTCGAACAGCGGAACATGATTTAACGTGTGCGCAAGATGTTCTGCATGCGCTCGCACACGGGGCCTCGGTTTATAGTCTCATCCGAAGGACTTTGACATTCAGTTCGATTTTTTTTGTCAAACTGGGAAGAAAGGGCGAGGCTGGGAATCGAACCCAGAACCTCACGGTTTACTTGTTGGCAGGCAAACAATGGATGTAGTAGTTTGTTAGTGGTATACATGGGAGCTGGGCGAGCGCAGACACTACATACACTGCACTGCATGCATGCACTACACTGCACTGCACTACACTGCACTACACTACACTACACTACACTTCTACACTAACATACACTAACTCACACTACACTACATACACTACACTACACTACACTACACTACACTACACTACACTACACTACACTACACTACTCACACTTACACATGCTACACTACCCGTACATAACACTACACTACAATATCCACATACACTACACTACACTTACACCACAACTACACCCACACTACATACACCATACACCCACACCACCCACACCACACCACACTACACTACACCACCACACTACATACACTCACAACACTACACCCACACAACACACACTACACCACACTACACACACTACACTCACCACTACACTACACCACTACATACACCACTACACTACACTGCACCACACCACACCACACCACACCCCACCCACACACCACACCACCACACCCTTACCCTACCCTACCTACACCCACCCTACACTACCCTACACTACCCTATACTACACTACACTACACTACACTACACTACACCACACACACCACACCACACCACACTACACCTACATACACTACACTACTCCACACTACACTACACTACACTACACTACACTACACTTCTACACTACACTACACTTCTACACTACACTACACTACATTACACTACACTACACTACACTACACTTCTACACTACACTACACTACACGCACTACTACACTACACTACACTACACTTCTACACTACACTACACTACACTACACCACACCACACCACACCACACCACACCACACCACACCACACCACCCTACACTACACTACCCTACCCTACCTCTACACTACACTACACCACACCACACCACACCACACCACACCACACCACACCACACCACACCACACCACACCACACCACACCACACTACCCTACCCTACCCTACACTAACATACACTACCCTACCCTACACCACACCACACCACACCACACCACACCACACCACACCACACCACACCACACCACACCACACCACACCACACCACACCACACCACACCACACTACTCCACACTACACTACACCACACTACACTACACTACACTACACTACACTACACCACACCACACCACACACCACACTACACTACACTACACTACACTACACACATACACTACACTACATACACTACACCACACCACACCACACCACACCACACCACACTACACCACACCACACCACACCACACCACACTACACCACACTACACGACACTACACTACACTACACTACAGCAGTCCTCACCCAATGCCTTCAGTGTAGTAGTGCTGTATGTCACTGCTTATCCACCCTTTGTGGTCATCGTCGACGTAAGTGAGCACACTAGGATTATAATATTATAAAGAAATAAATAAACAGTACTTCGGTGACCAAAGCGTAATCCATTTGTTACTACTTTCGAGAGAGAGAGAGAGAGAGGAGAGAGAGAGAGGAAGGAGAGATGAGAAGAGAGGAAGAGAGAGAGAGAGAGAGAGAGAGAGAGAGAGAATGACAAATTCTTTTATTTCGAGGATAAGGAATAAGCACGCGTGTGCTTTTTTTATATTTTTTACATCCAGTCCCCGCCCGTAGGGATACATCTGAATAATAACCCAACACTCTCTCACACAGTAGAAACAAAGGGAAATAACCCTTTTAAAAACAACCCCCCGAAAACAACAAAAAAACAAACAAACAAATAAAGGAAAACACGAGAGAGGAGAGAGAGAGAGAGGAAGAGAGAGAGAGAGGAGGAGAGAGAGAGAGAGAGAGAGAGAGAGAGACACGCTTTGACGCTTTGACCAATTTATTGTCATTGCCCAAAGTGGCCTATTGACAAGGGGGGTTATACACGACTTTCTTTTGTAAATACAAACAAATACAAGAAAAATCACATGATGCATTTAACGTAATGAAAACCAAAAAACCAAAAATGAGCTCTTATGAACGGATACGACTTTAAGTTGTGACGTAAACTCAGTTTCAAAATGAACACAAAGTAATAACAAGGATGAACAATAAGAACCAATAAGCAATAACTAAAATAATGAAAAGAACATTCTAGAATGCTATATTAGACCATCCATTGACATTGTATATGAAATTTTCAAAAAATATTCTTGCTGGAGACTACAGCGTAATTATAAATGTTTCTTTATGTGTTTCACAAAATGCTGGAGTTTACATAATATAATATATAAGAGAGAGAGAGAGAGGAGTGAGAGAGAGAGAGGAGAGAGAGGAGAGAGAGAGAGAGAGAGAGAGAGAGATTTATTCTTTTATATCGAGGATAATGGAATAAGCACTCGTGTGCTTTTTTTTGTGTGCATCCAAGTCCCCGTGTGTATGCGGTTTTTTAAACTTTGTCATCTGTTCCCACCGGCACACAATGGCCTACTCTTTGGAAAATCGGAACAGGATTTAACTAGTGCGCAAGATGCTCTGGGTGCGCTCGCACACGAGGCCTCGGTTTATAGTCTCATCCCAAGGACTTTTGGGGAGAGTGGAGTCTGCACTGATGTTAACTCCAGGGGAAAAATCCCCTCTAACAGGGATTCGAACCCAGGTCGTCAGATTACGAGAGAGAGAGAGAGAGTCATGTGTAAGAGAGTCATATGCAAGTGTCTGAATTTAAAATCTTTTAATCTTTTCGTGAACGGTCGCGTGCATGCGTGTTAATGATTCGAATGCAAGCACTTTGATTAATTTGTTTACTTTACAAGATTGTGCTATAACAAAAAAATCCACGTATTGTCACCATCATCATCATCATCATCATCATTGTTATCATTTTTTAGTTGTAGTATTGTTGTTAATTAACGGATTTACCCGATGTACCATAAAGTTGACTTTGAGAGCAGTGGGTAAGAACATTCAACTCTCTCATGCCGTGGGTCCATGAAGTGTTTGGTTTGAACCTCAGCAGCAGCGCATCGGGGTGAGAATTGCTGTGATCTCCCGAAAGCCGCAGACCTTGGTAGTGCCCTCGTTCCTTACATGCATAGATACCACGAATGCGGAAGATCAAACATACACGTTAAAGATCCCGTTATTCATGTCAGCTTTCGGTGAATTACAGAAACGCGAACCTAGATACCTAGAACCCATCCTATATTTGGAGAGAGGGATGGGCTCTGTCTGCCAGGTTCAGCTTGCCTTAGATAGACACACAGACACACTCACTGGCAACACAACACACACTCACACCACCACTCTACACACACACACACCACCCACACACACTCTCTCTCTCTCTCTCTCACCACACATCTCCACCCTTCATTCTCTCTCTCTCACACACACACACACACCACACTCCCTCTGAAAGATATACATGGTCCCCTGAAAAGATTCGGGAGTAGGAGAAAGGAGAGAAAAAGATACTATGATAAAGTTTGTAAGGACGTTTTATATTGAAGACATCGTCATACAATTTATAAAGCAGCGGAAATTGTATCATATACAAAATTTTGAAGACAAACATCGTATAAAGCAGCGGAAACGCGCGCGCGCGTGTGTGTATAAAATTTCGCTGAAGTTTTGGCTTTTTGTTGTTTTCGTTGAGAACTTTGTAAGTGGCCCTTGAAAAAGAGAGACCGACCTGTACGGCCTTTACTCATCCTTTAGCGAAATGGCCTTCTTCTGTCGGGGAAAAGAAAATACTTAGGTAATAAGAAGACAAACTTCATTCTTATCCGTCCACTTTGGCACTGATGCTGAGCTGTCCCTCGCTTAGGCGCGTGCATTAGAATCGACACAACTTCCATGTCCTTTTCTCGTCCCTACCTCCCTCCCTCTTATCCCCCCCCCCCCCCCCCAACACCCCCCCCCCCCCCCACACCCCCAACATCACCACAAAACCCAAAAATCCAACAAATCTCTTAAGTTTCACGTGCCGCGTGTGTACACGCATACGCACACGCCCGCGTGCACACACCCGCACGCACGCTCGTACACACGCACACACTCATACTCATAGAGACTTTGAGATGGATAAAGCATCCACGCACGCACGCACACACGCACGCGCGCGCACACACCTCTTTGAAGATGGATCACACACACAGCCCACACAGACACACCCCCACACACACACACACACACACACACACACACACACCTTGAAGCACGATCACACACACACACACACACACAACACACACACACACACACACCACGACCACACACACAACACACACTCTTTGAAGATGGATCACACACAGAACTCACACACACACACACACACACACACACACACACACACACACACACACACACACACACGCACCAACGTTCTACCTTTCAAGGATGGATCATTCATTCATTCACTGTACTTGCACTAGTATAGGCCCTAGAGCTAGGATATATATATATGGGAGGGAGGGAGGGAGGATGGAGTGTAGTGAGTTAGCTAACGTGCCATACATGATCAGACCAGCTCACTTATTTTTAGGAAGTGCGCTTGAGGGGAAAGTAGTCAGGGGGGGGGGGGGGGGCACCAGAAACCTTCGCAAAAAGATGGGTATAGTAGTGGTACCCAACGACCTCGATGCAAAGAGGTCAAGGTTGAGCAAGAGGCCCTGGCTCTGACTGTTTTAAAAAAAAAAAGAAAAACAAAAAAGAAAACCAAGGAGGAAAAGGGACCTACTATGCGATGTAGCGATCTTTTAACCGCATAGCACGAACTTGACTCCTGCCTTGTCCGCAACTTTTTTGTGTGTGTGTGTGTGTGTGTGTGTGTGTGTGTGTTGTAGTGAGTTTGCTTGATGTTGAAATTCGTGAAATGTTTCCAGACATGAAAGCCCTTCCAGAGTTGTGTGCGCGCTCCCTGCGCGCGTGCGCTTGCGTGTGTGTGCGCACGTGCGCGCGGATGCACGCGTAAACACATATACACTCGCACACACACTATCAGGAAATAAAACTTTCACTTTGAAGATTCACACACACGGTCATGCACACACACACACACACAACAAACACACACAAGTCATAAACACACACACACACACACACACACACACACACACACACACACACACACACACACACACACACACACACACACACCATACATACATACATTCACTCTTTCTCTCACTCTCTCATACACACGCACACACACACGCACGCACGCATGCACACACACCGCACGCACATGCACACACACACACACGCACATGCACATGCACACACACACACACACGCACATGCACACACACACACACACACACACACACACACACACACACACACACACACACACACTTGCACATAGTCTTTGCCCTGTTTTGGCAGTCATGGTTATGTGTGTGTTTAGTACACAACAGTAGGGTGATCATAGTTATGTGATGGTGATTTATTTTTTCTTGAGTTCTGTAACAGTATTACTCGTTACAGCTTTGTTATGTTTTGTCACCCTTTGGCCTTGACTGGGGTTATCATTATTTTTATGGATTATTATTATTATTATTATTGTTATGGATTATTATTAGTCCTCATTACTTCTTCTTCATCATCATTATTATTGTTATTATTTTTATAATCATCATGGTTGTTGTCATTATTATTGTATTCTTGTTATTATCAATCTTCTTTTTATCTTTCTCCTCCTCCTCCTTCTTCTTTTTCTTGTTGCGTGTGTTCTTGTTAGTCATGTCAAGGGGGTATTGAGCTTAACTACAGAGGTAAATGATGCACCCAAAAAATCGGCAGAGTATCATTATTACTGTTGTTACGATCATTATTATCAATAGTAGTGTGTGTTTAGCAGTAGCAGCAGAGGCAGTAGCAGTAGTGATAGTGTGTTCATCAGTGTGTTCGTCAGTGTCTTTGTTCTTCATCAAAACATCATTGTCAGGATCATAACAACGATGATGATGATGATGATGATAGTGATTGGGTATTTTGCTGATTTCAAGAAGGAACAACACACACACACACACGGACTCATGCTTGCACGCACGCATGCACACACTCACACTCACTCACACACAACTCACTCTCACACATACTTACTCATGCACTCCACACACACACACACACACACACACACACACACACACACACACACACACACACACACAACACAAAACACAACACAAAACAAACACACACACACACACACTCGCACACCACACACACACGCGCACACACATTATCCTTATCCTCATATAAAAGAATAAAATAAAATAAAATTTAAAAAACCACACATCACACACACCACTCTCTCTCTTCTCTCTCTCTCTCTCTCTCTCTCTCTCTCTCCTCTCTTCCCCTCTCTATCCTCTCTCTCTCTTCTCTTCATCTCTCTCTCCCTCCCCCTCCCCCCTCCCTCTCCTGCTCCCTCTCTCCCTCCCTCCCTCCTCTCCTCTCCTTTCTCCTTTTACCCACACTTTTTTTTTCCCAGGGTATTATCCTAAATCTGTGTGGCATGTTGCAGTTATTTGATACTCAGCTTATGAGGAAAACAGCAGAAGTTTACCTGATAGTAGGAGGAGGGGGGAAAAAAGAAAGTGTGAAAAGGACTTTATTATTGCAAGGTGACTTCAATATCCAGTGTCTTATTAGGTTCTCATTATTAGGCTGACTATGATGCCTTATTATTTCCTACCTGACACTTTCCCCTCATACCTGTTCCTACTTTTCAACATCATCCTTCATCTCCCTCATCACCACCTAAGTGTGTGTGTGTGTGTGTGAGTGTGTGAGTGAGTGTATGTGTGTGTGTGTGTGTGAGTGTGTGTGTGTATGTGTGTGTGTGTACATGAATTTGAAATATGTTATTTGAGGAAAGTTGCATGCGTGTAAATGATTTGAGTGCAAGCACTTCGAATTGTTTGTTTTACAAGATTCAACGCTTATAAATTCCATATATTATTATCATTATTATTATCATCATCATTATTATTATTCTCTGCTGTTTTTGTCTTTTGTTGTTGGTGTTTTTGTTTTTTTGGTTTTTGTTTCTTGGCTAGAGTTTGGAGATGCCCCAATGGTGAGCTGTTGCATGGAAGAAAGTTAACCCACCATTAAGGTAGCCATATTGTGACTTCAGAGGTGAAGTGTAAAGGCAACACAGTACAGTGTGCATGTAGTTTTTTGGGTGTAAAATGTTTTTCATCTGTTCCTACTGGCATAAATGGCCGACTCTTGACTTTCTGAAAGAAATCTGCTTGTGACCTAAAGTAGCACTTATATACAACAAAGAAGATAACAAAGATGTTAAAGTAGGATGATTTTCATGTCCCCACTTTGTTGAGTTTAAATTTTTGCTTTGATGATGATGATGATGATGATGATGATATTATAATAATTATTATGATTAATAGTAGTAGTAGTAGTACTTTTTTCAACATTTTTTTTTAAATGCACAAAAACACCAACAACTGATGCTATTTCTTATTAATCTTTTTTTTCTCCTCCCACTCCTTCCTGTCTTTTCTTTAACTTCCATAATCAAGCTTTCTCCACTTTCCTCGAATCTAATATCACTTAGTGTGAACAGACGTTAAAGACCAGGATGATCTCAACTATATGTTTTGTTTGATGGTGTGTTCGTGTGGAGCCATGGTGGTGTGTGTCTTTGATTTTACGTCTGTTCACTTAAAGTGATATTAGACAGTTGGGGGTGGGGGATGGGGGAAGGATAATGAGATGATGGCTTTAAGTAAAAGAGATGCGTGTTGGTATTAGTGCACATTAACAGACTATTCCAAACTATGTAAACAGTATATTGCAAAAACATGGTAAAGAAACATAAAAATTAACTAAAAACAGAGAACAATTGAAAAATACTCTAAAATTGGAAAACGAACACTTGTGAACTACTTGTAACGACAGCTGTGAATCAAGCCAAATGTAGATTGTGGGGGGTCTTACTTTACCAAAAAGGAGAATACTGGGGATTGCATCAGAGAAGATGCTCTCTCACATAACAACTTTGGATTGGTTAAAACTTCCTGCAGAGACTTATCTTGAAATTCTGGTAAAAAACGTTTTAAACCTTTACATTCATGCAAAACAGGAACATTGGAAAATTTTTCACCGTATATATATACATTGTATAATTTAGGAAAATTTTGCTCAAAAGGTATTTAATTTCAGTCTGTGGATTAGAGAAACAATTTTTCTAGTACACAGGATTTTCGAAAGCCGTACTGAGTACAAAGAATGTTCTCAATATCCCGAACTGAGCAAGTATGCAGGGGAGAGCCACGGTGGTGGTGGCAAGGAACAGAGCACGTGCATGGGAGTAGCTGTGTTGGTGTTGGTGTCTAGCGGAACGGGGAGAGAGAGAGAGAGAGAGAGAGATGACTTTGGCCGATGGGAGGGAGGGAGGGAGGGACGAGACATTGTGAAGAGGAACAATGTTTGTCAGAAACCTGACCGCAAAGGGCATACACACAACACACACAACACACACACACACACACACTACACACACACACCACACACACACACACACACACACACACACTCAACACACGCACATTTTGTCCTTGGGTAGGTTAAAGGAGATGATGTTTGTGTTGTTTAGCATTGTTGAATCTAGGTGGGGGGTGAGAGGGGGGGGGGGGGGGGAGGATACCAATACTTGTCAACTGAGAGCACCCAGGGTACCAATAGATGAACAAAGTCACCTTGCCAGTGTGACATGCCATACCTTTTCTTTTCAGGGGTGGGGGATTGGGGTGTAGAAAAGGTTGACAGTCGCCTTTTGTAGCAGAAACCCCCCCCTCTCCCCCCCTCCCCCGTTTCCTCTCCCCAGCACACACACACACACACACACACACACACACACCCCTAAGTCATCGTCAGGTTGGACTTTTGTCAGCAAACATAGCAGAATTGAGAAGACAGGTGTTTGGTTTAATTGCTGTCTCTTGGTAAGAAAAGGAGAAGCGTTATTTATGAGATTTTTGCTCACTTGCTCATGTCTTGAAGATTGTCTCCACACTGTCAGAATGCGGCTACCTTCATGGTGGGCATGCGCACACTCTCACCATTGTTGAACCTCTGCGCTCTAGCTGAGGAATGACACAAAATACTTGTTGATTTATTTATTTTTTTATTTTTTATTCTTTTTTTCGGGGATAATGGAATAAGCACTCACATGCTTTCCCCCCCCCATCCAGTCCCCATCTGTATGCAGTTTTGTAAATTTTGTCATCCGTTCCCACCAGCACACAATGGCCTACTCTTCTGAAAAGCGAAACGGGTTTTAACATGTGCGCAAGATGTTCTGCGTGCATTTGCACACGGGACCTCGGTTTATAGTCTCATCCGAAGGACTTTTGGGGAGAGTGGAGTCGGCACTGATGTTAATGCCAGAGGAAAAATCCTCTTGAACGAGAATCGAACCCGGGTCAGCAGATCACGAAAACATCACTCTAACCACCAGGCTATCCCACCCCTCTCCCATCATGTTGAGGAGAATGAAGTAGCAGTGTCTTGCTTGTCCTGACCTGATAGTTTCAGTGGTTGTTTTTTTGGAGGGGGGGGGGGGTTAGGATCTGTGCAGTTGTATTGTTAAACAAAGAGTAACATGATGCAGGTCACATTAATTTTATCTCGACTTCAGGGTGTTGAAGAATAATGTCAGTAAAAGGGTCAACACTTGAAACAGATCTGCTTGGGGCATCAAATCTTTTTATGCATGTGTGTGTGTGTGACTATGTGTGTGTTAGTGTCACACTGTGTGTGTGTCTCTCTGTGTGTGCGTGTGTGACTGTGTGTGTCTCTGTGTATGTTAGTATCACACTGTGTGTGTGTGTGTGTGAGACTGTGTGTTAGTGTCACACAGTGTGTGTGAGACTGTGTGTGTTAGTGTCACACTGTGTGTGTCTCTGTGTGTGTTAGTGTCACACTGTGTGTGTTCTGTGTGTGTTAGTGTCACACTGTGTGTGTCTCTGTGTGTGTTAGTGTCACACTGTGTGTGTGACTGTGTGTGTGTTAGTGTCACACTGTGTGTGGTGACTGTGTGTGTGTTAGTGTCACACTGTGTGTGTGTGTGTGTGTTAGTGTCACACTGTGTGTGTGACTGTGTGTTAGTGTCACACTGTGTGTGTGACTCTGTGTGTGTTAGTGTCACACTGTTGTGTGTGGTGTTGTGTTTGTGTCTGTGTCTTGTGTGTGTTAGTGTGACTCTGTGTGTGTGACTGTGTTGTGTGTTAGTGTCACCCTGTATGTTTGTGTCTCTCTGTGTGTGTTAGTGTCACACTGTGTGTGTGTGTCTCTGTGTGTGTGTGTTCACACTGTGTGTGTGTCTCTCTCTCTGTGTTAGTGTCACACTGTGTCTCTCTCTCTCTCTGTGTTAGTGTCACACTGTGTTGTGTGTGTTGTGTGTGTGTGTGTGTGTGTCTGTGTGTGTTAGTGTCACACTGTGTGTGTGTGTGTGTGTGTGTGTGTCTGTGTGTGTTAGTGTCACACTGTGTGTGTGTGTGTGTGTGTGTGTGTGTGTGTGTTAGTGTCACACTGTGTGTGTGTGTCTCTGTGTGTGTTAGTGTCACACTCTGTGTGTGTGTGTGTGTGTGTGTGTGTCTGTGTGTGTTAGTGTCACACTGTGTGTGTCTCTGTGTGTGTTAGTGTCACACTGTGTATGTTTCTGTGTGTGTGTTAGTGTGACAAGCCCGCGACTTGACACAAATCCTCTTGTTACATACACGATATAACTGGCTGGGGAAGTAAATGGCCAGACATAATGAGGCATACATTTGTACCCACTTCTTCCCCCCTCATGTCGGCCCAGACTAGAGCAGATCAAACAGAACGCAAAGATCTATATTTAGAGTTGCGGCCAGTAAGGCCAGTACAGGTGAGGTTGGTTACCTGGCCTGACCTTGCCTTACCTCACCAGTACCAGGTGCCAAACCTTATCCCTGCACCCCTACCCGCTAAGCCTTGGTGGACAAGGCTAATCTCATCACACCCACCCACCTACCTACCTACCCACCCACCCACCTACCTATTTACCTACCCACCCACCTACCTACCACCTACCTACCTACCTACCTACTACCTACCTACCTACCTACCTACCTACCCACCCACCCACCTACCCACCTACCTACCTACCTATCTACCCGTGTCTGCCTTTTCTTTTCCTGGTGCATACACTTTTATCAACCTTTCCCCCTCTTGCTACACACGCATGATCGCTCGCAGGCATGCATGCATGCGCACATGCACATGCACGCACACGCGCACAACGCACACATGCACAAACGTGCACGCACATACACCACAACACCATGACAGAAAAACTTCTTGTGCTGAGTGATGGTAGGAACTTGTAGAATCATCTTTCTTAGTACTAGTCCAGCGCTGCTGAGAATATATCTTCTCCTCCCCGCTCCCCCCACCAAAACAAAGAAAAAGAAAAAGCAGGCCTGAAAATGAAATAGACCAGAAGTTTCACCCATTGTACTAGACTTTTCTACTTCATCTTCCCTCCCCTGCTCTCTCTCCACACACACTCACGCTCACACACACGCACACACACACGCACACACACACATTTCTAATATCACATAATGTGAAAAGATGTTAAATTAAAGAAGAACACATCTGTGTGTGTGTGTGCATACATACATGTATGTCATGTGTGCATGCACACACACACACATATATGCACATACTCACAAATAGCCTTACTACCCTTTACTGCACATGCAGAAGCGTGCGTGTGTGTGCACACATACTTTCACACACACTATTGCTTTTCTCCCCAATAGGGGCACATTGTACATGTCCCCCATGTGCATAGACTTGCACTAATGCCTGCACACACATTCTCTCTCTCTCCCTCCTTCCTTCTCTGTCACACACTCACATACAAACGTGCGCATGCATGCACACACGTTCGCGCACACCACACACACACAGAGGCACGTGCGCACACATACACTGACACACACATGCTGTCTGTCTGTCTCTGTCTCTGTCTGTCTGTCTCTCTCCCCCCTCCCCCCTCTTTCTCTTTCTCTCCCCCCCCTCTCTCTTTCTCTCACAGCAGGATAGGGAGTTTTGTTCAGCCATTACATTTCACTTTTATGATCACAACTAATGAACACTGCAGGGAGCCCAGCTTTCATTTTCCCCCTCCATCACACACACATCACACACACACACACACACACACACCCACACAAGGCCAAAAAAGAAAGAAAGGGAAAAAACCCCTTACCCCACTCTTTCCTTCTTCCTCTGAACTAACCTCAGCAACAAAAGTGCCTGGCAAAAGGGCGCATAAAATATAGGTCATTATAGAATGAAGTCTTCCTCCTCCTCTTCTCTCCTCCTCCTCCTTCCTCCTCCTCCTCCTCTCCTCCTCCTCCTTCCTCCTCCTCCTCCTCCTTCCTCCTCCTCCTCCTTCCTCCTCCTCCTCCTCCACACACACTCAGGGATTGGTGGTGGTGGTGGGGTTGGTGGGTGGATAAATTAAAGTAAGTGAGTGTACTTTGAAACAGCTTACTTTGCGGTGACTTGAACTTGGAAGGAAGAGAGAAAGCAAGACAGCTTAGAGAATTTGATGTGCTCTCTAGCTAGCTCCTGAGGCAGAGGAAGGAAAAAGAGGGGACTGACTGCTGGTATTGGTGTCCAGAAGTAACTGGAAGAGGTCTGTGTTTGGGAGTGTGGTCATGTGTGTATGTATGTATGTGTCATTTGTGTGTATGTATGAGAGATATGAAGAGATGGGAGGGTGGGGTGGGGGTGGGGGGTGAGTGCATGGGCATATGGTGTGTGTGTGTGGGTTGGGGTGGAGTGTGTGTGTGTTGTGTGGTGTGTGTGCCTGCCTGAGTGCTCTCTTTCTTGTCAGTCAGTCTGTCAGTCAGGATTCATGTGTTGGCATCTCGCTCTACACTCGAAGATTGCAGGAATAGGTCCCAGACTGATCAATTCCTTCCTCATCTTCAATAAAATGAACACAGTCATAAGTATTCCCCAGCCCTTCCTCCCCTGTCCTTACCACACCCCCATACCCCATCACATTTCCATTTGCCCCCCCCCACCAACCACCACCACCACCACCCCCACAATATTTCCATTCCAGGCAACAAAACTGGCTCAGAAATATGCCACCACAACGAAAGTGTGACACCAAAATGTACGCTCTTTTGCACTAATGGTCTTACTTTTGAATTTTTGTTTTTTTTGTGGTTCTTTTTTCTTCTTTTCCTTTTGTACTGCTAAGAAGATTAAAGGGAATGTATTGTCTATAGATAGACCTGCAGTAAGTACTAAGTAAGGCCAGTGTGGTTACTTGGCTCTCAGTAGCCCACTCTGACTGAGTAAGCTGAAGACAAGGCCACCAGCCCCCACCCCATTACCTCCACTTACTTTGCTGTGAATACATTCTGACTTCAAAGTGTGATTGTGTGTGTGTTGGGTTGGGTTGGGGTGTGGTGCGGTGGGTGGGTTGGTGTGTTGGTGTGTGTGTGGTGTGTGTGTGTGTGTGGTGTTGTGGTGTGTGTGGTGGTGGTGGCGTGTGGTGTGTGTGTGTAGTTGGTTTGGTGTGGTGGGGTGGTGTGGTGGGTGGTTGTGGTGTTGTGGTGTGGTATGGTGTGTTGGGTTGGGGTGGGATGTGGTGTTTTTTTGGGTGTGTGTATGTTGTGCATGTATGTTGTGTTGGGAGTCAGTGTAAGAGAGAGATGTGGGGGTGGTGTGTGGTGTGGGTGGGTGGGTGGGGGTGGGAGTGTTGTGATTTTGTGTGTGTATGATGTGAGTACAGATTGTCTCCTGAAAATGTCAAAAGTGTCGTGCGCTGAGAGCTTACAAAGAGGGGGGAGATGCACCCAGCATGAATACCATCATTATCAGCTTTATGATTGTTGTCTTCATCATTTGAATACTATACATTGATTCATTATAATTAAATATTATACTCTAGATTATCAATAATAATATGCACTCTCTTCCTCATATAGTATGCATGTGTACGTGCACAACGCAAAATACACACAACTCACTCATCATCAATCAATCTCACACATACACACATCACACTCACTCACTATACATATTGATTATAAAAAGCACATAAGTGCTTATCCATATCCTGATAAACAAGATAAAAAAAAATAAACAAACACACACTAACACAACACACACACTCACACATCACAAACACACACACATTCACTCACTCCTCACTCACATACACACACCACTCACTCACATCAACTCACTAAAACACACACATAACACACACAACCGAAACACACAACTCGACAGACACTATAAACATCACTCACTACACAACACACACACACCACACACAACACACACACCACCACACTCACACTCATCACCACCACCACACACACACACACACACACTCACTCACTCACTCACTCACAATTCCCAACTCACTCACTCACTCACTCACTCTCACACACACCTGCACAACCCCCCACCCCCACCTCCCTCATTCTCAGTGAGCAGGTGAGGGGAGAGTGTTCATAAATCCATTTCATCTCAGTTTATGATCACAACACATCCATGAACACTGTGCACAGGGGAGATTAGTTTCCTTTTGTATCTTGTTAGTCGGTTTGTGTGTGTGTGTGTGTGTGTGTACGTACGTGTGTGTGTGTGTGTGTACGTGTGGGTGTGTGTGTGTACGTGTGTGTATTGTGTGTGGTGTACGTGTGTGTGTGTGTGTTGTGTGTGTGTGTGTGTACGTGTGGGTGTGTGTGAATGTGTGTGTGTGTGTGTGTGTATGTATGTGTGTGTGTGTGTGTGTGTGTGTGTATACGTGTGGGTGTATGTACATGTGTGTGTGTATGTGTGTGTGTACGTGTGGGTGTATGTGGGTGTGTTTATTTAATTTAATTTATTTATTGATTTATTCTTTTATAACGAGGATAATGGATAATGTGTGTGTGTATATGTGAGTGTGTGTGTATATGTGTGAACGTGTGTGTGAGTGTGTGTGTGTGTTAATTTTCGAGCACTCCTTTCTTTTTTCTTCACCTCTTTTCATCAACAAAATGCCATTGAAAGGGCGACTGAGATATAGGTCATCGTAGAATGAAATTTTCCTCCTCTGGTCCACCCCCTCCCCTCCCCTCCTCTCCTCTTTCTACCAACCCTTTTGTACTTGTTTTTTCTCCTTCATACTCACAAAGGATGGTGATGGTAGTGGTGGTGGTAAGGTTGTGTGTGTGTGTACTTGTGTGTGTGTATGATTGTGTGTGTGTGTGTGTGATTGTGTGGTGTGTGTGTGTGTGTGTGTTTTAGTTCTTCATGTAAATGTCTTTCAAAATAGTGATATTAGACAGGTAAGTGTGTTTTTGTTGTTCTCTGTGTGTGTGTGTGAGTGAGTGTGTTCTTCAGTTTAACGTCTTTCCACTAAATGGTGATATTAGACGGGTAAGAGAGTGTGTGTGTGTATGTGTGTGTGTGTGTGTGTGCATGTGAATGTGTGTACATGTGTTTGCGCGCACACATTTGTGAGTGTGCATGCATATGTTAGTCCTTCAGTTAAACTTAAACGTCTTTCCACTAAATAGTGATATTAGACAAGTAAGTGTGTGTGTGTGTGTGTGTGTGTGCACATGCGTGTGCGTGAGTGTGAGGGTACTAACTTCCCAAAGTTAGTGAAAATTGAAACAGCTAGTAAGCTGACAGTGACTTGGCTATGGGCAGAGAGAAGAGAAGAGAAGGGTAGAGTAGATCTTTAAGCCTAAGGAGAATTTATGTGGTGCTGTGCTGTGAGGTGAAGAAGGAAGAGGAGCCAGGGACTAGTGTTGTGCAGTGCTGCTGGAGGGGGCAGAGTCTGTCCTCATCACCTAGTGTTGTGTCACTGTCAGGGTAGTGGTGGAGGGGGCAGAGTCTGTCCTCGTCACCTAGTGTTGTGTCACTGTCAGGGTAGTGGTGGAGGGGGCAGAGTCTGTCCTCGTCACCTAGTCTTGTGTCACTGTCAGGGTAGTGGTGGCCATTGTCGGCACTGACAGCTTGGGGAGAAGGGAGATCTATACAAGTATGCATGCACACATGTAGGCATGCACATGTGTGTGTGTGTGTGCGTGCACACACCCACACTCTCTTTCATCTGTCTAAAATTACACTCAGGCCTATGAGACCTATCTCTGATACAAGGACGCTGCATTATATACATGCAAACAAATGAAATTAATCTCTGATTGATATGGTGACACAATATAAGACCAACGAAGCTAATCTTTGACACAACGACACTGCATTATAAACACAAACCATTGAGACCAATCTCTGATATAATGTAGCATCAAACAGAGACTAATCTGATATAAGGATGGCACTGCATTAAACCTATGAGACTAATCTCTAATATGGTGACACAACATAAAACTAACAAGACTAATCTCTGATATGATGTCAGCACTGCATTATATTATACAAAGCAGTGATACTAATCTCTGACACAAACCAATTATGTCAATCTCTGATATGACTCGGCATTATAAAATACAACCTAATGAGACCCATCTGTGATGTGATGACACAGCATTATATACACAAACCAATGATTCCATTCTCTATGATGCTGCTGCTGCTGCTGCATTTTATAAACAAACCAGTGAGACCCATCTCAGATAATTATGGTGTTGACACAGCATTGCATACACAAACCAATGAGACTAATCTCTGAACACACAAACCTGAGACGTTTTTGAGATTATGATTCCTATCAATGTGCCTGTCAGTATTGCAATTTACCCTTCATGGGATGATAAAAGTGTTTTTGACTTTCGACTTGACTTTGACCCATCTCTGAACACGCAACCCTAATGACCCCAGTCACAACCCTAATGACCCCCCAGTCTCTGAACACACAACCCTAATGACCCCAGTCTCTGAACACACAACCCTAATGACCCCCCAGTCTCTGAACACACAACCCTAATGACCCCAATCTCTGAACACACAACCCTAATGACCCCAGTCTCTGAACACACAACCCTAATGACCCCTGAACACACAACCCTAATACCCCAGTCTCTGAACACGCAACCCTAATGACCCCTAAATACACAACCCTAATGACCCCTGAACACGCAACCCTAATGACCCCAGTCTCTGTGAACACACAAACCAACGAGACCCATTTCTGATATGGTAACACATCGACATATACAAACCAGTGAGACTAATCTCTGACAAACCTAAGGAGACTTATCTCTGAACACCCATGGAGACCTCTCTCACTCACTCACTGTCTGCCTATCTGTGTGGCTGCAGGTTCCAGGCAAAGGCACCCCTGTACCGGCCCTGTCCGGAGCAGCCAAGAGAAAGAGCAAGGCATCCTCCTCCGAGGCCTCGGCGTCCGCAGCAGCTGCAGCAGCAGTGGCCGCGGCCATGCAGCAGACGCAGCAGCAGCAGAACCTGTTGATGCTCGCTGCGCAGCAAGGGTTGACGCCGCAGCAGATGCAGGAGTTGATGACGGGGTCTGAGTCCAGCCTCTTGCAGCAACAGCAGCAGCAGGAGCATACCATGCTTTTGCAGCATCAGGTGCGTGGGTGGATGTGTTTGTGTGGTGGTTGTGGGTTAGTGGGTGTGTGGGGTGGGAGGTCAGTGGATGGATTTGTGTGTATTGGGGGGGGGGAGGGGGGTCTGTGTGTGGGGTGGGTGGGAAGGGTTTGTGGGTAGGATAATGGAAGGATGATGGATCAAGGATAATGGAATAAGCACATCCAGTCCCTTCATGTATGCAGTTTTGTAAATTTTTATCATCTGTTGCCACCGGCACACAATGGCCTACTCTTCCAAAAAGTGATACGGGTTTTAACGTGTGTGCAAGATGTTCTATGTGTGTTTGCATAGTGACCTCAGTTAATAGTCTCATCCGAAGAACTTTGGGGGAAGTGGAGTCGGCACTGATGTTAACTCCAGAGGAAAAAGCCTCGTGAACGAGATTCGAACCAGAGTCAGCAGATCATGAGTGCAAAGCACATCACTCTAACCACCAGGCTATCCTGTGTGCACGTATCCATGCGTTTGCACCTGTGTGTGTGTGCTTTTGTGTAAACATCTGATGGCCGCATATGTGGATAGATGCTGTTTGTGTGTGTGTATGACTATGTGTGTGTGTGCGCACGCATGCATGCATGCAGACGCACATGTATGTGCACTCTTGCCTGTATGTATGTATGTGCACATCAAGGTATACATGTGCAAGCTCTTATGCAAGCACATGACCCTGAACGAACTTGTATGTCTTCGTGCACGTAGGTACACACACGTAATCATAAGACAAGTATTGATCTGCGCGTGTAAACGATTGTCGGAAATTCCCACACGCTTCAGCCTCCCTACATTGTCATGTAGAGGGGGGGGGGGGGGGGGGGGGGGGGGGGGGGGGGGGGGGGGGATACTGTTTTCTTCTCCTCTGATCTCTCTTGTGTGTGTTCCAATCCCTGCCAAGTAATTTACAAATCTATTCTCCCCCCTCCCAACCAAAGCACCCCCCTCCCCCCCCCCCCCCCCCCAATACCTGGCATTCTCTCTAACGACCTGTGTTGTGGGCTGCAAAGCACAATGCTTCATGAATAAACAACGTGTTGACCTGTCCTTGCAATGACCATTAGGAGATGGGACAGAGATAGGCCAGGCCTCCGGTGAGGAGGCCATTGTTGTTAGTATTATTGTCATTAGTATTGTTTGTTATTGGGATCATGGTGTGACCCTTGTGTTGGGATGGTCAGTCTGTTTTGGAGCGTTATTGTTATTTTTATTATTATTATTATTATTTTTTTAGTGTGGACTACTGCTCCTGTTTGGAGCGTTATTATTATTTATTATTATTGTTTATTATTATTATTATCATCATCATCATCATCATCATGTGTGTGTGTGCTTGCATGTGCATATGTGTGTGCATGTGTGTGCATATGTATGTGCATGTGTGTGTGTGCGTGCGTGCGTGTGTGTGTGCGCGCATGTGTGAGAGCGTGTTTCCTTTGACCAACTCATTACTGGCTTTTTAGGCAGTAGATGTCATTCAGACTTAATGGACGAAAAAAACAACCCCAACATGTATGGGAAGTTAAGTTTTTGATGGCAGATAATTGAAAGGTTATGTTTTCTTTGCGTGTTCGCAAGCTTTCACTTGAGGGCAAACACGCCCAATCTAGCTACACAGCTAAACCAGTGTCCTCGGTGTGAAAGCACACACACGACATCTTGTTGCACTCTCCTCTAAAGCCCCCCCTTTCAATTTTGCATAGAAGAGATGGTCAGCTTGGGATAGTGGCAAGGATGACATGGACATGCCCAGCATGCAATCTGTCACATGGAGAGGGATGGGCTCCACCAGGTTCAGCTTGGCCTGAGACACACTGTACCAGAAAGTTTTGTTGCCTTGCCCCAGTGACTCCGCGAGGAGTTGTCTTGTCATGTGCCAATGACTCCCCAGGGAGTCTTGTCATGTGCCTGTGACTCCTCAGGGAGTCTTGTCATGTGCCTGTGACTCCTCAGGGAGTTACGTTTCATTTGCCATGCCCCTGTTTGCTCCTCAGGGAGTATCATTGCCATGTCTCAATTACTCCTCAGTGAGATAGTTATTATTGCCATACCCCATGACTCCAGGGAGTTTTGCCATGTGCCAATGACTCCCCAGGGAGTTTTGTCATGTGCCAATGACTCCCCAGGGAGTTTTGCCATGTGCCAATGACTCCCCAGGGAGTTTTGCCATGTGCCAATGACTCTAGGGAGTTTTGCCATGTGCCAATGACTCCAGGGAGTTTAGTCATGTACCAATGACTCCAGGGAGTTTAGTCATGTACCAATGACTCCGCAGGGAGGTTAGTCATGTACCAATGACTCCGCAGGGAGTTTAGTCATGTACCAATGACTCCCTTGTTCATGCCCATTGACTCCACAGGAAGTTTTGTCACGACCAACAACTCCTTAGGAAGTGAAAGGAGAAGTCAAGAAGACCTAAGTCAAATCCTCATCCTGAAGTCAGGAAGAGATGCCTGACTGACTGCCTGCCTGCCTGACTTCACTGCCTGACTTTCACTGACTGAACAATGAACACTGACTGAACACTGAACACTGACTGTGAACACTGAACACTGACATGAACGCCGATGTATGCGTGTGTGCTCTCTCACAGCAGAAGCTGCAGGAGCAAGTGCTGCACCAGCTGAGCGAGCAGCTGCAGCTGAACATCATGCAGCAGGCGCAGCTGCTGCAGGGCGGCAACGGGGCGCGGCCCAGGGCGCAGGACAGCAAGGCGGTGCAGGCGCAGCTGCAGCAGCTGGCGGAGGAGCAGCAGCAGCTGCTGCAGCAGATGGGGCAGATCCAGATGCTGCAGAAGCAGTACCTGCTGGCCTGCTTCATGCAGCAGCCCTTCGGGGTGCCCCAAGGTGAGTGGAGAGGGGAGTGGGGTGGGGGTTGGGGGTGGGGGGGTGTGGGGGGTGTTGGGGTGAGGGGTGGGGATGGGGGGGGGTGGGGGTGGGTGGTGGGGAGGGTGTGTGGGTGGGTAAGGTGTGGGTGGGAGGGGTGGTGTGGTGGGTGTGGGTTGGGGGGAGGGTGTGTGGGTGGGTAAGGTGTGGGTGGGAGGGGTGGTGGTGGGTTGTGGGTGGGTGGGTGGGTGGGATGGTGTGGAGTGGAGTGGTGTGGGGGGTGGGTGTGTGGGGGGGGGGGGGTGGGGGTGGGGTGGGGTGTTGTGGGTGGGTGGGGTTGGGAGGGGGTGTTGGGTGTGTGTGTGTGTGGAGAGGGGGTGGGGGCGGGGTTGTGGGGTTGTGGATGGGGTGGAGTGTGTGGGGGAGTGGGTTTGTAACTTGTAGGGTGTGTGGGTGTTGTTTTGACTTGCATTGTCAGCACTCTCTCTCTCTCTCTCTCTTCCCCCCCCCCCTCCCCTCCCCCTCCCTCTCCCTCTCTCTCTCTCTCGCCCCCCTCCCTCTCTCTCTCTCTCTCTCTCTCCCCTCCCTCTCCTCTCTCTCTCTCTCCCCTTCCCCCCTCCCTCTCTCTCTCTCTCTCTTCTTCTCACTCTCTCTCTCTCTCCTCTCTCTTCTCTCTCTCTCTCTCTCTTTGCTGGTTGTAAAAAGCATGTTTGCTTATGCCCATAACCCTCTTCAAATAAAATTCATTCAATTCAATTCAGTTCAGTTCTGTCTCTTGTTTGTTTCTCTGTCTCTCTATGTCTGTCTGTCTGTGTCTTGTCTGTGTCTTGTCTGTGTCTTTCGTCTGTCTGTCTGTCTGTCTGTCTGTCTGTCTCTCTCTCTCTCTCTCTCTCTCTCTCTCTCTCTGTCTCTCTGTCTCTCTCTCTCTCTCTCTCTCTGTGAAATTTCATATTATTTCTGTTACAGTTTGGTAGTTCTAAATCTGTATCAAGCAGTTTTGTTTTTTCTTTGCTGTGTTTATAAAGACTTTTTCTTGGGCATGCTGATTTTTTTGGTAGCATTATTTTTGACATTTTTCTGTGGTCTTGTGTTGAAATCACCTCCGCAGCCTGTTTGAAGGGAATTGATGTTGAGAAATCTGACTGAAGAGAGTGTGCACTGTGGGTTTTGCTTTGACAGCGTAGGTGGTACAGCAGAGCTTTCTTTCCTTTAGAATCTTACTGTCATTCGCACCAGCTGTGTCTTTCAGCCACTGAGAAAGAGGGAGAGAGAGGAGGACATACCTAGAAGAATGGGGGGATGGGATAGCCTGGTGGTTAGAGTGATGCATTCGAGATCTGATGACCCAGGTTCGATTCTCGTACAGGAGGATTTTTTTCCTCTGGAGTTAACGTTAGTGCCGACTTCACTCTCCCCAAAAGTCCTTCAGATGAGACTTTAAACCTGAGGTCCCATGTGGGAACGCTCGCAGAACATCTTGCGCACACGTTAAAACCTGTTCCACTTTTCGAAAGAGCAGGCCATTGTGTGCCTGCCGGTGGGAATGGATGACAAAATTGACAAAACCACATACACACGGGGACATGGATGGAAAAAAAAAGCACACGAGTGCTTATTCCATTATCCTCGAAATAAAAAGAAGAAAAAAGCAAAAAAAAAAAAAAGCTGTTTATCTCAAGTAGCATTCCACTGCAGTATTGTTGTATTCGAGCATTCTCGATCTTAATACCCTGAGGGGGGGGGTCACCCAGAATATACTATCTTGTCTTGCTCAGAACACCTGGGAGTGAATCATTTGTTAGACTGAAAGTACACACACTGGATGACAAGTTGGCATGTAAACTTGTGCTGTTGCTGTTCTTTTTAAGCACCTCACCCTATAGGCAGCCATACTCTAGCTTCAGAGGCCATACTCTCAGAGGATCCCCCTCACACTTGTTTGATAGTAATAGTAGGCTCGTTCTGCTGAGAGTGATGTGGATGAAGACAAACCTCAGCATGACATTTCAAACCATAACATTTTTTCGCTGTCAGTAGTGGCCTTGGCATTAACAATTTTTTTTTTTTTTTTAACAAACTGACAAAGCTTTCGGGCCAATGTGGTTGAACACACATTTTTCTCAGGGTATTGTGTGTGTGTGTGTGTGTGTTTTAAAATGTATCTGATCCTACTCCATAATTCAGCAATAACGGAGTTACCCCTACCACCTTCATCCATCCATCCCTTCCCTCCCTCCCTCCATCCCTCCCAGGGTCCCTTAGGTGTGAAGGTCGGCGACAGGGACGGCAGGAAGTAGAAAGTACAGTAACACCCTGAAGGGCATTCGTCAAGCTTGTCCCAGGTTTGACACTGTCTGCCCTGTCCGCAAAATGCATGTTGATAAGCCCTCCTCCCTCCCCCCTCCCCCCTCCCTCCCCTCCCCCCCCCCTCCCCTCCCCTCCCCCCCCTCCCGCAGGGCACACAAGGACCAAAGTGGCCGTACAGTCAGGCATAGGTTATGGGTTTCCTTCGGTCGAAATGAAAAAGGTTTTTATGTCGGCCGTTAAATGTGATGGGAATTTTTTTTCATGCAGTAATGGCTAGTCTTGTAAAGTAAGGGTAAAAGTTTAAATTTAAATTGTGAAGTATGTTCAACAATTTTTAAATATGTGATGACATACCTGTGAAAGAAGGTTTTTAAATTTTTTTTTTAGGGGGGTGGGGGGGGAGAGAAAGGGGGAAGGGCGTTGGGGGGAGATTTTCACACACTAAGCAAGCAGTGCCGGAAAAGAAAAAATGTGTTCATCTAGCGGTATGGCCTTAATTTAGCAACATTCGTGAAAAGATTTTATTTCTCTGTTACATTCCCAACACATACAGTGAAATTGTTTCCCCTGATAAACCGCCTAACACCTACAGTGAAAATTGTTTCCCCCCTGATTACACCCCTAACCAACATACAGTGAAAATTGTTTCCCCTAATTCACGTTAACAACCTACAGTGAAAACTGTTCCCTGGCACACACCTAACAACAAACATGAAAACTGTTTCCCTATTACACGCCTAACGACTACATTGAAAACTTTCTATTCACCACGACTAACAAAATACCAGTGAAAAATTTTTTAATTAAATTGTGTCCTTGTGGTTTTTGTTTTTCATTTTGAACAAGGACAGTAGATAGCAGCTGAGAAGGTTATATTTCAAAGCTTTTCTTGACTATATTTTTTCAAATGATTTCATTTTAATGTAAAGACTCTGTGTGTGTGTGTGGTTGTATGTGTGTTGTGTGTGTGTTGTGTGTATGTTGTGTTTGTGTGTGCGTACACACGCACGTGTGTTAGGACACCTGTGCACACCTGTGCATTTTTTCTTGCCCTGCTTGTGTGTGTGCATGTGCCGAGTGAGTATTGCATTTAATCTCATGTATACACATATTGATTCATACAGTTAATGTTTTTGCATTAAAGTGTACTTGCACATGTGTGCAGTTGAGTTTCATGACCAAAAAATCAATACACAAACATTCATTATAAAAAAAAAAAGGCACCATTCATTTTTATACTGTTCACAAAACGCTTCAAAGGGCCAGAGACCAGAACTACGCATCAGTGCTTACTTTTTTCCCCATGAATCCTTGTTACAGCAAAAGTGTGTATTACTGTTTGTCTTTTTTCTCTTGTGTTTTAAAAGGATTTCGCATTCAACAAAATCATCCTTTCATTGTTTTACCCAAAAAAACACCACCAACAGCAGTACTTATGAAGTAGATGACCAGACAGACCAGATGATTAGAGATTAACATCACGATGCTAGCGTCAGTCACGTCGCGCGTGTTTACCAAGCTCTTGTGTTTGGTATGTGGCGGCCAGCAGCAGCTGTTGTTGTTGTTTGTTTCCTTCCTGTACGAGGCAATAACAATGGCCTGTCATACGACTGTCAGCTGGCCCTTGAGCTGGCTGTTGGCGTTAGCGTGGCCCCGAACATGGAATGCTTGTCCCTCACCACATCTGACTGTGACGATGGTGATGGTGGTAGTAATAAGTATTGATTGTGGTGGGTGGTTTGGGGGTCTGTGGGGGGGGGGGGGGGGGGTGGGGGGGGGGGGGGGGTGGGGGGGGGGGGGTGGGGGGGGGGGGGGGGGGGGGGGGGGGTTGTTGTTTGTGGGGGGAGTGAATGTCTAAGGATTTGGTTTTGTGGGAGGGGTGATGGGGTGGGGGGGTGGGGGGGGGTTGTTATTTTGGAGAATGTGATGATGGTATTGAGTGGGGTCCTTTTGTGGTGTTATGAGTGTGTTGTATTATTGTTGGGGAGAAGTGTGTGTTTTTGTGATGATGGTATTGATTGTGGTTGTGGTGTTGAGTTTGTTGTTATATATTGGGAAGAATGCGTGTCTACGTGGTGATAATATTGATTGCGTCTCTGTCCTTTGTGGTGTTGTGTATGTTTATTATTGTTTTCATGGGGAGAACATGCATTCACCTGATGACAATATTGATTGTGTTTGTGTCGGTTTTTTTCTTCTCCCCCCCCCCCCCCCCCCCCCTGTTTTTAGAAGAAGAAAAAAGCATTGAATAAATAATTCAGCATATGAGTTTTCTTTACTTTAAGTCATTTTGGAAGTGAAAATTGTTTCCATTTCAGGAAAGCTTGTCATTATCTTATCATCAAGAGCACAATCCATATATATATATATATATATATATATATATATATATATATATATATATATATATATATATACTATAGTTTTCAAAATAAATTATACAGTAAAGACCAAAATACAAAATAAAGTGGAAACAAAAATATGAAAATGTGTAATGCACTCACTGATTCAGTTACACAGGCAATCAACTATGCAAGGCAAAAAAGGAAAAGAACACAATGTGTATGTGATACAGACATATATGTAATAATCATTCATACTTTTACCAAATTCAGCCAGAGCATTGACAGTCGGCTGCTTTCCTGATTTTATGTGATATTTTGAAATTTAAAAGTCCTGACAAACCCACTTTTGATATTCAGAAACAAAGAGTAGAGTTGTGTAATGGAGAAAAAAAGACCAAAAAAAAGATGGGTTTGTTGTAAAAAGAATGGACTGGCTCAAATATTTTGAACCATTGTAGATGTTCTGTGGGTGAGCTTGTGTGACTTAGACCACAAAGGAGAAAGGTGATGTGGCAGCCTCTGTGTTATGAGCTATCAAAAAAGATAGGCTTGATTACAGAAAGAATTGGTTGAAGAATTTGAACCATACTGCTGGCTATTCTGAGTTGGTTTATTGGTGAGTTAAGTTGTGACTCAAGATGGCTCAATGAGAATCGTGTAGCAGCACGTTTTGTTGTGGCGTATTTTGTAAATTGTCTGAAATAACCTTTAGAAGACATACATACATACATATGCAAATTCACCAGACACACGTGCTGGATTTCATGCCATCACACACACAGACAACAAAGGGCAGAGACAGGGTGACTGTAGGTCCCAGTTTTATACCTTCTTTCTTTCCTTTTACCAGTTGTTTGAAGGTCATTTCATTTTGCCAAGGGCAGGTATGTACGTGTGGCTGTGTTTTTTTAGAGTCTGATATATTGAAGTGGCAGTGTTAGAGGGTACAGTTACACTACTGAAACTGGAGGAGTGCAGGTTAGCGTGGTCATTGTAGACAAGTTGGGCTGGTTATTCTGTACTGTTGGGATACTGGGACACCCAAACTGGATATAGAGATTGTTTATGTGGTCTGCAGGTTAGCGCTGACTTCTGCACAGCATGCAGATGTTGTGTCATTGAAGTTGGTTTGTTTTTAGGGAAGGTCGAGTTATGTCAGGAGGAGGTCATCACCATCATCACCACCACCACCACAGCCACCACCACCACCACCACCTCCACCCTTCTTTGTTTCTTGATTCTAGTTTTCCACGTGGCTTTTTTGTGGTTTCATGTAGAACATTAGTCCTTGCCTGAACAGGACTCTGTCTGTCTCACTGGTAAAAGTCCTTCAGATGAGACTATAAACCGTGTGCGACCAAGGTCCCGTGTGTGAACGCATGCGGGACATCTTGCGCGCACAGTAAAATCTGTTCTGTTTTTCGAAAGGGTGGACCATTGTGTTCTGAGTGGAACAGATAAAATTTACAAAACTGCATACACGCAGGGACTGGATGTAAAAAAGCACCATGAGTGCTTATTCCATTATCCTCAAAATAAAAGAATAAAAAAAAAAGTAAGGAAATAAAAGACTGTAGCCTTTTTTTTTTGGGGGGGGGGGGGGGGGGGGGGAGTGTTGCTTCATTATTATTTTCTTTAATGTAATGATAAAAAAAAAGTTATGCGTAATGTTACTAGGCATCAAAGGAAATGCATACATTACTGTATCTATATTTATATATAGATATATCTGTATTTATATATATATATAGATAGATTGCCAAATGATAGAAGGTACTGGTGTTGTTCGCTCTTGCTATGTCAACTAACCTTTGTTTCTGTACCATGCACAGACCCCTCTAAATACTGAGATCTGTCAATTGCTGTAAGTTCTCTCTCTCTTAAGTTCTTTTTTTTTTTTTCTCCTCATAATTGTGGAAGTATTCAGTACCTCTCAGTAGTATTGTATCTCATTTTGTTTCTTCTACCTTAGAAGTCTTTTAGTCGTTAAGCATTTAGCTCAACACATGATGGTCCATCACGACCAATATTACCTGCCATTTAGCCGTCTCTCGAAAGGGATGAGTGTCCAATGATATCATGTTCAGGAAAAAGCATCATCAGTTTTTCTTTATGAGGAAAGAACCTACATCTGTAGAAGGCATGCTCAGTATTAATTTGTGCTTTACTCATTTTGGATATTAATTATTTAACCGTCTGCTTTTCCCACGGGGATGCTGGGGGCCTGTCAGTATATGAGTAGTTTCCCCACTTTCTGGAAATTCTGTGCTGGGAATTCCCTCTTTTCCATGGCTGTCTTTGTTTCTGCCTTGTTCCTCTTTGTCTTGTCACCTTCTCGTCTGTTTTCTGCCTTCTTGGTTCATTGCATTCTCCTGCCTTTTTCCCCAGAAAGACTTAAAAGATAATAATTCTCTCCCATGCTAAAGGTGGATGTGCTGGGCCTGACTTGTCAGGCGCTTATCAGCAGCGCAACGCATTTTCTCTCATATGACAGACAACAATAGTTGCTGTCTGAGCGTTCGACGAAGAAGAAACTATCTTCTGAACACATTAAAGCACACAGCAGCTGTCACAAACATAGCTAAACAAAGTTTAAAATAATGTGCATTCTTCAAACATACAGTTAAAACACGAAACAGCTCGAGCATAAACATTCTCATTCTGCAAACATGCAAGTGAAAACATTAAAAACAGCAAGAGCATAACAACAGCGGCAAGCTAATAATAGCTTATAATGAGCTCGAAGGAAAACATGGACATTTATAATTTGGATGGTAGTTGAAAGCCTTTTTTCTGCTGTGTGTATTTGCTACCTGGTTACTCTGGAATGTTCTTGAGTTTAGCAGTTTCTGCTGGGGAAAAGGCTAGTACAGGAGGGGTGGGGTGTGTGTGTGTGGTGGTGGTGGGGGGGGGGGGGGGGGGGGGGATTCTTCCCTGCAGAGAACTAAACTTTACATCAAAGGTCTTTTTTATTACATGCCATGGATCCACAAGAAATCATGATGCATATATATATGTACCAAACAATCTTTTTACTTTGCCAACTGAAGTGAATGAAGATTTTTTTTTTATCTGGCACTGCGCCAAGGTTATGATTCTTTGTTGAATATTCAGACAGCAGCTATTGTTGTCCGTCATAGGAGTGAAAATGTGGTGTTGCGCTGCCGTTAAGCGCCTGATAAGTCAGGCCCAGCACATCTTACTTTGGTGTGGTTGTGTGTCTGTTTTGTTTGGGTTTTTTCCCCTGCTTAGTTTCCGTTCATGGTCATAATAGTAGTTAAGTCAAATTTAAAGTTATTCCATAATGGGAGTTTTCAACCAACAAGGAAAACCAAATATTGATGGCACAGTTGTTGCAAAAGTAGCAATCGGTTGTGTCATCAGACGTGACTGTTGCAGTTGTTGCAAGTAGCAATCGGTTGTGTCATCAGACGTGACTGTTGCAGTTGTTGCAAGTAGCAATCGGTTGTGTCATCAGATTTGACTGTTGCAGTTGTTGCAGGTAGCAACCAATCAGTTGTGTTGTCCTGTCTGTCAGACCTGACTGTTGCAGTTGTTGCATGTAGCAATGGGTTGTATAGTCAGTCTACAGAATCTTCACAATAAAGAAGGTGGTAGAAAGGGAAAGGAGAAGGAGGGCCTGACTGTTGCAGTTTTTTTTTTGCAGGAAAAAGAAATCGATTTTGCAGGAAGAAGAAATCGATTGTGTCATCAGATTTGACTGTTGGGCATGACTGCTACTCCTTTTACAGTTGTTTAGGGGGTGGGTGGAGGGGGGGGATGGACAGGAGAAGGGAAAAGGAGGCACAAAACAAAGGAATAGGGAAAGAGTGGTAGTGGTAGTGGGGGTAACCCTCCCCCCCCCCCCCCTCCCCCCCCCCCCCCAAAGCAAAGTATGCAGCATTTTTTTTTTTTTTTTGGTTGCAAACGGACAAATCGTTGCAGTGGGAAAGATGGCCGCCCTTGACCCTTGTTTACCAGTAGTAGTCTTAAAAGCGAGGAGAGTGTAGTGTAGTGTAGAGTAGTGTAGTGTGGTGTGGTGTGGGTATGCTGATAACAAGGTAACAACAGTATGTGTACAGGAGGGGCTGGCTACACTAGGCTAGCTAGTGTGTGGAAACGGGTTGGTAGGCTAGTGTTCGTCACCCTGACTGCCTGCCTGCCTGCCTGCCTGCCTGCCCAATATGTGCGGATTTGTGCTGATTTGGGTGTATATGAGTATATATATGTGAGTGATGTGATCGGCCCCACCTTAAACATGGCCATCCTTGAAAGATGCCTGAATGGTGTGTGTGTGTGTGTGTGTATGTATGAGTGCGTGCGTGTGTGTGTGTGTGTGTGCTAGCATGATGCATGCGTGCGCGCACAGAGACTGAAGGCATTCCCAAACGTAGATATGTGCGCTTGTGCCCACACGAAGTCAGTTATAGGTACACACGCACTCACATGCACTCACATACATGCGCATGCGCGCGCGCGCGCACATACACACACACTCGCACAAAACACTCAAACGAGAGAGAGAGAGAGAGAGAGAGAGAGAGAGAGAGAGAGAGAGAGAGAGAGAGAGAGAGTGTGCACATGTGGACAAGCCACTCACTACATTCGAACTCGCATTCCACATCGTGTATTATCTATCTAATCTATCTATCTATCTATCTATCTCTAATCTCTCTCTCTATATATAATAGTGTGTGAGTGTGCGTGCGCGCGTGCATGCATGCATGCATGCGCGTGCATACGGTGCATGAATGCAGGCGCGTGCTCCACAGCCCCTGTGTGTAATCTCAACACTTCCCAGCACTCAGTCACTTCAGCACTTGGCGGTCGATCAGTTCGGCACCGTACCGCCCTGGAACTAACAACAACACGCAGCCTACCCCACACCACCACCACCACCACCACCATCCCTACCTACCTACCCCAACCACCACTACACCAGCACAGCGAGGCCAATAACAACAAATAATGCATGTTGACTTTAGGCCAGGGTGGCCTGTGGAAATCTTAACTGCTAGCATATTCAAGGACAGAGAAGCACCCGAGATATTATGACTAAAAAAAGGAAAGAGAGAGAGAGAGAGAGAGAGAGAGAGAGAGAGAGAGAGAGAGAGAGAGAGAGAGAGTTTTAAAGTCAAATTCTTTTATTTCGGAGGATATACGAATAAGCAATGGTTGATGAGTATATGGGCTTTTTTTAAGAGAGAGAGGAGAGAGAGGAGAGAGAGGAGAGAGGAGAGAGAGAGTGAGAGAGTAGAGAGAGAGATATATTGCATATTAAAAACCATACTAAACACGTGCTAGCATATGATGAGCTATAGGCCCCCCCCCCCCACCCCCTCCCCCGTCCGTTTTTCGGGGATGGTGGGGTGTGGGGGACTGTGTGGACGTGAGGGGGAGTGAGGACTGGTTTCTAAGGGAGTTTTGTACTAAAGGCCTGTTACTAGTTGTGTGTGTAGTATCTATAGGCGAATGCGAAGAGTAGTGACTATGGGACATGGTGTGTGTGTGTGTGTGTGTTGACTGTGTGTGACTGTGTATGTGTGTGGTAGTTTATTGATTGAACTGCTTTGTAATACCCTCCTCCGCTTAGTGGTCGACTGCTCTGCTATCTCCCAACCAACCCTCTCCCCCGCCTCTCTCTCTCTCTCTCTCTCCTCTCTCCCCTCTCCCCTCCTACTGTCCATGGCACGCGCGTGCACTCACACACACGGAACGAGTGTCCTGCACCACACACACACGCACACACATACACACATACACGCACACACACACACACACACACGGAACGAATGTCCTGCACCACACACACACACACACACACATTCACACACATTCACACACACACACATACATTCACACAACACACACATTCACACACACACACACACACACCCCCCACACACACACACACACACACACACACACACAACACACGGAACGAGTGTCCTGCACCACACACACAAAACCCCACATTCACACACATTCACACACATTCACCCTCACACTCACCACACACACACACACACACACACACACACACACACACACACACACACACACAAGTGCTTATTCCATTATCTCGATATAAAAGAATAAAAAAACCAAACCAACAACACACCACACACACACACACACACACAACACACCACACACACACACACACAACGCACACATCCCACTAACACACAGTCACATAACACACATACACACACACACACACTGGACACACAAACAGTCACATAACAACACACACACACACCCCACAACCAACACACACACACACACACACACACACACACACAAACACACACACTGGTCGCGTTTTGTCGGGTCTCTAATGTAAAACCATTGGCCTTCACACTCGCTTTAGTGGAAATGTGTGGGAGGCAGGGGTGGGGGTGGCGTGAGGAGGTGGGGGGGGGGATAGGGAGTGGGGGAGGGGGAGGATCAGAGTGTGACTGTGAGGGGGGTGGGGGGGGGGGGGTGGGGGCAGAGGTAGGATTGCGGACACTGTGGCCTTGGTGTCTTGTTGGTTTTTATGGTTTCTATGGAAACGGCATTGTCATTATGTGGGACGGTGGTGGAAATCGGTTTCTCTCTTTTCCCCCTCTCTCTCTCTCTCTCTCATCTCTCTCTCTCTCTCTCTCTTTGCAATACTCCTTACCGAGATATAGAGTGTGTGTGTATCCCCCCCCCACACTCCCCCCCCCCCCCCAACGCACACACACAATCGCGATTTCGAGATGATGCTCCCCCCCCCCCCCCCGCCTCCCCCGCCCGATGTGTGTGGCTGTTCGAGAGAGACGAGAGAGAGAGGAGGAGAGCGAGAGAAGGAGGAGGAGAGATAGAAGAGAGAGTTTTATGTATCTAAAGTTATTTTGTACGGACCAAGCAATAGATTTGACACGTGTTGTGAAATTCCCAAAGAGAAAAGAAAAAAAAGTAAAAAAAAGCGTGAAGGACAATTGTGAAATCTCTCTCTCTCTCCTTCTCTCTCTCTCTCCTCTCTCTCTCTCTCTCTCTCTCTCTCTCTCATCTCTCTCTCTCTCATGCCTGTCTGTATGTGTGTGTGTGTCTCTCGCTCTCTCATGCCTGTCCTGTATGTGTTGTGTGTGTCTCTCTTCTGTGTCTGATCTGTCTGTCTGTCTGTCTGTCTGTCTGTTCTGTCTCTCTCTCTCTCTCTTCTCTCTTTTCCCTTCTCTCTCTCTCTCTCTCTCTCTCTCCTCTCTCCCTCTCTCTCTCTCTCTCTCCTATCCCCCTCTCCCTCTCTCCCTCTCCCTCCCTCCCTCTTGTTTCATATCTGTGAACAGATGGTTTTTGTACAATTGTAGTAGGTTGGTTATCTTTTGGTCATTTTTTATGCATATTCTATTCTGGCTTCTGGTTTTTCAAATAAACATCAACAAAAGAAGTAAATATTATATAGGGGTGGGGCAAGGCTGGCGAGGATTGAGAGCAGTATCAATGACAGGATGTCTAGCGATTAAAACAGATTACACGATGATATTTCACAATATTTTTTAGTCAGATCTATATAGTTTTTGTGAGACCTTGATTAAAAACAAAAATCCAGGTTATTATTATTATTATTTTTTTTTTTAGGGGGGGTGGGGGGGGGGGGGTAGCCTCAACACTAGCCTGAGCTGAGTCTTGACCATACATGGGAAACATATCATTATGGTGGATCCATATCCAGATGGGGTGGCGTTGTGGCCGGAGTGGGGGGGTGGGGGGGGGGGGGGGAGGAAGAGGGGAGAAGTGAGGTGGGGAAGGGGAGATCGAGGGGGGTGGGGGATGCCAGTAATTCTATTCCCAGTCTGGCAAGTTGGGGGGAAAGAGTGGAGTATGATGTGGTTGTGTGTTGTGTGTGTGATATGTGGTGATTGGTGTGTGGATTGTGGTGGTGAGGGTGTGTGTGGTGATGTGTGTGTGTGGTGTGTTTTGTGGATGGTGATTTGTGTGATGTGTGTATGATTCATGCGTGATAGGGATGTGTGGTGTGTATGTGTGTGTGTGTGTGTGATTTTGGTGATGTGTGAATGGGTGATCATCCATCCCGCACTACACTGAGTTGTCCAGGGTTGCGTTTTTGTCAAGGTTCGCTTGTGTTGTGCAAGTGTGGACGTAAAAGGCGATTATAGTATCTGGTCGCAGAGCGAGAGAGAGAGAGAGAGAGAGGGAGGAGAGAGATGAGAGGAGGAGAGAGAGAGAGAGAGGAGAGAGAGAGGCTGAGAAGAAACAGGCAAGTGTTGTGTAAATATTTATTTTGTATAGTGTGTGTGTGTGTGCTGCTTAAAATTTTTTTTAATCCTGGGTAGTGGCTCGATAGTAGAGAGAAAGAGAGGAGAGAGAGATGATATTTATTTACTTCATTTCTTCTATATCGAGGTAATGGAATAAGCACTTATGTGCTTTTTTTACATCCATTCCCCGTGTATATATATATATATATAGATAGAGAGAGAGAAGAGAGAGAGAGAGAGGAAGAGAGAGAGAGAGAGAGAGAGAGAGAGAGAGAATATTTCATTATATCTAGATCAGATGATTGAGGTTTTTTTTGAGGGGGGGAATAATGATAATAATAATAATGATAATGATGATAATAATAATAATAGTGATGATGATGCTGTATGGAATTTATACAGCGCGGACTCTTGTAAAGTAAACAAATCGAATCGCTAGCATTCAAATCATCCACACGCTGGCAACCGTTCACAAAATATGAGGATAAACACGTATCATATTATTTTATACACACGCGCGTACGCACAGCGCAACAGGCTTAGGGGGTGGGGGTGGTGGAGGTGAAGGTAGCTATTGAAAATTAGGAACAGAGAGAGAGAGAGAGAGAGAGAGAGAGTAGAGAGAGAGAGAGAGAGAGAGTACTTTTTATTTTATTTATTTTATTTTATATGGAGGATAATGGAATAAGCACTTATATGCTTTTTTACATCCAGTCCCCGTGTGCATGCAGTTTTGTCAATTTTGTCATCTGTTCCTACCGGCACACAATGGCCTACTCTTATGTAAAGTGGAACAGGATTTAACGTGTGCGCAAGATGTTCTGCGTGTGTTCGCACGCGGGACCTCGGTTTATATAGTCTCATCCGAAGGACCTTTGGTGACAGTGGTGGAGTCTGCACTGATGTTAACTAAAATATCCCCTTCAACGAGAATCGAACCTGGGTCGTCAGATTGCGAGCGCAATGTTCTAACCACTAGGTTATCCCGTGTGTGTGTGTGTGTGTGTGTGTTGACTGTATAATCATAAAAGATGATTGGTTATGGGAAAGGGGAATGGTGGCAGCTGGACAGTTCTCTGTCTCTCTCTCTCTCTCTCTTCTGTGTCTTCTCTCTCTCTGCTCTCTCTCTCTCTCTCTCTCTCTCTCTCTCTCTCTCTCTCTCCTCTCTCTCCTCTCTCTCGTTCTCTACCTCTCTCTCTCTCTTTAGTTTTTGTCAGTTAAAATTTTTCTTTTCATTTTTTTGTGATTATTTTTTTTCTCTCCATAAAGAGATCCAGTATCATCAGTTCACGGCCAGCCACCCAGCCTATCCGATTAATTTGAATCTTGGTGCTCGTGTTTCATCGTGGTCGTAAAGATTCTTTTTTTTCTGTTTTTTCCCCCTGTACGTGTAAGCTGATAAAAAAAAAGTGTGTTGTTGTTTTTTGTTGTTGTGTTGTTGTTTCTGTTTTTGTTGTTTGGTTTTTGACTAATTTTTGGAGAGGGTTTGGTTTCGTGAGGAAAATAACACACACGCACGCACACACACGCACACACACTCACACAAACAACAATAACAACAACAGCAACGTGAAACCGATATATATATTTAAAAAAAAAAAAAGTGAAACCGATATAGTAGTATCGCCAAAAACAAACTCGGAACGCCACGATTGCTTTCATGGGAAGAACAGAAAGAAGCAAAGGGTGTAAAATCGTTATTATTTTTAAGTATCAGCATAAACATACAAGGGTAGTTTCATGGGCAGAAAACCCCACAAAAGGATAAAAGCTGTTATTCTAGTAGTATCAACACAAAGCGGGGGGGGGGGGGGGGGGGGGGGGGGGGGGGGGGGGGCGACACACGACAGTACAAAGAGTGAAAACCGTTATCATAGTAGTGTTTACTGCCCTGCGGGGGGATGGGGGGGGGGGGGGGGGGGGGGGGGGGCGGCTGTCAGTGTATATAGCATCCCCACCTCTGGAACTTCTGTGCTAGGAATTCCCTCTTTTCTATCCCTCTCTTAGTTTCTGCCTTGTTCGCTTTCTTCCTGCCACCTTCTTTCTTGTCTAGTTTTCTTCTGCCTTCTTAGTCCATTTCAGTGTCTTTTTTTGTTTTTGTTTTTTCCTCTCCAGAAAGACTGAAAAAGGTATTATTTCTCTTCCATGCTGAAGTCCGATGCGCTGGGCCTGACTTGTCAGGCGTTTAACGGCAGCAGCGCCCCCCCGCATTTTCCCGCTAAGTATGTATGACAAGACACACACAGTAGCTGCTGCTGTCTGAGCGTTTAACAAAGAAGAAGTATCACCACTGAACACAGAACAGTCAGTTTGAGGACAAAAAACCCAACAAACAACAAAAAAACAAAAACAAATGCACCACAAAAAAAAAAGAACAAAAACCGTTCTTATTCTAACCGCAGTACCGACTCATAAACCACCGTTGCTATAATATAGGATTCGAGACTGTGACAAGAAACAAAAGGAGAAACGGATGTTATTTAAAAAAAAAATCAAAACCAAACATAGAACATTCTCTCTTGCTTTCCTATTTTTTCCTTTAAAAAAAAAAAAAAGGCGGTGGATGTGTTTGGTAATGTAACGAGGACCTGACGTTTTTGAAGGCAAAGAGCGCTCTATACTATCGTTGTTTGGTTATACAGTGAGTGATAATAATAACAAAGTGGCCTTGTTTGTCTGTTGATAAGAGTGCTGTCTTTATTACGATGTAAAACAAAACTCTTGTCACGTCGCACTTACATGTATGTCGTACTGTGTACAAGCATGCGGTTTTTTCTTCTTCTTACATTTTTGAACGTCACGCACGCATGTACGTACGTGGTGTGGTTGTTTTTTTTGGGGGGGGGGGGGGGGGGGCGAGAGAGTTTTGAAACTTATTGCGCGTGCGTGCGGACACACACACACCACCGCGCGCGCGACACACACACACACACACACACACACACACACACACACCCGCACCACGCACACACACACAACACACACACTTCAATACACACTAACACGCAAACAAGACAACACACACCAACAACACACACACACACACACACACCACACACACACACACACACACACACACACACCACACACATCCTCTAATAACACAGAGAGTGAAACAGACGTAAAATCGAAGACAACAACAACAACACACACCAACAACACACACACACACACACACACAACCACACACACACACACCACACACGCACACACACACACTTTATTCTTTTATATCGAGGATATTGGAATAAGCACTCACGTGCTTTTTTTGCATCCAGTCCCCGTGTGTATGATGCAGTTTTGTGAATTTTTGTCATCTTTTCCCAACCGGCACACAAAGGTCTACTTTCCCGAAAAGCGGAATGGGTTCTAACATGTGCAAAAGATGTTCTGCGTGCGTTTGCACACGGGACCTCGGTTTACAGTCCTCATCGAAGGACTTTTGGTGTGTGTGTGTGTGTGTTGGTTTTGTGTGTGTGTGTGTGTGTGTGTGTGTGTGGTTGTGCGCGGTGGGTGCGCGCGCGCCGTGCGTGTGTGTGTGAGAGAGAGAGAGACACTGAGAGAGACAGGACAAGACAAATGACGCGAAAACTTCCTGAACTTGGCAAGTCAGCGCTGAAAAGGATAAATGACGTCATCTTGAGTCACGAACATGAAATGACAATCATAGCAGATTCTACGTGCGACAAACGCGTGTGGTGTCAGACAATGAGTGTTTTGGGCCTGTCGTCTTTTGTCTGTCTGTCTGTCCTACCGGGAAGGTGGAGGGGGGAGGAAAGGGGGGGGGGGGGGGGTGGAGAGAGAAGGAGAAGAGAGAGAGAGAAAGGCAGCATTGTTCTTACCTCTCACGTAGGCTCCACTTTCTTTTCCGCAAGTGAAAGGAACGGGGAAGCGAAAGCAAAAGAGAGAGCGCGCGTAAGCAAAATTAGATTTGCGTGGAAAGGGAGACAGTAATAATAATAATAATATAAAAAAAAAAAAAAGTCGCCGCAATAAAAACGCGGCTGGAGGAAATAGAAATGAAGAGAGAGAGTCGGGGGGTGGGGGGGGGGGGGGGGTGGTAGGGAGGGAGCGAGGGGGGAGGGAAGATAGGGAGGGAGGGAGGGGGAGAGAGGAGGGGAGAGGGGGTAGAGAAAGAGAGGAGAGGGGGAGATAGAGGGGGAGGAATGGGGGGAAGCGAGGGGAGAGGAGTGAGAGAGAGAGGAGGGGGAGAGAGAGAGAGGGAGGGAGAAAGAGAGAGAGATATGTTGTTTTTGGGGTTGGGTTGTTTTTGTTTTTTTTTCGGGGGGGGGGGGGGGGGGGTGGTTGTCGACAGGGAAAAGTTGAAGACATAAAATTGATTGTTGTTTATGAAAATAAGAAATGACGCAAGCTCGATATATTTACGTCAGAGGAAGAGGTGGGAAGGGGGAAGGATGAGGGAAGAGGGAGAAGCCTAAATACAATTTGGGTTAGAAAATATGTTTTCGTGAACTAACAACACACTTAAAATCGTGAGTGTAAGCGCTGACGTGTTCCGTTCTTCTGCAGCAAAAGAGAATTGACGTCTGAGGCCAGGTAACAAAAATTGTGTTTGTTAATAAACATAGGGTTCTCATGGAAAGTAAGAGCTGTATCTTTAACGACCTAGAAACAAACCAGCATTTAAACAAGCAAGCAAGCCAGCCTGCCTTCTCTTGCACTTAAAAGAAAAGCAGAACAAAAATTGCTTTTCACAAAACCCCCGAGTTAAGTTGTGTGCTCTCGTTAAGTGTGTGTGTTGGGGTGTTGTGTGTGTTTTGTGTGTGTGGAGTGAGAGAGAGAGAGGAGATGAGAGAGAGAGAGAGAGGAGGAGAGGGAGAGAGAGAGAGAGAGAGAGAGAGAGGAGCGAGCGATTTTGTGTGTGTGTGAGAGAGATATTTTGTGTGTGTGTGTGTGAGAGGTGAGTTTTTTTGTGTGTTTTGTGTGTGTGTGAGTGAGATATTTTGTGTGTGTTTTGTGTGTGTGTGTGAGAGATATATTTTGTGTGTGTGGTGTTGTGTGTGTAATTATGTGTGTGTAATTTTGTGCGTGCGTGTGTGTGTGTGTGTGTGTGTGTGTGTGTGTGTGTGGAGAGGAGAGAGAGGAGAGAGAGAGAGAGAGAGTGTGAGAGAGAGAAAAGAGAGAAGTTGTGTTGGTGTGTGTGAGTGTGTACGTATACTTTTGTGTGAGTGTAGTTTTTATTTTAGTTATTTATTTTTTTAAGCTGTAGATTGTTTACTTTGCAGCGAGTGCACGCATAATCGTGTTGTGACATGTTTTACTGGGGGGAAAAAATGGAAGCCATGCCCTATATAGATAGATAGATTCATTTCGAAATGAAATCCTGTATGAACGTGTGACGTTGTTGTTGAAAGGCTCGTCATAATAGGAGGTTTTGCTTGTGTGTGTGTGTGTGTGTGTGTGTTGTGCGCGCGTGTGTACGTGTGTGTGTGTGTGTGTGTGTGTGTGTGGTGTTGTGCGCGCGTGTGTGTGTGCGTGTGTGTGTGCGTGTGTACGTGTGTGTGTGTGTGTGTGTGTACGTGTGTGTGGTAGTGTGTGTGTGTACGTGTGTGTAGTGTACGTGTGTGTGTGTGTACGTGTGTGTGTGTGTGTGTATGTGTGTGTGTGTGCGTGCGTGTGTATGTGTGTGTGGTGCGTGCGTGTGTATGTACGTGTGTGTGTGTGTGTGCGCGCGCGCGCGCGCGTGTGTGTGTGTGTGTGTGTGTGTGTGAAATGCAGCCACGTTTTGTGTTGAAAGAAAAGCTCTCGCAATGATCTGTCTGTCTCTCTCTGTCTCTCTCACTGTCTCCTCCGGATGAAACTATAAACCGAGGTACCGTGTGCGAACG
>CM054146.1:57687683-57705183 GCA_028751875.1 Rapana venosa
GTGTTTGTTTGTTGTTGTTGTGGGTTGTTTTTTTGGGGGGGGGGGGGGGGTGGAGGGGGGGGGGGGGGGAGTAGTCAGTGATAACATTTAGCCAGAAACAGACGTTGGGCCAGTGGAGTAAGAAGTGTTAGCAAGCAAAAAGTGCAAAATGTAGTCACATCTCTGGACAGAACAGAATAAGAATAAAGTCAAAAGCTCGTCCGTATAGGTGTATTTTCCTATCTCGTTCTCCTCCTTCCTCTTAATTTCTCTTTCTTTCTGACTTCTCATCCCGTCCAACTTTTCTCTCGTTCCATTCTCTCTTCTCGTCTCTCTCCTATCTCTTCTCTCAATCTCTCTCTCTCTCTCTCTCTCTCTTCTCTCTCTCTCTCGCTCTCTCTCTCCTCTCTCTCTCTCTCTCGCTCTCTCTCTCCCTCTCTCTCTCGCTCTCTCTCTCTCCCTCTCTCTCTCTCTCTCTCTCGCTCTCTCTACTCTCCCTCTCTCTCTCTTCTCTCTCTCTCTCCCTCTCCTCTCCCTCCCTCCTCCTCTCTCTCTCTCACGCACGCGCGCACGCACGCACACACACACACACACACACACACACACACACACACAACACAACACACACACCACACACGGAACGGATGACAAAATTAAATTTACCAACTGCATACACACTGGGATTGGATGTAAAAAAAGCATACGAGTGCTTATTCCATTATCCTCAAAATAAGACTAAATGAATAAATAGAATTAACCACACACACACACACATACACACACACATACACACACACACACACACACTTTTTGACCTTTTTTTTGTTTCTTTTGTAATGTTTGCAGGGTTTATTTGAGTGCCTGAGGGTGGAAATTAAGTAGAGAGTGAAATTCTGTTCAATGTTGTTTAAAGTATGACATGCTGCAGATAAAGAATGTGTGCGTGAGCGCGCAAGTGTGTGTATATGTGCATGCGCGCACCTGTGTGTGTGTGTGTGTTTGTGAGCGCGCAGGTGTGTGTGTATATGTGCATGCGCGCACCTGTGTGTTGTGTGTGTTTGTGTGGGTGTGTGTGGTGCTGTGGAGACAAGTGCGCACTTTGTGTGTATGTATAGTGTGGGTGTGTGTGTGTGTGTGTATATGTTCGCTGTGAGCTGCAAATGTGTGTATATACATGTGCATGCGCGTACCTGTGTGTGTTGTTAAAAAAAATTATTCGAGGATAATGGAATAAGCACTGTGTGTGTTTTTTTTTTATCCAGTCCCTGTGTATGCGTTTTGTCATATTTCGTCATCCGTTTCACGGCACAGATTGGCCTACTCTTCCGAAAAGCGGTTGGGTGTTTAACGTGTGCACATAGATGTTATGTTGTGTGTTTCGCACACCGGCCCTCGGTTTTAGTCCATCAAGGACTTCGTGCGAGTGATGTGTGTGTGTGTGTGTGTGTGTGTGTGTGTGAGCTAAGTGCCATCATTTTGTGCGTTGTGATTGTGTGCTTGTGTGTGTGTGGTGTGTGACATGCGCCGTACACGTGCATGCGTGGTATGTGCGCGTGTGCTTTTTCTCACCCATTCGCGCGCGTGTGTTGCATGTATATATGGTGCTCCGAGTGCAGGCGCTTACAGGCAGTGAGTGCTTCGAAGCGTGCGTTGTTGATGCAACTGTGGCTGCGGTTACTAGCATCGTAAAGTAAGGCATTTGTCGGTGTTGTTTGGCCTTCTTGTTTTTGCCCTGTGTTTGGATTGTACGGTCAGGTTGTTTGACACAGGAAAATGGATTTGATCTGGACCTATGTTTAAGATAGAAAGAGGCAAGCCCTGGTGACAACACACACGACACGCAACACAGGCACACACCCACACAGCGAGCGAGCTGTGAGATGAGTCGAGAGGAAGAGAGGGGTGAGCGAGAGATTGAGTGAATGCAGAAGAGAGCGGGTGGGCTGTGTAGTGTGTTGGTGTGTGAGAGAAAGGAGAGACGTAGAAGAAGAGGAGAGAGAGAGAGAGAGAGAGAGAGAGAGAGGAGAGAGAGAGAGAGAGAGAGAGAGCCGGGGTGTGTGTGTGTGTGTGAGAGAGAGAGAGAGAGAGAGAGAGAGAGAGAGAGAGAGAGCCGATGGTTGGAGAGAGAGGAGAGAGAGACGGTGTGTGTGTGTGTATGTGAGAGAGTTTGTGTGAATTGTTTGTGTGCGTGCGTTTGTGTGTGTGTGTGTGAGAGAGAGAGAAAGAGTGTGTGTGTGTGTGTGTGAGAGAGAGAGAGAGAGAGAGGAGTGTAGTGTGTGTGTTTTGTGTGATAGATGAGAGTGTGTGTTTGTGTATTGTTTGTCAGTGAGTGGTTTGTGTGTGTGTGTGTGTGTGGGAGTGTGTGTGTTGTGTGTGTGTGTGAGAGGAGAGAGAGAGAGAGAGAGAGTGGATGAGGTGAGATGTGAGAGAGAGTGAGTAGAATGGTAGTGATGGCAGGAAAGGAGAGGAGGTGTGTGTGTGTGTGTGTGTGTGTGTGATGAGAGAGAGAGAGAGAGGAGAGAGTGAGAGGTATGTAGGAGGAGAGAGAGAGAGAGAAGAAGAAGAAGACGACGAGAAGAGAGACAGAGAGACAGAGACGGAGTTGTGTGTGTGTGAGAGTGTGTGTGTGAGAGAGCAGACAGACAGAGAGATGAGGAGCAGAGTGAGTGTGATGGGGGAGGGAGGGGGGGGGGGGGGGGGTGGAAGAAGGAGATGAGGGAAGAGACACAGTTTTGATTATCCCCTCGAAGTTCAGCGTAGTGTGTTGTTGTTGTTTATTGTTGTTTTTGTTATGCTTTGCCTCGCTCACCGGAATGGGATCATAACCGTTATATGAAATATAAAAGGCAAAGGAGAGAGAGAGGAGAGAAGAGAGATGTAGAGAGAGGAGAGAGAGAGAGAGGAGAGGGAGGTGGGGGGGGGGGGGTGGGGGTGTTTATGCAGTCTTTTTGAACAATGTTAAGATCGCTTATTAAAAAAGATGAAGGAAAAAAAAGGCATGTTTATTGAAAAGTACTTCCTCACCCCAAACGCAAAAAAAAGGGGGGGGGGGGAAGCAAACACACACAATCATCGTCCACATTATTTTGCAAAGAAAGGAGTCTCATAATAATGTTATCATAGAGCATGAAGAGAACCACTCCTTTTTGTAATGTGAATGTGTGTGTGGTGTGGTGTGGTGTGGTGTGTGTGTGTGTGTGTAAAAACGTTTTTGTGTGTGTATTGATTTTGTAGTGGGGTGTGTATTTGTGTGTGTGGTGGTTTGTGGTTGTATCCTGAATCCACGGGGAAAAATGATTCTAGACTCGTTGTGTGCGGTGTGTGTATGTATGTGTGTTTGCGCGCGTCGCGCTTCTTGAACACTGTCAATAAAAAGATTTTAGACATTGTTTGTGTGTCTGTGTTTATGTAGTGTGCATGCATCTGCGTGTGTTGTTGATTATGTGCGTGCATGCGTGCGTATGTATGTGCGTGCGTGCATGCGTGCGTTATGTATGTATGTGCTTGCATGCGTGTGTTTCCGCACGCGCGCATGTGCTTGTGTGTGTGTGCGTGTATGCACGTGCGCGCGAGTGTTTGTGTCGCCCAGTGCAGTGGGACACCCAACAAAAGAAGGGCAGAGCCAGACAGACAGACAGACCGACAGACAGACCGACAGACAGACCGACAGAGCACAAAAGAGAAAATGATTGATGACGGACTGACTGACTGACGGACTGACTGTGTGGCTTCAGCAAGTTAAGGGGAAAACCTTTCACAGGGGAAAAACTAAACAGAATCCCCCCCCCCCCCCTCTATCTCTCTTCTCTCTCTTCTAAAATACCCCCACTCTGCTCTCTCTTCTCTCTCTCTCTCTCTCTCTTCTCTCTCTCTCTTCTCTCTTCTTCTCTCTCTCTCTCTCTCTTCTTTTGACAGAGAAAGATTTTGCAGGGAGGGAGGAAGGGAGGAGGCTTTTTGGGCAAAGATGATTGGTAGCTTAGTACATTTCCCCTATTGTGTGTGCGTCACAGTGTTTGTCTTTGTTTTTATTGTTGTTGGTGGTGTGTGGTGGTGTTCGATATGTTGTTGTTAGTGTTGTTAGGTTGTTGTAGAGGTAGTTTTGTGACGTTTTGTTATTTGTAGTTAATATTGTGACGTGTGTGATAGTGTGGTGTGTGTTGTGTTGTGTGTGTTGTGGTGTGTGTGTGTGTTGTAGTGTGATGTGTGTTGTGAGTGAGTGAGTGAGTGAGTGAGTGTGTTGTGTGTGTTGTGTTGTTGTGTTGTGTTTTGTAGGTTTTTGTTTTGAAACTCTTTTTGGAGTCTTTTTATCTATTTTTTCGTTTTCATTGTGTGTGTGTGAGTGTTTGTGTGTCGTGTGTGTTTGTGTGTGTGTGGCGGGGGGGTCTCCCAACAGGAGTTGAGTTTGCAACATTCTATAAGGAGAATTTTCATGTTGATAATGATGCTGTATTCAAAATTGATCATGAGGTTCAGTAGAAAATCTGGCAATCGATTGATGAACCAACGAACCAGCAGGCATTGGGTCGATCAGTGCATACATATCAACCATTCACCTAATAAGTCAGTCAGTCAGTCAATTGTCAGTTAATTGACATGTCAGTGTGTCTAATACAGTCTACATATCGTACTTAAGATACGTACTTTTTGTCATTCATGTCATCACCATCATCGTCATCAACAACATCGTCGTCGTCGTCGTCAATCATCATCGTCGTCGTCGTCGTCATCATCATCGTCGTCGCCGTCATCATTGTCATCAACAACATCTTCATCACCATCATCATCATCATCATCATCATCATCAGAAAAGACCTGTATATTCTCATTTTCTCTGTTGTCTGCTTACCCCGCTTGAGGGGGGGGGGGGGGGGGGGGGGGGGGACCAAAATATTCATGCACTCGGTCATGTTATTACGCCATAGTTTTTTCATTCATTATAGGCCCATGTATGTATGTTATTATATTGTATCTTTGCGCTTTGGGGCTGGGTAATGCAAGGTAAACCATGTTCCCATTTTCATTGCAACAGTACGTTTTTCACACCCCCCCCCCCCCTTTTTTTTTTTGTTGTTTTTGAAGACACCTCTCTGATAATACTTTTGTAACCCGAAATCGCCCCAAAACAAGTACACAGCACATCCCTCCCCCCTCCCTCTTTCTCCCTATCGTACACTATTTGGATAATACTACTTGAACTTTCAACTTTGAACTCATCTGTGATGCGTGTAGTGTATCCTTTTATCGCCCTCTCCTTGCCTTTATGTATGCCCGTTGTCACTGTGACTATTTGTGCTAACCACCACCCACCTCCCACCACACCAACACACCCACCCACCCCCACACCACCCACCACCACCACCACCACCACCACAACCATCGCCACCGCCGCTACTGTTGCTGCTGCTGCCGATGCTGCTACAACAATCAGTGATGTCGACAAGATTCGGTTAATTGGCACGTGTGGGCATTTGTGTGTGGGCATGTGTGTGTGTGTGTGTGTGGTGTGTGTGTGTGTGTGTGTGTGTGTGAGGAGAGATGAGATGAGAGAGAGAGAGAGGAGAGAGTGAGAGAGAGGAGAGAGGAGAGAGAGGAGTGTGTGTGAGGGAGTGTGTGTGTGTGTGAGGGAGGTGTGTGTGTGGTGTGTGTGAGTGATATGTGTGAATCTTTGTCGTCCATGCTGTGTTTTCATAATAAATGATGATGAAAGGATTATTTTAAAAAATTGATGATGGATGATGATGATGATGAAGTTTTAAGAAAAAGAAAAGCGAAAGAATGCTGGAAGAATATTTCTGTAGAAAGGTTTGTGCGTAAGACAGAATAATACTAAGATATTGTGATAAAGATATTATTGTTATAACCATATTTTGATTCGCTATTATTACATAATGGCGTATCAATATATGTTGTGTAATGTGATATTAATGGTGATATGATACAACATTGCACATGATTTGATAATTGAAATTGATATGTATTCTTTTGGATTGAATTAAAAAAATAATAATAGCGATATGAAATAATGGCATATGATACTGTCTGCTCAGAAAGAGCAGATAGATACTACTTGGCTTTTGATTCAGAGTAATGAGAATTTGTGTGTGTGTGTGGAGAGAGAGAGAGAGAGAGAGAGAGAGAGAGAGAGAGAGAGGAGAGAGAGAGAGAGAGAGAGAGGCGCACAAAAATCAATGTGGACCGAGATTGAACAAACACGACCAAACAACCGATAAGCTACGACCACAATTTACACACGCACGCACGCACGCATACACACTCTCTCACTCACTCACTCAGTCACTCACACTCTCTCTCACTCACTCACTCAGTCACTCACACTCTCTCTCACTCACTCACTCACACTCTCACTCAACACACACACACACACACACACACACACACACACACACACCACACACACACCACTCACTCACTCACTCACTCACTCACTCACTCACTCACTCACACACACACACACACACACACACACACCACACACACACACACACACACACACACACACACACACTCTCTCTCTCTCTCTCACTCTCACTCACTCACTCACTCACTCACTCACTCACTCATTCACACTCTCTCACACACACACGCACTCACACACAACACACACACACACACACACACACACACACACACACACACACACCACACACACACACACACACACACACACACACACACACACACCCCGCGCGCGCGCGCGCGCCGGACTGGGAGAGAGAAAGGTGAGGGTTGTTGGTGGTGGTGGTGGTGGTGGTGGTAAGATATTGTTCATTTGTAACATGATTCACCTGTTTTATCTTCGCATTGTATCGCTTTTTCTCTATGGGTTCTTCTGCTTTCTTTCTGCTTTTAATATTTTAAAATATTTCATTATTGTTCTTAGATGGAGGACTGGATAAAAAAACAACAACAACACATTGGCTGTGTGTGGGTGTGTGTGTGTGTGCGCGCGCGCGCGTGTGTGTGTGAGCGCGCGCGCGCGCGCGTGTGTGTGTGTGTGTGTGTGTGTGTGTGTGTGTGTGTGTGTTGTGTGGAGAGAGGGAGAGAGAGAGAGAGAGAGAGAGAGAGAGAGAGAAGAGAGAGAGAGAGAGAAACTTTGGTTTGAAGTAATATATATTGGGGTGTTAAAATAAATATCAATCATATCTTTTTCTTCGCGTTTTTATAATCTTTCTTATTTTTCCTGTCAGTGTTGAAATTGCCCTTCATGTGATTCTTCTTCCTCGTCACCAAACGCTCAGACAGCAATTAAATGTTGCCTGTCATATGAGCGAAAAATGCGTTGCGCCGCCGTTAAGCGCCTGGCAAGTCAGGCCCAGCGCATCCGACTTCGGGTATGGTAGAGAAATGTCTTTCCTGCAATGGTTGAACTATTTTGACTTGACTTGACATACGGACCACCCAAGCCATACTACGTTGACGAGGCGAGCTTGCTCACTTTGCAGCCATAATGGTGGCTCCCCCCCACCCCCGCCCCCCCCCCCCCCCCCCCCCCCCGCCTCCTTCCCCTGCAGCCTGACACTCTCCTCCCACCCACACGCATGCGCGCGCGCACAACACACACACGCACACACAGCACACACCACCACACACACACCACACACACCACACCACACACACACACACACACAACACTTACACTTTTTGCTTGCTTGTTGATCTTGGCACGCTTTTGTTTGTGTGGTCACTGCATTATTCACGCCCGCTTTTACAGGACTGTCGTCCGATCTCTCTACCCCCCCCACCCCCCCCCCCCTCCCACCACCACCCCCCACCCCCACCACCACAACCACCACCACCACCACCACCCACCCCTGGCCCTATCAAACTCCAACACCCCACCACCACACCACCCCCTTCCTCCTCCTTTTCCCACCCCCTGCCCAGGCCTCCTCACCCTTTACCTCCAGCCATCTGGCAAGGACAACAGTAGTATTGGCCTTTTGCCTTATCTGGTCTGTCTGCCCAGTCACCCAGCCACGCTAGAGGTGTGGTGGGGTAGCCTAGCCAGGGTAAGGGGGGGGGGAGAGAGGGAGAGAGAGACAGAGAGGGGGGGAGAGGGATAGAGGGAGAGGGGGGAGGGAGGGAGAGAGAGGGGGGGAGAGAGAGAGAGGGAGACAGAGAGGGAGAGAGAGAGGGGGGGGGGGGGACAGAGAGAGAGAGAGAGGGGGGGGAGGGGGAGGAGAGGGAGAGGGAGAGAGAGAGAGAGGGGGAGAGAGGGAGGACAGAGAGAGAGAGGGAGGGAGAGAGAGAGAGAGAGAGAGAGAGAGAGAGAGAGAGGGAGAGAGAGAGAGAGAGAGAATGACAAATTCTTTTATTTCGAGGATAATGAATAAGCACTCATGTGCTTTTTTACATCTAGTCCCCGCCCGTAGGGATAACATCTTAATAATAAACCAGAGAGAGAGGAGAGAGAGGAGAGAGGAGAGAGAGAGAGAGAGAGAGACCAAAAGGCATTGACAGCAATGAACATTTTGAAGGGAAACCACAAGCTCAACCGTCCACAAGTTTCACATTTTATAATAATCTTTTTTCTTTGTTTGTTTGGTGTTTTTGGTGAATGGACATCATATAAATCAGTTGACCTAGAGTATTCCAGTTATAATCCTTTAAGAATGTCCCAAATCAGTTGAGGAAAAGAGTATTCTAAACTTAAAAAGCCCTTTTAGAGGGTCGGGCGCAAACCCCCCACCCCCCTTAAACCACCAACCAAAAATATATTATTTACCCCGCTTTTCTTTTTTTGGATTAGGATGAAAATGATATTAAAAAACCTGTTCTCCCGGTTTTCCGTTTTGGAAGAGTAGGCCATGGCATTGCTTTGCGAAAAAGGAAATGGACGAAAAAATTAAAAAAAAAAAACAAAAAAAAACCCCCCCAAACAAAAAAAAAATGTTCGCGCACGGGTTTTTTAAAAAGAAATCATTCCCAAAAGTCGGAATGCGGCACCTAAATGGAAAAAAGGGGTTGGGGGGAAAAAAAAAAGGGTTTTTCGAGTATTTTAAAAAATCTCATTATTGGTAAACGTTTTAGCTCCCCGTTTGGGGAAAGGGGGTGGGGTTTGGTGGGGGTGGGGGTGGGTGATAAGAAAAAAACTGAAAAAAAACGTCATAAACATAGATTTTTTTTATTATAAAATTATTAATGTGCCCTTTAAATTAGTATAGAAAAGCGTTGAGGATTTTATAAGTGCTTTGCCCATTAATTTTTTGTCAGCATTCCCCAGTAAGGATATTTTGGTGTTGTGTAGTGTTTTTATAATTATGGCAGTCCCCAAAGTACGGAAAAAAGCTGGGTTTTTTAAACTTTTAAAGAGGTGGGGCCCGCACTTTTTTTGTTTTCCTAAAAAGATAGGGGGCGATATCTTTGATGCCCTGGCCCCCAGTTTTGTAACTGGGGTTTTTTAAATACACCGCAAACATGTTGCACCGCCCGCGCGCGGGCACACACACAAATTTTACACGGGAAAAAACGCACGCTTGCACACAGACAGACACAAACACTCCTACTTACCCTCTCTCTCTCTCTCACACAAAAATACTATCACTCACACACACACTCACGCAGAAAGCACGCACGACGCACGCACGCAGAAAAGCCGCACGCACCCCACGACGCAACACCACACCCCACACACACACCCCACACCCCAACCTGTATTCTGAACTAAATTTAGCTTAACGACCCCCCTTTGTTTTGTTCTAATTATAGGCCAAGGCCTTTTCCTAAATAAATGTTTTTCAAATTCCTCTCTCTCTCTTTTCCTCTCTTCCCTTTTCCTCTCTCTCCCCTCTCTCTTTCTCTCTTTTTTCTTTCTTCTCTTTCTTTTCTCTCTTTTAAACGAACCACGGGCCTTGGATGGACTAAAAACCCGGGTTCCCCGGTGCGAACGCAGCAGAACATCTTGCCCCACACGTTAAATCCTTTTTCCGCTTTGTTGGCCCTAGGCCTTTGTGGGGTTTGGGGGGAAAACAAAATTATGACAAAATTTTAAAAAAAGCATCCCAATGGGGACTGGATGTAAAAAAAAAAAAAAAAAAAAGGGAAAAAAAGGGGCTTATTCCTTTATCCTCAAAATTTTACAAGAAAAAAATGAAATAAAAAAATTACCCCTCATCTCCCCCCCCCCCTTCCCTCCACCTCCTTACGGGAAAAGTGTTTTTGGCATTTTTCAAAGGTGTGATTTATTATTTTTCGTTTATCTTTTGGACCCAAAGCCCCTGGATTCACTTCATTATTCACCCCCCCCCCCCTCCCCCCATTTAAATAAAGGAGCTTTAACAAACGTTTGGGGTGTGTGGGAGAGAGAGAGAGAGAGGGGAGAGGAGGAGTTTAGAGAAAAGGAGTTGAGAGAGGAGGGGAAGGGGGAGATGAGAGGAGGAGAGAGAGAGAGGGGAGTGAGGGTGTTGGGGCTTCTACTGCAGATAGGGGGTGTGGAGGGGAAATTGGTTAAAGTTTTTGGCCCCTGTACTAGTTTATGAAGGCGGGGAAAGCCTGGGTTTACCCCAAAAAATAGGGACATGATGAGTGCCAGCACCCCTGTATTTTTGTTTTTTGTTGTTTTTTTGTGCTTTTCCCCAGCTTAACACCCGGGGGGTTCCCCCGAAGGGTGACTCAGACGCTATCCCTTCACGGTGAGTTTGAAAGTGCACACTGGATGGAAGTTTGTGAGCGTGTATGAGACGGGTTTTTTAAGGGTTTTCCTCGCCATTTTGGCATCCCTTTAACCCCCGGGATTGGGAGGTTTTTTAAAAGGGACGAAGGGGTGCAGGTTGTTAAAAAAGGGGAAAACCCACGTTTTTATAGGCTCATTTTCAAGGACTTTCGAGGGGAATATGGAGTTGGCCTGATTTTTGGTTTGGGGGGGGGGGACCCCTTGAAGGGATTTAAACCCGGGTCAGAAGATCACGAGCGCAATTCTCTTAACCCCAGCAGGTTTAAAACCTTTCCCCTTTGTTATCTAATTTGAAAAAAAAAAAAAGGAACTAAAACCTTTGGGGGTGTATCCCAAAAGAGGGGAAGAGAACTTGAAATAAAAGGGTGCTGCTTGTTTTTTTTGGGTTGTTTTTTTTTGGGTTTTTTTTGGGGGTGGTTTTTTTTTTTAAATAAAAAATTTTTTTTTTTTTGGGGGAAAACCCCAAAGGAGCCGTTTAAATTTCCCTTTTTGTTGGGTTTTTGGGTGGGAGAGAAAGGAAAAGGGGGGTTTTCTTTTTATCCTGGGTGGGGTAAAAAAAATGCACTCAAAATTGGCTTTGCTTTGGTTGGGTGGCTGGGAAATTTGTGTCATATGGGGGGGGGGAGGTTTGGGGGAGGGGAGGGGAGGAAAAAAGGGGGGGAGAAGGGGGGGGGAGGGAGGGGACTCAGGGGGCGCGGAGAGAGGGGAGAAAAGAGAGAAGAGAGAGGGGAGAGAGAGAGGGGGTGGTGGTGGGGGGGAGGGGGGGGGAGGACTATGTGAAGTAAGAGGCTGAGAGAAAGGGGGAGAGAGAGAAAAGAGAGGTGGGGTGGGGGGGGGGGAGGGGGTTTGAGATATTTTGAAAGGGAAGAGGCTTTAGAGAGAGAGAGAGGGGGAGGGGAAAAGAGAGGAGAGTGAGGGAGAGGAGAAAAGAAGGGTGGTGGTGGTGGGGGGGGGGGGGGGTAGAAAACTATGTGAATTTAAAAAGGTGAGAGAGGGGGGAGAGAGAGAGAGAGAGAGAGGGGGGGGGGGGGGTAAGTATGTGAAATAATGGGTGGAGAAAGGGAGATGTGAAATAGGGGGGGGGGGAGAGGAGGAGGAGAAGAGGGAAAAAGAGAGAGGAGAGAGAGAGAGGAGAGAGGGATATGTGAAAAAAGGGGTATGGGGAGAGAGGGGGGAGAGAGAGAGAGTGGAGAGAGAGAGAGAGGGGGGATTTGATCGGGGGGGGGAAAAGAGGAGAGAGAGAAAGAGAGAAGAGAGAGGGATATGCGAAATTTAAAGGGATGGGAGAGGAGGGAGGAGTAGGGGAAATTAAGGGGGGTGAGGGGAGAGAGGGGGGGGGATGGGTGGGCCCGGGAAGGGGGGGAAATAACTATTTCGTATTAAGAAAGAAAAAAATTGGGGTTTTTAGGGTTGAGATTTAAAAAAAAAAAAAAGAAAATTTTTTTGAAGACAATGAAAAGTAGTGAATTGCGCGAGTTGTTTTGGGAATACGAACGCAAAAATCCCCTCTCTGTCTTATTGTGGCTCTGTTCTTCTGTGTCTTACTTTTTCTCACCCCCCCCACCCCCTTTCCCCCCCCCCCCCTCTCTGTCTCCCCCCCTTCCCCCACCCCCCCCCCCCCCCTTCCACTCTCCTCATTCCTCCCTCTTTATTTGCAAAACCCCAATTTTTTACTGTTGTGGGGTTTTTTTTTGGGGGTGTTTTTCCCCCCCCGCTGGGCCCCCTTTACCATAGTTTGTCTTTGTTAAGGAAAAATTTGCAAATTATACGAATAGAAAAAAAGTTTTTCCCCCCCCTCCCCCCCCCCCCCCCCCCCCCCCCCCCCCCCCCCCCCCTCTCTTCCCCTCTTCTGTCTTTTCCATGTGGGCCCTGTGTGCCGGGGGGAACAGTGACAAATTTTTACAAAACCGCTTACCCGGGGACTGATGTAAAAAAGCCCAGTGCTTATTCCTTTATCTCGAAAAAAAATATCCCCTTCTCTTTTCCTTCCCCCCCCCTTCTTTTCCCCCCCTCTCTTTCCCTCTTCCCCCTTCCTTTTCTCTTCTCCCCCTCTTTTTTTTTTTTGGCTGCTAAAAATCTGGGGCCTGTCACCCTTTTTGATTTGATAGTGTTTTATTGAGGGAGAGAGAGAGAGAGAGAGGGGAGAGGAAGGAGAGAGGAGAGAGAGAGAGAGAGAGAGAGAAAAGAACGAAAAGATGAGAGAAGAGGGGAGGGGGGGGGGGGGCTGGTTTACGAGGCGTCGAGTGAGAGAAGAGCAGATCTCGTTTTTTTTTTTTTTTTGGAAGTTCAGGTCCCTGAATGAATAACTCCCGGGAATTACAATTTCCCACATACCACACCACAAAAACACACACACAAATAACAAACAAAAAACAAAACACCACACACCACAAATACAACACCCCACACTACACACACAAAAAAAACACACACACCCCCAAAACAACACAACCCACAAATACCACCCTCACACAACTCTCTCTGTTCTCCCCCCCTCTCTCCCCTCACTCTCTTTCTCTCCCTCCTCTCTCACACTCTCTCTGTCTCTCCCTCCCTCTCTTCCCCCCCCCCCCCCCCCTTCTCTCTCACCCCTTCTCCTGCCTCTTTTCCGTCCCCCCCCCTCCCCTAACCTTCACCCCACCCCCACCCCCCTCCTTTCCTTCAGTGTTCTGTCTCATCGTGCCAGCTGTCATAGGGTTTTTTCCATCTATCCCTTTTTTGTGGATAGATAGGTAGACACTGCATGATTGACATGATGGCTGATTCACACATACATGTACCACTCCGCCGCAGCCTCGGTCGCCGCTTTGACACCCCTCGCCTCATCACTCTCCATCCATCCATCCATCCACCCACCCATCATCCATCCACCCATCATCCACCCACCCACCCATCATCCTCCATCCACCCATCCATCATCCACCCATCCTCTCTCTCTCTCTCTCTCTCTCTCTCCCCCTCATTGTCTGTCTGTCTCTCTTGTCTTGTCCCTTTGTGTGTGTCTCTCTTGTCTGTCTGTCTGTCTCTCTCTCTTTCCCCTCTGTCTGTCTGTGTCTCTCTTGTCTCTCTGTCCTGTCTCTATCTCCCCTCTCTCTCCCCCTCTTTGTCTCTCTGTCTCCCTCTTCCCTCCCCCCTCTCTCTACCCTCTCCCTCTCCCCCCCCCCCCTCTCTCTACCATCTCCACCCTCTCCCTCCCTCACCCCCTCCCTCCCTCACCCCCTCCCTCCCTCCCAATCCCCCCCCATCTCTGGCTTTCATCTGCCCCCAACACAACCCCCCTGTCATCTTTCTCGGCGCTGTGTTGCACGTGCCGACCCCGTAGCCAGCGACCTTTGAAGTGTGGCTGTCAAAACAAACTGCAGTCCCAGCGGCAGTTCTTTCCTCTGTCAGTCTGTGGGAGGAGGAGGAGGAAGATGATGGAAATTGAACTAGTCTTCCAGAGCATGTTCGTTGATAAAGAAGAAGAAAAAACTGTAAACAGAAAAGTGTGTGTGATGGTGTGGTGAAGGGTGGGGGGTGGTGGTGGGGAGGTGTGGTGTGTGTGTTGTGTGTGTTTTGGGAGAGGAGAGAGAGAGAGGAGGAGAGAGAGAGAGAGAGAGAGAGGGGAAGAGAGAGAGAGAAGAGAGAGAGAGACCGACCGACCGACCTACCGACGACCAAAGGGATCGTGTGTGTGGGGTGTTGTGTGAGAGAGAAGTACGAGTGAGTGAGTGTGTGTGGTGTATGTGAGTGAGTATTTGTGTGTGTGTTTGTGTATGTGTGTGAGTGAGTGAGTGATGTGTGGGGTATGTGCATACACATGGGCATACAAGTAATGTTTATGACCCCATAGATGATGTTTTGGGTTGAAAAGGGGCAAGTTTACATCCATGTGTATACACACACACACACACACACACACACACACACACACACACACACACACACACACATACACACACACACATTGTACCAAACATAGGGCTGGGAGGAGGAGGATGTTGTTTGGGGACAGAGTTGTAGTAGCATGCTTATATTTTTGTGTGTGTGTCTGTGTAAATACTCATCTGTGTCTATAATTCTACGCTGATATATATGTTTGTTTGTTGTTGTTTGGGGTTGTTTTTTTTTTGGGTGGGGGAGGGGTTGTGTTGGGGGGGGGGGGGGGGTGTGCGTGTTTGTATGCGAGATGTTGGGGCATATTTGCATGGCTATGTCTATGACTGTATATGGAGTGTGTGTTCGCGTGCGTGTGTGTGTGGATACATCGCTGCTCTTGTGGCGACGTGCTCACACCCCTGGGAGAACAGCCCAAATTTCATTTAGAGAGAGAAATCTGCTGCGTTTGAAAATAGTATACCAAATGCCACACTGTCACAATACAACACAGTGCAATTCACTACAGTACAACACAATACAATATAGTACAATACAGCACACCACACCACAATACAGTACAGTACGATACAGCACACCTCAACACAAAACAATACAAAATAGCACACCACAACACAACCCATTACAGCACACTGCATACACTACAAAATTTTAATACAACACCACGCATCACAACCAAACACAACACCGCCACTCATCACAATTCACGATACAACCCACTACAAAACAACACGACCCAACAACACGCCCCCCTACAAGACAACACGACCCACTACAAGACAACACGACCCACTACAAGACAAACACGACCCAACAACACGACCCACACAAGACAACACGACCCCCTACAAGACAACACGACCCAACAACACGACCCACTACAAGACAACACGACCCACAACACGACCCACTACAAGACAACACGACCCACTACAAGACAACACGACCCACCACAAGACAACACGACCCACTACAAAACAACACGACCCACTATAAGACAACACGACCCACTACAAGACAACACGACCCAACAACACGACCCACTACAAGACAACACGACCCACTACGAGACAACACGACCCACACAAGACAACACGACCCAACAACACGACCCACTACAAGACAACACGACCCACTACGAGACAACACGACCCACCACAAGACAACACGACCCACTACAAGACAACACGACCCACTACAAAACAAACACGACCCACTACAAGACAACACGACCCACTACAAAACAACACGACCCACTACAAAACAACACGACCCACTACAAGACAAAACAAGACAACACAACTCACTACAAGACAACACGACCCAACAACACAACCCACTACAAGACAACACGACCCAGCAACACGACCCACTACAAAGACATACACGACCCACTACAAGACAACACGACCCACTACAAACAACACGACCCAAAAACGAACAACACGACCCAACAACACGACCCACTACAAGACAACACGACCCACTACAAGACAACACGACCCACTACAAGACAACACGACCCAACAACACGACCCACTACAAGACAACACGACCCAACAACACGACCCACTACAAGACAACACGACCCAACAACACGACCTCTACAAGACACACGACCCAACAACACGACCCTCTACAAAAGACAACACGACCCTTACAAGACAACACGACCCTCTACAAGACAACACGACCCACTACAAGACAACACGACCCAACAACACGACCCTCTACAAGACAACACGACCCTCTACAAGACAACACGACCCGCTACAAGACAACACGACCCACTACAAGACACACACGACCCACCACAAAAACAACACAACCCACTACAAACAACACGACCCAACAACACGACCCACTACAAGACAACACGAAAGACCCAACAACACAACCCACCACAACACAACCCACTTGAAAGCGCTTGATTTGTGCTTTTCAAGATTCAGCGCTAATATAAATTCCATACATTACTATTATTTAACACAACCCCAAGCCACTACAACATAGGGTGATCATCATCAACATCATCAAATCATCATCATCAGTCCCGTACCTGGCCGGTCGTGTGGGGGAGAAAACAAAAACAATGCTTGGTAAGCCTCCTCCATCCATCTCGGCCTCGGCTCTGCGCAGTAGTGCCGAGTCAAATTTACTCATGATCCATTCTCTGATGTTGTCCATCATCAAACACCATCCCCCCCACCATTTCTGGTGCAGCATGATGTCGGGGCGAGATGCAGCAGTTGGGAAGGAGTGGCCGCGCAGACAGGCTGAGGAGATGTCCCAAGTCCACACAACGCAACAGCAAAAAGCCACAACAACAACCATCCACAACGGTACCTCCACCCCCCCCCACCACACCACCCCCCACTCTTCCTCGCCCATGCACACACGGACACCGCCCTCCCCGAGCCTTCTGACCAACGGCAGTCTGGAGGGTAGGTGTTTGTGTGTGTGTGTGTGTGTGTGTGTGTGTGTGTTGTGTGTGTGTTGTTGGGGATGGTGTGTGTTGTGTGTTGTTTGTGTGGGTGTGGTGTGTGTGTGTGTTGGTGGTGTGTGTGTGTGTGTGTGTGTGTGTGTGTGTGTTTGTTGTGTGTGTGGTGTGTGTGTGTGTGTGTGTTGTGTGTGTTTGTGGGTGGGGTGTGGTGTGTTTGTGTGTGTTGTGTGTTTGTGTGTGTGTGTTGTGTGTGTGTGTGTGTGTGTGTGTGGTGTGTTGTGTGTGTGTGTGTGTGTGTTTGTTGTGTGTGTGCGGTTGTGTGTGTGTGTGTTGTGTGTTGTGTGTGTGGTTTATGTGTTTGTGTATGTGTTGTGTTGTGGGGAGTGGGGGGTGGGGTGTGTGTTGTGTTGTGTTGGGGCATGTTGTTGTTGTTGTCTTCGATTTTACGTCTGTTCACTCTCAGTGATATTAGACGATTGGGGGCATGTGTTGTTGTGTTCTCTGTGTGT
>CM054146.1:57710183-57715183 GCA_028751875.1 Rapana venosa
CATTTCAAAAGGAGTATGTATTCCTTTAAAAATTTTTTTTTAAAAAGAGGAACTCATTGACAAAATGGCAATTTTAACACGATCACAAGACCCAGGGATCACACACACTCACCACATACCATGTCATGCAAGGAGGACGGGATAGCCTAGTGGTCAGAGCATTGTGCTCGCAATCTGACAACCTGGGTTTGATTCCGTTCAAGGGGAAATTTTTCCTCTGGAGTTAACATCAGTGCAGACTCCACTCTCCCCCAAAGTCCTTCAGATGAGACTATAAACCGAGGTCCTGTGTTCAAACGCATGCAGGACATCTTGCACACATGTTAAAACCCGTTCCGCTTTTTGTAAGAGTAGGCCATTGTGTGCCGGCAGAAACAGATGATAAAATTTACAAAACCGCATACATATGGGGACTGAATGTAAAAAAGCACATAAGTGCTTATTCCATTATCCTTGATATAAAAGAATAAATAATAAATAAAATAAATGCTTGTAATGTTTCTCTCTAAATGTGGGAGGAGAAACCGATATTTCAAACAAGAATTTTGGAAGGACAGGACAGGACAGGAGGAGACTGAAATGTATGCAGTTCACCGGCATGGCCTTTCCTCTTTTTAAGCTTCGCTCCTCTTTGTCAGTAGTGATGGAAAGCACTGTCCCTTCTGCTGCTCCCTGGCTCGCTTATGCATGCTGGTCTTTGGGCAACAACTAAAAGTCTCTGCAGTGATTCCCGGGTGGACTGAGTGAAGATGGATGGAGCACATGCATGTTGGGTGACTTGACTCCTACTGTCCTAGGGTGTGGAGCTGGGGAACAGGCGAGAAAACAACTTTCTGGTTCAACGAGTACTGCTGTAGCCAGGGGAAAAGAATTTTTGTGGTGGAATCGGTAGCTAGTGAGAGTGAAGAAACGGCTGCTAGGACATGTTGAATACATTGGTTTTTTTGTTGGTTTTTGTTGTTGTTTTTTGGTTGTGTGTTTTTTTTGTTTTTTTTGGGTAGCAGTATTGCAGTTTTTGTTAGTTGTACTGAAAAGGAATATTTTGGACAAATGAAAAATGATATTCATGGATCATGTGTCTAATTATTGATCATTTAAGTTGTCTTTTTTTTAGAATTACTTGCGGTGCGGTATTAATATCTTTTAATTAACGGTAAAAAAAACCAAAAAAACCAGAACAACAAAACCCATCAATCAACCAAGCACAACAAATAATTCAGTAACAAGTAGTCAACCATTGAGTGCGTAACGCAAACGATGTCACACCAAGTCAACTTCAAAACAACAGAGAAAAAGCCAAGTCCTAAAGTGAGGGGGGGTTGGGGTGTGTGGACCAGACCAATGGAAGATAACAAAGTCCTCACTGCCAGTCCTGCAGGGAGCCCCACATTTCCATCCCCTGTCAGTGCAGTCGGCACCTAAGGTTGTGAGGACGTTCCCAAGAGACTAGAACCCAGCCCAGCCTGAAGGACATGGCAGGTTATAGAGCAGGCTCTTCGGTACCTGTGTGCAAGTGGCGGCATTAGCATACCCGTTTCCCAGTTGTCGTGTCGTGGAGGAAAGTGGTTGCGTGATTGGGGGAAGGTAGTGACTTTGTGTGGTGGTGGTGGTGGTGGTGGTGGTGGTTTTGAGGGGGGTGTTTTCTGGAGAGGAAAGCCAGGGTGTCAGGGAAGGGTGGAGTCAGTTAGTGGAAAAAGGAAAATGTAGTGATTGATGTCTTCCGTGTGTGTGTGTGTGTGTGACTGACATAACGTACAAGTCATCTGCTTTTTACAATTTTTTTTATCGTTAGTTCACTGTTTTCACTGTGAGGTGATTGAGACACACTGCTTTTATGCATAAAAAGAAAAAGAAAGTAGAGATATGGATGGTGCAAGAATAGGGGAGGGGGAGGGGGTAAGGAAACCAGGAAAATGCGCAATGCCTCCTTCCAAAAGTGAGCAGGTTTTTTGTTGTTTGTTTGTTTCTTCTTCTTCTTCTTCTTCTTCTTTAAATTCAGTAACCCCCCCCCCCCCCACTCCCTCTACAAAATTAAAAAAGAAAAAACACTTGGGATTTGATAAAAGTATCTAACAAAAAAAAAAGGAAAGGGATTACTGAAGCGAGCTCCTCTTTCCAAAATCTACCCCCTCCAACCCCAAAACAAAACACAGAAAACAACTTACACATACAGAGATCCATCCCCCACCCCCCTCCACCACCAACCAGCTTTCTAATATTGGATAACGTATTATACCACAATAATAATTTTAAAAAAAAAGAGATAAATATTGAAGTGTGCTTGACAGAATTGTCTTCCTGGGCCCAGGGCTAGTTGTGTAGAGGGGTGGGGAAAGGCAAAGACGGTGTCTACATCTGAAAAATGAAAATGGAGAAAACATCTACTCGTAGTACAATCCTGCCACACTGCCAAGACCATTTATGTGGGTATAAGTGTGTATGTGTGTGTGTGTGTGTCTGTCTCTCCTGCACCCTTCCCTCACTTATACTCACACGCATGCACACATGGATCCATGCACACACGCATGCACACATGGACATGTGCACATGTGTATGCACATGCACATACACAGGTCAGAACATATAGGTACAGTACAGAGATCCCTGTTCTTTACAAAAAAAAAAGACACAGGCAATACATTCTACAACCATGCTTTTCAGGGAATAGTGAATCAAGGGTGATAATGAATACTTTCTGCTATATTGTTGGTCTCCCTTATCTTTAAAAAAACCTATCCCTATGCTTTAATCCCCCCCCCCCCCTCCCATTACACAACTCTCTTACTCACAGGCACAACCACCTCTTAGCACACACACAATTCACTTCTCTCTTTCCTACTTACTTATCACTCTCACACACACACAACACACACACACTCACTCATCACTACACACACACACACACACACACACACACACACACACACTCTACACACACACACTCTTCTCTCTCCCTCCTCACTTTGCTCTCACCCTCACTCATCACTCTCACACACACACAACACACACACACACACCACACACACACACACACCACACACACACACACACACTTACACTAGTGTCTAATATCACAGTTTGTGGAGAGACGTAACATGAAATCGAACTCTCACTCTCTCTCTCTCTCTCTCTCTTCTCTCTCCTCTCCTCTCACTCTCTCTCTCTCAGCTCTCTCTCTGTCCTGTACTCCTCACCTACACACACACACACACACCACACACACACGACAACACACACACGAACACACACACACACACACAGAGGCAAGGGAACAAGGGAACACTACTAATAAGCCAACTGACTCCTCCCTCACAGTTGTTTGAAACTTTGGCATTGAATCAATAAGCAGGATGACTCAGCCAGGCTATGGTATAGCAGAAAGACTTTTCATTAAATTGACTGTCTTGAGAGGACTGGGCTATTTTTCTCCTGAGCAGCTGGGACTTGTGTTCTCATGAATCTGGTCGGTCTATGTCTCATCTCTTTCCTTCCCCGTCTTTTCTCCTCTCTCCTCGCTTCTCTTGCCTCTCTTTTCTTTTCTCCTTCTCTCTTATCGTTTTCTTCTCTCTCTCTCTTCTTTTCTCTTCACTGCTCTTCTCTCTTTCTCCTATCTTTTCTTTCTCTCTCTCTCTCTCTCTCTCTCTCTCTCTCTCTCTCTCTCTTCCTCTCTCTCTCTCTTCTCTTCTCTTCTCTTCTCTCTCTCTCTCTCTCCTCTCCTCTCTCTTCTCTCTTGTCTCTTCTCCTCTCTCTCCTCTCTCTCTCTCCTCTCTCTCTCTCTCTGCTCTCTCTTCTCTTCTCTCTCTTCTTTCTTCTCTCTTCTCTTCTCTTCTCTTCTCTTTCTCCTCTCTCTCTTCTCTCTCCTCTTCTCTTTCTCTCTCTCTCCTTCTTCCTCTCCACTTCTCTCTTCTTCCCTCCTCTCCTCTTCCCTGACCTCATCCTCTTTTCTTTTTTCTTCTCCTCTCTGTGTGTCATCAGCAGATGCTGTATATGGTCAATAAAATTGTTGTTCTCCTCTGTGACTTGATACTGATTTTCAGTTTCTGAGTGCACACGTGTGTGTGTTGATGTGTGAAACAGGTTATGTTTGCCTGTGTGCATGCATATACGAGACCCTCATCCACAAAATGAGCCCCATTGCACCTAACCCACTTTTCTGCCAGAAGCCGTTTTAGGCAAGTGGGGGGTCAGGTTGTTCATTTTGAGATTTTTTGATAGATTTATAAAACTATAAGAGTTCCTTTACCTTATTCTGAAGTATCGAGGCATAATTTTGCGTCCTTTTGCTTTAAAGATCTATTTCAGAGCACCCATCTTCTCATCTTGACCACCTATTAACGGTGCAAAATTGGTAAATTTCTCATTTTGTCGCTTCATGGAATCCAGCATTCCAGTTTGTAGTAACTTTTCATAGACTTGCCCGATTTTTCAGTCTTTTATTTATTTTTTGTTCATTTTTATAGCTTTTATTATATTTGTTATTATTGCCTGTTGATAGTATATAAACAACTAAAAATTGACATCCGGTGCAATGTGGCACAATATGTGGTGGAGGGTCACATATGTGTAAAGATGTGGTACTCATGTTGTGTAAAAGAGGCTAGGTAGGTGCTGTGTGTGGTGACATACGGTGATACCTAGCCTGTGTTGGTTTTCATACCTAGCCTGTGTTGTTTTTCATACCTAGCCTGTGTTGTTTTTCATACCTAGCCTTTGTTGGTTTTCATACCTAGCCTTTGTTGGTTTTCATACCTAGCCTTTGTTGTATTTCATGCCTAGCCTTTGTTGTTTTTCATACCTAGCCTTTGTTGTATTTCATGCCTAGCCTTTGTTGTATTTCATGCCTAGCCTTTGTTGTATTTCATGCCTAGCCTTTGTTGTATTTCATGACTAGCCTTTGTTGGTTTTCATACCTAGCCTTTGTTGGTTTGCATACCTAGCCTTTGTTGATTTTCATACGTAGCTTTTGGGCAGGATGAAAAAGAAAAAGCTGTATAAGCTTC
>CM054146.1:57720183-57767683 GCA_028751875.1 Rapana venosa
CCCTGCATGAATTAGAATCTTGACTGACCTAAAGAGAGCCAGGAACATTGGTGTCACGGGTGTGACTCAATTTGCCATAGGCACTTGCAGGCATATGGAAGCATGACAAACAATTTTTGCCACAGGGCTTAAAGAGGTTAACACATTTTGTCTACTGAGAGATACATATTTTTAAAAAGTGTTCATTATTGTTATTGGATCTGATACTGATGGGGTTATCCAGAAATTCCACCTCGCTCTCTCCCTAACCTGATTCCTCTCTTTAAATTTTGAATATAAACCTGTATTTGGTATGTGGTTAAAAAAGACAACTCCCCCCAAACTTTGGTGTTTGCTTTATATTTATGTATATATGTTCAAATTCCCAGTCTTTTTACCTTCTGGGTTGAATATGAGGTTGCGAGCGTGCGTGCATGTGTGTGCGCAAGTGTGTGTGTACATAAATGACACACATTTTATTGACGGTGGGATCTGATAATGAAGACAGGGTGTTGACTTAAACCGTGCGGGGAAGTGGAGGGAAGAGATATTACGCACCGGAGTGACCTCATTATGTTTTGTGTGTTTCAAGTGCAGACGGCAGCGTCTAGCAAACATTAAGGACCAGTGTCTGTCCCTAAGGCCGTGCTGGGTTGTTTGCTTGCCTGGGTTTGCTGCTGCTGCTGCTTGTTTGTTTGTCCCTTATCTTCCAATATGAGCTTGTGTGTTTGCGTCCCTATGTGAACATTGGTGTTTGCGTATGGTGTGTATGCATGGGGAAGTAAGTGTGTGTGTGTGTGTGAGTCACAAGTTAAGGTTTACATATCTGATACCTCATTTACCAAGCCGATAAAATCCTGGGTTTTTTGGTTTTGTTTTTTTTCATTTGAAGGGTAGAGCCTCTAGATTTTTTCCCTTGCAGTTTTGTTTGTTTTCCTCCTTTTTGGGGGGGTGTAGGGATTAATTGTGTCTGTTTTTCTGTATTTATGTTAAAATTTTTTTTTTCTCAAGGTCATAGCATTTCTGGTGCACAACTTTTGCATAAAGGTTCAGTTGATGGGTGACTGTGTGTGTGTGCATTCCTGCAAACTTGCAGGCTTCATTCACCGTCCATGTACACAGATATATCTGTATGCAAACAGTCCTTTTGTTGTCGTTATTGTATACAAACGATGCTTGTTGTTGTTGTTGTTATATACAAACAGTTGATATTGTTTTCCTCAGCTGAACAAGGAGAAGACCTGCTGGAAGCCATGATGCAGCACCTCAAGACATCTCCTGCCAAACCGCCCCCTCCTCCACCGCCTCCCCCTCCTCCACCTCCGCTTCCATCCACTGCAGCAGCTTCCACTTTGTCATCGTCGCCTTCGTCCTCTCTGTCGTCCTCGTCATCCTTGTCGTCATCGTCGTCGTTATCAACAGCAGCAGTCCATACCTCATCGTCGTCGTCGTCGCTTCCCCATGTCAGATCGGTTCCTCTTCCCCTGCCCCCCCTCTGAAGCCCACCAAGAAAGCTCTAGAACGCAAACCCGATCCGGTAAGCAAGGGTGGGCTGGAAGCTTCGGAATCTGTTGTTGTTGTTGCTGATGGTGTTGTTGCTGTCACTGGTGATGCTGTTGTTACTGCTGCTGATGTTGCTGTTGCTGCTGATGCTTTGCTGCTGTTGCTGTCACTGGTGATGCTGTTGTTACTGCTGCTGTTGTTGCTGATGCTGTTGCTGTCACTGTTGTTGCTGATGCTGTTGCTGTCACTGGTGATGCTGATGCTGTTGTTACTGCTGCTGGTGTTGCTGATTCTGTTGTTGCTGATGCTGTCACTGGTGATCCTGCTGCTGTTGTTGCTGCTGCTGTTGTTGCTGCTGCTGTTGTTGCTGATGCTGTTGCTGATGGTGCTGATGATGCTGTTGCTACTGTTACTACTGATGCTGCCACTGATGCTGATGTTACAGTTACTGCTGTTGCTACTGTCACTTGCTGCTGCTGTTCTGTTACTGTTGCTGCTGCTGTAGCTACTGTTATGTCTGCTGCTGCTGTTGCTATTGCAGTGTTGTTTCTAGGCTGCGGGAAAAAATGAAATTAATTTTGGATTTAGTTTATGATTGTTGTTCTGGATTATATCAGCGTATCTTAGTTTTGTGTGCGTGTACATGTGTGCTCCATTTTAAAGTTTAAGATATGTGTGTTTGAAAGGGGTGGTGGGGGGGGGTGGGGGGGGGGGGGGGAGAGTAGAAAATACAGCGATATCTCACAGTTTCAGCGTTGGAAGAAAAAGATTTTTAAAAAGAAGAAGTTTAACGCGACTTTGACGACCATGTGTGTTGCAGAGCGCGCTCATCCTCCCCAAGCACCCGCTGATGTCCCCCTTCTCCACTCCCCCCTTCCTGCCCAACGTCCCCTCCCCTATGGTGCCCCTTCCCATGCCCCACCCCCCCTCCTCCCAGTCCCCCCTCCTCCTGCCCCAGCCCCGCCTGTCCTTGACCCCCAGCCGTCCCTCTTCCAAGAGCAGCTCTGGGGGCAGCAAGGGTGGGGGTGGGGGTGGAGGTCCCTTGAGACGCCGGGTGTCTGACAAGTGCACTCTGCCCATCGCCACAGGTAAGGCACTCCTACATTTTTGTTTTGTTTTTAAAATTGTGGGTGTACTGTGGAATTTCAACTGTACTACAAAAAAGCGTGTAGTAAGTGTGTGTGTGTGTGTGTGTCAAAAGGTAAAGGTGTTCCCATAAGCTATGCGGTCGTTGCGTAGCGAGATGTTTAAAGACCTCAGCTTCTCCAGGGGGCCACCATCTTTGAGGGTGGGGCGGCGCCCATCTCCTCCTCCCTCGCTGCTTTACTTTCCCTGACCCTAAAAGAGGGCAGGTGCCCAATTACAGCTGGGGGACTGTACTGAAGCCGTCGCCCATCCGCTTTGGTAACCACGCTCGATACTGCTTAACTTTAGCTTGGGGAAAGTGTGTGCTCTTCTGACCACTGTAGCTATCCTGTCCTCCAGGTGTGTGAAAGTACGTGCAGAATTGTTCACCTGTAGGGGTGGTGGGATAATAGCCTAGTGGTTAGAGCACTGTACTCTGATGGCGTGGGATTGAGCCACCACAGAGGTGCTTGTCTTGGAGTTAACATTAAATACTGACTCCACTTTCCCCAAAAGTTCTTCGGACAAGACTATGAACCAAGGCCCAGAGTGCAAACGCATGCAGAACATCTTGGGCACACATTAAAAACCTCTTCTGCCTTTGGAAAGAGTAGGCCATTTCAGGCCGGTAGGAACCGAGGACACATTTTTTTTCTTTTTTAAAAAGAAGAAAAATGCATGCACACAGTGTTGTTTAGACATGGTTCCTGAAGTTGGAATATGGCTACCTTAATGGTAGGTAAAACCAATCACATACTCAAAATCTCAGCAATGGTGAACCCCTGAGCTCTAGCTGAGGAACAACAACAACAAAAGATTACTAACAACAACAACAACAACAAAAGATACTCTGCAGAAGACACTGCTAGTGATGGTGGCTGAGTTGAAACGCTATGTGGCGTGTACAGGTAGTTGTATGAAGGTATGTGGCCACCAGAAGCTCTTTCATGCTCGTTTAGTGAAATGGATTCTTTGGTTAAAAAAATAAAAAGTTTCTACTTTTTAAATAATTTTCCTTTATTTCTATAGAAATCTTGTGTCTTCTGTAAAGAACAAAGCCGACGTGAATGATGTGTTTATGATGTATGGCTCTGTTGCAGAGATGGAAAGGAACCGCGAGTTTTACAAAAACACAGACGTCAGACCTCCCTTTACCTACGCCTCCCTGATACGACAGGTGAGAGAGCGTGTAGAGTACCTTTTGTGTGGCATGCATTTCATGGGGAGGCGGGACAAATCCAGCATTTCTCGGTCAAGGGTCCAGTGCTAAAATTAGCCCCTTCCTTTTTACCAAGTCCAGGTGTGGTCAGTGTCTGCTATAATCAGCACCAGTTGGGATGGAATGGATAGCAGCTGAGAGGAGCTGAAAGTGGGGGTATACTGACCACAGCTATGGAGGGTTTATGTCAGAGAGAGTTAAAAGTTCTATGGAAAACGTCCACAAGGAATGACGATGTTTGTGGCTTTTTGGGTTTCCTTCCTAAATGATTTGACAGTTTGTGATTTATCGTGTGGTTTGTTTACTCTACAGTTTTATTGTATGGATTATTATTTTGGTTTACTGTGTTGTTTACAACAGTTGACTGTATCGTGTATTGTCTGGTTATTATTAATTGTGTATTGTTTGGGGTTTGTGTAGTTTGTTGTGTACTTGACTATGTTGTTTACAATGTTTTGACTGTATCATTTATTGTCATGATGAATTTGGTATGGTGGTTTGTGTAGTTTCTTGTTTGATTTACTGTGGGGTTTACTATATGGCAGGTATGGCCGACTGTATCGTTGATGAACTGTACATTATTGTATGGGTGAAAGGTTTGCGTGATGTCTTGCTGTTTGACTGACCGGCTGGTTGGCTGTGTGGTGTCTCCAGGCCATCATTGAGAGCCCCCTCCAGCAGCTGACGCTGAACGACATCTACCTGTGGTTCACCACCACCTTCGCTTTCTTCAGGAGGAACGAAGCCACCTGGAAGGTGGGTAGTAGGTGGTGGGTGCTCTGGGTGGGTGGGTGGGTCTCTGTGTGTGGGGTGGGGTGAGGTGTGTGTGTGTGTTTGGGTAAGAGCAGTCAGAATTTCACACCTAAATAAATCTTATGACTAACATAACATATGACAGAGAAGTTTTGGAGGGTGGGGGGGTATTCTTTTGTGTGTGTTCCTCTGCTAGATCTTTGAGGTTCACCAATGGTGAGAGTTTGCATACGTGACCGTTTTTGCCCACCGTGAAGGTAGCCGCATTCTTTCTTTCTTCAGGGGTGTAGTATGCTGGGTGTGTTTTGTGTTTCCGTAACCCCTTCAACGCTAAGATGAATTACGGGATCTGTAATGTGCATGTTTGATCTTCTGCTTGTGTATATATAGCTTGTGTATATATACATGAAGGGGATTAAGGCACTGGCAGGTCTGCATTTGAAGTTGACGTGTGGAATCGTTAAAAAAATCTCCACCCCTAATTCACCGGACGTGGCGGAGATCGAACCTGCAACGTGATGAACCCACAGGATTGAAGTCAGATGGTTTTAATCCTTCGGCTTTTGCGTGTGTGACAGATCAGTACATGACAGAACGATACAACAGTTCGAATGGTTTTAATCATTCGGCTTTTGCGTGTGTCACAGATCAGTACATGACAGAACGATGCAACAGTTCGAATGGTTTTAATCATTCGGCTTTTGCGTGTGTCACAGCTCAGTACATGACAGAACGATGCAACAGTTGTACTGGTTTTTTCATCGCTTTGGTGTGTCACGCTCATCTGACAGAACATGCAACAGTTCGATGGTTTATCATTCGCTTTGCGTGTGTCACAGCTCAGCTACATGACGACGATGAGACAGTTGTACTTAGGGGTTCCGTGATTGTGGACCTTGAGACGCAGTGCGCACAACTCAGCGCCAGTGCTTCAAGCGTGGAAACGTGAAGGGCGGTTGGCGTGACGAGAGATCCAACGCAGGCTCAGACCACAGCTGGTGAGGGGGGGGGGGGAGGAGGATGTGTGTGTGTAGGGTGGAAGCGTGTGCAGACTGTCAGTTACTGCGATGTTTAGCTGGGTGTTTTTTTTTCCAATTTTTTTAATAATGAAATGCATGTGAAAATGCATACACACGCACACTCGCATGCATGCATACACACACACATGCACACACACACTATTGATTAATAGTTGTAAAAAAAAAAAATGTATGCAGTATTGAAAAGCCATTATTGCTTGTCTTTTCATCCGTTTTTGTTTTTGTAACGACTGTTTCTGTTTGAAAGCGTGTAATCGGTTATTGTAACATGATACCATGGATAGCTGGCAAGAAAGCATAGTCCCTATTTCATCATGAACATACTCCTTTCTTTGCAAATCTGCAGCTTTTCTAGTGTGTTGAAAGTCTTTGAGAACCCTACCCCTCAAAAAAAAAAAAAAAAAAAAAAAGTTTTTAAAAAGATTCAACAGAAAAATTGAGAAACATCCTAGCAAAAGTGCTTTCAGTTTTGTTTTTGTTTAGATGAACTCCTAGGTCCAGGCTGGTTGAAAAGAGCATGGAGATGAGATCAGTAGTTCATTGAAAGTGGTGATGTTTATGGTGCGTGTTCTTGAATGAATGTGTTTGGAAGCTTGATATTGTGTTCAGCCTGTCGCTAGAAAACCAACCAGCCAGCAGTGGTGAAGACATGGCCAGTAGCAAGGTTACTGATCAAAGGGAGGAAACTGTTGCCAGAGTGTAGTTCTGTGTATTGGTATTACAATCTCAACACTTTCAGGATTCAGTCAGAAATAGTTGAGAAAGGTTTTATTTTGGGGGGGGGGGGGGGGGGAGGGGAGGTGGTTGTTCTTTTTTTGTGTTCCTCTGCTAGGTTTTTATATTATTTTTATTATCCTATTCCTTATTTTTTTTCAAACTTTTTCCTCTTCAGTTTCCATTGGGCAGGGAGGGGAGGGAATTGACCTTCCTGACCTTGTCCGTCTTTGTTGCCAGTACTTTGTCTTATTGTGTCCTGCCTGTTTTTGTTTGTTCTTATTTTCATCGTTCTTATTTTCAAAATGAGCTCATGGTGAATTTCCAGATGCTAGCAACTCAGAGGTCTGAATCAATGTAAAATTTGGACTTTGCTTGTTTGTTCAATTTGCTGTGAACAAAATTGCTGAACTTGGTTGGTTTTCCTTATTGGATGGGGTGGGGGAGTGATTGCCCATTTGTGTAAGGATATTTAACAAATGAGAAAAAAAGGAAAGCAATTAAATTGTTTTTTGAAAAAATCATAATTTGTCAATTATTGATAAATTTATGCAATAAAAACATTTTTGAAATTTTACCTATAGTTGTCAAATTCTGAAGCTGCCGTGGAAGGTGTTGGACTCTTACCAAAGAAGTCTTTTTTTTCTTCTTATTTTTTTTTTTTAATGGTATGTGCCACATTAGGCTACACAGATCTATATCAGACATTCATGGTCAGTAATGTTAGAACCATTGTACTGCTGGAATCAAACAATCAACAACAACAACAACTTTTTAAAGTGTGGTTGTGTTGAGATAGAACTTTCTTGTATCTGGAGGTTTTTTTTGCTTTTTTGTAGTGGCTAGTGTCATGTGAAGCCCTGATGCTCAGCTGGCAGTTTCCCCCACTTTCAGCTGCTATCATTCCATCCCAGCCCAGCACAGCTAGGGAAAAGGAAGGGGCACGCTGAATTTAGGACTCCTGACTGGAGTGATGTTGGATTTGTGCACACTGTGGTTGGTGTTTGGTAGTTTGTATCCATCTTCTCTCTCTTCAGTGTAGGAGCGCTTTGCTCATCGTTTCCCTAAGCAAAACTGATTTTACTCCCGGAGTTGTCAGCTTCTGCAAGAGTTTTTCCCATATTTTTTTGAAGATGATAGAGCGTCTGTAAGATTCTTATGTTGTTGATTAAAGAGGCCAGCAGCAGTAGGAGAGAAAGTTATGTAAGTGTGGTCGGATTGTCATTCTGGTCATGTTTATTTGTTTTCTGTTCTTTGGTGTTAACCTGAAGTGTGAAGTGTGTGTGTGTGTTTCCAGCAACACGAAGACGCCTTCAATGAGCGACCCATCTTCCTACAATGAAGCCATCAACGCCACCGTCAGAGTAAGTCTGTTCGTCAGTCTGTCTGTATGCAGAAGTGTGTTTGTCGGTCTGTTTTTATGCACTAGTGAGTCTGTCAACCTGTTTTATACAATAGTCAGCCTGTTTTATGCAATAGTCAGTTTGTTTTATGCACTAGTGTGTCTGTCAACCTGTTTTATACAATAGTCAGCCTGTTTTATGCAATAGTCAGTTTGTTTTATGCACTAGTGTGTCTGTCAGCCTGTTTTATACAATAGTGAGTTTGTTCATCAGCCTGTTTTATGCAATAGTGAGTCTGTTCATCAGTCTGTTTTATGCAATAGTAAATGAAATCAACAGTTTGCTTCCTACAGTTATTTGTTTATCCATTTAATCTTTCTTAACAGCAGCTTTTACACACACTCTGAAGTTACCTTTCTGTCTGCCATCAAAAAGTACACGCCTGTGGATTGTGGCAGTTTGTGTGCAGAGAGCTCTTACAGAGAGAGTAGTATCATATGGAAATTTAGATATGATGTAGTGATGATGATGGTTCTGTTGGTTTAAAAAAAATCTGGAATGCACACACGCACACACGCCATACACACACACCACACACACGCAACACACACACTCCACACACACACCACACACACATGTACACTATCACTCACACACACACACTATCACTCATACACACACACACTCTTTCTCTCTCTCTCTCTCTCACACACACACTCTCTCTTTCTCTCTCTCTCTCTCACACACACACTCTCTTTCTCTCTCTCTCTCTCTCACACACACACACACACACACTCCGGGGAAAGGGAGGGAATGGATGTCTTTGTTATACTTCTTTGCTCTGAATCCAATAGCTGTTGGTTATTCTTGTTTTTCTTATATATGAGTATATTATGTGGTGAAGGGGATATGGGTGAGGATGTGTATGTGTATGTAAGTGTTTAAATGATACATCAGTTTCCTCTGTTTATATCCATTTGGTTGTTGTTGTTGTTATTGTTGGTAGTGGTGGGGGTGGGGTTCTGGTTTATTTTGCCTTTTGTTTGTTTTGGGTTTAGGGTGGTTTTCTTGGGGAGGGGGAGGGGATATTTTGGACTCTTTTTCTCGTCTTTTGTTAGTTCTATATTGTTCTTCATTTGTCTTGGCTGTTATTCTTGTCCTATGTTAGTTATTGTCGCTGTTGTTGTTGTTTATGTATATTTGTGTTTGTTTGATTGTTTATTTCCTTGTTGTGGTTGTTCTTGTTGATTCATCTTTTTTGTTGTTGTTTTATTCAGTTGTTTGTATGGTTGAAGGTTTGTGTGTATATGTGTGTGTGAGGGGGGGGGGAAGCAGTTGGTGTGGGTTTTTTATTTTTATTCTGTTTTGTCTTCTTTGTTTGTTTTGGTTTGGTTTTTCTTTGTTGCTTGTTTGTTTGTGTTATGACGGATATTTCTTCAAGATTTTTGAATTATTTGAATTGTATGGTCTCATATTTTTCTGGGTTTTTTGTTTTGTTTTAATTCCACATATGCATATGTTATTGGGTTTTTTGTTTGATTTTATAGTTTACCATAGATTAGGTTTTTTATTCTATGTCTGCATATACATTATCTTTTTTTCTGGCTTTTTTTTTCTTTCTTTCTTTAGATAGATGGCTTGATGAAAAAAAGAAAATGCACTGCTTATTCAATGTACCATCTGAAAATAAAAGTTTGACTTTCCACACACACACACACACCACACACACACACACACACACACACACACACAAACTGAAGATATCACACACCCTAACTCACCAACTGACGGTTGTGATGTCAGGCTGCTATGGGAGGGGCCACACTGGCTCTGATGGCCGAAGGTATGGACCAAGACATGGCGCAGGATCTCTCCCTCAAGTCTCCCTTCCCCTCCTCCTCCCACGACGGACTGATGGCCATGGCCCGGTCTTTGGGGTAAGTAACAATGCCGTTAGCAGTAGAAGTAGTAGTCGTCATAGTCATGTAGGACTGCCTCAAGCCTAAGTCTCATGGCTTGTTAAATGTCCCATCTATGATCCATTATTTGTGATGCTGTACGTAAAAATCACGGATAAGGGTCAAAATTCAGAAAATGAGATTGAAGTGTAATGTAAAAGAAGAGATCATTCTGATCAAGACGCAAAAAAACAGATTTCGTTTATCTGTATTACTTTTTGAGATACACACGTTGGAGTCTCCAGGTGATCAGTGACCGCGGCTTTAGCTGTGTTCACTTTAACAGCGCATAGCACAAAACTGCAGCTGGCGACTTATCCATGATTTTCATGTGCAGTGTCTCATTGTCTTTACATGGATACTTACAAAACAGATGCCAAATGGTTTTTTTGTGTGTTTTTTTGTGTGTTTTTTTTTTTTTTTTTTTTACTTAGGGACTGGCTCTATCTAGCCTAAACCTAATGGCTTAATGAATGTCTCACCCAGGATTTTTTATTATTATTATTTTTTTTACATAGATGCTTGTCATATGAATGAATGCCAATTGTTTTTTTGATAAAATGTTTACTTAGCCTTTAGCCTAAGCCTCATGGCTTATTGAATGTCCCGTCCATCAGACTTATTTTCTTTTAACATGGATGCTCATCAAGCGGATGCCCAAACCTGGCCTACTGACCTGCTGATGAGGGACACACTCTTTGGACCCCTGGAGGGCCTTCAGCATATGGCAGTGTTTGTCAGGGCCTCAGCAGTTGCCGTCAGAGAGTGCAACAGAGAAGAAGAAGACAAGAATAATTGCTTGAAGTTTTCATTGTGACTGAGGAGATTTTTTAACTTTGATATAGTTAGTGCAGATTGTTGTGCTAGGGGTAAGGAGTACCAGAGGTTAGTGACTCGACTGTTTTTTGCATTAGAGGATTGTAAAAGGAAAAGTACTGTCATTGACAGGCCTAGGGCAATTTTAGCAGTACTCTTGACAAATATTTGACATGGCTTCTCCAAAAACTTCTTGATGGGGTTTTGGAGAACTGCACTGAATATTTCAGGCAGTCTGTAGTTAACATGCAAAATATGTCCGTGATTTCGATATAGGCGTGAAAGCTTATATAGCTGTCTGCTTGAGAAAGAGAGAACAAGAGAGATATTTGTCAAGCTAGTTGATCTTCTTTGCTCTAATTGCTCGTTTTACAAAATGGAACCATGTAAAACAAGAAATTAGAGCAAAGAAGATGGGTTTGCTTGGTGTCCTTTCTGAACCTGTCCTCTCCTCTCTTTCCTGCCTCAGGAAGTAAACTGTCTGGCTCTGTGTTGTTGCCCAGGGATGAGAACATCCTGAAGAACATCAAGCGGGAGGCCGGGCTGGACCCAGACACCCCCACCTTCCTGGACAGCGCTCTACCCAATGGCCTGGCCGCCAGACCCCGCCCTCGCCCCCAGCATTCCCCCCCGCCCTCCAACCGCTCCATGATGGCGCCTCTGCGTGACGAGGACATGACCTTCGGGGGGCCCAGTCAGGGGCAGAGCCCCTCCTCGCCCAGGGGCCCTGACAGGGATGTTCACGCTGCAGGCTCCGGTTTGCCCGCGGATGTGGGAGGCCAGGACAGGGACAGAGAGCAGAGGTGCCTCTTGCCATCCACTCCCGCCTTGTCTCGTCATCCCAACAGCTACCGCGAGCGCTTCGAAGGAGGCAGCGACGGTTACCCACAGCGCCTGGCTGAAGAAGAGATGTACGACAGAGAACTGGCCGCGCAGACACGCTACGACGACCAACATCTACCTCACTCGCGTCGTCGGCGCGTCCAGTCAGGAGAAGAAGAGGAGGAGGCGGCGAGCTACGACAGGAACTTTGCGGCCGCGCGCGGGCGGCAGTTGGGCAGCAGCGGGGGCGACTACGACCCGGACAGCTACCCCCACTACCACCGGGCGGACGACGCAGACCAGGAAAACTACGACCGCGAGCTGGGAGACAGCAGCGGCGACCCGTACAGCAGAGACCCAGGCTTCCAGGAAGACTTCGACCGCGAGCTGGAGGAGGAGCAGGGTTATGGGAGGCAGCTAGGGGAGAAGAGGAGGAGGAGGGCCAGGAGAACTACAACAGGGAACTGGGCCAGGAGAACTATGAGCGGGAGCTCGGGGACGCGGAGAGCTTCCAGCAGGGGGAGGGGGGTTATCCCGACAACTTCCCGCAAGAGGCACCTGAAGAAGGCAGCTGCCACCCCGAGCTGAACATGCAGCAGCAGCAGCAGCAGCAGGAGGAGCAGGGGGAGGAGGAGGAGGGGGAGGGGGGCTACATTGAAGAGGACGCCCGGGAGGGAGAGGGAGGAGACTCTGGCCAGGGGGAGATGATGGGGGACGACTCGCAGGCAGGACAGAGCGTGGTGGACGAGGAGATGAGGCAGGAGGAGGGGGAGAGGATGGAGGAGGAGGAGGAAGGGGACGAGGGGCTGAGGATAGAAGGGCCCCAGCCCACGCTGGAACCTCCGGATGACGACGACGACGATCTGATGAACAATCTCCCCGTGTACTCCGCCTCCCACCTCCACCCCCTCACCTCCGCCTAGCTTTCCTCTGTGACTGTCGTCTGCTTGGATCACAGGCACGCACCACGAGTTCAGGCAATGAATCTTTGTCGTCCGGAGGTATCACAGGCACATGCTGTTGTGTACACAGGCCCCCAAATGGTGTGTAGCTGGAATTGTAGGCACACGCTGTTGACGAAGACATGGAGTACTCATGTGGTGTATGTGTAGCCAGGCAGTGGAGTACGTACGCAAAGCCTGCTTAGGTCTTGGGTGTTGGTTGTGAGCTGTGGCAGTGGGTGTGCACACATGGGTAACGTCCACTGTGTGAGTACCGTGTGGAGACCTGTAGTGGACTTCGTCAGCTCAGTGCTTTTCCACACAGCTGAAACAGCTGACGGTGTATACAAGGTGTTCTGAAGTAGAAAAAAGTGACACCCCCCCCCCCCAAAAAAAAGGGAATGTGCCCTGAAGTAGAAAAAAAAAATTCTTGAAAAAAGAAAAGGCCTGTGCGCAGAAATACAGGACAGGAATTATGAACCGGCTGCCGTAAGCCACCAAGCAAGAGGTGGCCGTTCTTTTCTCTCTTGGCGATTGCTCAGCTGGTCTTTTCTTCAACAAGAAAAGCAAAGAAGAAAAAAAATAACCCTTGATCAAAACAGATGAGTGAAGGACGTTTTTGGAAGATTTTGTTGGGTTGGTTCCCCACCCCACCCACAGTGTCTGGTTGAACCGTACCACTGCACAACCAGGAACCCAGCAGGTGGGTGGCAGGAGTCACTGTTGTTCATTTCGTCGGCTCGGCCGTTGGAATTGGCATGGCCTTTGAAATCGGCACGGCCGTTGGAATTGGCACGGCCGTTGGAATCGGCACGGCCGTTGGAATTGGCACAGCCGATGGAATTCCGTTGGAATTGGCACGGCCGTTGGAATCGGCATGTTGCCGTCACATGGTACACTTCGTCCCTAGTCCACTCAGGCATTCTTCTCTCTCAGGCCTTCCTCGTAGTCGTCGTTTTGTGACCATCCGTTGTTGTTGCTGCCCTGGACTTTATAATATCAGACCTGTCTGTCTGTCTGTCTATGTACCACATGTTGACCGTGTGCCTGTCCTGTCTTCTACCCCTTATATATGCGTGTGTGTGTGTGTTGTCGTTCGTCAGCAACTTTTTGTCAACCAGTGTGCATGGCGAGGACATGCTGTGGATATGTTGTGGACCATTTCTCATGTTGGCGTGTGGTGGTTTTTTTTGGTTCACCGATTTTTGTGTGAGGAGTCCTGGGTTCAGCTCGTGTTGCATCAGCGTGTCATGTCGTCACAACCAAGTACCTGACGGACGGACTTCCAGTGTGTGTTCAGAGCACGTGAAGAAACAAGAGAGATGGCAGACCATGAAATGGGACGAGTTTGTCAACTGGTTTTTTTTTTGTGGTTTATTTTGATTTGTGTGATTTTCATTTTGTCAGGTTTTTTTATGGTGTGTGAGGGTGTGGTTAAGGTGACTGATTTTTGTTTTTGTTTTTTTTATAAATAAAATTTACGGATTGGGTTGTGGTCCTTAGGTTATGTTGGACCAAGCGTTAAACCGAAATCATTCAAGATTGTAATCATGGAAAAATAGACATGTATTTAGAGAGACGAGTTGTTGCATAGTGTATGTATGTATGTTTTTTTTTGCTTTCCCCTTGAACACAAAAAGTGGAAGATGTGCGTTTATCAACATTTGTGTTTTGTAAAGACCATGTCGTGTTTAATTTTGTTTTGTTTGTTTCCTCATCGACTTGTATCAAAGAATAATTACTTTATGCAAATCAAATTTTACCATGGAACCAGCACAATCATTTTTATCTCAGAGGGTCTGTCGACAATATTTCCATGTAGTTTTATTATTACTGATGAAGTTGCACTTAAAAGTTTGGGGTTTTTTTGTGGATCAAACCAACATAATCAGTATATATATTATATATAGTATAAAGTCCGTACAGTCTCAGTAGTGGTGTGGGCATGGAATTGTATACATGTGTGTTTTATTGTCAAACCAGACGTGTTGATCTCATGACGTTAAAAACTAATACCTCACCAGTCCCTGTCTCCCCCCCAGCGTCCCTTAATTTAAACTTTAAATGACGATGAAATCTTAGCTACAAGTGACGTCCATATTCACTGCTCTCGCTTTCATGTTCATGATGGTATGTTGTTGGGAGTTTTGGGCGTAGTTGTTTTTGTTGTTTAGGGTTTTCTTGGCATTGAGTTTATATATATATATCGTTTGTCTCATTTTTTTCACCCCCACTTTTTGCCATTATTGTTGTTATTACTGCTGTTATCTCTCGCTGTGTGCAAACATATGTATACATGTATGTACGTGTATGTGTGAAACTTAATGGATGAGACGTGAGCAGCGCTCATTTGGAATCAGCTGCAGCATAGCTTGTAGAAAGTAATAATCTAATTCTCCCGTTTACATACATACACACACTTCTGCTGGGTCAAATGAGTTACCTGAATTTAATCTGACTGGTTTGGTTTTGTATTTATGATAATGCTCTCCATCAGTTGACCGACTTGGTCCGAACGAACAGCAAAGTTTTAATTCCTCTTCATAAATTTTTATTCCCAGATTTTCAAACTTTTTTTCCCCCCCACCTGCTGCTTTGTTTTATTGCGAGTGTAGCGCTTCTGGCTGTCTGCATCGTGTAATGAGGGAATGAAAAAGAAATTAATTGACTCTTCTCCTTCTCTGTAGATATGTAATTAAGGAGCATAGTTCATGTGGTACGTAGGAAGGGGTGGATAGAAGAAGTGTTTCATCATGAGCAGGTGGTATTTAAAATTTAAAGAAAAAGAATGTGTGTGTGTTGCATCATAGGTGCATCTTTTTCCCTGAAGACTTTAACTAGAGAGATGGGAGTCTCGATCCCCCTCCCCGCCTTTCTTTTTAAAAAATTTTTAGCAACAGCTTCATTTTATGATGGAATTTGATTTCTTTTTATGGGAAAATCAAGTTTTGAAATCTTTTGTATGTAAAATTTTTTTTTTTTTACTCTCAGTATGACAATATTGTAATTGGCTTCATAGTTGATGGCCTTCCATAGAGTTTGATGACTGTTGCTTTAGCCAAAACGAAACTATGATGAAAACTTTACCACCTTATAAGCAACCCTTTTTTCAAAAAAATAACTTTTAGTTTAAAGGGGGAAGGATTTGGACTGACCAACAATTTATGTGCAGGGCTCACAGGCCTTTTATTTGAAGAGTTTTCTGTGGAAAGTGTTATCAGTAGCCGAAAAACTGAGAAGCCTGTGTTCAGCATGAATGAAATTCTGCTAACCTTCCGACCTGATTAAAGAGAGCTGAGTGTCTGACCTGCTACAGCTGCAGGGTATCATCATTCATAGGCTGGTGCTGTGCAAGAAATGGTCGTCACTGAAGAAGTAAGTGCAGAACTTGCAGCAGAAACAAGCTTGAAACAGAACACAAAGTGTCAGTCTGTGACCCGAGCATTTATTTATAAATGTCATTTTTAGAATGAGTCTAGGTGGAGTCAGGACACTGATCAGCCAGGTGCAGTATTGGTCGGTGTGATACACCCTTGAATGATGGCATGGCCTGCATGGGAGGAGTAGAGTGACAATGTTGATGTAGCTCTAATCTAGGTGACAGTGACTGTTGATGCGGTACTTAAAGGATTCAGAGAATGTCTCAGATGTGTGGAGACTTAGACGACTTGTTCATGCTAATCCAGATGTAGGCAAGTGTCCATTTCTTGAGGATAGCAGAGGCTGCAGGTTTGGAATGTGTTGCTCACTTTGAACAAAATATTTAGGTTTTAGATACTCGGTAAGGTCAGGTAAAGTGTTTTCATTGACCAAAAGAAGAGCTTTTGCTGCAAATCGTTAAGAACTGTTCAAAAGTGTGTTTTATTTTTTTTTTTTTTCCTGTGAGTCTCCCATCTCTGATGTTACTTGGTAGGGTATCTTTGGCAAACAGACTGGCTGGTACTGCTGCATCTGACCTGATGGATAAGTAAACAGTAATATCGTTGTTATTGTACTTATGATTATACATATGTTAGATAAGCACCCCTTTCCTGGGCACGTCATCCTATTTTCATGTCTCGCTGTGTCCACTCTCTGGTTCTGCATGTCGGGAAATAACGGTGTTTCGGTGTTGGCGTCCAGTTTGGAGTTTGGTGCGTTGCTGGCTGATGTTCTGACCGGTTTTACTTCAGAAAGCCCTGTTTACTGTTGACCGAACCTCTGAGTTTTTCATTTGTTGCATCTTTTTCTCTCTGTGCACTCTTTGCCATGTTCAGAAGGGGGCTGGTTTGCTGTTGGGGAGATTTTGCTGTTTTGACTTTTTTGGTTGTTGGAAGGTGGCACTGTTGATCAACTGTTTGAAGTTTGTAAACGTCTTGCTTTCACTTGTCTTTTTGTTAAGTTAAACCTGTTTTGATTTGTTTTAGGGGTTTCATTTCTTTTGGTCGTTGCTGTAGGCAGTTTCATGGAGACATTTTGTCGAAGAATGTCCTAATTTATGGTTTGTCAGTAGTTTATGGAAGTCTGTGAAGTTTTCATTTCTTTTTAAAGTTAGACCTGTAATTTTTTTCTTTGTTCTTCGGATAGAACTCCGAGGTTCACCAGTGGTGAGATTTTTGCGCAGATATGACCATTTTCCTGACTTCAGGATAGTCCTGTATAGGGGGAATTAGGCTCCCGTGAAACCCATCCCAATTGAATTATTTGTCATCATAAACGTACATCTCTTGTGGCTCAAAGGTCAAGGTCAGGGTCAGCCCCACTGTTTTCGACAGGTCCTGCTCTATATCCGACTGATCGCTCGCATCCTTTAGCCAATCAACACTCAGCTCAAAGCTTACAGCCATCTTGTGTGAGCGTGTGTGCCTTGTGTATATGTGGTTGAAACCTCAAAACTGACAGTGACCTTTACCTTTCATTAAAAAAAAAAATTTTGTGCGGCAGTTCGTCCATTTTTACACTGACAGGTCCAAACACGCCGGTTTGAACTGATGGCTTGAGTAGCGAAGTTGAAGAGGATAGTTAGTGTGTGTGTACATTTTTGTGTTGATGCAGGCTGTTGATAAACACAGATATGTTGGAATGTTGCCTTGAAAAAAGACCAGCCAATAGAAAACTAATGTAACGTGCCTGAGTGATATTTATCCTAAACTATAGCACAGCCAGAATTTGGTTTGTTTTCACAGAAAAAGACTAAAAATATTCATCGTAAATATGCTGGATTACTCTTGATCGTAGCGTGTATCAAAGCAGCTCTGTCATTTCTCGATATCAATGGCTCAGATACTTTTTTGTAGCACAAATTGTACATGTACAAGTTGTAATCAAATTTGTACATGTTGTACACATTGTACACACTTCAGTTCATCATTTATTTATTTATTTTATTACTATTATTTTTTTTTAGCTTCAAAGATTTCAGTTTGACTGCTGCTCACAAGAATTCTGCTGGACAAGATTTCAAATTCAAGTCTGGAAAAAAAAAAATCAGAATCTTTTTTTAATTTCTCAAAGACTGTCTGTCTCTGTTATTTTGTGAAATGGAGTGATGTTTGAGCATTGTCACATGCTTTGTTTCTGACAGTAGATATATATTTTTTCGTTACTGTTTGTGGGGAGGAGTGGTGGGGAGGAGTGGTGGTAAGGGTGCGAGGGGTTGGGATACATGGCAACAGGGAAAGTTGGAAAAGTAACTGCAAAAATAATTTTCTCTTAAGTTAACTTTTTGGGTTTGCTTTCAATTGAGGCTCTTTTGTTTGTTAAACTTTTCGCAGTTTCTGTTGGTTTTGTTATATCATTTTTTTATGAGTAGTCTCTTGATCTGTCAAGTGAAGTACATAATTATATACATGTGTGACAGTTTGTTTTTCCTGTTATTTGTGAAGGTTATCTTCCAACTGTTGGCTTGAGAGATGGAACACGTTTGACTTTTTCCGACTCATTGCTTCCATCGCCAATTTTTATCTTCGGTTCTTTCGATTTTGTTTGTTTTGAATTGTTCGTTTCTTTTTCAGTTGAACATATTTTCATGTTGGCTTTTTTTCATGTTGAATTTTTGTTGCGAAAAGGAGACATTTTGAGTTTTTTGTATTTAAAGAAAAACTGTATATGTGACAGTTTTGAGTTTTTTGTATTTAAAGAAAAACTGTTTATTTATTTTGTTTGTTTCCTCTCACTTCCTCAAAAAATCCCAGAAGAGAAAAAAAAAATATGCACACAACCATCGCTGAATCGATAGCCATATTATAGATTGGAGAGTGCCTTGCTCCTTAATTTGAAGCAGACTTGATGATGGTTGGTTGATGTTTTTGAAGAGGAAATTCTTCCCCTTGAAACGGCTCTAGATTCAGGCTTTGAAACGTTGATCGTCATTATGATCAGAACTAAAAATTAAAACTTATTAACCAAATTTTCACTTTGTTTGTTGTCTAAATTGTGAAGTTAATTCACATCCACTCTTTTTATTTAATGTATATTTTATTATTTATCTATTTATTTGTCTACAACTAATCACGTTTTGTTTCTTAAAACTATCACCACCATTGTGGTGTGTGGAAGAATGTATTTAATTCCAAGTCCATGTCAGTTGTGAAAAGTACCTCTGCTTACTTGAAAAGGGATTGTTATTTTTAAAATGGGGGGGTGGGTGGGGAGGTGGCATTTTTTAAGGTGAATTTATCAGATATTGGTCACTTTTTATGTATTACGAACAAAGTAATGTTTGGCTTGGATTTCATGGATTTGTGTGATGTTTGTGTTTAGTAGTTGGGTGGTGATGGCATCGTTTCTGTTCGCATCTTGGATTTGATTCTAAGATTTTTGTTTTGTTTTTTATCAGCCAAAACATAAGTTCTCTCCTTTATTTCTTCATAATCGTCTGTTCTTCTTTAAAAGATTTACTGTATGATTTTTTTTTTAACCTAAAAGATCTATGATATGACTTAATGAGCGTATGTGTGTGTATGTGTACGTCGCATGTGTGGATCATGTATCTCTGTGCTGTTCCTCCCCCACTCGTCCAGTTCACATGATTTCTGTCATCAGTTATTTTATCATTTTATTGTTGTCATTCCTTTACTACTCAGTCCGTTTCCCCCCATACAAGGAAAGTAGGGGGGGGGGGGGGGGGGGGAAAGATGGGATTCTACATGTATCATGTTTACAAACTTTTTACGTTTTACAACTGTTGGATCGTCTGTTGACATCGCTACTATAATCGGTTATTTCATTGTACAGCAGTCATCGATGTTATTGAATGAGGGGTGGGGAAAGAAGGGTGAGGGGGGATTGAAGGGGGGTGGGGAGGGGGGGTTTAAACTGACAGACGTACTTTTGTCATTGATAGCTACCTCAGTAAACTAATGAACCTGGCAGTGCCTAAGTGTAGACAGTGACGTTTTGTTCGTTTGTTTGTCGGTCGGTCGTGCTGATAGATCTATCTATCTACCTGTGCTGGGTGAGGTGTTGTCAAGTCTTTATTTCAGTCGCCCGGATGCATATATAATATATCTATTATAGAATGGCCGAACGGTTATGTTTCTCACGTTGAACAACCTATCTATCTCCCCGCTACTGCTGCTGCTGCCTTCATCTGTCTTCTAGTTTTGGCTTTGATCGCATTGTCTCTGACAAGGTTCTTTTTGAACGAGGGATTTTTTTCTTTAAAAAAAAAATGAATCTGTGTGATGTACCTGTGTGTTGTCTTTGTCATTCTTACACCTTCTGCCTATAATAAGATGAACATTTATGTGCATGCGTGTGTGTGCTGTGTGTGCACGCACACACACACAATGCACATACACACACACACCCCTCCTCACTCTCTCTCTCACACACACACCTACTCACTCACTCATACACCCACACCCACACACACACACACACACACACCACACCCTACTCACTCACACACGCTCACACATGCTCTCTCACACACACACATCACACACACACACACACACACACACACAAACACACACACACCATATGTAAATAATATTCACACTGAACAACAAAAAACCCCACCACAAATCAGGCATACATACACAACTTTGAAATGCATATCAACTCAAACTATCATAGCTTAGTACGACGATTTGACGCTCATAATGTATGTACATACATAAAAAAAATCTATGATAATTGAAATGATCGTAAAGGACATATCCAAATATATTCAGAATTCAGTAGTATGCATTTGCTACTGGCAAGTGCTGCTACTTCTATCGAGTTCACTTTTTGACAAAAAGAGAAGGGAATAGCTATTATTGATTAACCTTATTATCTCTTTGCCTTCCTGACAAACCTTGGCCTGGCTTTTCTGTCATCTCTGGACCTCACCCACAAGTCACTGCCTTGTATGTGCGTGAATGAACGAACGACTGTGTGCATCCAGTCAGGTTTTTATCATTATTGTCCTGTCTGTACACGTGTGCGTTCTGACAGGTTTTCTGTGTTCCTGTGCATCGTTTGTGTTTGTGGGTTTTCTGATATAATAAAGATACTGTGTGTCATCTCCTTATGTATTTTTTGTGTGTTTGTTGTTGTCGGTTAAAGTGTAGCGTGAAGAGGGAAGACTGTCTTCTAAAGAAGCTTATTCAAAATCCTGTGCATTTGTTATAGATGTGTTTAAGACTTAATTTTGACATGTATATCTCTGTCTCTGTCTCTCTCGCTTTCCCTCCCTCGCTCTCGTTTCTCTCTCTTTTCTCTCTCTCTTCTCTCTTTCTCTCTCTCTCTCTCTCTGTGTTTCTGTCTCTCTCTCTCTCTCTCTCTCATTGAAAGGTAATTGTATTGTTAGCAGTTTTATTGTAAAAATAGAAGTTGTTTGTATACCGGTACTAAAGACAACAAAAGATGCCTTTTTACCACAACAATAATCTCATATATAATATATCTTATCTATACAAGTATACATACAGTCCTGGATATTGAAACCTCACTACCTCTTGATTCCTTGACAAGACTGGTCGGCCATTCCTGGATAGAGTTCTACTGAATCTGCTCTTTCTTAGGTAACTCTCTTAGTGGGTGGGCTTTTTTTAAAATTAATTTTTTTTTAATGTGGCTCAAACATTCTAACATGGATCAAATATGTGTTATCAAAAACAGTAGTTATGTGTATCAGAAATATGCATTGTACTGTAAACTTTGTTTATAAATATTATCCTTCGTATTCAACAAGGTGGGTAGTATTGATATGAGGAAAAGAAATAGTAGACAATGATGAATATTTTAATGTATAAAGTTAACAATGATAACAGCGTATGTGCTGTGTGCCAGACACGATCATTTATCTCAAAATGTGTAGTAAATTTTAATCGTTACGAAATGAATGAAGACTGTGTTAGAGGAACTGTTGTTAACAATGCTGAATAATGATTTACGATCACTTCAAAGATTTTGCCTTTCAAAGGAACAGTACACATAATTATGATCTCGGAGTCCATGTTTGTGCTCATAATTACACTGAAATTTGGCCAACATAAAAATAGATGCCCTGATACTGCCTTCTGTGGTCAACGGGTTATTTAATATATAATGTATCAAAAGGATAATGAAAAAAATATTGTGGGAAAAGTAAGTATGAATCTGTTCCTTCATGTATTTGACTGTAAGGTTTGTTTACAAGTTTGAGCAAATAAGAAATGTTACTATGTTAGTAATGTATATATGTACTTTTCTGAAGCATTCGCATTGCGTGTTTCTTGGTGTCCCATTGTTGATCGAGTCATTGAACATGACTTTGACTCCCCTCCCCTCTCCAAAATCCTTCTGCAATTGTCTCAAAGAAATGTACATTTGTTTGATATATACTTACGTATGTACATGTATGCACGCTTGATGAATTTTTGGTAGATCTTTGTAATGTACTTCTGGAGTTGTAGTAGACATGCAATGAAGATGAAAAAAGAAATTGAGGGGAGGGAGGAGAGAGAGAGAACGATTGCATGAATTTGACGTGGGGGGATATCTGTGCTCATGATCCATTGTTGTTGATATTGTAGGTTTGTTGTTGAATGTGTATCCTTAAGTCTTAGCTGTCAACAGTACATTGTCTGGTTGTGAAGCTCCTGCTGCTGCTGCAAGGTTTAGTTTGTCGTTTTCCGTCTCATGGCCTTAAGAACTGATGAGCAATGTACCGAGTGGGCCATTTTATGTAAGTACACGTATGTTACATGTCTCTGTGTGTTTGTGCGTGCATGCCAGTATGTTATGTGTGTATGTGTAGATGTTACAAGGTGAAGTGAGCACAGAGTCACTTGCCTCGATACAGCAAAGAACAATCATGTCAAACTGTATTACATAAACACATAATATCAGGGAGTATTTCGTGTATCGAATTGGTATGAGCCTCATGAAGATATTTATTATTATGGTTAGGGATGTTTTTGGTGGTTTTTTTTGGTGGTTGTTGCTTTAGGGGGTTTGGAGGTGGTTTTTCTTCTTTTTTTTTCTCAGTTGTAACTGGATTAAGCAGCAGACTACGTCAGTGGTAGTTGGATGCTGGCTGTTACTTGCGATTGAGTTCAATATTTCAAAGACATTTGATCGGCACAATTCAGGGACAATGAGATGTGGGGATTTGTGTACCGCTAGCTTTTAGACACTTTATACAGAATGATAATTCAGGGAGAATCGTGTGCAGAGGTTTTTACAGCTTCAAGAAAATGTATACAGAATGCGCGGTTTGTTAAAGAGGACAGTTTAATGCTAGGACGGAATGTTCGTGTCACAGTTGAGACTTTCTTTTTTCCTCGTTTTTTTCCAACATGGCAGAACTTTCTGTCTGAAATGTATGCAAAGGTTTGGATTTTTTTGGTTGTAAATTACGATTTACAATTTTCTTTGTACGATAAGAATATTAGGTGTGCAAACAAACAAAAAAAGCAAACCAAAAAAAAAAAGGAGGGAGGGGATTTGGGTGGAGTGTGTGTATACTTGATAGTATTGGGGGGTGGGGGAGGAGATATGTATGGACCATCATGTCCCACTTCAAATAGCTAGAGAAATAGTCTAGCTCGTATGAATGTATCCTTTGTAGAATATTTATCATACAAAGATGGTAAACACAGACAAAGTTTTCTTCAGTCTTTGTATTCATTCATTCATTTATTTATTTATTTTGTGCGATTTAGTACAGCAGTATTTGTGGAATCAGGCATTTCAGGTAGGAGAAGCAAGGAAGGCAACAAAGAAGAAGCTGGCAGCTATTTCTTAGACATGACTAATGTCTGCACTGCAGATGACAAAACCATCATCCAGGTTCTGCACATGTACAGATTTTACAGTGCAGCGGATATGGTTTTGCGTTTTTTTTCTTTTTATTTTTAAAAAAAACAACACCAAAACTTTTATTGAGTTTATAGCTGTGAAGGTCATTAGGTCCGTAGTGGACTGACAATGAATATTTACAGAGTGAGTTTTATCCATTATTTCACACGGTGTATAGTATTTCACATGGTGTATGGTAACACTTTTTTCCTAGTTGGTTTTTTTTTTTTTTTAAATCTTGGAAATTAAAAATTGAGCGGAATGAAATGAGCAGTTATTTTTGTCTGCCCCATGTTGTCATTTTTGTTATATTTCTTTTGATAAAATTTGGAACAACAGTTTAATGAAAAAGCCTGTAATATATTTATGAAGAAAATGAGCTGCGACTTGTAGGTTATTTTGTGTGTGTTTTGTTTTAAGGAAGGATAGGGGTAGAGACGATAAACGGTGATCATAGAATTCTTGAATGGTTAGGGAATTGGGCTTTTTCTGTCTAAATTCTTTTCTTCTGTTTTTTGTTTGTTTTTATAAAAAAAAAATGAAAATGATGTACAGAAATGAGTTTACAAGTCCTTTTAACAGGTTGTTGTTGATGTTGTACAGATTTTTGGCTTCACGAAGACAACACAACAACAACAACAAAAAGGACTGCTCCACAGAGAAACTGGTTGCGGATTAGTGCAACAGAGTTTACTGTGCGTCATCTGTGTCGTTTCCGATGGAAAACGAGTTTCTGGACTGTTGTTTGACCGTTTACATTGTTTGACCGTTTTTGTGCTAGTTGGCACTTGTACAAAATGGTATTTCTGCTAAAAACATGTGCTGCTGTGTGCAAAAGCACCATTGTATAAAACGTTTTGTTCTTTCGTTTCTCTTGTCACATACATATACACACACACGTTTATATCTTGTGTTTCCGATGTACAGTCGTGATCTCGTGGCATTGACAGCGTCCTAGTGTAGACTTTTTGCTGTCACTGTTGATTTTGCATGTCGATGCATGAATGTTGTCACCTGTTTAGATAATTACGATTATGCATAGAAAGTAGTCAGCAATCTTTGTCCATATTGGCATTACGCTTTTTTTTTTCTTTTCTCACCCTTTGCTCTGTGTGTGTGTGTGTGTGTTTACGTATGCATTGCGGGGGTATGAATGCGTGCGGATCTGTGCAGGGCATATTGTGAAAAGTAAACTACATTTTTTCTTGGGTGTTTTTTTTGTTTTTTTGCTGTTCACTTTTTTGGGCCATTTCATTTTGTCTTCCTTTTGTTTCTGCGGATATGGAGGTGAAGAGGCAGGGCTTCGTTGCTTCCTCACACTTGTGTGGCAGTGACCGTTGCCCGACTTTATGCATAATTGATGGCTGTTGAAGTGGCCAGTCGGTCTTGGATGAAGGAACCAGATTTCCATTTCATGTTCACAGCGGCTGGCATTGACTGTGGATGACGAGTGTGGCAAAGAAGAGGGTCATTAATGTTGGGAGGTTTACAAGAAGGGGTTAACGTTGGGTTTACAGTGGGTTAACATTGGGTTTACAATGGGTTAACGCTGGGGCTGCTGTATTGATGTGAGTTAAGTACTGCTAACACTGTCGATAGACAGGCATGGGACTTGTGTGTGTGTGAGTGTGTGTGTGTGTGTGTGTTGAGTGTGTGTGCGAGTTCAGAGGATGTACTGCTGCTGGCTGGTGTTTGCAAAAGAGCAACCAGATTTAAAGAGAAATCTGTGGGGGACAAGTCTTGTCAAATTTTACTTTAAAAATTCAGGGGGGGGGGGGTCTTTACAGAAGGGATGGGGTTTGTTTTTTCCTCATGTTTTGCACATTTTATCTTTTTTTGTTTTGTTTTTTTAATCCTCAATTTTTTTTTTAATGTGTTGGGTTTACATTTTACAGTATCGACATTTTACACCAGCTTCCTTTTGTTTTTGATTTTTGATCATTTGTATACAGAATGATGTCTCGGAATGCAAAAAGATATTTTATGTGTCCTTTTTTCATTGTTGTTGGTGGAGAGTTTGTTTTTCTTCAAAACTTTTTGTGAACAATGTTGTCCAACAGGTTGGTTATTAATATTATTATTATTATTATCATTATTGTAAGTGATTGAAGAATTTCTGAATGCAATAATATTGACATTTGATGGATAGCCAGTGCGATTTCTTGTGATTTCTTTTAGGGTTTGTTTTAGTCTTCCTGTTATTATTTTATTTCAGTTCTTTTATTCTTTCTTCATTTGTTTTATGGTGTTAATTGATTAACTGACAAATGATCGTCAACCATAATAAAACCGACAATAATCCAGAAATTTGGATGAAACAATCAAAAAGTGTATCTTAACCATTCATGCATGTTTTAATTTTGATTGTACTTGTTACTATTGATGATGATGGTTTATGGGGGTTGGGTTTTTTTTGTTTTTGTTGTTTTTTTCCCATATAGATATATCAGTGGATGCTGGCACAGAGTGGAAATGTGTATGATATGTGGCAGGAGTGATGTGGAGTGGAGTTTTCAGTAGAACGCCGCAGAAAAATGGAACTTTGTGTATTGTTAACAACTGGAAAATGGAATTCTGTGTACTGTACAACAGAAAATGAAATTCTGTGTACTGTACAACAGAAAATGAAATTCTGTGTACTGCACAACAGAAAATGAAATTGTGTAGTATAACAATATTTGGTGTATTGTACAACAGAAAACTGAATTCTGTGTACTGAACAACCAGAAAACGCAATTCTGTATAATAGAACAGAATTCGGTGTATTGTTCAACAGAACTCTTTGTGTACCGTTTTGTTTAGCAGAATCCAACTGTAATTTTGAATAGAGGACCAACTGTCATGGGCCCATCTCATTTGTTATCATTGGGGTTAAGGGGAAGAAGGGGGGCTGCAAGGGGATGGTTTTCATTATTTTTTATGTTGAAACAGCAGATCAACTTATCAGACTTCACCTGATGGGGCCTCTTCATGCTGATCATGTTTTATCTAGTGCAGTGAGTGATCGATCTTATATTGTGTGCATCTTCTGCAGACTATACCTCAGGTGTCAAAGCCAAGAACATTTAAAGATTTTGACAGGATCCCGGCTTGTGTGTTGTTGTTTAGTGTGTGTGTGTGTACGTGTGAGAGAGAAAACAAGGTCTGAACATACATGACCAATAAGTGTTTTTAAAGAGGAACATCCAGCTGCATCCTATTTCTAAAGATATGCCACCAACAGCTAGTTTTGTTTGTATGCCACCTCATTCTGCCTACACACACATACACATACACATACACACACACACACACACACACACAAACATCTTGCACACACGTTTAAACCGGTTCCGCTTTTCGGAAGACTAGGCCATTGTGTGCCGGTGGGGACGGATGACAAAATTTACAAAACTGCATACACAAGGGGACTGGATGAAAAAAAGCACAGAAAGCTTATTCCATTATCCTCGAAATAAAAGAATGAATAAAATGAAAATAAACACACACACAAGTAACCAACCAAACACCACCACCAACCCGAACTCGCTCTCCACAAAGCACACAAAACTCTGGTGATGAAATGAACGTAGATGACAGATTTATTGAATTGGACTACAGAATTAACAGGAGTACAGCGTTTTCCATACACATCATGGAACTATTTTCAATCACTTGCTCACCTCACACTGCACACTTCTTTTAAATCGTGTACACACTGATCATACATGCGTCATTTCAAGCTCTAATCTTTTAGTTTAAGTTGAAACTTACTCATCTCTATTTTCAAAAGCATGACCAAAAAGGATTACACAGCCTTGCAAAAGTGTCTAACCCGTACAAGAAAGAAAAAAGGGAGGCCATTATAGGGAAAGTTTATACAGTGGAGTTACCTCCCATCATACACTATTTGACTTTAAAAAACCTCACCAACATTGATTTTACTTCGTTTATATAAAAAAAATGTTGAATTTTCTTTTTTTTCACATTTAGTTCTTCCATTTAGAAGAAACGATTTCTGCATATGCCTTTAAATTGTGTAAATATTCTCAAGTAAAAAAACCCCGTGTCCACAAGCCTTACCATAGATATTTAGAGGATGTACTTTTGCCTTCACAGATGTCTAGTCTTCATATACACTATGTGTGGAAAGATTTTAACAAGACAGACAGGCAGGCTTCACTGATGGTTGGTTGACGGTACAGTTCTGAAACTGGGACCAAATCAAAAGCAGTTAACCAACAGACTTCTGCATGGTAACCAAAAGCATCCACAGTCCATCCAGCTTAGGGAAGAAATAGAAAAACATTAAAAAAAAAATTTTTTCCACACCCTTGTGTTGGCTGAAAGGACCAGAGATACAGGCGTGAGAATAGTCATACGACTCTGCTACTGCTTGCCCGACAGTTCTCTTTCATTGTATGCGATGTGCTATATTTTATACGCCACGTGTGTGCACCCTATGCCCCATTCTAAGGAACCGGGAGGCTTGACGACTTGCATATTGCTTCAACGCCGAGACACAATACACTAAAATTATTTAAGTAGTTTACAAAATACTTTGTAAAAACTGATGTCAACAAAATGAATGCTTTTTTGTCACAGCTGTGGTACATGGAGTATATTCAGAGGCTGTATGTGACTTGATACAGACAACCTGTCGACTTAGCCAGGTTCTGAAAACAATGTGAACACCACCAACAGCCCACACTGTTTTGGCAGAAGACAGGTTGTCAACAGTTGATTTCAACAGCAGAAAATGAAATGCCTCACATCATTGTCAGTAATTGACTCTTTGAAATTAAAGGGTACAAACACGCTGTAATCTCCCCCAAGTTGTCAACACTGTAAATCTGTGTTTGCTGAGGGTGTTCTACTAGTTTGGCCTTGCTTCTTAGTCAAAATGATTTCATTCTCAAACATGATTATTTTGACTTTGCCAATCAAACTCAATTTCATTGTGACAGACAAAATATATCAACAGTTCTGGCCATTTTGGACCCCCCAAAAATCATGACAGTTGTTTGGTTAATCTCTGCTACTGTACCCAACATGTTCTAAACACTGATGCCTGATACACGACATCACAAACACGATACCACTTTGTAAAGTAACTGCATATGCCTGAGTAACATTTCCAAGAATAACCCGACAATGATAGATTTTTACAATGTGTGCAAAACCACCCAACCCCCATCCCTACCCCACTTTTCTCCAACACACACACATACCCACATTTTCTTTCATTCACACATCCTCTCTGATGACAACGCATCCATCTTCAGAACGCAGATGACAGACAGTAAAGTTTTAGAAAAAAAAAAGCACAGGGCGACGGCCAGTGGCTGTACTAGGGTAGTCGTGTCATCACGACCGTCATACACGCGCATGAAGAGCCAGTTACGGCATGCATTGCTATGCAAGGTCACAGACCTGTCCAGTCCTGCTCTAACCACTGAAGGATTGATTACACACTGATTCATGATGGTTAAAAGATTATGCTGTTTTATTATTGGTTCATGTCAAATGGAGAATGCACAATACATAAATCCGCTTGATGAGAAGGTTCATTTCTTACGTTTTACATGAAAATAAAATAAAAAAAAGAATAAAGAGAGAAATAAATCGTGGGCATGTCCTGTCTAAAGAAGGCTCCATCCAGTCCTACACCCTGACATGATTTTCTTTCTTTTTGCAAAAAATTCTAAACAAATAACAGCTGGCACAATGACCAATGTTTCAAAAATCTATCTTAAATACAAAAGCAAACTTACCAAACAAAGCCAAAAGCATGACGAGGCAAACAACGCTACACAACAACCACTTCTGACCCCAACAAAGGCAAACAACTTCAGGCAGTGATACTTGCCATAATGTCGTCCCACAGCAAGGTCACAATGGAATTAACAACGAGGTCTGGTCTGCTCTACAGATAAAATACAAAAAAACCCACCCAACTCCACCCCAAAACATAACAAAACAAACCATCCCAACCTCAAGGCATTTGCGAATCATCCTCAACATGCCAAAGCCAGAAAGAAGTACCAACGCTCGCTACCTGAGGGATAGATCCAAATAAACTCTACTGATGCCGAACAGGAGGAAACCCCCCCAAACCAAACAAAAACCTAAAGAGAGTGGGAGTGGTAAAAGCCCACTACCACAGGTCACAAGACAAACACTTGACCGAGACTGTCAAAGAGAAAAGGAGGACAACTGAAGCAGATGTAATTGGCCAACTCCCTTCTCCCCTATCAAGTTTCAATCAAGCGCCTGTGTCACGATACTTGCTGTAAGATTCTTCATGTGGCGTAGGTGCATGGCTCTGAACTGAAGACAGCCACAAAGGGCGTGGACAGAGCTGAAGGAATCAGCACTGAATCCACTACACAACAGACTGCCATGCTTTTCAAGGAATCCAACAGACAAGTACACCTGGCTACTCATCAAGCAATAAAAAAAAAAAAGAAGAAATGTGTCCATCCAGCACAAACCTGCATTTTACCCACAGGTGAATGAGGATTCTACGATTCTGACTTGGAAGATGTATGCCTTTGTTTGGGACAAGAATAATTGTTTTAGCGAGCGTTTTGAAAGTAGTCAAGTAAGCCAACAAAAAAACACAACAAAAATATACCATCATCATCATCAATGGGTTTAAACACTCAAAACGAAATTTGTCACTTTCAGCACAAAGTTCGTGCTGCAGCAGAAAGAAAAATAAAGAAAGTGAAAATGTTAAAACATAGATCTACCAGTAACATGGTTTGTCCTCAGACTTTGAGGTCATCAACTGTGAAGCCACAGGTTTATGCACCACCAATACACAGCTCAGTAAGAACTTCACCTTGTCTTCACTCAACTAATTCTTCAACCAAATAATCATAAAGAAGACATGGTATGTATATATATATATATATATATATATATATATACGGGGATAAAATACTATCAAATGCTTGCTTCCTCCAAACCCCTTGTGTTACCTTCACAGCAAAAACAGTATTTTATTTTCTGCTTGTTTCCAAAGGGGTAAAAAAAACCCAACACCCATAACCCCCCCACCCCGCAAAACCCCCCCACCCAACCCAACAAAATCAGAAAAAGACAAGGGAAGATTCTCAAACACTGCCCCTAACAGTACTTCCTCCCCCCAAAAAAACCTCAACAACCAACAAACAAACCCAACCCAAACCAAAGACACTGACATTTTACAGCCTCGTCTTCCTCCCTGTGACAAGTAATGATTTTTTTTTTGAGGGGGTGGGGGTGGATAGCAGGTCAAAGATCACACAACCACCCTCAACCCTACCACGCCACATCTTGTCCCCAGCCTCTCATTACCCCCCCCCCCTCCACATGTCTAGACATGCGAGGGATCACTGAAGACTGTTTCATGCTACCTCCCCCTCCCCACCCCACCCCCTTCCCCTTACTGCACATGGCTCTCATGCCTGCATCACACCCACTGTCACGGTCAAGGCGGGTCACCTCTCAGTCAGCACATTTCTCTGCAGCTTGGGAACACCTCCTCCCTCCCCTCCTCCTCTTTTCCTCCCAAATTCCCCCCTCTCCCTCTCCAAACTTGCCCTGAAAGTAGCCTTCCCTTTTTCAGATGGAAAATGAGGACACAGAGACATGAGGAGGGTGGTGGTGGTGGTGGTGAGGGGGGATGAGGAACGGGGCAGCATCATCATCATCTTCGCCTGAGGGTGGGATGGATTGTGAGAGGCCATGTACTGTCTCTATCTATACTGGCTGTAATGGCACATGTGTTGTTTTCTTTTTTATATATTCCGAGCTGGGACTAAAATTGTGTGTGTGTGTGTGTGTGTGTGTGTGTGTGTGCAATGTGTATGAAGTGTGTGTGTGTGCATGAGTGTGTGTATATAGTGTGTGTGTGTGTCTGTCTGTGTCTGTGTGCACGCGCACTCAAGTATGCATGTGTGCATATGTGTTCATGAGTGTGTGTGTGTGGACGTTGGCCAACAGTTTGCTTCTCTGGGTCAGAAACATGTCACTGTGTTCCTCAGAAATCACAATATTTTTTTAAAAAAACAACCTTAATGCTTTTTTACAACAACAAAAATCTACATAAAAATAACAACAAAAAGGAAAAAGTAGCAAAGATTTACCAGTAACAACCAAAAATCCTATACACACACACACACACAAAGAAGATATTCCCATTTCACAACCTCAAATGACAACTAAGCTAAAAAAAAAAGAAAAAAAAATGAAACAAAATGACAAAGAAGCCCAAAACTCCAAATGAACCAGCTAGCACCATGCTGAATGCTCAGGCAAATTCTATCCTATGTTCTGACATATAGACATCTGATTTATCATGACAATGGCTCAATACAATAATGATCATTGAGTACAGCATGCCCAGTCAGATAATAATAATAATATGAATGATGTTATGGTGTCACTATGTCAGGTGTGCGTGAACCCTTGGTCGTAACTGTAGCGGACATGATATTTTCACCTTAAAGTTCATGAATGAAAAATCGAAATGATATCATACATGAAAATTAATGATCACGAAATGAAAGAATAATGTAAAAACATGTTTAAATGATAATGAACAAACATCAAAAAATAATGAAAAAATATGATTGATAATGACAAAAACAGGTCATTCTTCTTAGTGCCTTCTTTTGAATTCCCTTATCAGCTAAAGCAGACTCACTTTTTCACGTTATAAATCCATTTGGTTCCGCACCTAGATATAAGCCCCACAGAAAATAAACACAGCGGTGGTTGACTGTGGACGTTATTGAATACAACGTGCTGTTAACCTGAATGTCTCAACTATCTTCAGTAAAGGAATGAATAGATAGATAAATGAATAAAAAATCAACACATCCAATTCAATTCTAAAAACAAAATCAGACAATAATACAATGCAGAAAATAGATAAGAAAAGATTGGATTTGACTTCTCAACTTCAGAAAAACAGAAACCTGACATTCAAGACCCAAAGAATTTTCGGATGCAGCTGAAAAAAAAAATCTAACTTAATACCTCGCTCCGCATGAAACGCTCTGAAATTCTGCAACTGACCTACAGCTGTCCTGAGGGCATGTTGGCTTCTTGGACATGGCTACTTTGATGACCAGTGACGAGGAAGATGGTCGCAGTTCTGGCCAGCCACTCACAGAGGGCTGCAGAGGTCTGGCTGGATGTCAGCAATGTACGTCAACTCTGGTCTTCATACACAGACTGTGCATTATTATATTAGTGTCACACTGACATTTTTACACTGCAATTTTTAACCTATATAATCTTCTTCATCACGAGGTTTTTTGATATTTTCTTCCACCCTCTAACCACGTAACACCAGTTGCTTTATTTCTGTATATCCTTTACTCACATATCGTAGCGAAATTGCGGCAATCCTTCATTCATAGATCGCTTCCGATCTGTTGTAGCCTTGTGCGCTGCTACTTTAAGAGGAAGTTTAGCAACAGCTGGCAAGTTTTGCTCGCTCTGCATGTGGGCTAGACACATGGGAAGCATCTTTGTTTAACGTTGGCAATGTTGTGTGTACATCATCATAAATACATCCGTCACTCCTATATATAAATAACCATCATTATAAATAGATTGTAATGATCATGACTATGAAGTTGGAAATGAAACATGATATACAAAATGTCTACTTCAAGGATGTTTTACTGGTTTGTTATAGTTTTTAAATGGAGTACAGCATAATGAGAATAGTGTAGTTTTATACACAATGTCAAAAAGCTATGCGATGACAGGTAAAACAAAGTTGTACAGCGAGTCACAATAATTCATGGCATATCATGCAACCAACAAGCGACAAGTGATGTGGCATGATACCAGCGAGGGAACAGGCTATACCGCAAGTCACACACCATGTCACACAATGACTGGAAACAAGCTATACAGCAAATCCAAAAATCATGTCATATACTGACTGGGGAACAAGCTATACATACAGCAAGTCACAAAAAGAATGAATCTTGTTACACGACAAGAGGAAACAAGCTATGCATCAAGTCACAACAATCCAGTACAAAATCAACAGGCACTCGGCAGTCCAAAAACATGACATTTAATCATTATCCAAAATTATCTTCTAGCTAAATGCCATACATACATGACACATAACATCACATAACATACATAAGCCATAGTTATAAACCTCATAGGCAAGCAAAGTGCTGCACGCATATGCACTTTCTCACTTTGCTGAACAAGAACATTTGAAAAAGAGATGGGGGGAGAGAGAGGGGGAGAGAGAGAGAGAGAGAGAGAGGGAGACAGTGAGAAAAAGAGAGAGAGAGAGAGAGGGGGGAGGTAGAAGAAAGAGAGAGAGAGAAAGCCTTCCAAAGCAACAACAACAACAAAAATCAATATACTACAAGTTAGTTCTAGCTAATCATGAAAAGGTACAACAATAATCATAATATAAAAAGACAAAAAAATCGAGCAATCCATCTTTGTCTGTGCACCTGTGGCCTGGGTGGACAGAGAGTAGAGGAAGGAAGACATGAAATCCTCCTCCTCCTGTCTATATAGATATATATCATCATCATCATCATCATCATCATCATTACAGGGACCACTTGTCCACCACTCCTATGGCAAACCAACTGACCGTCCAACTTGACTGCCACTCTCTAGCCAAGGTCTTGCACACACACACACACGCACGCACGCACGCACGCACGCACGCACGCACACACACACACACACTCACTCACTCACTCACTCACTGGGGGGACACTTCAAGCTCTGAATCAGTTCACATCAGCACAGCATCATACTACTACTACTACTAATAATAATATCAAAGGCATTTCATACACAAATGCAATACTCTCTTATTTTCTTTCTTTTATCAGCTTCTACTTTCAAGTGTGCCACACATTCATACAGAGGAGAGAGAGAGAGAGAGAGAGAGAGAGAGAGAGAGAGAGAGAGAGAGAGAGAGAGAGAGAGAGAGAGAGAGAGAGAGAGTGTGGATGAAATCATGTTTTCCACCGTTCACCTGCGTAGACGGATTCACAGAATACCTGTCCCTTTTCACCCATTCTTTAACTAAACACACACAAAGGAGGTTGTCTCTTTTCACAGGTCTGCATTGTCTACGCACACTTGAGAGAGTGTTCACCTTGCTGTGCTGTCTTCTCTACTGGCTTAGCCTCTAGACATCGGCCCAATTCGCCTTTTTTTCCGACCGCACACATTCAACACCAGGTCAACCTAAAACTACTACACTCTCCCTACCACTCAGTTTAAATAAATCACGCACATATTTATATATATACTTCAGAGCACATGTACCATTGACAGCCTTGCAGTTTTTCCACATTTTGACCACTTCTTTGCCAAAAAAGAATCCTTTTATTTAAAAAAAGATGAAAAACAACTGCGAGCTTAGATAAACCATCATCTATCATGGCAGTGCTGTGGTGTCTTTTCTTCATCGCACTCTCTTTCATACATGAAACAGTCCCCAAAGTCAGAGGGAGGCTACCTTCATGGTGGGCAAAATGGTCGCATGCGGACATCTCTCCAGTGGCGAACCTCAGAGAGCTCTCTAGCCAAGGAACAGGGAACAAGAAAAGAAATGAAACCTACAATGATGCATAACAAGGGTGACAAACCAGGCATTGCTTTCCAAGGTAGCAGGAACATGGCTAGCTCAGAGAGAGACAGACCAAAAAAAGCCAAATTTAAATCGATGTTGCCAAAGTTTGGCATGCACACAGCAAATGCAGCCATACACTGTCAAAACTTTTCCTCCTCTTTCTTTCTTGCGATGTAAAAAAACCAAAAAAACAACAACAAAAAAGTAACAGATTCGATCCCTTGTTTGCCTGACAGACTTATCCCCTTGTCTGCCTGAATTCTTGCGAGTGGACTGGGCCACTTTAGTGCTTTCAGGCAAAGAAACAAGCCACACAGCAAAGTGCCGTCTTTGTCCTGTCGTGAAGATAACAGTGCACAAAGGGTCTGAACATCAGCAGTTTTCTTCTTTTTTTTATTCTCCAAGGAAAGCAGATGCCGTGAGAGTTAGTGTGTAGGGCCAAGACAAAAAATAGAAAGAGCAAAATCTCTCTCAATCAGCTTACTTGGCAAAAATGATGCTAGACCAATTTTCAGACTGTGTGTGTGTGACAATCAGCTAGTAATGTTACCATCTTGTGTGGCCAAACTGTTTTGTGAAGCGGGGAATGGGTCAAACCTGCTGTGCTTTCTCTCTGACTGCACAGTCTCAGCTATTACAGCGAGCATACCCAGTACTGTCTTTTTCCAGACCCCCAAAGAATAAAAATAGTGTCAATATTCTTACTACACAAACAGATCAATATTCTTACCACACAAAAAAGGTTAACTACTTTGCAAAACCACAGAAAACTAGAAAAGTCTAGCATCAACCTTCTCAAATCTTTTTGTACAAACTTCAAATTTCAATGCTCCACATGCTTCCAGAACAGAATTACACTAGTAGGTTTACTAACTGACCCTGCTAAAAAGTGTTTGATTTGAATCACCCTTCAAAAAATACAAGTAAAAAAATAGAACACCCTTAATGACCCAAAAAGAATGGATCATTCACCATGTTTGTTTGGGTGGTTTTTTTTAACATGTTTGGTACATTCTAAAATAAACCACAATGAAAATATCCTCTGGTAATGAAAGCACAAAGAAAAAAGCAATAATTAAAAAAACAAACACTGACCAGCTTTCCTCCTTGCTCTCTTGCAGACATGAAAATGCCCGGACAAAGAGAAAGAAAGATGACAATGTTTCCCCCAAACATTTTGAAAAGTGACTGACGATGTTTTCTTGTCAACGCAAACCAAGGCAGGCAAGTGTTCCCTGCCAGAGACGCTCTTCTCTCCTGACAACAGTCAGCATCGTCTTCTCTTGCTGGCCGTGGTCTATAAGGGAGTTCATTATTCATTGTCATCCACACATATACAAAAAGAAAGAATATAAAAAAAAGGCTGTTTGAACTTGCTTTTGTGTAAAAGTGACACACGTTGACAGGACTGAGGCAGCTCATGAAGAGATTCACTCAGCTTATAACCTGACACTCTTCTACTCACTCACTCACTCACCCTGCCTTGGCTTTCAAAAATGGCAGGTTTGGACAATGCTTGCAAGACTTTTGAGCCGAGAGACAAATATCAAGCTTGGGGGGGGGGGGGGGGAGGGGGAGTCGAACTGCTCTCTCTCTCTGGTTTTAAAAAAAAGAGCAAAAAGGTGACAACTCGAGCCGATCCGAGACATAACACCCACTTCAGAGAGCTTCAAACTAACCACACACAGACGTACTGTTCAGATCATAAGTTGACTGTTCTCATTTCCCGTTTTTCCTCACAAATTCTACAAACTCATACCAAAACAGAAATTCTAGACAAAAAGGGCACAAAGAACAAAAATGAACGAAAAAACTGTTGTACACAAGAGCTCTGAGGGAATCGAACAGTGTTGAGACCAGAGCTCATGACCACTGTCTATCCTGTCTGTCTCCGTGTAGACTGGGCTGTGGGGGGGGGGGGGGGGGGGGGGGGCACTCCTCTGCCTGCTTGCTGACAGCTACGATGCGGATGACGCACAGGAATGCAGCCTGCAGCTGTAAACCAGTTTCTCCACCTCTTCATGTCACTTTTTCTCTGGGCTAACCTTTTTCTTTCTCAAGCCACTCAACTTGGTGAAGAAGACAAGATTTCTATATGTAAAAAAAAAAAAAAAAATCTGTTCATAACGATCCGATGGTTCAAGAATTCCAGGCTTTCTCCTCCCTCCCCCTTCTCTCTTTCCCCTCCCACCAGGGGACTGAAGCCACTCTGAAGCCTGAACCACCTTCCTTCCCTCCCTCCCTCCCTCCATCAGTAGTTGCATAGTCATAGTCTCGAGGACCACACTGGCAATGAACATGGACAGTCTGCGTCAGTTAAGGACAGTCTGTCAAGTTATGGACAGCGTGTCAAGTTAGGGACAACCTGTTGTGTCAGCTCCCACCCTTGAAAGGGCAGGAACAAACAGAACACGGAATACAGATGCCAACACCACCACCACCACCCCACTCTTCACCGCACTCTGGTTATGATGGCTCAACGCTGTCCACCTGGTTTACTATGGCCATCTTCAGGCCAGGGGTTGGGGTTGGGGTGGGGGGGGAGGGGAGGGGGAGGGTGGTGATCTAGGGGTGGATTTCTGGGGGCTGCGACCGGTAGGGCTGATGGACGTAGGGCCGGGCCTGCTTGCCGCTGGAGGAGGGGACGGGGGGCGGGGGCTGGTAGAGGGGGGAGTTGGCGTCCACCTCGATCTCCACACCCGCATCATCCGTCGGGGGGGTGATGTCGCGGTGGTGGTGGTGGTTCCTGGAGGAGGAGTCGGGGCTGGCGCTGCGCCCGCGGGGGTACTGAGGGGGGGGCGCCGGGGGGCTGCCCTCCATCAGCAGCGGCTTGGTGGAGTCGCTGGGCTTGTCGTCCAGCTCGTCAGGGAAGATGACGGGGGCGCCCTTGTTGACGAAGGTGTTCTGGTCCTCCAGGCTCAGCTTGCCCTTGCGCTTCTTGCGGTACAGCAGGCAGGCGATGAGCAGCGCCACCAGCAGGATGGCCACGATCACCACGGCCGGCACCACCGTGGTGATCCAGATGTCGTCCTCGCTGGTCTTGCCCGCCCTGGCCACGCTGGTCATGTTGGGCGGCGTGGGCGTCGTCTTGCTCGCCTTGTCGGCCATGTCCGGCGTTCCTGGAGGCAGGGGAGCCGCCGTGCCCGTCTTGGGGTCGTAGGGCTTGGTGGTGACCTCCCCCTCCACCGATGGCGTCGTCGTCGTCGTCTCCAGCAGGGAGGCTGACCTCACGGGGAAGTCGGGGTTGCCCTCGCAGTTGCCGGCAGGGGCGGTGGCGGCGCCCGTCAGCACCCAGGGCTCCAGTTTCTTCATGGCTGCCGGGTTCAGCTTCCCGTCGGCCATCACCAGCTTGTCGGCCAGAGCGGTGACCTCGCCCACCGGGCAGCTACCCCCCGACAGCGTGTTGTTGGTGAACGAGTAGATCACCGAGCCGCGCTCGATTTTCGTCACCGTCAGCGCGCTGGTGTTCTCGTCTCCGAACACGCTGGCCACCTGCAGTCATCCATCAATTCATCAATCAGTCAGCCAACCAATCACAAGGTTATAGACAGCAATAATGAATTTATGTCACACATAGAGATGACAGCAATGACAAATGTGTACACAGCACTCGTAGCACAAAACGGTCACATACGCAAAATCTCACCTTTGGTGAACCTCACACCTCTAGTCAAAGGCACAAAAACAACCCCCCCACCCCCTCAAAACAAAAAAAATCCCAGTCAATCAATCAATCAGTCGAGCCCAATCTCAAACAAACAAAAAATTCTTAGATTTTTTTTTAAGATAAAAAATATTCTACATCACTTTGAAAAAAGAAAATCAATCTCAGTCAACCAAGCCCTCCCTCCCTCCCTCTACCCGAATCTCTCTCACTCTCTCTCTCACTGGGGAAAAAAAAAATCCAAATCTCTCTCTCACTCACTCTCTCTCTCTCACTCACTCTCTCACTCACTCTCTCTCTCTCTCTCTCTCTCTCTCTCACTCACTCTCTCTCTCATCTCTCTCTCTCACTCTCACTCACTACTCTCTCATCACCTCACTCTCTCTCACTCATCTCTCTCTCACTCACTCTCTCTCTCTCTCTCTCACTCTCTCTCTCTCTCTCTCACTCACTCTCTCTCTCTCACTCTCTCTCTCACTCTCTCACTCACTCTCTCTCACACACTCTCTCTCTCACTCACTCTCTCACTCTCTCTCTCACTCTCCCTCCCACTCTCTCACCTTGTTGGCCAGGTCCAGCTTCTGGTCCATGCTGGCCATGAAGGCGTCATAGTCCGTGTGGACGGTCACGCTCAGCTGGTGGTTGAGGCGCGCCCTCCTGCCCTTCAGCCTGCGCACGGCCACGCGGAGGGTGGTGGTGGTGATGAAGGCCTGGTCCTTCAGGCTGGCCACCAGCGTCATGTTGTACGACCCCACGTGCTCCCGCATGGCCAGTCCCCGCAGCCGCTGCTGCTGCGTGTCGAACTGCAGGAAGAAGTCGTCCGGGATCTTGCTGGACATGTCCCTGTGAAGCAAGGTCTTCAATTTAGACGTCTTTCCCCACTTTTAGTGATACCAGACGGCCCTAGAATAGGGGACTGAATGAAAGAGATGGATGGATGGATGGATGGATAGATAGATAGATCTACTCTGTGTGGTGTGTGCATGTGTGTGCGTGCGTGCGCGGTGCGTGCGTGTTTGTGTTTGTGTGTGTGTGTGCAGATGATTTAAGGGATGGGTTTTTATTTGCATAGAAAATGTTTGGAAGATCTTGGAAACTGAAATTTTGTTCTGTCCTGCCTATCTCTTCGTGTCTCTGTCTGTCTTTCTGTCTCTCTTTCTTTCTTTCCCCTTCTCTCTCTCTCTCTCTCCCCTCTCTCTCTCTCTCTCTCTCTCTCTCTCTCTCTCTCTCTCTCTCTCTCTCTCTCTCTCTCCCTCTTACATTGCAGGCGTTTCCCTTTTAATTGACGATACTGTGTGTAATACAATCATAGCTGAATCATAGCTGAATCACAATATATATATATATATATATATATATATATATATATATATATATATATATATATATATATATATATACACACACATATACAACACTCTTCTTCATTCATAGGCTAGACAACCCTGGATTGTTACGCTCAAAGCTGGAGCAGTGAAATCAACTCAAAAGAGCGATATGCATTCTATTCCTTATTGAAACAAAATCTATGTCTTTCTGATTATCTATCAATCATTCAAAACAGTGCTGTGAGGAAGTATTTAACTAGAATGCGCCTTGGCGTTTCACCATTAAGATGTCACACGAACCGTTACAATAAGGCACCAATGTGCTCTGACTGTCCTTTCTGCCAGAATATCTATGAATCTGAAATAGATTTCATGTTTACATGCCCAAGATACAAACTGCTACGGGATCAGTTTATACCTAACAAATTTTATAATCAACCATCTTCTTTCAGACTGGTGTTGCTGCTCTCAAGCACAACACATGCAAGGTCAGTCATGTTTTATATCAAAAGCGCACTTGATTTAAGGTCAGTTGCGATGGTGGAGACAACGTGACTATGAACGGTTCGTGTTTGGGTTTTGTCCTGCACCTAGTGTGGAAAAAAATGTTTTCGTAACATGGTGTTATTGATAATCATTAGTTGTCATAAATATTTCAGCTGGGGGTACTACCACCAGTTCAGTGTGATTGGCTTTCTGGAATATATGCACGCAACGGGCTCTGTTTCACAACTGTTGGTGTTGCACTGGAGTTTTCGGGAGAGAAGGATCTAAGCATGGCATCATCCCCGTCCCACTGTTCCCTTTGACATGGACAGATGGCCTGGTTCATTAAATTATTTGACTTGACTTGACTAGGCTAGACAACCCCCAAGGTTTCCCCACAGTTGGAATGCAGCTACCTTAATAATGGTGGGCAAAAATGGTCGCATACGCAACAATCTCACCACTGGTGAACCTCAGAGCTCTAGCTGAGGAAAGAAGAAGAAAAAATCCCAAGGGTCACCGATACTCTTGTGTACATGTACAGCTTTTTGATTGCCCCTTGGCGTACAGTCAGTGATTTACTACCTCAGTGCTCGTCTAAATAATCCATTGTTGGACTGCAATCAGCTTTATGATAGATAATTGATATAGTTTATTATCTTCTTCTTCGTTTCTTTTTTGTCATGTTTCTCCCAGGGGAGGTTTGACATTGATGAGCCTTCTCCATCTCTCTCTGTTTTGAGCTTCCTCCTTATTTATGCCCCTTTCTCTAAGATCATCTGCAATACAGGCAGCCCAGGTTTTGCTAGGTCTTCCCTTTGGTTTGAAGTTTAGAACAAAATCCAGCTCACATCTGCATTAAAAACCGTTGTCATGCACAATCACACAAATAAAACACACACAGACACAGAAATACACACATACACACACATAGAGAAACACACACACACTTTTGTCCTATTTCCTTTCCCCTTCACTATCTCTTCATTCTGGACAGCATATCTGTCCTTCACTACGAAGTAGTAAAAACATAAAAAAAACCCGAAGCAACAGCAGTAAAACAAAAAAAATGTCCTTTAACCTGAAGAGGCTCTTGGGAGTGAAGTATCACAAACCTCAACTTCTTCAAAGTTGACCAGATATTTGGGGTTAGGGGGGAGGGGGGGGGGGGGGGGAAGAGGGGGGGAGAGAGAGGGGGGGGGGGGGGGAGGGGGGGAGAGAGGGGGGGGGGGGAGGAGAGGGAGAGGGGAGGGAGGGGGATTAAAAAAATGTTAATTAAAAAATTATTTTAATTCTTTTATATCGAGGATAATGGAATAAGCACTTATGTGCTTTTTTACATCCAGTCCCCGTGTGCATGCGGTTTTGTGAATTCTGTCATCTGTTCCCACCGGGCACACAATGGCCTTCTCTTATGAAAAGTGGAACAGGATTTAACATGTGCGCAAGATGTTCTGTGTGCGTTCGCACACGGGGCCTCGGTTTATAGTCTCATCCGAAGGACTTTTGGGGAGAGTGGAGTCTGCACTGATGTTAACTCCAGGGGAAAATATCCCCCTTGAACGGGAATCGAACCCGGGTCATCAGATTGCGAGCGCAATGTTCTAACCACTAGGCTATCCCGTCCCCCAGGAGGGAAAGAGAGAGAGACACACTGACAGAGGGGGGGAGAGGGAAGGGAAAGAGAGAGAGACACACTGACACTGAGAGAGAACGAGAAACATGCACCGAGAGAGAGAGAGGGGGAGGGGGAGAGGGGAATAGAGAGAAAGAAAATTGTCTCTCCCTGTCTATCGTGCTTCTCCTCGGCCCTTACAAAGGACAGTACCCATTGACATGCAGTTGAAGCGCCTCCCCCCCCCCCCCCCCCCCAGGCAAGGCCACGCAAAAGGTCACCCATCCAGCAGACTTCAACGCTTGATGATCGTTCTTAACCTTTCACTTTGGGCTTAGAGGTCAGGAGCAAGGCCTTCAACCACTGTGCTGCACTTGAAGTGAGAGTGGTTTTCTTTCTTTATGTTTTCTTTTAAGTACGGGGTTTTATCAACCACTGTGCTGCACTTGAAGTGAGAGTGGTTTTCTTTCTTTCCTTTTAAGTATGGTGTTTTACTTCCCTGGGAATTTGAATGAAAGTTTGAGGTCAGCTGAAGACTCGAGTAAAACAGTAAAAGGTAAAGGTGTCCCAAAACCTATGTGGTTGTAGGAGTGCGAGGCATCAGAGACCTTAGCTTCTTAAGGGGCCAGCGTATTGAGGGCGGTGGCCCATCTCCTCTCCCTCGCTGCTTTACCTTCCCTGACCCTAAAGAGGCAGGTTCCCATTTATCACTGGGTGAACTGGGGGACTGTACGGAAGCCTAAGTGCGCAAACGGTCACCCATCCAATTGGTAACCACACTCAATGCTGCTTAACCTTGGCTGGGGGAAAGCGAGTGCTCTGACCACTGAGTTATCCCGTCCCCAAGACTTGAGTACAGAATGTTAATCTCTCAACACAATAGCTATTACAGGATTAGTCTGCCTCTGTGTTCAATGACTGCTTTTGTGAGGTTCACAATGTGAAGCATTCAACTACACAACAAACATACTACGGTATAACCCCCACCCCTCTCCTGAAAAAACAAACCAAAAAACCAAACAAATAAAAAACAATCCACCTTGGGTGTTCAGCATACAATACACTGAGATTAAGAAACAAAATGTTCTAAAAAGATGATAGGGGTTAAAACAAAATCCTGAGACTTAATCAGCCAAATGGCTGCACGAATAAAGAAATGTGGTGTTCAAAAACTGCCGATTGTAAATAGTAAGGAATTCTTCTTAATAAACAGACTGCATGATCGATTAAGATAAAGAACCGTAAGCATGACTACACTGTGAATATTATTCAAGAAAATACAAGTGATCAACAGACTGCAAAGATGTGACAGTTCAAAGATTTTCATGAAGCTAAGACAGTGAATAGTAAACAATTTAAAGACAACAAACTTTTGAATATTTATATCTTCTGCATGGAAACTGAAGGATAAAGGCACTAGTAGGTCTGCATTTCAAGCTGACCTGGGAATCATAAGAATCTTCACCCTTGATTCTCTAAACACAGCTACCAAGATCTGAACCCGTGACTTCATAGCCCCAGCAGACTGATGTCAAAACGCTCTTATACACTCAGCTGTACCATCCATCAGTTAACAGTCTACTGCATGAAGTACAGAATCCCCAATCAGTAGCTATACCATCCATCAGTTTACAGCGGACTACTGCATGAAGTCCAGAATCCCTAATCAGTTCACAACGCAACACAGCAAAAAACAACGCAGGACATCTTGCGCACACATTAAAACCTGCCCAGCTTTTTGGAAGAGCAGGTCATGATGTGCCTGGTGTGAATGGAAAAAAACACTTTTCCAACAAAAACCACATACACACAGGGACTGGATGTAAAAAAAAAAGCACATGAGTGCTTGTTCCATTATCCTCAACAACAAAAGAGACAAAAGAAGCCTAGTGAAGACTCACTTGAAGAGGATGAGGTCGGTCTCACTGGTGCCTCCCACGCCACAGGCGGAGAAGAGGTCTTCGGGGATCTTGTAGTCGATGATGTCCCCTTCAAACACCACCACCTTTGTGGACTGCCGCGACGCTGTGGGCTTCAGACAATCCACCACCGGCGGCAATGTCGGCTTCTTGGTGGTCGGCTTCTGTCACGGCAACACCACAGCGTGCATTTGTGTTAGTCATTCACAAACTTCCAACTAACCCATCACAAGCGCTTCAGTATTACTTCGCCTGTATGTTGTATGTCTTGTTGTACACAAGCGTAGGTTAGTAAGTACTAGCTGGGTTTCTTGATATTCTGACAGAAACCTCCATGTACATTTACAAGGTGTATTCCTCCATACTTAAAAGGGCATCGGTGAGTAATTGTTGTAGCAAATGAATATACGTTCTAACCTACAACACACAGAAGTATCAGACAAACTACTGGGTGGATGCCTCGACACTTTATAAACTAAATTCTCCCTGAAGTTGGAATGCGGCTACCTTAACAGTAGGGGGGGGGGGGGAACCGTCACACAAAAGTTTCACCATTGGGAAACTATGGCACTCTAGCCAAGGAATATGAAAAAGAAAAAAAAGATTTTAAAAAAAAGGAAGGACACCCCCACCCCCTTTAAATTACAACACACACTGATTTCTCTTCTTGTGAAACCAAGTGATATCAACCATACACCAGTTCCCTCAGCTGACATGAACCACTGTAGAAAATGCTACTGGATGTTTCATCTTTAATTAAAAGAAACAAAACAAAAACAAAACCAAAAACCAACCCTCCCCCCCCCCCCCTCCCACCCCATCCAAAAACCCAGAGCCCCATTTGCACCCAAACGTTCTTTTCTCGAATCAATGCTTTCAATATGCCACATCATTTATGAGTCAGTGTAACATTTTCAATTTCACTCTAAACATTTAACAATTTTGTTTTTAAAAAAATCAGCAATTAAAAAAAAACTTTATTTAAACCCTGCGCAGTCCAAACAAAAACCTCAACTTTCTTAAACTCACCTTTGTAGTCGTGGTGGTGGTGGTGGAAGTCGTAGTGGGAGTGGTAGTGGTTGTGGTACTGGTGGTGGTGGAAGTGGTAGTGGATGTGGTGGTGGTGGTGGAGGTAGAGGTGGTGGTGGGTGGCAGGGTGGGGGTCTCTGTGACAACTGGCGGCTTAACAGGCGGCTTTGACGGCTCCACAGTATCCGGCTTCTTTGTGGTGGTGGTGGTGGTGGTGGTGGTGGTGGTGGTGGGTTCAGGGGTGGTGGTGGTGGTGGTGGTCTTGGGCATCTCGGGCTGGGTGGGGGTGGGCTCTAATGTGAAGGTGGGGGAGGACATCACCACCACCTGAACACAAACACACACACACACACACACACACACACACACACACGCGCGTACAAACACAAACACATGCACACACACACACAAACGCGTGCACACACACACTTGTGTAAAACAGACTGAAAAATCAATCACAGCTGTTAAACAAAGGTACTGAATCATAATTATGTAATCTATAATTTTCAAGTCTCTTGTCCTCCTCAGTCAAAGGATAATTTTCACAACTCAAAGTTGTGGAAGGAGAAAAGGAAAACAGAAGGACTAAGCCAACAGTCCACTTTTGAAGCGAATGACTCCGTGATTAGAATCCGTTGCCAAGATACCGAATTACCTTAACTGGACTTTGTTATGCTAGTGTATCTAGAAACTAAATTTAAATCAATATGATCTGACATGCAGATGTAGCAAATCAGGCAAGGAGATAAACTTAAATAAACAACCCCCCCAAAAAAAACCCAAGAAATCACCCAGCAGTGTCTTACTGTGGAAGACAATCAAGTTATACATCGTTATGTTCATCATTAGAACATCCGAAACAAAAACAGAACCGCATACATTTCTACAAAATGAACGTGTGTGTGTGCGTGTGTGTGTGTGTGTGTGTGTGTGTGTGTGTGTGTGTGTGTGTGTGTGTGTGTGGTGTGTGTGTGTTGTTGCGTGCGTGTGTGTGCGTGCATGTGTGTGTGCGTGCATGTGTGTGTGTGCGTGCATGCACGTGTGTGTGCGTGCTTGAAGTGTGTGAATTTTTATTCCAAATCCTACCTTGTGAGTCATGGTATCCGTCTCCACCTCGATACCCGTGGCAGTGGACGGGGTGAGGGTGATACCCGGGGTAGGGGTGGCCCGCACCTGGCGCCGCCGTCGCTTCAAGGCACGCTGCTGGAGCTGCTGCTGCTGCAGACGACTGTTGGTCACCCGCCAGCCGACCACGGGGTGGCCCACGGCCTTGCCCAGCGCCCCGCTTGCAGAGTCGTCGTCCAGCCTCTGCAGGATGGGGAAGTGGCCCTTCTCCACCTTGCCGCACCCCACCAGCCACGACACCCACACCCCGCCGTGCCGGGGCCGCGTCACGTCGCCGCTGCCCGTCACCAGGGCCGTGTCGTCCTCCAGCTGACCCCTGGCCGGCACCACCTTCACCCCGGCCTCCCCCAGCCCCCCGCCCAGGTGGGCCAGCAAGCGCGCCGCCAGCTGAAGGCGGTCCTCGGCCCCCAGCTGCCCCAGGTCCGCGTCCACCACCAGCGTGGCCACCGTCTCCGGCTCCCCCGCCTGGCAACGCACCGCCTCCAACCCCTGGGTCTGGAAGCGCAGCGGCTGGCCCTGGGACATGGAGGCCGTGTCCGGGCTGACCGAGACCGAGAAGACGTCGCTGGCTTTCTGGCCCTGGCCGCTGAGGGCCCTGACCTCCAGGTACACCTGGCCGGCGTCGGCAGGTGTGGGGATTCCCTTCAGCACGTTCTGGTCTTGGAGGAAGTGCAGCCAGGTGGGCAGGTGGTCCTTGCCTGCTTCCACCACCTGCGTCAGACAAGACAGGTAAGGTTTTTTTTTTGTTTTTGGTTTTTTTTTGGGGTGGGGGGTGGGGGGCAGTGTTCGCTTCTTCAACGCAAACGCTACCGTAACGCTACCTTTTAAAATTTTCACAGATCTATATATACCGTCTTCTTCTTCTTCTTCTTCTTCTCTTCTTCTTCTTCTTCTTCTCATCATCATCGAAGGCTCAGTTAGTACATTTTGTTGTCTTTGTTATATGAGCGCAGATACGTTGCCCTGCTGTTGAGCGCTTGACAAGTCAGGCCCAGCGCATCCGACTTCAATGTGGGAGAGAATTGTTATCTTTTAGGTCTTTGTGGGGTGAAAAAAAAGGCAGGAGAATGAATGGACCAAGAAGGTAGAGAATTGACATGGGGGTGACAGGAAGAAGCGAAATGATGCAGAAACAAAGGGATAGAAAAGAGGAAATTACTAGCACAGAATTTCGAGGTGGTGTGGATGCTATTTATACTGACAGCCCCCCCCCCCCCCCCCCCCCTCCCAAAATGCACGAAATCCAGAACAATAGCTCCT
>CM054146.1:57775183-57782683 GCA_028751875.1 Rapana venosa
CCAGCTTTTTAAAAAAAAACTTTATCATAATCCGTGGCAGGCTGCAAACAGTCCGTGAAAGAGGCTGCTGTAGTGTTTTCATCCTGCACCGGGGAGGCAGTGTGGGGTGCATGTATGTACCTACCTGTGTAGACAGGCCCCTGTACTGGTGGTGGTGTAGTAGCTGTGTATTTCTGGAACTCTTTTTATCGCTCTATGGTTGTTTTTTTAGTTTTGTTTTGTTAACAGAGGGAGTGTGTGAGTGAGTGTGTGTGTTGGGGTGGGGGGTGGGGGTAGGGGTAGTGCGAGTTGTGTGTGTGTGTGGAGGGGGTTAGTGTGTGGTGTGCAGGTGTGTGAGTAGTGTGTAGTGGTATCAAGTCAAGTCAAATTTTTATTTCCAGATGGTACATTGAATAAGCAATGCATTTGCTTTTTTTTTCATTAAACCTAAGAACAAATTTCTTAATGATAATACTGAAATACTACATTATTGCAACCTTTACCAATAAACTGAACCAGTAAAAAACCCGATAAAATAATACATTGGAAAATACAAATTACACACACACTCATACACACCCAACACCCAAATCGAGGCTAATGGAATAAGCACTTAATTGCTTTTTACATCTATCCCCGTGGGAATGCGGTTTTGACAATTCCTTTCATCTTTTCGCCCCGGCACCACATTGGCCTACTCTTTACGAAAAACGGAACAGGAATTTAAACGTTGCGCAAGAATGTCCCTTCGTGCGTTCGCAACGGGGCCTCGTTTATTATAATCTATTCCGAAGGACTGTGGTGTGTGTTCTTCAGTTTAACGTACTATTCACATTTAGACTGTGGGGGTGTATCTGTGTGTGTGTGAGTGGTGTTTGTGTTGTGTGAGTGTGTGTGTGTTGTGGTGTTGGTGGTGTGTGTGTTGTATTAAATTATATGCCTAAACAGAGGGGGGAAAAAGAAAGGATTAAAGTGAAAGCCGGGAAGGGCATGCTTAAAAATATAACTATATATTATAATTATATGAAGTTGGTAGATCACTTTCACCCTCAACAAAGCAGTATCATCATATTCAACACACCACATGCTCTGAAAAAAATGCATACAATACAAGACCTGACCTCCAGCCCCCACCCCCCCGCCCCCCTCCTCCAAACCCCCCCACCCCAAAAAAAAAAAAAAAAGTCAGATTGTCACAACACAACCCGCCAAACCCTGTCCTGGTCCTTTCCTCAGCACTTTCCAGGGTAACAGATCCATTTCTTATAGTAAGACATGATTCTGCCCTATCCCATTGTGCGATAATCATCACTTCCATTTTTTGTGTTTGACAACTTTATCTACATCTGTGCTTCGGTGGGGTTTGGGTGGAGGGAGATGTCAGTATCGTTTTCGTCCTCAACTTTATTTTTGTGGGTTTCCCCCCCCCCCCCCCCCCCCCCCCCCCCCCCCCCCCCCCCGGCCCCACCCCTCCCCACCATCCTTTTTCCCAATATTCTTCCTAGTAGAAAAAATCGTTTTTCCCCCCCTTCACCTCCTCCTGTATTTTTAAGCCAATGGTATGAGGATATATTCTGATAGGTCTACTCTTGTGTCCCGTGTAAAAAAGGCTTGGCTGGTCTGTTCATGGTGTCTTTAGAGGGGTGTTGTTTTTGTTTTTTGTTTTGTTACTGCTTAGTTCTTATCTGGCGACATTCCTTCCCATTACTCCTGCGACTATAACAATGGTCTGAAAGGATACGTTATGAGAGATAAAAAGAGAACCCGTTCCTCTTTTCTGTTCCGTGTGATTGTGTGTGTGTTGTGTGTGGGGGGGGGGGAGGTTGTTGGAGAGTAGGTGTGTGAGTGTGGGGGGTGGGTAGGGGGGATTGAGTGGTATGTGGAGAGATGAGAGACAGTGTGTGTGAGGGGGGGGTGGTGGTGGTTGAGTGTGTGTGAGGGGGGTGGGGGGGGGGGGGGGTTGTAAGAGATGAGGGATAAGTCACAAAAAAAACGTGCATAATATCAGTAACGTTGAAGACAACCAACCACCATTAGAAAACCTGTAAGAATACCCAACACCCCCCCAATGGGACCAGGTGGGCCGGAGATAGAGAGAGAGTGTTGAGTATGTGTATAGAGAGGAGAGTGAGATAGAAGATTGAGTGATTGTTAGTGATGGGAGTAGGAGATTCTCTCTCTCTGCTCTCTCTCTCTCTCTCTCTCTCTCTCTCTCTCGGGTCTCTCGTCTCTCTATCTCTCTCTCCTCCTCTAGCCCCCATCGCCTCCCTCCCTCCCTCTCCAGTTCCATGGCCCAACATCACGCCTCCTCCCCCATCCCCGCGGTGATAGAGAATGACGCCACTGATAGTGATGAAGAGAGTGTGTTGGTTTTTGGGGGTTGGTTTTTTGGTTTTTGTTGTTGTGGGGTGAGTGGGGGGGGGTTGTGGGGGGGTGGGGGTGGGTTGGGTGTGGGTGGGGTGGGGGTGGGGGTTGTTGGGGGGGGTGGTTTGGGTGGTGGTGTGTGTGTGTGTGTGTGTGGGTGGTTGGTGGGGCGGGGTGGGTTTGGTGTGGAGTAGGGAGGAGGAGCGACTATCTTTCATTCCGTCAGTCAGTCAGCAAAAGGCCAAACAGTTGCTCTCAACTACTCTTCTAACGACAGACAACAGCAGCAGTTACGCATGGGGAAAAGGTGGGAGAGGAGGGACCTGAAGCAGCTTTGCACTTAAAACCAGATAATATTGGGTTCCATTCCCAGTTGGCCCGCCCCAATAAAGCTTATGTGTGTACAGCATCCCCCTTCCACTCCCACGCCCGCAGACCCCCCACCAACAAAAAAAATATTAGAAAAAAAAAAAATCCAGACCTTTCAATCAGTGACTAAACGGATATATAGATAACATAAACTGTTTCTGGAAAATAAAAAAAGAAAAGAAAAGAAACCAAACAAGAAAGAAAGAAAGAAGCAATGAAGAAAGAAAACGAAGTAAGGAAGGAGTGAAGAAAGGAAGACCAAAAAAAAAAAAAAAGGGGAAAGAGATAGGGGAAGACGGAAAGGGAGTGTGTGTGTGTGGGATGGGGGGGGCGGGGGGGGGGGGGGTGTGAGGGGTGGTGGGGGGGGTGGAGGGGGGGGGGGGGGGGGGGGAGGTGGGGGGTGGGGGTGGGGGGGGGGGGGGGTGAGGGGGGGGGGGGGGGGGGGGGGGGGGGGGGGGGTTGGGGGGGTGGGGGGGGGGGGGGGGGGGGGGGGGGGGTGTGGGGGTGTTTGGGTGGGGGTGGTGGTGGGGTGTGGGGGGGGGGAGTGGGGGGTTGGGGGTGGGGTGGGGGTGGGGGGTGGGTGGGGTGGGGGGTGTGGGGGGGGGGGGGTGGGGTGGGGAAACAAGTCAGAGAAAAAAAAGAACAAAAGCACAAAAAATGAATAAATAAAATAAGAACAGAAAATAAAGATAGTCTGAAATGCCAGCGCAGCCTATCCCGCCAGCAACAACTACAAATATCCGGAAAACCCCAAAGACCACTATAATCAAACGACAAAACAAAAGCTACCAAAAAGCAAACCTAAGAACTACACAAAGTGGCCTAGACACTACATGGCAACACACACAACGTCAACAACACAAGTAAAAGATGCCAGGTACAGACACCAGAATCCTCCCTCCCCCACCCCTACATCGTAATTATATACACCTGGTTAAACCACCTATCACCTACACACACACACACACGCACGCAACCACGCACACACACAAACACACACACAGATTCCAAAAACAACAACAAAACATAACGCTGCGCGCACAAAAAGAACTGTTGCATCACAGAATGATCTCGCATGCTTGCCACCTACTTCACTCTCATCCTCTCTCTCTCACCTCTCTCCCCTCCCCTCGTCGCGCGTCGCGCCGAACATGCCCCCCACTCAACACGTCCTCTCACGAAGCACTCTCTCAACTCTTCACTGTCTTCTGTCAGTCTCTTACTGTCCTCTGTCTCTCCTGGACATCAATGACCTGGAGATGGCGAGTTTCAGACCTGGTTCCTTAGTACTCAAGACTCAGAAGCAGTATCATCTATAGAGTGCAGCTAGTCAGAAAATTATTGTTTGGGTGAATTTTCATTTTTTTGTATACAGAGATAAAATGCATTGATTGCTTTAATATTTTTCTTTTGCTTTAGTAAGGAGGTGATGGGGTTTTGGGGGCTTTTTTTTGGGGTGGGGGAGGGATATTGGAGGACACAGCTTATACTAGTAGTGGATATAAAGTGGGAAAAGAGTGATCAAATGAATATTGTGCTCTTGTGTTACTTTACAAAAGTATCATAACAGTGTTGAACCCCATACACAATCATACTATAAAAGTAGTAGGGCAACTGGAGCAGACGACTAAAAGATACCTGAGGTGATAGGCAGATTTATTAAATTAGCAAAAATTTATATGTTACCAACAACCATTCGAACAACCCCCCAATACAAAACGACCCACACCGCCCCCCCCCCCCCCCCCCGCGACCCCCCCCCCCCCCCACCTTTCAAACCTACAACATGTGGGCAAAGGTCACAAACGTTTTGAAGGTCAGGAGGCTTTCTATCTTTTAAACCTTTTACCTTCACACCTAAACAGTAGACCATTGAAGTTCTTTGGGGGGGGGCGGGGGTGTGGCCGACTAAAAAAGAAGTGCCACCCCAACTAACTTCCTCCACACTCCCACACCACCTCATTGTTTTCCCCCCCCCAAGCTTTCCGTAGCAAGTTCAGAGAGACTAGTCTTTCCACATAAAATGTTTGGTTTTTTCATTTCTTCTGTGATGCTTTTAGTACGAGCGGGTATGGCTGCAAGCCAAGACGATATAAATATATAGAAAACAGGAGGGAAAGTGGCAACAAAATAAAGGTGGTGTGCAGCCACTGCATCAGTATCCTTCTGGCTTCAATCCAGCCACTTCACCTGGCAACCACAAACTGGCCGTAGGCATAGAGAGAAGGGGGCCCACAGGAAGACCAATAAATCACTGCTAAACGATCCTGGGCAGTCCTTCTGGACTGACTGTCTTTTGGTGAAGTCTTTCCAGCTTCATGGAGAGGAGGGTGTATGGTGTCGATTGGGGGGGGGGGGGGGTGGGGGGATGGGAGAGCAGAGAGATGAAGAGAGAGAGAGAGAGAGAGAGGAGAGAGAGAGAGAGACGGACCCGACAGTAAAGGAGAGAGAGGGGGGGAGGAAGGAGAGTGAGAGAGATGACAGACAGAGACGAAGAAACAGAGACAGGCAGACAGACAAGAGACTGACGAGTCGCCATACAGACAGAGAGAGTAGAGATTAGAGAAACAGACAGACAACCAGAGAAAGAGACAGAGAGAGAGAGACAAACACAGAGAAAGAGACAGAGAGAGAGAGTAGACAGAGCAGTCAGAAAGAGAGAGACAGAGAGAGACGAGCATTCATGGAAGAGAGTAGGCCAGATAGACAGACACAGAGAGAGGGACATAGAGAGAGAGACACAATACAAACAGAGAGAGTATAGTAGAGTGAGAACCAGACATCCAGACTGATATAGACAGAGACAGACAGAGAGAGTGACAAGAACTGGATCAGGAGAGGAGAAACTCGTAAATATCATAGTAAAGGGTGAGTGTGATCTCCGTTTCCGAACACACACCTTAACAATTCTAACAGTCTGTTCCAGATGAACCCCCCCCCCTCCCCCCCCCCCGCCCGCCCCCCTCCTAACCACCCAACATAGTTCAATCAGACATCTTCCGCACTCCTCGCACCATTGGCCCCCCCACCACAACCCGTCCCCCCCTTTCCGCTCCATTTTTTATTTCCCGGCTCGCCCCCCCCCCCGCCCCCCCCCCCCTACCCCCCCCCACACCCACACACACATCCCCTCCCGCGCCCACCTATTCGAGGCTTTCACAGAAAAGAAGCCTCTATATGCAGTATGTACATTCATTTCCAGCTTTTTTAAAAGAAAAAACTTTATCATAATCCGTGGCATGGCTGCAAAGCAGTCCCGTGAAAGAGGCTGCTGTCAGTGGTTTTCATCCCTGCACCGGTGAGTGCAGAGTGGGGTGCATGTAAGTAAACGAACCGTACCTGTGGTAGACAGCCCCGCTGTACTGGTGGTGGATAGTAGCTGTGAGTTATTTCTGGATACTCCTTTTATTTTTATCATCGCTCTATAAATTGGATTGTTTTTTTTTAGGGATTTGTTTTTTTTAACAGAGGGGAGTGTGTGATTGAGTGTGTGTCTTGGGGTGGGGGGGGGTTGTGGGGGTAGGGAGTGCGATGAGTGTGTAGTGTGTAGGGGTTTAGTGTGTGTGGTGGAGCCTGGCAGAGATGATAGTTTATCTTTTTGTGTTGTCTGGACGTAGATATGCCTATGATTTATAGAGAAAATGAGATAATAGGGTGACCAACAAACCAATATATATTATACCTAATGGAACCATGAATATTCAAATGTCCATGAAGCATTTATTTTTCCATCAATGCCATCTTATCTAAGAACAAAATATCATCTATGATTTAAAATACTGAAATACCTACATATAGCAAACCTATTTACCAATACACAGAACCAGGTAGAAAATGAGGAAAACCCGATAAAATAATACATTGGAGAAATACATATATTCACACACAATACATACACACGCACACACAAACACGACACATCCACAGGCCCTTGCGCGCGTAGTTTGGTGTGTGTGTATTGTTTGAGAGAGAAAGAGAAAGAAAAGGGAGCGAGAGAGAGAGAAAGAGAAGAAGAAGAGGGAAGAGAAGAGGGAGGAGGAGTAGGAAGTATCTCGTCGCGCTCCTCTCTCTCTCTTCTCTTGCTCTCTCTCTCTCTCTCTTCTCGTCTCTCGCTCTCTCTCTCTTCTCTCTCTCTCTCTCTCTCCTCTCTCTCTCTGTACTCTCTATAGTATATATAATTATATAAAATATATATACATATTTATTACTAATATATATGATATATTATACCTAATGATATAGGATAATTTTTTTTTTTTTTTTTTTTTTTTTTGTTTTTTTTTTGTGTTTTTTGTTTTTTTTTTTTTTTTTTTTTTTTATTATTTTTTTTGTGTTTTTTTTTTTTTTATTTGGTTTGTTTTTTTTTTTTTTGTTTTGTTTTTTTTTTTGTTTTTTAGTGTTTGTGTTTTTTTTTTTGTGTTTTTTTTTTTTGGTTGTTTGTTTTGGTTTTTTTTTTTGTGTTTTTTTTTTTTTTTGTGTGTGTTTTGGTTTTTTTTTTTGTTTTTTATTTTGTTTTTTTTTTGTTGTTGTTTTTTGTATGTGTGTTTTTTTTTGTGATTTTTGTTTGTTTGGATATGTTTTTTTGTTTTTTTTTTTTTTTTTTTTTGTTTTTATGTTTTTTGTTTTGTTTTTTTTTTTTGTTTATTGTTTGTTTATTTGGTTGTTTTTTTTTTTTTTTTTTTTTTTTTGTTTTTGGTTTTTTTTGGTTTTTTTTTGTTTTAGTTTTTGTTTTTGTTTTTTTTTGTTTTTGTTTATTGATTGGGTTGGTTTTTTTTTTTTTTGTTTTTT
>CM054146.1:57787683-57790183 GCA_028751875.1 Rapana venosa
TTCCGTAGCAAAAGCTTCCACTCAAGGCCATTCCTATCTCTCATATTATTGTACACCACTTTGTAACTTCTCTGGTTATAATCACACTACTGGACTCCCCCGGGGAAGAGTAAATCACGACACCACAATGCAAGCATTCAACTTCCAGCTGTCAATGTGTATGATCCCAAAATCAACTGTAACGTTTGTATTGGTATCGAATACTACTGTTCACGTCACTTTTACAGATTTCTTTTCTTTCTCTGTGTGGAAATTTGGGGCTGCTCCGCGTGACCCAGGGACAGCGCGTATCGCCGTGCCACAAGAGCAGCGGCCAACCCGTTATATGTGTGGTTTTTTAATTTAAATTCCTGTCTTCAAGTATACTTTATTAGGTAAGTACCTGCGCGTTGAAGTAAGAAACGTTCTTTGGTGAAGTTTCATAACATAAGTTACAATTAATATCCAGGACAGCAAGTGTGTGTTGTGTGTTGGAATGTGGGGGGGGGGTGGTGGGGGGGGGGGGGGGGTGGGGGGGGTCGGGACGCCCATAGCAAAGCGGGTAGAACGAATTATATCTCACCCTGATGTTCCACAGGAAGTTTGGGTTCGGATCTCTGCCAACGCCTGTTGGCGAGTAGAGGGGTTGGGAGATTTAAGAGAATTCTCATGGGAAACTTAATGTGCAAACCCTGCCGGTGACCGTAAATTTCTCTTCTTGTCTAACAAGCATGCAAGATAAACAGAAAATTCAGCACACAAAAAAGCAAACTATCTTTCCCTCTTTCAATTACTAGCGTGTTACGAAGTCCGCCGAATGCCGTGGTCATTATCCATCACAAGGTCCAATGACATCGTATATCTGACTAAAGAAGTCTGCCGACAGTGAACGACCCTATCGCTCACCTTCACGTACTTCTTAAAATAAAAGAAAAGATAAATGTTTTGCAGTTCGGCTCTGGGGGGTTGGGGGTGGGGGGGGGGGGGGGGGGGGGGGGAGATATACTAAGTCAGAGGGATGGGACTATACATTTCATGCATCAAAGGAGGATAGGGAGGGGCAGAGAGAGAAGGACAAAGAGAGGGGGTATGGAAAAACATATGAAAACAAAACAAAAAGCCAATTACGAAAACGAAGAACCATCAAATTTCAAAAATTGAAATAAGAACACGCCACACAACAGAGTTACAAGAACAGTTTCAATCCCCATTACTATTCGTCAATGAGACGGAAGGTAAAGGGGGTGTGGGAGAAGGGGAGGGGGAAGGTCTTTCACTGGAAACAAAAAATCATTCCACAACAATAAAGCCATTAAAAATCCTAAACAACCTTTTCAAACTTATGAGAACCTCTCTCCAACTTTCAAACATCCCAGACAAAAAATGCAACCACCAAAAAATTCCCACAAAAAAGAAAACCCCAACAAAAAGCAAAAACTTTTTTTTTTTAAATCTTAAAGTCGAACCCACACACACCCCTTCAACAAACAACGACCCCTCCCAAAACTTTAAATCCTGCTCCTCATACTAGAAGGAGAAAAAAGCCATTACAACACACACACACACGACACACACAACACACACCCACACACACACACACACAACACCACACACGTCCAACACACAAGAGTAATCAAACACTCACTCACCACCCCCCAACACACACACTCTCCCACACACACGCCGCGCGCGCGCACATACACAGTCACACAACACATTCACACACACACTCTCTCAACACACACACACACACAAACACACACAACACACACAACAGCACACACACACACTCCCATCACACACACACACACACACACACACGACAACACACTCTCCACTCCCCCCCCCCCTCCCCCCCCTTCTCTCTCTCTCCTCTCTCCAAACACACACACACACACCACACACACAGATCTTACCACCAAACCAGACGGACACACATCTTTTCAAAATAAAACCCAAGGCCCCGAAGATGAAAATAGAAACAAGATCAGGTTATTTTACAGCAACAAAAACAAAAACAAGGCTAGTCCTACCATGGAAGGCACAGAACGCACAGAAAGCATGGAGGTACCAGGTCAGTACTGAACAACCAGATCGTCCTTCTCCTCCTCACTGGCTGACTGAGACCACTAGAGGCTGCTTATACAGTCCTAGAGCTGATATACATCCTAAGTGCTTGCTTATACATCCTATGAGGCTGATTATACATCCTAGAGGCTGCTTATTACATCCTAGAGGCTGCTTATGACCTCCTAGAGGCTTGCCTGTATACATACTAGAGGCTTGCTTATATACATACTAGAGTCTGCTTATACATCCAAAGAGGCTGCTTATACATATAGGCTGCTTTATACAAACGTAGAGGCTGCTTAATACATCTAGAGGCTTCTTATACATCCTAGAGGCTGCTTATACATACTAGAGGATGCTTATACATACTAGAGGCTGCTTACATTTGGCTTCAACAAATTAACACCAGTTCTCCTTCCTCCTCTTCACATTCCCCACTTCCCTCTTTTGA
>CM054146.1:57795183-57797427 GCA_028751875.1 Rapana venosa
GGGGGGGGGCTAGAATAAAACCAGAAAAGAAGCATCTCTTATAGAGAGGAAAGAGAGACCGAAGAAAACTAAAAAAAGATGAGGAAAACAGGGGAAAAATGAAAAGAACAAGGGACCTCTCTCTGTGTTCTTGGGTTAGAATTCGTGAAGGTGACCCCTTGAGAGAGAGAGAGAGAGAGAGAGAGAGAGAGAGAGAGAGAGAGAGAGAGAGAGAGAGAGGAGAGAGATAGAGAAAGAGAGAGAGAGCGAGAGAGAGAGAGAGAGAGAGCGAGAAAGAGAGAGAGAAAGAGCGAGAGAGAGAGAGAAAGAGAGAGAGACAGACAGAGAGAGACAGAGAAATGATGACAACCAAAATATCTCTGCCATTTTAACGTTGGTGACAAAAACTACCCTGACGAAACAAACCCTGCCCTTCCAGCCCTGGCTGCAATCGTCACCCAGACAGGGACAGGGCTTCCCAGCCAATCCCTTACCAGCCAGCCCCCTTGTGACCTCATCAACGTCTGACGTATAATTTACCTCACAAGAACTAAATCATGTCTCAAGTAAACAGCTACACTTTCTTATCCTTCAACAACATTGTCTGCTGATACTTTTCTTAAGTCGGCGTCGTCGCGCCGTTTTCATTCACAAATATAGAATGGAGGGTGGGGGTGGGGGGGGGGGGGGGGGGGGGGGGGATAATTGTGACAAAAGATAGAACTGCGGAAGAAAGGGGGGGAGGAGGGGGGGGGGGGGGGGGGTGAAGGAGAAAAGCAAGAAAAGGAAAAGACAAAAGAAAGGAGGTGGTAATGGTGGTGGTGGTGGTGGGATGATGAACAGACAGGAAAAGTCGGGAGTTGTGTTCTAAGTAAGGATGATGGTTCTTCGACGTTCAAAAGTGACATCCCTCCTTTTCCTTTGAAACAGGATCCCTTTTCTGAGGATGGTGAAAGCGTTAATGTTAAAGTAAAGCCGTTCTTCTCTGAAATAGGAGTGGTTTATTTAATGTACCAGCCCTCGCAGGCCTTTTTAAGCATAATATCGTGGTGCAGGGAAAATGATGGGTAGGGTGGCGTCAAGGACCGTTTTATAGCAGAAAAAAAATTGCACGACACACACACAGGGGCCCTGCCCCCCCTCCCCCCCCCCCCCCCCCCCCCCCCCCCCACACACACACAGGGTCCTTACTGCAAAAGGGCCTCCACTGCTGTCACCAAAATTGTACATTTATAGATTTTTTGGTTCAAATCTTTAAAAACGTTCTTGCGATTGTTGAAGGAGTAGCAAGATTACCTGCACCATTCTTTGTCAATACGCACACACACACACTGTATATATATATATATAATATATATATATATATATATATATATATATATATATATATATATATAAATAATACACACACGACAAATTACGAAACGGCCAAAACATATAACACAACTTAAAAAAAGAAAATTGCCACAATCACTACCCCCTCCACCGCCACCTAGTTAACAACAAAAACAGCAACAGAGAGAAACTTGGGAAGTGGGGACGGGGGGGGGGAGAGGGGGGAGATACCTTAAACTTTGAAATCCCAGTGTGACAAGCTGTGAAAAGTAACAATACCATAATAACCCGGCCAGACACAAGACAAAGTGGCGGCAATGTAGACAGTAATTGGCCTAGTATGGGAGGAGGGAGGGAGGGAGGGAGGGAGGGGAGGGAGGAGAGAGAGAGAGAGAGAGAGAGAGAGAGAGAGAGAGAGAGAAGAGAGAGAGAGAGAGAGAGAGAGAGAGAGAGAGAGCGATGCAGAGACAGACATGCAGAGACAGATATACAGAGAGACAGACATACAGAGACAGACATGCAGAGACAGACATGCAGAGACAGACAGACATACAGAGAGAGAGACAGACATACAGAGAGAGAGAGAGAGAGAGAGAGAGAGAGAGAGAGAGAGAGAGAGAGAGACAGACAGACAGACAGACAGAGAGAGAGACAAAGAGACATACATAGAGAGCGAGAGAGACAGACAGACAGACATACAGACAAACAGAGAGACAGACATACAGAGACAGAGCGAGACAGACAGAGACATAAAGACAGACAGAGCTAGCTGACACAGGGACAAAACTTTCTGCAGCTACCGATGTGTGGATGCATGTTTGCTGCTGGTCTGGTTGCGGGGCTTGTGTGTGCCCAGTCCTCTTTTCTCAATCTGCCCGACCAGCACTACTCGGTGGTGGGCTTTTTAAATCCGGGATTAACCCCCCCCAG
>CM054146.1:57797927-57800427 GCA_028751875.1 Rapana venosa
ATTTTGTGAAAGTACCCCTCCCCAACCCTAAACCCCTTTCCCCCCTCCCGGCCTGTTTTGTTGTTGTTGGGTTGTTGTTGCTGTTGGTGGGGGGTGGTGGTGGTGGTGGTGGTGTGTGTGGGGTGAGTGTGGTGTGTTTTGTGTGTGTGTGTGTGTGTGTGTGTGTGTGTGTGTGTGTGTGGTTGTGTGTGTGTGTGTGTGTGTGTGAGTGTGTGTGTGTGTGAGAGTGTGTGTGTGTTGGGTTTTTTAAAATATTTTTTTAGGGTTGGTTGTTCCTGCAGTCATGGTATGTTATCTATTATATTATTACACAGGAACGTTTTCTCTCAATTCGGTTACTAGGAAGTAGTGGTTGTAGTTGACGTTTGGGTTTTGGGTTTGGGCAGGTGGGCGCTCCTTAGATGGACGGGATAGCCTAGTGGTTAGAACATTGCGCTCGCAATCTGATGACCCGGGTTCGATTCTCGTTCAAGGGGATATTTTCCCCTGGAGTTAACATCAGTGCAGACTCCACTCTCCCCAAAAGTCCTTCGGATGAGACTATAAACCGAGGCCCCGTGTTCGTTAAATCCTTTTCGGAAGAGCAGGCCATTGTGTGCCGGTAGGAACAGATGACAATTTACAAAACCGCATACACACGGGGATTGGCTGTAAAAAAGAACATGAGTGTTATTCTTTTTACCCTCGATATAAAACAATAAATAAAAAATAAATAAATAAAAAAACTTATCCTGAGGGGGTTGTCACTGTAAATAGAATGCCTGCATTCTGCCTGATTGATCGCACTTGGGAGACCTGGGGGGTATTGTTTTTTTGTATTGTAGTGTGTTGTGTTATGGTTTTGTTGAAGGTGTTGTATAGTGTTGTGGTTGTGTTGTTGGTGTTTTTGTAGTGGTTGTGGTTTTGGTGTTGTTGAGTGTGTTGGGGTGTGGGGTGGTGTAAGTGTCTTGACGTGGGGTTGTGAGGTGTAGTGTGCTGTGTGGTTATACATAATTATTTAGCGCACTTAAAAAGAACCCATGGCAACAAGAGAGTTGTCCCTGCCAAAATTCGGTATGGAAAAAAGCACTCTGATAGGGAACAAATAACAGTTGCAGACAGGAAAAAGAAATGGGTGGCGCTGCTCTTGTGGCGACGCACTAGCTCTCCCCTGGGGGGAGAGCAGCCCGAACTGCACTACAGAGAAATCTGCCGTGACTGAAAGTGGCATAAAATATCAAACAATGAAAATGAAAGAGAAAAGGAAAACACGTTGTTTACTATAGACTATGGATCCAAAAACAGAGATGGAGGCGGCCCACACCCCACAACACACACACACACACACACACACACACACCACACACACACACACACACACACACCACACACCCCACACACACACACACACACAAACACACCACACACACACACACACAAAACAACACACACACCACATTTCACACACACACTTACAACACACACTCAAGTATCGATTTGGCCACCAGCGACAGTCAAACAAGACTAAAATGTCGCAGAGCCCACAGACACACCCCCTTACGCAGATATGGACGGGGTTTGGTCAACAACTAAAAGGGAAAAAAAAAGGAAGGAAGGAAGAAAAAAAAGGAAGGAAGGAAGAAAGAAAGGAAGGAAAGGAAGGGATGAAGGAAAGGGAAAGGGAAGGATGAAGGAAGGGAAAGGAGGGAAGGAAGGAAGGAAGGAAGGAGGAGGAAGGAAGGAAAGGAAGGAGGGGAAGGAAGGAGGGAGGGAAGGAGGGAATGAATGAAGGAAGGAGAGAAGGGAAAAATGGAAGGAAGGAAGAAAGGAAGGTAGGAAGGAAGGAAGGAATGAAGGAGGGAATGAAGGAAGGAAGGAGGGAAGGAAAAGGGAAAGGGAAAGGGAAAGAAGGAGGCAAGGAAATAAGGAAGAATGAAGGAAGGAAGGAGAGAAAGAAGGAAGGAAAGGAAGGATGGGAAGGAAGGAAGGAATGAAGGAAGGAAAGGAAGGAAGGAAGAGAGGATGGAAAGGGGAGAAGGAAGGAACACACACACACACAGAGGGAAAGGAAGGAAGGAAGGGGAGGGAAGGAAGGAAGGAAGGAAGAGAGGAGGAGGAAGGAGGGGGAAAGGAAAGGAAGAATGAATGAATGAGGAAGGAAAGAATGAAGGAAAGGGAAAGGGAAAGGAGAGAAGGAAGGACAACACACACAGAGGAAGGAAGGAAGGGGGAAGGAAGGAAAGAGAGGAAGGAAGGAAGGGGGAGGAAGGGAAGGAAAGAAAGAGATGAAGGAAGGAAGGAAGGAAGGAAGGAAGGAGGCTGGAGTTCAGTGTTGGAATGTCTGGTTACCAACATATTCATGTTATTGCTGAAGCGCCATGCTTTTAAAAAAAAAATCATTAAAAAAAAAATCTGGTTGATATTCAGAATGAAATTTCTGATGAATGTTTATGATGTCATCATTGTCATCGTTATTGTCGTCATCGTCTTTGTCGTCGTCTTCGTCGTTGTCATCGTCATC
>CM054146.1:57810427-57812927 GCA_028751875.1 Rapana venosa
CGATCGTGCATATGTGCGCGTGCGCGCACGAGTGTGTGTGTGTGTGTCGTGTGTGTGTGTGTGTGTGTGTGTGTGTGTGTGTGCATTCGTGCGTGCGTGCATGGGTAAGTGCATGCGCGCGAGCACGCGCGCGCGTTCGTGTGTGCATGCGTGCATACGTGTATGCCGTGCGTGTGTGCGTGGTGTGTGTGTGTGTGTGTGTGTGTGTGTGTGTGTGTGTGTGCATGCACTTGATGTCTGTGATCTAGTCATGGCGCAGACTCATGATGTTGGCATTTCTGGGAGCAGCCGATCGAAAACTGTCCCATTTCAATAGTTGACGAACATGAAGAACAGCTTCCTTCTTCCTAAACTCTTTGTTGTTGCTGTTGTTGTTGTTGTTGTTTGTCTTTTGGTTGTTGTTGTTGTTCTTCTTGTTCTACTTGTTCTTGGTTGTTCGTTGTTCTCCTCTCCCTTCTCTCTTGTTTGTTGTTGTTCTTTTTGTTTGTGTTCTTCCTTCTTCTGGTTGCTGTTGTTGTTGTTGTTGTTGTTTTCTTCTGTTGTTGTTGTTGCTGGTTGTTGTTGTTCTTTTTCTTCTTGTTTTCTTCTCTTCTCTTCTTCTTCTCGTTTCTTTTGTATTTTCTGTTCTTCTTCTCTTGTCTTGTTCTTCCTTCTGGTCTGTGTGTTGTTGTGTTGTTGTTGTTGTTTCTTTTCTTCTTGCTTTTCCTTCTCCTTCTTCTTTTCTTCTCCTTCTCCTCCTTCTTTTCTCCTTCTCTTCTTCTCCTTTTCTTTTCTTTTCTTCTTTCTTCTTGTTCTTTGTTTTCTTTTTCTTCTTCTTCTTCTTCTTCTTTCTCTCTCCTTCTTTTCTCTTCTCTCTTCTTTTCTCTTCTCCTTTCCTCTCCTTCTTCTTCTCTTCTTCTTTCTCCTTCTTTTCTCTTCTTGTTTCTTCATTTCTTCTTCTTCTTCTTCTTCTTCTTCTTCTTCTTCTTGATCTGTTTTTGCGATACCACTTTTCGTGGAGGCAACCCCCCCCCCCCCCCCCCCCCCCACCCCCGCCCAACCCATCTCAGCTGTCACGCTATTTCGACTGTAGACTTCGCCAGAAATAATGATATGTCTGTGTTGCACGATGCAAGCTTTTGTTTTTTCTTCTTTTTCGATGTGTCTTGATCTGTCAGTCATTGTGGTTTTCAATGTTTCGTGTCAGTTTGTTCTATTTTTGAGTTTTCATGATTGTATGTTTGGAGTTTGTTAATACGTTTCTGTATTACTTACTATACCTCGGTTCCTCTATGTTGGTTGTTGTTGTTGTGGGCTAAGGTTGAAGTACTGTTTCAAACCATTCTTTTCATATTGTAGACTTCCCCGTGGGGATGCCGGGTCCTGTCAGTATAAATAGTATCCCCACATTCTGGAAATTCTGTGCTAGGAATTCCCTCTTTTCTATCCCCCTCTTTGTTTCTGCCTTGTTCCTTTTCGTCTGGTCACCTCCTTCCTGTCTATTTTCTGCCTTCTTGGTCGGTCCATTCTCCTACCTTTTCCCCCCAGAAAGACTTTAAGATACAATTCTCTCCCATGCCGAAGTCGGATGTGCTGGGCCTGACTTGTCAGGCGCTTAACGGCAGCGTGACGCATTTTCGGTCATATGAGAGATAACAATAGTTGCTGTCTGAGCGTTCGCTAAAAAGAAGAAGAAGAAGAAGAAGAAGAAGAAGAAGAAGAAGAAGAAGAAAGAAAGAAGAAGAAGAGAAGAAGAAGAAGAAGAAAAGAGAAGAAGAAGAAGAAGAAGAAGAAGAAAAGAAGAAGAAAAGAAGAAGAAGAAGAAGAAAAGAAGAGAAGAAGAAGAAGAAGAAAGAAGAAGAAGAAGAAGAAGAAGAAGAAGAAGAAAGAAGAAAGAAGAAGCAGAAGAAGAAGAAGAAGAAGAAGAAGAGAAGAAGAAGAAGAAGAAAAGAAGAAGAAGAAAAAGAAGAAGAAGAAGAAGAGAAGAAGAAAAAGAAAAGAGAAGAAGAAGAAGAAGAAGAATGTAGACTTTATTGTTGACGAACTACATATTTCTTTTATTTTCTTTATTTCTAATGTAATAGTGGTAGTATTGAGCTGTGAACTGAAACTGTGTTCAGATACTGAAGTGCTGTTTCATAAGTGAATGACCACATCTTTGCTTGTGTTTTGACTGTTATCTCCTGGTGCCTAATTTAAAGTCACTAACAGCCTTTCTTCTTCCTCAGTCTTTTTGTTTATTTATTTATTAAATATTATTATTTTTACAAAATTTTATTATTATTATTATTATCATCATCATCATCATCATCATCATCATCATCATCATTATTATTATTATTATTATTAATTATTATTATTATTATTATTATTTATCATATTATTATATTATTATTATTATTATTATTATAATATTTAAACACTTTTGTGAACGGGGCTCTATCAGTAATAACAGGTAAAGGTAAAGGTGTCCCATAACCTATAAGGTTGTAGGGGGGCGAGGCATCAGAGACCTCACTTC
>CM054146.1:57820427-57825427 GCA_028751875.1 Rapana venosa
TGACAGAAAGACAGAAAGTGCTCCACAAACAGGTGTCAACGTTTTAAAAAAAACAAACAACAAAAGAGAAAAAAGAAGTGAGAGAAAGAGAGAGAGAGAGAGAGAAGAGAGAAGGAGAGAGAGAGAGAGAGAGAGAGAGAGAGAGAGAGAGGGGAGAGAGAGGGAGAGAAAGAGAGAGAGAGAGAGGGGAGAAAAGAGAGAGAGAGAGAGAGAGAGACAGAGAGAGAGAGGGAGGGAGAGACAGAGAGAGTGAGAGAGATATAAATATATATAAGAGAAGAGAGGGAGAGAGAGAGAGGGAGGGAGAGACAGAGAGAGAGAGACAGAGAGAGAGACAGGAGAGAGAGAAGAGAGAGTTAGTTGTGATAGCTCCAGTGTTTGTCACATAGTAAGATTTGTTTAAGGAGGAGAATTAGGATCGAAAGGTGTAGTGTGTGTGTGTGTGTGTGTGTTGTGTGTGGGGTGTTGTGTGGTGTTGTGGTGTGTGTGTGTGGGGTGTGTGTGTGTGCGTGCGTGTTTTAAAAAGTATTTTATATTTTATTCTTTTATATCGGGGATAATGGAACAAGCACTTATGTGCTTTTAACATCCATTCCCCGTGTGTATGCGGTTTTGTAAATTTTTGTCATCTTTTTCCCACCGGCACACAATGGCCTACCTTACAAAAGCGGAACAGGATTTAACGTGTGCGCAAGATGTTCTGCGTGCGTTCCCCACACGGGGCCTCGGGTTTATTCTCATCCGAAGGACTTTTTGGGGGGAGTGGAGTCGGCACTTTATGTAAACTCCAGGGGAAACTATCCCCTTGAACGTGTGTGTGTGTGTGTGTGTGTGTGTGTGTGTGTGTGTGGTGTGTGTGGGGGTGTGTGTGTGTGGGGTGTTTGTGTGTGTGGGGTGTGTGTGTTGTGTGAGTGTGTGTGTGTTGTGTGTGTGTGTGTGTTGGCGAAAGTGTTGTGTGTGTGGTGTGGGGTGTGTGTTGTGTGTAAGGGGGGAGGATGGGTGGGTTGGGGTGTGCACTTAGCTAATTATCCGCATTAAAAATCTATAAGAAACAAAATTAAAAGCATAAAACAAGAATGTTCAAAAGAAAGAAATAGTTTAAACACTATGCAATTCATGTAACTCGTAAAAATCATCATCACACTATAGTGTGTGGTGTGTGTGTGTGTGTGTGTGTGTGTGTGTGTGTGTGTGTGTGTGTATGTGTGTGTGTGTGTGTGTGTGTGAATGTGTTTGTGTATGTGTGTATCGGTGCGTACATGCGTGCATGAGCGTGTGTGTGTATGTGTGTGTGTGTGTGTGTTGAGAGAGAGGAGAGAGAGAGAGAGAGAGGAGAGAGAGAAGAGAGAGAGAGAGAGAGAGAGAGAGAGAGAGAAGGAGAGGAGAGAGAGAGAGAGAGAGAGAGAGAGAGAGAGAGAGAGAGAGAGAGAGAGAGAGAGAGAAAGAGAGAACTCGAACTCGAAAGATTTATTCACAAAATGACCATTGGCCCATACATGAGGAGGGGTTGCCGAGCTGTTTAGTATTTTAGTGCGAAAAATAAGGAAGCACAACCCCCCCCCCCCCCCCCCCCCCAGAAATAACCAAGACATCTCTTATTCTAAAGGCTTTACACAAATATAAAGCAAGGCTGCGCACAATGCGAGAGAGAGAGAGAGAGAGAGAGAGAGAGAGAGAGAGAGAGAGAGAGAGAGAGAGAGAGAGAGAGAGAGAGAGAGAGAGAAAGTGTGTGCTTGTTCATGTGCATGCATGCGATGTGCATATTTTTTTTTCGTTCCTCGGCTAGAGCTCTGAAGTTCACCAATGGTGAGATTTTTTTGCTTATGCAACCGTTTCAAAACAAATAACAAGCTTCGTTTACCTCGATTTGCCAAGCCTAACTGACAGTGGTCTGGGACCTAGTCTTTCCGATTAGACGATAAACGGGAAGGAAGGTGGCAGGATGGTTAAGACGTTTGCCTGCCAACAAGTAAACCGTGAGGTTCTGGGTTCGATTCCCAGCCTCGCTCTTTCTTCCCAGTTTGACCAAAAAATCGAACTGAATGTCAAAGTCCTTCGGATGAGACTATAAACCGAGGCCCCGTGTTCGAACGCATGCAGAACATCTTGCGCACACGTTAAATCCTGTTCCAGTTTTCGAAAGAGTAGGCCATTGTGTGCCGGTGGGAACAGATGACAAAATTTACAAAACCGCATACACACGGGGACTAGATGTTAAAAAAAAGCACATGAGTGCTTATTCCATTATTCCCGATATAAAATATATATTTAAAAAAAATGTCATCTGAGCGCTTTGATTTGTTGCTTTACAAGATTCAGCGCTATATAAATTCCATACAATATTATTATTATTATTATTATTATAAACGAGGACCCGTGTGCATTATACATTTAGCATATGTAAAAGAACCTGCAGCAACAAAAGAGTTGTCCCTTTGCAAAATTGTAAAGAAAAGGCCACACTGATGGGGAAACAAAAACTGCCACAGACAGGTTGAAAAACCAGTAGCGCTGTACCAGTGGCGACACACTCATTCATGGAGGAGCAGCCTGACTGCCACACGAAGAAATCTGCTGTGACTAAGAGGGGTATATAATACATTACAATAATAAACTATACGATAAAACCTATGGCATGAAAATCAGCGTAAGCAAGACCGAAGCCATGACAGTCAGTAGAACTCCAGAAAAGCTCAAAATCTACATCAACGGAGCCCAACTAAAGTGGACGACTGAATTCAAGTACTTAGGCAGTATATTCACAGAAGATGGAAAACTGGACAGAGAAATAGACACACGCTGTCAAAAAGCAAACGCAGTCAGCTATCAACTTGCCCCACTTCTGCGACATCCTAACATCCCTATGAGCACCAAGGCAAAGCTGATCAACGCCATCTTCCTGTCAACTCTCACTTACTAGTGCCAGACATGGCCCCTGACAAAAGCCCTGGAGCAGAAGCTGGTAACGTGTGAGATGAAGTGCTTGAGGAAAGCCGTCAACAAGACCAGGAGAGACAAGATAAGAAACGAGGTGATCAGAGACATGGTAGGAGCCACACCCGTCCTACACCATATTGAACAACAACGAAGCAAGTGGTTCGGGCACCTCACACGGATGCCGCCAAACCAGCCAGCCTTGCGTGCTTACAGCTTGAGGTACTCTGGCACGAGGGCCAGAGGTAGACCCAGGCGACGCTGGAGTGATTCCATGGCAGAAACACTGAAAGTCCATGGATTGTCCCTCCTCCAAGCTACCCGCCTTGCAGCAGACAGACAGTTATATCTCCCCGCGACGCCACGAGTACAAGCGGAAGGAAAAAGTAAAAGTAAAGTAAAGTAAGATAAAACACAATACGATACGATATGATACGAAAACAATGCAATAAAATGCAATACACTACAGTTAAACTGTGACATTCTGTTTAAAAAACAACGACAGCATGAAAATACATTTACAACGCAACACAGTACACTAATACAATAGAGCTTAAATGAGATATTCTGTAAAGACCCCCCCCCCCCCCCCCCCCCCCCCCCCCCCCCCCCCCCCCCCCACCCCCCCCCCCCCCCCAAAACCCCCCCCCCCCCCCCCCCCCCCCCCCCCCCCCCCCCCAAAAAAAAAACCCCAACCCCCCCCCCCCCAAAAAAAAAAAACAAAAAATTAAATAAATAAAAACCAAAAATTTTTAAAAAAAAAAAAAAAAATTTTTTTTTTTTAAAAAAAAAAAGGGAAAAAAAAAAAAAAAAAAAACCCCCCTTAAATTTTTTAAAAAAAAAAAAAATTAAAAAAAAAAAAAAAAAAAAATTTTTTAAAAATTTTTTTTAAAAAAAAAAAAAAAAAAAACCCCCCCCTTTTTTTTTAAAAAAAAAAAAAAACCCCCGGAAAAACAAAAAAAAAAAAAAAAAAATTAAAAAAAAAACCCCAAAAAAAAAAAAAAAAACCCCCCTTTTTAAAAAAAAATTTTTTAAAAAATTCAATACAATAAATTTCAATACACCCCAGCTGTGACATTCTATTAAAAAAAAAATTTGAGAATACAAATTTCAATATATAAAAATATACGAAAAAAATAACTACCCTTTTCCCCTACAAAACCCTACAATACATATAATACGCTCCCCAAAACCCCCCTCCCTAACCCTACCCTACCCCAACCCCCCCTAACCCAACCCAATTTTTTACCTCCCTACAACCCCAACTTTCCCCCAAACCCAAACCCTACCTTTTTCCCCTCCCTACCCCACAATAAACCCACCATACCCCACCCAAACCCCCCAAAACCCAAAACCCACCCACCCACCAACCCTACCCCAACCCTTAAACCCAAACCCAACCCACCAAAACCCCCCCAAAAACCACCATTTCCCTAAAACCCCCCCCCAACCCTTTTTAATTTTCCCAACCCCACCCTTTCCTTTCCCACCCCTTTTTCCAAAAAACCAAAAAACCCACCTAACCATAACCCTCCTTTCCCACCCAAAACCCCCCCAAAAAACCCCCCCCCTACAAACCCCCCCCCCCACCCAAACCCCCCCCCCAAACCCTACCCTACCCCCCCCCCAAAACCCTTCCCTTCCCAACCCCACCATACCCTACCGTAACCCTACCTACTATACCACACCATACATACCCTACCATACCACCCATACATACCATACCATACCATTCCATACCATACCACACCAACCACACACATACTATACCATACCATACCACACCAAACCACACCATACCATCCATTACCCTACCCTACCCTACCATACCATACCGCCCAAACAATACCATACCCTACCATACCACACCATACACAATCCATATCCAACCCACCCTACCCTACCATATACCATACCACAAAACCATACCATACCAACACCGTAAACCCTACCATATCCTACCCTACCCTAACCATACCCTACCATACCATAACCATCCCATACCACACCATACCATACCATACCATACCCTACCATACCCTACCATACCATACCACACACCAAAA
>CM054146.1:57832927-57835427 GCA_028751875.1 Rapana venosa
TATAGAGGTTAAAAGAATAGGTTTAAGAGGGTTTTTTTTTACATCCAACCCTCTAGCAATAATTATGATGATAATACTAATAACAACAACAACCAAAATAAAAAATAATAACAACAACAATTAAAAAAAAATGATGATGATGATGATAATGCTGCTGCTGATGATGACGACGATGAAGACAACGATGACGACAACGACAACAACAACAATAATGCTTGAAGAAGAAGGAAAATGAGGAGGAGGAGAAGAAGAAGAATGCAAAGAAGAAGAATGCGAAGAAGAAGAACGCGAAGAAGAAGGCGAAGAAGAAGAATACGAAGAAGAAGAATGCGAAGAAGAAGAAGAATGCGAAGAGGAGGAAGAAGAACAGTGCGAAGAAGAAGAATTGCAAAGAATTGTGAAGAAGAAGAATAATGCAAAGAAGAAGAAGACTGCGAAGAAGAAGAAGAATGCGTCGAAGAAAAATAATACAAAGGAGAAGAAGAAGAATGCGAAGAAGAAGAATGCGAAGAAGAAGAATACGAAGAAGAAATAGAAAAAGAAGAAGAATGCGAAGAGGAGGAAGAAGAAGAATGCGAAGAAGAAGAATTGCGAAGAATTGTAAAGAAGAAGAAGAATAATGCAAAGAAGAAGAAGAATGCGAAGAAGAAGAAGAAGAATGCGTCGAAGAAAAAGAATACAAAGGAGAAGAAGAAGAATGCGAAGAAGAAGAATACGAAGAAGAAGAATGCGAAGAAGAAGAAGAAGAATGCAAAGAAGAAGAAGAAGAATGTGAAGAAGAATGCGAAGAAGAAGAAGAAGAAGAAGAAGAAGAAGAAGAAGAAGAAGAAGAAGAAGAAGAAGAAGAAGAAGAAGAAGAAGAAGAAGAATGCAAAGTAGAAGAAGAATGCAAAGAAGAAGAGGAATGCAAAGTAGAAGAATGCAAAGAAAAAGAAGAATGCAAAGAAGAAGAAATCAAAGAAGAATGCGAAGAAGAAGAAGATGAAGAATGCAAAGAAGAAGAAGATGAACAATGCAAAAAGAAGAATCCGAAGAAGAAGAATGCGAAGAAGAATATGAAGAAGAATGCGAAGAAGAAAGCGAAGAAGATGAAGAATACAAAGAAGAAGAATACGAAGAAGAAGAATGCGAAGAATGCGAAGAATAAGAAGATTGATTGATTGATTGATTGAATCTTTAATGGGTAAAGAATTAGGCACAATAAAGGCCTTTTTACAATTCTGCCCAAAAACAAACTTGAAGTAATTAAAAACAAAAGAGAGCAAAAGAAGAAGAAGAAGAAGAAGAAGAAGAATTGCGAAGAGGAAGAAGAAGAAGAATGCGAAGAAGAAGAATTGCGAAGAAGAAGAAGAAGAAGAAGAAGAAGAAGAAGAAGAAGAAGATGAATGCGAAGAAGAATGGACAGAAGAAGAACGCAAAGAAGAAGAATGCAAAAAAATAAGAAGACGAATGCAAAGAACAAGAATGCAAGAAGAAGAAGAAGAAGAAGAATGCACAAAAGAAGAATGCAAAGAATGCAAAGAAGAAGAAGAAGAAATCAAAGAAGAATGCGAAGAAGAAGAAGATGAAGAATGCAAAGAAGAAGAAGAAGAAGATGATGAAGAATGCAAAAAGAAGAATGGGAAGAAGAATGTGAAGAAGAAGAAGAAGGAGAAGAATGCAAAGAAGAACACGAAGAATGCGAAGAAGAAAGCGAAGAAGATGAAGAATGCAAAGAAGAAGAATACGAAGAAGAAGAATGCGAAGAATGCGAAGAAGAAAGCGAAGAAGATGAAGAATGCGAAGAAGAAGAATACGAAGAAGAAGAAGAATGCGATAAGAATGCAAAGAAGAAGAATGCGAAGAAGAAGAATGCGAATAAGAAGAATGCGAATAAAAAGAATGCGAAGAAGAATAATGCGTCGAAGAAGAATGCGAATAAAAAGAATGCGAAAAAGAAGAATGCGAAGAAGAAGAAAGAAACAGTGATGATGACGACGAAGAAAAAGAAGTGGAAGACAACCAAATGCAAGGAACAAGAAAACGATTTCTGGCAGCTAGGCAGGGGAGAAGGGAGAGGGGAGAGAGGAGAGGGGAGAGGGGAAAGGGAGAGGGGAGAAGGAAGAAGGGAGAGGGAGAAGGGAGAAGGGAGAGGGGAGAAGGGAGAGGGGAGAGGGAGAGGGAGAAGGGAGAAGGGAGAGGGGAAAGGGGAGAAGGGAGAGGGGAGAGGGGAGAGGGGAGAAGGGAGAAGGGAGAAGGGAGAAGGGAGAGGGATAAGGGAGAGGGGAGAAGGAAGAAGAGAGAAAGGGGAGGGGAGAAGGGAGAAGGGAGAAGGGAGAAGGGAGAGGGGAGAAGGGAGAAGGGAGAAGGGAGAAGGGAGAGGGGAGAAGGGAGAGGGGAGAGGGGAGAGGGAGAAGGGAGAGGGGAGAAGGGAGAGGGGAAAAGGGAGAGGGGAGAAGGAAGAAGAGAGAAAGGGGAGGGGGAGAAGGGAGAAGGGAGAAGGGAGAGGGGAGAAGGGAGA
>CM054146.1:57845427-57850427 GCA_028751875.1 Rapana venosa
ATATGTGTGTATGAGCATATGTGTGGATCGGTGGTCTAGAGGTAACGCGCCTGTCTAGAAAGCGAAAAGTCCGGGTCTGAAGTGTGCGGCGGTTCGTACCCCGTTTGGACCGGAAATTTTTCCCCCATCCATTAGACCATGAGTGGTGGTCTGGGCGCTAGTCTTTCGGATGAGACGATAAACCGAGGTCCCGTGTGTTACACGTAATTATTTAGCGCACGTAAAAAAACCCACGGCAACAAGAGAGTTGTCCCTGGCAAAATTCTTAGAAAAAAGCCACTCTGATAGGGAAACAAATACAGCTGCAGAAAAAAAAAAAAAAAAAAGGGTGAAAGGGTGGCGCAGCGCTAAGTGGCGACGTGTTCTCCCGCTCTCCCCGGGGAGAGCAGCCCGAATTCAAATCTGAGCGCTTTGATTTGTTGCTTTACAAGATTCAGCGCTATATAAATTCCATACATTATTATTATTATTATTATTATTATTATAAATGTGTGTATGTTTGTGCTTATATGTGTGCGCACGCAGGCGTATGTGCCTGTGTGTGCTTATGCGAGTGTGTGCTTCTGTATATGTGTGTGAGAGACAGAGACACAGAGAGAGACAGAGAGTGAGAGGGAGAGTGTCACGTGCGGGCTCGCACGTCTGTGTATCGTGTTGCAAACGCACGTGCGGGAACACACACACACACACATGTACACACACACACACACACACACACACACGTACACACACACACACACACACACACACACACACACACACACACACACACACACACACACACACACACACACACACACGCACGCACACGCACACACGTACATACACACACACACACAGAGGAGTGTGCGGCGTTTTTTGTAACTAATCATTTTCGCTTTTTTGGTATTATGTTACATTTTGCTGTAGATGCTGATGTTCTGGCATCATTGCTTCTGCTGCTATGCTGCTGATGCTGCTGCTGCTGCTGGTTTTTTTTTAAATACTGCTCACTAGTGCTGACATATGTCTGTGTATGTCTCTCTCTCTCTCTCTCTCTCTCTCTCTCTCTCTCTCTCTCTCTCTCTCTCTCTCTCTCTCTCTCTCTCTCTCTCTCTCTCTGTGTGTGTGTGTGTGTGTGTGTGTGTGTGTGTGTGTGTGTGTGTGTGTGTGTGTGTCTGTGTGTCTGAGTCACTGCGTGGGTGCGTGCTTGCGAGCATGCATGCATGCGAACGTGCGTGTGTAGGTGCATGCGTGTGTGTGTCTGTATGTGTGTGTATGTATGTATGTAATGTATGTATATATGTTTGTTTGTATGTATGTGTGTGTGTGTGTGTGTGTGTGTGTGTGTGTGTGTCTGCGTGCGTTCGTACTTGCATGCATGCGTGCGTGCGTGCATGTGTGTGTATTTACTTATTTATTCTTTTTTATATCGAGGATAATGGAATAAGCAGTCATGTGCTTTACTTTACATCTAGTCCCCCTGTGTATGTGGTTTTTTAAAATTTGGTCATCTGTTCCCGCCGGCACCACAACGGCCTACTCTTCCGAAGAGCGGAGCAGGATTAAACGTGTGCCCAAGATGTTCTGCCTGCGATCGCACAAGGGGCCTCGGTTTATAGTCTCCTCTCATGTATGTGTGTGTGTCTGTGTCTCTGCGTATGTGTGTGTGCTTGCGTGCATGCATACATGCGTACGTGCGTGCATATGTGTGTATGTATGTGTATGTATGTGTGTATGTATGTATGTATGTATGTATGTATGTATGTATTATGTATGTGTGTGTGTGTTTGTGTGTGTGTGCGTGCGTGCGCGCGCGTGTGCATGTGTACACAACTCTATGTGTGTGAGCCTGTGATGATATCTATATCTATCTATCTATCTATCTATCTATCTTATTTCTATCTATCTATTATCTATTATTATATATATATATATTTATATATATATATATATCTATATGTATAGATTATATTTATATATATACACATATATTAATTATACAAACATACATACATACACACACGTACACACATATATACATATGTACATATATGTGATAGACAGATACAGACAGATTAAGAGAGATGGAGAGAGGCAGAGACAGATAGATGGACGCAGCAAGACAGAGACAGAAACAAATCTGCTTTGTGACCATTTACTCATCTTCATTTGTGATATGAATATTATTACTAAACGTCACATGACTTGTAAGAATGATGACAACAGATGACTAATCATCTAAACACATAGTTCACTTCCCCCCCACTTCACACATATTCAACACACAGCTAATCAACCCCACAAAAAGGTGCTTGGGTGTCATCATTAATAATAACATGTATTGCAATGATGGACCACAACATATGACTAATCCTCTCAATATATTTTGTATTATCACCCTTCGCTCATATATTCTTAATAATATCATGAATTGCAAACATAGACCACAACCCATGACAAATCCTCTCAATATATTGTGTATTATCACCCTCGTTCATATCTACTCAATACGCAGTTTTACAGAGTGACATTTGTCTTGACCCACTTTCCAAGCAGCAGTGCTGAATGTGGTAGGCTCACCGAGTCGCTAAGCTCTCTCTGATCGAAGGCAGAAAACGCACCGCGTACCATTATTTCTGCCTGTTGGCGCCGATCGATTACCGTAGAGCTGCCGGCTGATGGGAATCTTGTATGGCGTGCCATAAGTGTGAAAAGGTTTGCTTGGATCCTGAAAGATAAGCGAGAACTAAGCCTTCTCAGCCAGAGAACTATGACGGTGCTGCAGTGGATCCCTTTCCATTGTGGCATAGGGGGCAACGAAGAGGCAGATTGCCTGTCCAAGGCAGGCAGCAGCCTGGAGCAGCCAGCCACCCAGTGTCCTACAGTGAGGCAAGGACAATGCTGAGAAACGGCTTCAGGAAAGCATGGCGCCAGTCAGCTGGGCATCAGGCCAGAAGATGAAAAAGATGGCATTCTCGAGCTAGACAGAGCTGCTCAAGTTGCCAACTTCAGACGACGAACAGGACACTGCCAGCTCCTATCCCATCTCCACCGCCTGAAAATAACCCACACTGACCCGCGCCCCTGTGGCACAGACCCACAACGCCCCCCTCTCCCATATCCTGCTGTCCTGTCCTCCTACCTTCCACACTCTGAGGTCTACACCAGACGTAGTGGCCCAGCCCAGTAGAGCTCTGACAGGAAAAAACTGTGGGGACTGGCAGGGTCACTGCGACAGACTGCAGACTTTTACTATCCAGACCGGATTAAAAATTTAGCATGGTCATAGAACACAGAAGAGGAAGAAGAAGAAGAGGAGGAAGAGCAAGAAGAAGACGACGACGACGACGAGTAAAAGAAGAAGAATAAGGAGGAGAAGAAGAAGAACAATGCGAAGAGGAAGACGAAGAAAAAGACGAAGGAGGAGGAGGAGGAGGAGGAGAGAGGAGAGAGAAAAAGAATTCAAGGAAGAAGAAGAAGAAGAAGAAGAAGAAGAAGAAGAAGAATGCGAAGAGGAAGACGAAGAAAAAGAATGTGAAGAAGAAGAAGGAGAATGCGGAGAAGAAGAAAAACAACAAAAAGAAAAGAACAAGAAAGAAAGGGAGAAAAAAAGAAAGAAAGAGAGGAGAAGAATTGCGAAGAAGAAGAAGAAGAATTAAGAGGAAGAAGAATGGGAAGAAGAAGAAGATGATGATGATAAATATGAAGATAAAGAAGAAGAAGAAGAAGAAGAAGAAGAAGAAGAAGAAGAAAAAGAAGAAGAAGAAGAAGAAAAGAAGAAGAAGAAGAAGAAAAAGAAGAAGAAGATAAAGAAGAAGAAGAAGATGGGGGAGGAGGAGAATTGCGGAGAAGAAGGAGGAGAAGAAAAAGAAGAAGAAGATGCACAAGAAGGAAAGAATGAAAGAAAAGGTGCCATAAGCATAACTATAAACAATCTCGCACAAGGGCAGCAGTAACAAATAATAACGCATGTAAAAGTTGCTACGCAGTCCTTTTGACAGAAATAACCTTCCATACTTTAAGCACAAGCGGATGGGTGTGTCTGCAACGACTATTAAAGATCATCGTTATCTGAGCCTGTCTTTGATGAATGTCAGTACAGAAACTGGAAGTCGATTCTTTATATAATGTGTGTAAAATTTCTTTTAAAGTAGGCTGAATTTGTGTGTGTGTGTGTGTAGACTCTCCACTACACCCCCCCCCTTCCCGCCCCTGTTTCCACTGGACTTTGAATAAACTTATCATAACGACAATGGGATTTAGAAAATGAAGACTAAGACAAAAAATGTCTTTAAAATGTTGGTGCTTGGTGATGTTTCTTATGACTGTTTGCTTTTTTTGTGTTGTCTTTCTGATAGAAATGATCAGGTTTTTCTTTTTACTGGGCTGATTCCTCTGAAGTCAGAGTATGGCTGCCTATATGGCGAACGAGGTACCTTGAAAACAGTCATACAGGCAAATTTATCCTCCAGTATGTACTTTTGGTCTCACAGTGATTCCTCAGGTGGGATGAGGGATGAGACAGAGTGCATGTTCTGGGTGACATGGGATGAGGGATGAGACAGAGTGCATGTTCTGGGTGACATCCAGGGTGTGAAGCTGGGGAACACACAACAGCATTAACAACAGCAGCAGCAAAACCAGCAACAGCAACGACAGCAACATGAACAACAACAGCAGCAACACGAACAACAACAACAACAGCAACATGAACAACAACAGCAACAACAACAACAGCAGCAGCAGCAACAACAACAACAACAGTAACATGGACAACAACAGCAACACGAATAACAGCAACATGAACAACTACAGCAGCAACAAGAACAACGACAACAACAACAACAACAGCAACAACAACAACAACAGCAACAACAACAACAACAGCAACATGAACAGCAAAAGCAACATGAACAGCAAAAGCAACATGAACAACAACAGCAACACAAACAACAACAACAACAGAAGCAGCAGCAGCAACAACAACAACACCTACTACTACTACTACTACCACCAAA
>CM054146.1:57867927-57945427 GCA_028751875.1 Rapana venosa
ACTAATATGTTTGATTATACAGATAGTCTGCATTCAAGAAGTATCATTATAGGCTGTTACATTTTTCACGATACTGAAATATTTTATTATGATTGTTTGAGAGTAGGTAGTATTTTACAATTTTGTTAAACAAGACCTCTTTTTCCCAAGGACTATTTTATTGAAGATTCTTTTAAGGCTTTGATAATAATGGAAACATTTTATAAAAAAAATTCGGATTGTGTTATTGTAGCAGTGTTATAGTTTTCCTGGCACTTGAGAAGCCCTTTCCACAGATTTTCTTTTTGCATTACTGGTTAGTTTTGGGATATAAACTTAAAAAGAACTCAACTGTTTAACTCATTTATGCTAGTTTACTGCAGTTACACTACTTCAGGAAATATCCGATGAAACACTATTCTGCTTGGTATACAGGGACCTGCAAAACAAAACGTTATTTGGTTTGTTGGTATATGGAATAGCAGCCACCGCCACCCCGTCACCCCAAAATCAAGCCAAACCACCATCCACGAAGTCGGAATGCGGCTACCTTAATGGTGGGTAAAAGCGGTAGCATATGCAAAATCTCACCATTGGTGAATCTCAGAGTTCTTGCCAAGGAACAAAAGAAAAAAAACACCCAACCTCCCAACAAAACCAAACCAGAACGAAGCTAAGCAAAACAATAGAAATCATCTATATAGCCATGCTGTCAGCCAGCCAGCCAGATAGCCAGCCAACTGACACAAGCAACCAGCCACACACCCACCCACCCAACAAACCACACAAGAAGAAGGGAAACAAAAACCAAAAGAATTTGTTTGAAATAGCTCTAGAAACTGTTTCTGTTGTACAAAACTAAACAAATCCAAGGAACCAATCAACCGGCAAACAATAATTTTTACAAACTTTTTCTCAGGACCAAATCAAAGCAACCCACACACCCAACCAAGAGTAAGGCAGTGGAGTGTTGTTTGGAATAACAAATAACAAATTTGGAGGGGGGAAATGCTTCTGTGCTCATTCTTTTTCTGATCCATAAAAGTGAGAAAAAAATTAAAGAGAGAGAGAGAGAGAGAGAGAGAGAGAGAGAAGAGAGAAGAGAGAGAGAGAGAGACTGATAAGAGAATGGTTTGCTTGGCATCAAACACACACACACACACACACACACACACACACGCGCACGCACGCACGCACGCACACACACACATACACACACACACACACACACACACACACACACACACACACACACACACACACAACACACACACACATTGTGAAAAGACATGAAATGAGTTTGAACTCACACACACAGGCATAAAATGATAGAATGTAAGATAGAACATTGGCTTTAGAAAAATAAGCCTCCAAACCATAAAATATACTCCAAAATACAATGGCAAAATGTTGAAACAGTCGCACATATAATCACAGACACAAGCAAGATATCTGTATGATTTAAAGTTGAATATGTAATGTACGTATATGCTGTGTAGTGCTATTATGTTATTTCTTCACCTGCTTTAAAACTTTTAAATAAAAAAGTCCCAGAATGCTTTTTTTTAAAAAGGATGTGTTTGAGGTTGGGAAGTTAATCATGGGATGTGTCTGTTAAAATGATGGAAGTAATCATGATCTGTGGATTGTTTAGAACTGTTTCTATTCTGCTGCTGCTGCTGCAGCACATGCATACTATGAGGCCACAGATGATGGAGAAATGAAAATATATACTGTTTGCTGATGTGAGTGTGTACATATGATTATATAAAATCCAAATATTGTAGTGGAGGAAAACAACTGCAGGTGACTAGGTTCAACTTCTTCATTATGAAAACGATTTATCAAAGATCAAGAAAGACCAAACAAACAAACAACCATAGTAATAACTCAAAGATAATATCTTAAGAAGACAGCATTTGAGGCATCATTGGGTAAGGACCTTGCCTTCGGCCTGACCTGACTCGAGTGGGTTCTTGGGTGAGCACTCTTCAGAGTTGCCTATCGTGATTGCAATTCCACCCTCAGTGGTACCTCACAGTAAGACATGTTTCTGTAATCTAGAAGTGTTTAGGCCTCTTGCATTCACAAGACTAGACTGATATTCTTGTGGCCCTCTTAAGTTTTCTTCATAAGAATTCAGGCACATTTCTTCACCTATCAAAGCTAGTTTTTCCACAGAAAATGATTCTTATCATTGTTGATGTGCTCTTAAGTGCTTCACTGAGTTTTGAGTGTAATAGTGAATATAATGTGATTTGGCAAATTTTAGGTCCTCCCCTCCCCCAAATCCAGGGTGATGTGAAGCCTGTAAAAGGAATCTAGATGCTTTGGTAACAGCATACACTTACGTCAAAAGTGCATTAATACAGTTTCCCCCTTAAGGATATCATTTGCTTATGGCAGAATATGCTAAGGTGAAACAAATACTCTATGCTCATTTTACTTCAAGAATAAGGAACACGGCAGATACTATTGTGAGGAGATTACAATTCATAATTACAGGGAGGCAACTTTGTGTTCTTACTTTGTGGATCTGGCACATACATCAGTGGGTTAACCCATGATGTCCAAACATTCCTGATCAATAATGTTTATCACACAGTTGTTTTTTTTAACAAACATTCCTGAAAGATGGAGGTGGGGATTTTGTTGTTGTTTTGTTTTGCATCTCATTGGGATATCATATAACCTAAAAACAGATAGGCCCACGTTGCTCTATTTTCTTTCAAAAACAATTAATCAGAAGAGGTTTAAACTGTTTGTTATGCATGTATGTGGTCTGACACTCACTACATCTCATTAGCATAAAAGAAATTACTAATACTTTTCCATATATCTCCATAAGCTAAAAAACGAAAGAAAAGTAAACTTAATGCTTTTGACATCAACAGACAGAATGTGTCAAAACTGTTTTTACAGTTTCATTCATTAGCTTGCAGTTCTTGCCTTTTTGTGTGTGGATGATACCTTTCTTTTTATTCACCCTAACCAAATTTTAAGTGGGCAGGGTATGGTGAAAAGCAAGGGAGAAAAGAAGTGGAGCCTAATAAATTTAAAAGCCAGAGGACAGAAGAGATAAATATCAGAGATGCTTCTTGTTGTTGTTCTTATTCTTGTTGTTGTTGTTGTTCTTCTTCTTCTTCTTTGTTCCCTGGCTATGCTAAATTTGTAATCCTGTCTGGATGGCGAAGTCTGCAGTCTGTCATTGTGACCCTGCCAGTCCCCACAGTTTTATCCTGTCAGAGGTCTCCTGGGCTGGGCCACTAAGTCTGGTGTAGACCTCGGAGTGTTGAAGGTAGGAGGACAGGACTGCAGGATATGGGAGAGGGGGGTTGTGGACCTGTGCCACAGGGGCACTGGTTGGTGTGGGATGTTTTCAGGGGGTGGAGATGGGATAGGATCTGGTAGTGTATATCCTGCTCGAAGTCTAAAGATGACAACTTGAGCAGCTCTATCCAGCTCAAGAATGTTATCTTCTTCACCTTCTGGCCTGATATCCAGGTGCTGGCTCTATGCTTTCTTGAAGCTGTTTCTCAAGATTATATCCGAGATGCGATATCTGCTTGCCTGTCATGAAATTTTCTTCAACCCAAACTGCTCATAATCAGTTAATGTAAGAGTCAAGAACTGACTTCCAACAACAACAGAGATTGGTCATTAGGCAATTGAAGAGCTGCTTGTAGACTTAAGTGAAACAACACACCATCAGCATTTCATCCCAAGGCCGTAATGTAGATTGTATAAACTATGAAGTTTGCAGCCAGTTGAGTGAACATAAATGATAATTGTTGTTTTTGGCTATACATTCAAGAGTGCTTTGGTTGTGGTACACAGTTTTGTGAAAGGTTAGGTCCAGATAGTTAATTCTTCTTCAATGATCAATGACTGAATAACAATTGTGGCCGGCATCAGTACATTTTGTTCATAATGGATCCTGCTAAATCTGACCCCCCCTCCCCCCCCCCCTTTGTAATAATATTGCTTTTCAACCATACTAGAAGTGTGTGTGTGTGTGTGTGTGTGTGTGTGTGTGTGTGTGTGTATGTATGTGTGTATGTGTGTTTGAGAGAGAGAGAGAGAGAGAGAGAGAGAGAGAGAGAGAGAGAGAGAGAGAGAGAGAGAGAGAAGAGAGAGAGAATGAATGATCTTTATTTTCCAAGGGTAACAGAGAAAGTATTCTTTTTTTCAGCCAGAGACAGACAGACAGACAGACAGACAGAGAGAGAGAGAGAGAGAGAGAGAGAGAGAGAGAGAGAGAGAGAGAGAGAGAGAGAGAGAGAGAGAGAGAGGGGGGGGTGTTACTAATACAGCAATAGATGTCTATTTTGGAGTTTTTAAAATGTTGGAAATGTGTTTAAGTCCAAAATATTATTGAAGGCATACATGAAAATTGCAAATATTTTGCTTGAAATATATTAATCAAAGAAACATGGGTTTTGTCTTTTATAGCATTATTTCATTTTGTTATTTTTTCTTTCTTTTTTTTCTTGTGTGTATGAAAAAGTAATCTTACAATTTTTGTTTACACCTTTGTTGGAGATCCCCCCCCCCCTGTTGTAGTTGTATTTTGATATTGCTGTTGTTCTATTGTTATTGTCATTGTTATTGCATCTGTTGTTGTTACTTTGTTCAGAGTGTTCAGTGTGACTTTGCAGGTCCTTATTTTTCATATCTTATCTTTTTTAAAAAAATGTGTGCAATAAAAATTGTAATGTGTTCATATTTTGATTTTTGTCCACAAACTTTGTTTTTCATGTTATTTCCTTGTAAATGATGCTACTAACTATTCCTGTCTGTTACAGTATGCTGCCTTCTTCATAAGACAGATTTTAACGCCAGTTATCTTGTGTTTACAGTTTTGAACATGGAAAGAAAACATTGTTTTCCCCAGTTATAACAAATCATGCTTCAAACTGATTTTCTGGTACTTCAAATGAATACAAGTCTTTCTTGTTGAAATCCTTTGATAGATGATTACGCTTCTGACAGCACCAGTGATTTTTACTCATGAAAAATATGTTATTGGCTTCATGTGTGTGTGTGTGTGTGTGTGTGTGTGTGTGGTGGGGGGGGGGGGAACCCAGATATGGGGTGAAAAACATTAAGTGATGTTTCTTGTATGAGTATTGTCTGAGAACAGGAAAATGTGATTCCAATCTAAGTCTCTCAAAACTCAAATCAAATTTTCACCCAGGTTTTGAAATCTGATTAATTGTAAATTAATTATAATCTCTATACTTGGCTAGGTTCTACATAATTACCCTAACATTAATGACGTCGTGTGTGACTGTTTGTGTGGTCAATATAGTGTTGTTATTGTTGTTGTTGTTATTATTGTTGTTGTTATTGATGTTGTTGTTGTTGTGTGTTCCCCAGTTTAACATTCTGAGTATCACACTGAAAACAAGCACTCTGACTTATTCATCCATCCTGGGAATCCCCATGGGAATTTTAGTGCACACTGGATGAGAAGTTTGCAGGTGTGATTTTTTTTCTTCAAATACCTCACCATTTCGGCAAGGTGATTTTTGTCGTTTTCTGTTTATTACCACCAAGAACAACAAGTATTATGTAATGATGTATGCTGGATAATTCATTGTTTTTGAAGCAGAACCATTTGGCATCTTTGGGTGGTTATACATTTTTAAAAAAGAGTTTCATTGTCATTGTGTCAGAGTCATATACTGCATCTTTGGATTGCTATACATTGTTGTTAAAAGAATGAAAGGACCAACCCAGACCAAGTGTTACATAATGATGATGATGAAATATTTGTTTCCCCCCAAAATATGTTCATCTTGAGATTTGTGTGTTGTGTACATCAACGAATTTGAGAATGTGTGTGTGTGTGTGTGTGTGTGTGTGTGTGTGTGTGTGTGTGTGTGTGTGTGTGTGTGTGTGTATGTGTGTGTGTGAGTGAGTGAGTGAGTGAGTAAGTGTGTGGTGTGTGTGTGTGTGTGTGTGTGTGTGGGAGATGAGAGGAGAGAGAGAGAGAGAGAGAGAGAGAGAGAAGGAGAGAGAGAGAGAAGAGAGAGAGAGAGAGAGAGAGAGAGAGAGAGAGAGAGAATTCACAGGGCGCCCCACAGTGGCGTTTGTATAAGCTCACGTATATGAGAGAAACAAAGGAAGAGACGGTTTATACAAAGAGAATTATTTCAAATAGACATTTGTAAATAAGTTGCCTCTTGTGTATATAACATGACAATGAAAAAGGAAGACAAAATATATTATGTATCTAGCCCCTGTTTGACATTTTGTTGATTGTTTGTTGTTGTATTTGCTTGAAGATAATGTAAAGAAGTTATGGAAATAAAAACCCAGATATTTGAACATGGCAGAGTCCGCGTTTTTTAAAATTTATTTATGACTGTTTCGTCTTGTTAGGATGCAGGTGATTCTCTCAGTGCAAATTGTAAGGTATCCTTCTGGATATTCTGTGCTCCAAATCCTCTCTTCTATCACTCTCTTTTTTATTCTCTTTCTTTCTCAAACTCAGTCTGTCTGTCTGACTTAGTGTCTTATATGACTGTGGCTGTCTTTCTGTCTCTGTCTCTTTCTGTCTCTCTCTGTGTCCCTGTCTGTTTGTCTGTCTGGCTCTGTCTGTCTATCTTTTATCTTCTATCTGTCAGTCCTTCCGATGAGACTATAAACCGAGGGTCCGTGTGTGAACGCACGCAGAACATCTTGCGCACACGGTAAATCCTGTTCCGCTTTTCGCAAGAGTAGGCCATTGTGTGCCGGTGGGAACAGATTACAAAATTTACAAAACCGCATACACACGGGGACTGGATGTAAAAAAGCACATAAGTGCTTATTCCATTATCCTCGATATAAAAGAATAAAATAAAAAAAAATAAATAAAAAAAATTAAAAAATATCTATCTCTGTCTCTGCCCCTGTATCTCTGTCTGTCTGTCTCTATCTCTCTCTGTCTATGTCTCTGTGTGTCTGTTTGTGTATCTGTGTGTCTGTGTGTGTGTGTGTCTGTGTGTGGCTGTGTGAGTGTCTCTCTCTCTCTCTCTCTCTCTCTCTCTCTCTCTCTCTCTCTCTCTCTCTCTCTCTCTCTCCTTATTTAAAAAAAAATCCTTTTACCTCACGTTTCCAATCAATTCTTCACGCTGATCTGATGACTATGTCACGCCTAGAATGTGTGATGTATACTTTTTCCTGTTTGTAAATATGCGTGCGCGCACATGTGCGTGCATACATGCGTGCGTGCGTGGGTGTGTGTATGCATGCGTAGGCGTGTGTGCGTACATACGTGCGTGCGTGTGTGTGTGTGTGTGGATGGGTGCGTGCGTGCGTGCGTGCGTGCGTGTATGTGATGGCGTTCGCGCGTTCGTGCGCGTGTAATTTCGTTCATGCGTGTGCGTGCATGTGTGCGTACGTGCCCATGTGCGTGCGTGTGTGTACTACAGGTATCTGACATTACAAAACGTTTTCTTTAAAAGCAAAATCGGGGTATAGGTATTTTGATAATATCAAGGCTGTTTTTTCCCCAAGTCAGTCGCTTTGTAAGTAATGATGTGGCGATAGCCAAGCTAATGACGGTCACAGTGTTGGTGGCTTATTAACTACAGACTCCTTCTCTGTTCTCTCTTAACTTCCTGAGGAGTCGCTGGGGCACTGCACTGAAGTTTTTAGGCCCTGTCTCTTGGGGCACGCTCAATCGGCGGAGCTCACCGTCCCTCTTCAGGTTACAGGATGCATGCTGGGTATGTTCCTGTTTCTGTAATCCACCGAACGATGACGTGAATTACGTGATCTTTAACGTGTAAGTTTGATCTATCTGTCTGTCTGTCTGTCTGTCTGTCTATCTATCTATCTATCTATCTATCTATCTATCTATCTATCTATCTATCTATCTATCTATCTATCTATCTATCTATCTATCTAACTAACTATCTATCTATCTATCTATCTATCTATCTATCTATCTCCTGTTGTGCATCTCTTGGTATCCATGTGTGAGTGTATTCATTTTTCATCACAATTATCCTTTTGTTTTTCTTGCAGCGTTTTCTTTTCATTTTGAGGGATGGATGAAAAAAGTCTTGTTAATAAAATTGCGTTTGCGCCCATCTGTCTGTCTGTCTGTCTGTCTGTCTGTCCGTCCGTCTGTCCGTCCGTCCGTCCGTCCGTCCATCCTTCCATCTATCTATCTATCTATCTATCTATCTATCTATCTATCTATCTATCTATCTATCTATCTATCTATCTATCTATCTATCTATCTATCTATCTACCAACACACACAAACGCACACACACACACACACTTACACACTTACACACACACACACGCACTTAACACACAAAACACACACACACACACAAACACACACACACACACACACACACGAAAATGCACGCTGGCAGGGTCAGTGTGCTTCCAGTTGTCCTGGAACGTAGTAGTAAAACGAAAGACAAGCCCACTGTACAATGATACCAAACGCCGAGATTCGAACCCACGACTTCATGGTGTCACAGGGACAGATACCCAAACACTCCATCCTCTCAGCTGTAGTCTCTGTACAGAGCCCCCCCCCCCCCCCCCCCCCCCCAACCTCCCAAAGAGATCGATGTTTCTCATGTGCGTGATTCTCTGATATTTTCAAAGGGAAAAGTTGTACCTGACTAGGAGAACGAGAAAATAGAATCAGAGACAAAAGCCTCGTGATATTGTCGTACATGGGACTGTGTACAAGGTGAAAATAATGTTAAAAAAAAAATCAATGTGCAACCGGGAGATGAGGTTACACCTAGATTTCTCCGTCAGTAGGATCAATAGTTCACTGTAAATCAAATATCCCACAGAGAGAGAGAGAGAGAGAGAGAGAGAGAGAGAGAGAGAGAGAGAGAGAGAGAGAGAGAGAGAGAGAGAGAGAGAGAGAGAGAGAGAGAGAGAGAGAGAGAGAGAGAACAAAAAACGAAGAGAAGACAATATGTGAAGTCTTTCAGTGAATCAATATTTCAGTGTCACGCAACTTTGACATAAGATATGAGGCGCATGCCCCAAAAAAAACAACAACAAAACAAAAACTAAAAACGGAAGCAGACGACAATGCAGTCAGGTTTTCTGATTGGCGGTTTTCAGTTACCCTATGTGGCTCAGGCAAAGAAAGGCTTTGTCATTTATTGATGTCAAGACCTACATTCACATGTTGTTATGGTTTGGAATGCTTTCTTGAGATTATTTTCAACCATGGCAAGCTCTTAGCGTAACAAAGTATATTCTCCTTTAAAAGATAAAAAAAAACCCTCCACTCTGAGGTCGGAGCATGGCTGCCTATTAAGGCGAGATACTTGAAAACAGCCATCAGGCAAATTTATCATCCAGTGTGTACTTACAGTCTCACAGTAATTCTCAGGTGAGATGACCGAGACAGAGTGTTGTTCTTCAATTAAACGTCTATTCACATTAAGTGATATTAGACACAAAAAGGCAAACAATTCAGAAAAAAAGGTTAAGGAACTGTCTAACCACTGTAACCATTATACAATGAAAGAAATTAATTTAACTTGTGAATAACTAAAGCTAATTAAACTACAACAGATTAAAAGATAACACATCATGTATTCCAAGCCAAAAGAACACTGGGGAAAAAAGGTAACAATTTCGAAAACTATACCATGGTGGGTAGAATGCCTATGCTTCAAATCAATAAATGGCATATTTACTTGCGCTATAGCAAATTACTAACACAACTCTCTTTCAGCAGCAAATCAATTTCACAGAGCAATGTAGGGTTATTCAAAACCTTATGCAAAGATCTCTCACGAATGGTGGGAAGATGCTTTTTAAACACTTGACATTCGAAAAGAGTATGAATGTTTGAGATTGCCCCACCACACACACACAATACACATTTCTAGAAAATTTTGTATGGAAAGCATTTAACTTCAGTCTATTAATAAGACTTATGACTGGCCTTTGGCGTGATTTATCTAACCCAGAAGGAGAAGAGAGAAAGACATTAAGTTAAAAAATTGAAGTGGTACCATGGGAAAACCCCACATCTTCTTGTTTTTTCCTAATATGCTTCCAGCAAGCACTTTCTATCAACTTATAATTCTCATGAATTGACATGGGTGTATGCAAGACAGCAGCATGTTTGAATGTGCTGCCGCATTTTTAGCTGCTCTATCAACCTTTTCATTATAAAAGATATTGCAATGCAATGGTACCCAGCAAAAGGTGACACTAGTACCTCTTAAAATGAGAAAGTGTATAATATGGTTTATTTCAGTTATAAAATCATGTTTAATATTAGACCCAAACACAGGTTTTGAATCAACACATAACAAAACCTGTAAAATAGCCCAAGGAAAGTCAATTAAGTAATGTAAAGCCATCAGAATGGCAGTTAACTCTGCTGTAAAAGTAGAACGATTCTTTCCAATATGGTACAATTTTTCAACCTTTAAGGAGGGAATGCTGAAAGCTGCACCTCCATCAGTGCTATTTAGAAGAGATCCATTGGTATAGATTTTAAGATGTGAAGGGTAGTTATTTATTATGTGCTCCTTCACATGAATATTGAGAATGTTACTCCCTTTTTCTTTTTTACAGGCAGAATAATCAATATCATAAGAAGCTCTTTGAAGTTCCCATGGAGGACTAGGAGATAAATGAGGTGTGGACAATTTCGTTTCTCTGGGATTAACTTTTGACTTTTCAAAAAGATCTGCTGTGAAAGTGCCAATTGTTGTAAGAGAACAAATATTTTTGGCTCTTTAAGGAAAATGCAGGTGACTTCCAGGGTGTTAAGCTGGGAACACCAACAATTACAACAACAATTGCTTAGGATGTTTACAGTTGTAATCTTAATATCTTGTTAACAATGTGTGTGTGTTGAGACTGTCTCGTGGATGGATGACTGTCTATGGGCCTTGGCTTCAGTATAGTACCCCAGTTCACCCAGCTGTAAATTTCCTATTTAGGGACAGGGAAGGTAAAGCAGTGAGGGAGAGGAGATGGGCACCACCCTCAAGATGCTGCCCCCTTCAGAAGCTGAGGTATTGAACACCTTACTCTACAACGATTGTGATAGGTGGTGGGTCCTTCGCCCGTGACTTGATAGTGGCAGAGTGTGACTATTCGGCATCCTGATAATGTTAGGATCCCATTACTTCACCTCGTGACAACATTAGGGTGTGCTGTGCCCCTTTCAGTCCTTTGTCGTCTGCCGGCTCCCCAACCACAATAAGTGTGCATGAGCGATGTAAACAATGTAGGAACACAAGAAATCCTGTTTTGAGGATCATCTCCAGCTCTCCCGTGACTACCTGGTGTTGTTTCATGCCCTCAATGCCAAAAAACCCCCAAACAAATACAGGGTGCATTTGTTCATACTGTGAAAAGCCTTCAAAATCAGCAAACCTTACTCTCAAGTGACAATGTTAGAGCCTAATCTGCACAAAAAACTTGACCAAGTGACAGGGAAAAAGACTCAAAACCTAAGACTGTTAAAAAAAATTGGGGGGTTGATTTTGGTTATATTATAGTCCCAGCGGAGCTATCCCTTTCAGGGACTGTAGTAGATGCAAGACATCCCACTTTGGCACTGCAGGCCACCCTAAAAATTAACGCCCAATGTTCAGCATGTTACAATACTAGAGCAATGCCATGCTATGCAAACCATACACTGGTTGGTGAAATAATTATGCCCTTAAAGTGTCAGGTGGTTAAACGATCATCCCCCCTTATTGTCACATGGTAAAACAGTGAAGCCTTGCCCTCCTGATGTGGCCATGCAGCAAGGCTCTGCCATTGTCATGTGGAGTTTAGTCCCTTTTCACCTGGCCACAAAGTCACGCCCTACCTCAGCCATGTGGGGCTCTATAGAGGGCAAGTCAGAGAAATGCTTGCTGATATATCATGCTTGCATGGCATAATGTTGCTTCAAGAATTGTACTATTTTCAGGGAGGCCCATGGCACCAAAGTCGGATCACTTGTGGTTGCCACAGTTCCTAAATCGGATATCTTCTCTGGGACTATAATATAACCAAAACCAAAACATAAAGGTTTGCTGATTTTTGCCTGTTTTCACAGAATGAACAAACGCACCCTGTACATATTGTTTCGGCACTGAGGGTATGAAACAACACCAAGCAGTCACGGTAAAGCTGGAAATGATCATCAAATGAGGATTGCTGGTGGTCTTAAAGAGTTGTCCTCGCTCATGCACACCTATTGTGGTCTGGCAGCCAGCAGACGACAAAGGACTGAAAGGGGCATGGCGCACCCTAACGTTGCCACGTAGTGAACTCATCTGGGCCCTAACATTGTCACGCTGTGGAAGAGTCAGATTCTACCTTTGTCAAGTCTCACAAAGACTGAAGTTAAGATCAATACCCTCTGTTTCAAATGTCTCCACAAATCTGCACCCTCTTATCTATGTAACTGTCTTCACCTGTATACTCCATCCCCTTCTCTTCGTTCAGCCGCAGATACTTTGTGCTTTCGAACACCCAGATTCAAACAAACCACTGCTGGCAGTCGCTCTTTCTATGTTTCTGGTCCATCCACCTGGAATGACCTCCCTCTTTCACTTCGCAAAAAGCCTTCATTTGATACCTTCAAATCCAGCCTCAAAACACACTTATTTTCTACCTGAGACTTTCCCCTCATATCTGTCCCTAATTTTCAACAGCATCCTTCACCACCTAAGTGTGTTTGCGAGTGTGTGTGTGTGTGTGTGTGTGCGTGCGTGCGTGCGTGCGTGCGTGCGTACGTGCGTGCGCGCGCATGGATTTGAAATATGTTGTTCATTATGTTTAAGGAGAGTTGCATGCGTGTAAATGATATGAGTGCAAGCGCTTCGATTTGTTTGTGTTTTTTTTTTTTTTTACAAGATTCAGTGCTATATAAATTCCATATATTATTATTATTATTAAGTGAAGTCATGAGGGGAAAGACCCACCTTCAGCAAAGAGACTCAGCTGTCCATCTGACCAACACAAAAAGAAATAAAGAGAAGGGGGCAGGAAAGCCTGGTGGTTACAGCATGTTGCTTACAGTTTGATGACCTGGATCAAGCCTGGGTTCAAACCGCAACTGAGATGCCCCGTTCCAGGAGATTTTTTTCTGTGGAGTTAACATCAGTGCCGACTCCACTCCCCCTAAAGGAAGGTGGCAGGATGATGGTTAAGACGTTCGCCTGCCAACAAGTAAACCGTGAGGTTCTGGATTCGATTCCCAGCCTCGCCCTTTCTTCCCAGTTTGACCAAAAAAATCGAACTGAATGTCAAAGTCCTTCGGATGAAACTATAAACCGAGGCCCCGTGTTCGAACGCACGCAGAACATCTTGCGCACACGTTAAATCCTGTTCCGCTTTTCGGAAGAGTAGGCCATTGTGTGCCGGTGGAAACAGATGACAGAATGTACAAATACGCATACACACGGGGACTGGATGTAAAAAAAGCACATAAGTGCTTATTCCATTATCCTCGATATAAAAGAATAAAATAAAATAAAAAATAAAATAAAATATAAAAAATTAAAGTCCTTCCAGTGAGACTATAAACTGAGGTTCCGTATGTTGACGCATGCAGAAAATCTTGCACATACGTTCAAACCCGTTCCACCATTGGAAGAGTAGGCCATTCATACCCGTGGGAATGGATGACAAAATTTACAGAAAAAAGTCAATGCCTCAAGCACAACCAGAATGCTGACAAGAAGCTTGGCATTGTGTCATATATATGATTAATAATGATGAATTATCATAAACACAAGCAAACAAAAGCAAACTGGTGTTACCGTTTTGTGATAGAAAAAAAAGTTGCAAGAAAATATATTTATAATCAAAACAAGTATGTTGAGTTACTAGAAAAATATAAATTAAAAAAAGAAACAAAAAGCAACAACATCGTCAACAGCAGCAACAACAACATAACAACCCCCAACACACACACACACACACACACACACACACACACACACATTTTGTGTTTAATGTGAACTGGCACTGAGGACCATACTTTTCCTAAGACAGATATCGTAGTGACGACAGTAAAGGTAGAGTCCCATAACCTATAAGGTCGTAGGGGAGCGAGGCGTCAGAGACCTCACTTCTCTAGGGCCAGCATGTTGAGGGCGGCGCCCATCTCCTCTCCCTCGCTGCTTTACCTTCCCTGACCCTAAAGAGGGCAGGTACCCATTTACAGCTGGGTGAACTGGGGGAACTGTACTGAAGCCAAGGCGCGCAAACGGTCACCCATCCAACTGGTAACCACGCTCGACGCTGCTTAACTTGGCTGGTCCAGTTAAGCAGGAGAAAAGACGACAGTACTGTCCACATAATACATAACAACAATAATGATTAATTAATTATCATAAACACTAGCAAACAAAAGCAAATCAACCACACACACAAAAAAGAAAACAAAACACCCAGCCCCCCCCCCCCCCCCAAAAAAAAAAAAGAAAAAAAAAAAAGAGGCGCCCTCAATCCTCATCAAGACAAACAAACAAGCAAACAAACGCCCTCCCCCCCCCCAAAAAAAAAAAACCCAACAAAAAAACCACCAACACCCCAACAACAACGAAACCTACCAAACTACACACGCCATGATAACAATGGCCAAAGAGAGAAAACTCTTTATATTTACCGTCATCATGAGTTACTTCCCTTGCTTTCTTTTCTTGCAGATTGTCTTCCATTTTCCACTTCTCCCATCCTCACAGCCCCTTCCTCTCCACTTTTCTTTCAATAAAAAAAAAAGAAAGAAAAGAAAAAATGTAAAGGAAAAAAAAGGTCTTAGCTGCTAACAAGCACATACAAACATGTTTCATTCATAGGATAAAACTATTGCTTCAGAGAAAAAAAACGAAAGACCAGTATAAATTGGTACATTATCATCTGAGAACAAGTAGGCTACTAAATTGGTTAATCACGTGTTTGTTTATTTTATTTCTTTATTTATTTCGAGAATAATGGAATAAACATTCATGTACTTTTCTTTAAACATCCAGTCGCCGTGTGTATGCAGTTTTGTAATTTTGTCAACCGTTCCCACCGGCACACAGTGGCCTACTCTTCCGAAAAGCGGAACGGGTTTTAACGTGTGTGGCAAGATGTTCTGCGTGCGTTCGCACACGGAGACCTCGGTATATAGTCTCACCCGGACTGACACAGTAGTAAGCTCACTGAAACCCAGCCTACACACAAAGCAGTCCAGTTAAGCAGGAGAAAAGAGGAAGTTGTCACAAGATACTGAACATCAGGGTATAGGTATAGGTCTGCTGAGCTTACAACCGACGAATACGTACCTGCGCTAAACAGAAGTAGGGTACAGGAATCCACCACACTCAGGCAGACAACTTACTGTATGATTACTGTATGCGGCTAGTTGATATGATCGCGTGACATGGTCCACATGCGTAGCCGTACTGTTGAAGAATGCAGGTGGAAAGGGGAAACAAAAAACAAAAACAAAAAGGGAGGGGGAAAGGGGAGGGAAGTAGGGGGGGGGGGGGGAAGACCCACTCGGCTATAGCAAACTACCACCCCTCCCCCCTTCCCCCCCCCCCCCCCCCCCCCCACACCCTGGGAAAAAACCCAACCAACAACCAAAACAAGCCCTCTGATTTGTCTTTGCAAGATATAGCGCTATACAAATTCCATTTATTATTATTACATAAAAAAAACCCCACCATCAAAAACAAAAAAACCCACCCACCTACCCAACAAAAACAAACAAAAAACAAACAAACAAACAAAACCCAACAAAAGAACAAAACAAAACAAAAATAACAACAATGCCCCCTCTCCTTCCCCCCTACACAACCAACCCCGAAAAAGAAACAAACAACAACAGTGAGTTGACAGCTTTGCAATTGAAATTGAATGGACGGACAGCCGCTACAGCCGAGTGGTTAAGACCGTTCGCTTAAATCCCATGAGTCCATGAAGTGGTGGGTTCGAATCTCGGCGGCTTCTAATGAACTTAGGCTGGGGATTTTTAAGATCTCCACGGTCAACTGCCAGTGCCTAACTTCCCTTCGTGTATATGCCCATACACATGCAGAAGATAAAATCAAATATGCACGTTAAAGAACCCGTAATTCATGAGAGCGTTCGGCGCGATACGGAAATATGAACACACCCAACATACATCCATGAAGTCGGAATGCGGTTGCCTTCATGGTGGACAAAAAACGGTCGCATACGCGCAAAATCTCATCATTGGTGAACTTTGGAGCTCTCTAGCCGAGTAGCAGCAGTAGCAGCAGCAGCAGCAGCAGCAGCAGCAGCAACAACAACAACAACAACAACAACAACAACAAATGGATGGACAAAGGTAACTTATTGACATTGAAGAGAACTTCCGTGGTTCTGCTCATGGCTTATTTCATTCTTCACCGTTATTCATAATCTTTGAGACACTTCTCATCATAAACATTTTCTGGGTTTTTTTTGAAACTTCACAGGAACAATTTAAAAAATAACAATCTTCAGGCTGTGACCTCTTTCTCTATTAAATTTTCTGGTCCATTGACCTGGAATGACCTCCCCCTATCTCTTCGCCAAAAGCCTACTTAAGACTCTTTTAAATCCAACTTCAGGACATACTTATTTCAAATCTAAGACTTTGCCCTCCCGTTTCATCTTAGAATTGCATGCGTGTGTGTACATTTGAATTTGTTTAATTTAAGCTATTAATTGTTATTGGTTGTATGACTGTGGGAATGAGTTGAATGCAAGTGCTTTGATTTGCCTTTGCAAGATATAGCACTATACAAGTTCCAATTCTTCTTCTTCTTCTTCTTCTTCTTTTCTTCTTCTTCTTCTTCTTCTTCTTATCATTATTACCTACCAAAGCCGAATTCGAAAAATGAACTTCTGTAACAAGCAGGGTTGTTTCTTTTTTCTTTTTTAAAACTTCACAGGAACACTTGAAAATTGTTGAAAAATTGAAAACAACTGAAAAATAGCAATCTCTAGGTTGTGACCTAACAAAGCCGTATTCGAAAAAACAATAACAAAAAAACTTGCCACTTAATAAGAAATTCGATCAATAATCTGATATAAACATCAGGCGCAAGAAGGAAAGTGGTTGGACGGTTAAGACGTTCACCTGCCTAACAAAATAAGCCCGGAGGTTCTGGGTTCTTCCTCAAACGCTCAGCTTATGACAGACTGACATAATGAGTCATGACAAAGAAGAGGAATGCAGCATTTGTTGTTTAAAGCTCAAAGATTTTTTGTTCACAATGAATAATGATGATGAAGTTGAATTATACGCTACGTTATAAAGCACATTAATACTATCTCTTTTAGCGAAAAATGTAAACTTTTAAAAATATTATTTTCCTGTTATATATGTGCAGTGTGAGATCGATCTCGATGTATTATCATCATACACATACATGGGCAAAACAACATTCTTGTTTCGATTTTCATTGCCTAGGCTAGTCCAGAAAGCTTCCTGCCTGAGTCAACAGGGGAAATCACTCTCTTGTAGGCCCACTTTGAGGAATTGGTTCCTTGTCTTGAAAAGCTTCAGGAATGGACAGAAAGTGATCTTTCACCATTATTTTGGTCATTAATTTGAAAAAAGTAAGTGATTTCTTGACAGCTAGTGGGGGAGATATTGTGTTTCGTGGATGGTGTGAGTCGATAATATCATCGATAGAATGTTATCACTTCTAGGTCTTCGAACATGTTGGTGTCTGGATCAGCAGTAGTCCTGTCAGTAGCCTAAGAGATTGGCAGAATATTTTTGATGGTTATGGCAATCGTCTGCCCCTCGATTGGGGGATATAACAGGATGTGGCCGATAAACAGTCCTGTCTTTCTAGTTGGCACAAGGTTTTTTTTTATAGTGAATCGCTGAAAGCGAAAGAGGATAGGCCCAGTTGATACTGCATGTTTCTTACTTTCTAAGCCCTTCATTATCAACTTTGTAATTTTACTCACAGAATGTGGGTGTCGTGATCACAATCCAGGAAGACAGTGTAATTTTTTCTGTTTAGGGGCTTCCCTGTCAGAGAAAACCAGGCTGTTACATTCATACAATAGGAACAAACTGAAATTTCATAAGTGTGTAGTGAGAATTTTAGATAAAACTGAAGAAAAGTAAGACCCTGTGTGTATGTGTGTGTGTGTGCAACTGCAAGTGTGCATGCCTGTGCCACTGTGTGGGTGTGTGCCTGTGTGTGCAAGTTTACAACAACATGAGTATGTGAGTGTGTGTGTGAGTGAGTGAGTGAGAGGTTTGCCTGTTTGTTGTTGTTGTTGCTGTTGTTGTGCTTTCCCCAGCTTTACACCCTGGGGGTCACCCAGAACATGCACTATGACTCACTCATTCCACCTGGGAATCACTGTGAGATAGGAAGTTATTTTTTATTTTATTTTTAAAGTGTACTTTGCACTGACTTATAATGTTATATTAAACTTAGTTATAAGTTGTTGAATACTGTGATTAGAAGCATGCGTGATACACACCATCTTCAAGATATTTTTCCACAATTTTTCCTGTCTTCAGCTAGACTACAGCTTAGAGCTACACCAGTGGTGAGATGTTTGCGTATTCAACCATTTAATTCATCATGAACATGACTAAGGTAGCCACATTCTGACTTGGGGGATAATGTCTGAACATGACAGTGCCAGTGACTGTGCTCATGTAGCAGATCATCGTATGTGTACATGTGTCTTACTCCTCTGGTAGGTGGAATAGATGTTTGATGCGTGTGGAAGATGTTCAGCGTGCGTTCGCGCTCTGGACCTTGATTTATGTTATATATACTAATATAGTCTTGTCTGAAGGACTTTCATGGGAGTGGAGTTGGTACTGATGTTCACTCCTGGGGAAAAGTCCCCTCCAACACGTGCCTGGGCAGTGGCTCAAACCCAGGCCGTCAGATCACGAGCTTTATCCACAGGGCTATCCTACACCCCCCCTCCCGAATGTGTGTGTGTGTGTGTGTGTGCATAAACTTGAAATATCATGTTATTTGAGGAAAGTTGCATGCATGTAAAGGATTGAGTGCAAGCTCCTCGATTTGTTTCTTTTACAAGATTCAGCGCTATATAAATTCCATATATTATTATTATTATTATTATTATTATTATTATTATTAAATGCCCACATTTAAAGCAGATCTTGTGTAGAAGAGTAAGACACTAGCATGCCTAGCATACAAACTACATGTGATGTATACAGTTTATCCTTTGAATCAGTTGCAAGTCATAATGAAGGGTTTAGTTTTCAAGAGCATTGGTGCAGTACAGTCCAGTGCAGTATCCGATCCAATGAAGAAAGAAGAAAAGAACAAGAAAGTAGGAGAGATCGATTAGTAGATCATAAATGATGAAGGCAATATTGTACATATGCAGCATTGAAAAGTAGATCTATCACATAATGTGCATGGATGTTAATTCAAAGATGACTAAGTACTACTAGTACTATCTAAATCTGTGGATTGGTGGTCTGTGTGGTTGGGTACTGTAGAGGTAATGCACCCATCGTCCCCAGAAAACAAGAAGTCATAGATTTGATCCCCATTCGAACCTGAACTTTTCCTCCATATACTAGACCTTGAGTGGTGGCCTGGGTGCTAGTCTTACAGATAATAAACTAAAGGTCCTATGTTCACCAGGCATTCAAAGCATGGAAAAGAATGCATGAGAACAGGAGAGAACTTAATCCCTGGCAGAATTCTGTAAGGAAAAAGCCACTGTATTAGAGAAACAAAACTACTTGACAATTTAAAAAAAAAAGGTGGCACTGGACTAGTGGCAATGTGCTCTCCCTGAGGAGAGCTTCCTGATTTATATGCCATCCATCATGACTGTGTGTGGTACATGATACAGCACAGTACAATGCCGTACAGTTCAGTACAATACAACACAATACAGTACAATTAATACAATACAGTATGATCCAATCCAATCCAATCATTTTGTATACAGCTCCGCTGACCACAGAGACCATATCACTATATGATAATTGATATACACAGGGCTTGTCACCTCGTAAAAATGTTAATCTCATATTGAAACTGTGCAGCTATGTATAGCACAGATGAATTAAAACAAGGTTTAAATTTAAAACCAATTCTTCTGTCGTTCGTCATATCAACACCCTGCCCAACCCTAAGGGTCAACCTAGGACGGTCACCGTGTTGTAGGGGACACCACATAGATGACACATGAAATGAGATGAAACCAAAAGCCGAATCCTCAAAACCAACCTTGTTCGTTGTAACTTTTGTAAGTAACTATGACATGTTCACTTGTATTGGACAGATAAGACCCAGTTCTCCCAGGAAGCTGAAAATGTTGTCTTGTGGAGCATCAGGAAACAGGATCTATAGTATATATAATGTATAAGAACTCTGCCGTCAAATGCTTGTGCCATTGATATATATATCCTGTGCGTCTTGACAATCCAGAAGCGGATGTTTGATGGTTGATGGTACAATGCAATACATTGCATTATAATACATTGCAATGCAATACAGCAGTCAACAGCATAATACAATTCATTGCATAATTTTTAAAAAATCTTATACAACTCAACACAACACAACAGAGTACCATACAATAAAGAATAAAATAAGATCTGGACTTCAGTTACAAGTTCAAGGTGTACTGGTCAAACAAATAGAATAAAAGCAGGCCAACAGTCACAGTAGACAGCCAGTTGTGTTATAATTTTAAACATAATGAAACATCTACCATGTACATTCATCACACAAGTTACTTTATGACTTGAACAGTGTGTGTGTGTGCGTGTCAAGTGAAGTGAAGTCAAATTTTTATTTCCAGATGGTACATTGTATGTGTGTGCGTATGTGTGTGCGTGTGTGGTGTGTGTGTGTGTGTGTGTGTGACTGTGTGTGTATGTGACTGTGTGTGTGTGACTGTATGTGTGCACATGTGTGCGTGTGTGTATGCGTACATGTGTGTGTGTGCATGTGTGTGTGTGTGAGAGAGATGTGTGTGTGTGTGTGTGTGTGTGTGTGTGAAAAAGAGAGAGAGAGAGAGAGAGAGAGAGAGAGAGAGAGAGAGAGAGAGAGAGAGAGATGCAGACAGACATGCAGACATACAGACAGACAGATAGACAGACACTAACTGAGAGAGAGAGAGAGAGAGAGACAGTCAGACAGACAGATACTGAAACAGACACTGAGACAGACAGACAGACTCTCAGACAGACAGACAGACAGACAGACGGAACAAAGAATAGCAGGAAGGAAGAGCAGGAAGATGTCAGACTTCACTTTGTGGACAAGTTGTGCTAAGTGCTTGTTAGGCTTGATAGCAGTGCTGAAATATCTTGCATTATAATAATAATAATAATAATAATAATAATGTATGGAATTTATATAGCGCTGAATCTTGTAAAGCAACAAATCAAAGCGCTCAGATTTTATTTCATACCACTTTAAGTCACGGCAGATTTCTCTCCGTGAAATTCGGGCTGCTCTCCCCGGGGAGAGCGGGAGAACGCGTCGCCACTTAGCGCTGCGCCACCCTTTCACCCTTTTTTTTTTTTTTTTTTTTTTTTTTTTCTGCAGCTGTATTTGTTTCCCTATCAGAGTGGCTTTTTTCTAAGAATTTTGCCAGGGACAACTCTCTTGTTGCCGTGGGGTTTTTTACGTGCGCTAAATAATTACGTGTAACACACGGGACCTCGGTTTATCGTCTCATCCGAAAGACTAGCGCCCAGACCACCACTCATGGTCTAATGGATGGGGGACAAATTTCCGGTCCAAACGGGGTACGAACCGCCGCACACTTCAGACCCGGACTTTTCGCTTTCTAGACAGGCGCGTTACCTCTAGACCACCGATAATTATTAAATATCTCTCTCCGTACCATAGTCAAACCAAGCCTTGCTGTAAAAATCGTCTGTATTTGTGTGACGTGTAATGTATGGTAACACAGACACCAGTACGACAGCTCCAACAAAGGAAGAGAATGGCTTCCTGATGCTGCTAATTTTAGTCGCCAAAAGCGAAAATTGTATGGTTTTCAGCAAGGTCAGTTCATCTAGGCCATTTTCAGTTTCGCCATTGAGTTTTACTGTACAGTTGCATCAGTGTCGTTCTTTTTCTTTTTTTCTGTTAAAAAAAAAAAAAAATTATTGGGCCAGTTGGGATTTTCAGTGTGCTCGCTGTCGGAGTAGTATTTCAGGTTGTATTATGTGTTCTTTGTATATGTTATAGAGTATCAATCTATACTATCTGAAGTATTGAGTTTTTATCTTTTTTGGTGTCTCTTGTTTTCTTTTTCCTTTTTCTTTTATTTCGAGGAGAATGGACTAAGCACTCAAGCCAAGTGAAGTCAAGTGAACTCAAGGCAAGTCAAGTCCAAAGCGTCTTTGGTTAGAAGAAGTGTTTTGTGCTGCTTTGTGGAAGAGAACGTCAATTATTTATTTATTTTCTTGCTCTTTGTTTGCTTTATGTTTCAGAGCTCAGCAGAATGGCTGGGGAATTTTCCTCTCTGTTTCCCCCTGAAATCAGCCAGTTGTCCTTTTTCTACACCAACTTTGCCAACAGCGAGGAGGTCAGTCAGCTGGGTACATGTATTGTATACATGTGATCCTTTTTGCCAGAAAGACTTAAAAACACAACAACAACGATTCTATCTTATGCCGAAGTCGAATGCGCTGGGCCTGACTTGTCAGGCGCTTAACGGCAGCGCGACGCATTTTTGCTCTTAACGGACATCAATAGTTGCTGTCTGAGCGTTCGAGGAAGAGAAGAAGAAGAGAAAAAGAAGAAGAAGAAGAAGAAGAAGAAGAGAAGAAGAAGAAGAGTAGTTAGTAGTAGTAGTAGTAGTAGTAGTAGTATAGTAGTAGTAAGTAGTAGTAGTAGTATTGGGGGTGGTGGTGGTGGTGGTGGTGGTGGTGGAGTGGTGGTGGGTGGTAGTAGTGGTAGTAGTAGTGGTAGTAGTGGTAGTAGTAGTAGTAGTAGAAGTAGTATAGTAGTAGTATGTGATCTCTAGCAGTAGGCCCCAGGCTTGGCCTTAATGCAGCAGGACCCAGTATGTTTGTTTATTATTCATTTGTAAAGTTACAATTTTTGCTTTTTTTGTTGAGAGTAATTGAATATGCATATGGTCTGTGTGTGTGTCACTGTGTGTGTGTGTGTGTTGTATGTGTGTTGTGTGTGTGTTGTGTGTGTTGTGTTGTGTGTGTGGTGTATGTATGTTGTGTGTGTTGTGTTGTGTGTGTGTGTTTGTGTGTGTTGTGTGTGTGTGTTATATCTGTGTGTTGTGTGTGTGTGTGTGTCTGTGTGTGCATACTTACGTGCTTGCATGCATGCGTGTTTCAAATTCTGTTGGTACTGATATTATTTTAAAGTCAGTTACTCAACTGTTAGGTTTATTCTCCTATTAGATATTTTTGTAATCCTCCATAGCCTAAAAAGGGTTAAAAGAATTAAATATTGAAAAATCTTGTTCAAAATCTTTGTGTGTGTATGTGTTTTTTAATTTATTCTATTTTATTTTATTTTATTCTTTTATATCGAGGATAATGGAATAAGCACTTATATGCTTTTTTTACATCCAGTCCCCGTGTGTATGCGGATTTGTGAATTCTATCAGCTGTTCCCACCGGCACGCAATGGCCTACTCTTCTGAAAAGTGGAACAGGATTTAATGTGTGCGCAAGATGTTCTGCGTGCGTTCGCACACGGGGCTTTGGTTTATAGTCTCATCCGAAGGATGTGTGTGTGCATGTGTGTGTGTATGTGTGTGGTGTGCATGTGTGTGTGTGTGTATGTGTGGTGTGTGTGTGTGTGTGGTGTGTGTATGTGTGTGTGTATGATTGTATCTGTGTGTGTGTGTCTGGCTGTGTGTATCTGTATCTATGAGTTTGCATGTATTCTGATTAAGTTATCAAAAAGAGCTCAGGCAGATTCGTACAATATCAGCCCAGTGTAAAATTTATCTATGATTCACATGAAGGAAGTCCATTGCTTTGGTTTTTCTGAGGAACCCAGAATTTTTATTATTCATTATAGGTTTGCATCCTGCTTTTTGTTGTTGTGGCTTTTTGTATCCTGTTAGTGTTATGTAGCAGTATTTATAATAATGAGTGTGTATAATAAACTACTATCATAACTAACTAGCTCAGGATGTAAAAATCCTGATCTTTTAATAAATTTTTTCTTTTCTTTTTTTTCTTTCTTCGAGGATAATGGAATAAGCGCTCATGTGCTTTTTTTCATCCAGTCCCCGTGTGTATGCAGTTTTTGTAAATTTTGTCATCCCTTCCCACCGGCACACAATGGCCTACTCTTCCGAAAAGCGGAACGGGTTTTAATGTGTGCACAAGATGTTCTGCGTGCGTTCGCACACTGGACCATGGTTTATAGTCTCATCCGAAAGACTTTTGGGGAGAGTGGAGTTGAAGTATGTGTTGTGTTGTGTGGGCAGGCAGCAAACTACGTGATCCAGAACAACAAAGGGCCTGGTACCTTTCTTCTCCGCCCCTCCACCCGAAACCCTAGTGCCCTGACCCTCACTATCAGGTAATAAAATAAAATATGTATGTGTGTGTGTGGTGTGTGTGGTGTGTGTGTGTGTGTGTGTGTGTGTGTGTGCGTGTGTGTGTGTGTGCGTGTGTGTGCGTGTGCGTGTGGTGTGTGCGTGTGTGTGTGTGTGTGTGTGTGTGTGTGGTGTGTGTGTGCGTGTGGTGTGTGTGTGTGCGTGTGCTGTGTGTGTGTGTGTGCGTGTGTGTGTGCGTGTGTGTGTGTGTGTGTGTGTGTGCGTGTGTGTTTGTGTGTGTGTGTGTGTGTGTGTGTTTGTTTGTTATTTACATTTTAAGTCTTTTTACTATCAGTGGTATTAGACGAAGGGAGACGGGGGGAAAAGAAGAAAAGCAGATGCTTGTGTATGACTGAAAGTTTGTGTTTTGTCACTTGTAATGCGAGTGTGTGTGTGTATGCATGCGTGTGTGCGTGTGTGTGTGTGTGTGTGTGTGTGTGTGCTTGTGGTTTTATTTATTTATTTTATTTTATTTAATTCTTTTATATCGAGGATAATGGAATAAGCACTTATGTGCCTTTTTACATCCAGTCCCAGTGTGTATGCGGTTTTTGTAAATTCTGTCATCTGTTCCCACCGGCACACAATGGCCTACTCTTACAAACAGCAGAACAGGATTTAACGTGTGCGCAAGATATTCTGCGTGCGTTCGCACACGAGGCCTCGGTTTATAGTCTCATCCGAAAGACTTTTGGGGAGAGTGGAGTCTGCACTGATGTTAACTCCAGGGGAAATAACCCCCTTGAACAGGAATCAAACCTGGGTCGTCAGATTGCGAGTGCAACGTTCTGACCACTAGGCTATCCTGTCCCCCTGTGGTGTATGTGTGTGTGTGTGTGTGCTTGTGCGGTGTGTGTGGTGGGGGGGGGGGGGGGGTGGGCATTCAGTGTGGCATGATCCTGTTTTACTTGGACTCGGAGTGGCTAAGGATGTATGCAGCTTTGGTAAATGTTGGACTGCGCAAACACGAAAATGCAATGGATGGAGGGGGAGGTATTGGAGGAGGGGGGGAGGGAGGATGCATGCTGGTGGGGAGGTGTGTGTGGGGGGGGGGGGGGGGGGGGGAGAAGAGGAGGAGGGTGTATGGTGAGATGGACAGTGGGGGTTGGAGACTGCAAGATGGGAGATGGGGGGAAATATGTGTGTGTGTGTGTTGTGTTGTGCTTTGTTGTGTTGTGGTGTGGTGTGGTGTGTGTGTGTTGTGGTGTGGTGTGTGTGTGTGTGTGTGGTGTGTTGTGTTTGTGTGTGTGTGTATGTGTGTGTGCGTGTGTGTGTGTGTGTGGTAGTTGTTGTTGCTTCAGTTTTATGTCTGTCCACTCAAAGTGATATTAGACATTGGAAAGGGGGTGGGGGGCTATGTGGTGGTGTGTGTGTGTACATGTGTGTGTTTTGTGTATTTGTGTTGTGGTGTGTTTATGTGTTGTGTGTGTGTTTATGTTGTGTGTGTGTGTGTGTGAGTGTTTTGTGTGTTGTGTTTGTATTGTATGTGTGTGTGTATGTATTGTGTGTGTGTGTGAGAGAGAGAGAGAGAGAGAGAGAGAGAGAGGAGAGAGGAAGAGAGAGAGAGAGAGAGAGAGAGAGAAAACATTCAGTGCAGAAAGCATGGCCCAACTTCCCTGTCCTGCCATCTTGTGTCTTCTTCACTTCAAAATGCAAAATGTGTCACTCCACCACGAAATGAGTCACTTTGCACCTGACCCACTTTTCTGCTAGGAGCCATTTTTAGGCAGGTGGGGGTCAGGTTGTCCATTTTGAAATTTTGATCGATTATAAAACTATAGCCAATCTTCTGCCTTGTACTGAGTTATCAAGGTGTGCTTTTGTTTTCCTTTGCTTTAAAAATATATATGTTTAAAAAAATATCCAAACCCTTATTCTGATCACTAGTTACGAAGCCAAACTTGTCAAGTTCTCATTTTTCACTTCCTGCAGTGTACAATTTCAGTTGGTGATAACTTTTCATAGAATTGTCCGATTTAAAAAATGTGTGTGTGTGTGTTGACTAACATTTGTGTTGCAGATTGATAACATGTGAACAACTAAAAATTGACCTCCAGTGCACTGCAACTCATTATGTAGTATTATTAAAGTAAACAAATAAAATGTACTCAGACTGAGAGAGAGAGAATGAGATAAAGAGAGACAGAGAGAGAGATAGATAGGTAGGTAGGTAGATAGATAGATAGATAGAAGAGAGAGAGAGAGAGAGAGAGAGAGAGAGAGAGAGAGAGAGAGAGAGAGACAGACAGACAGACAGACAGACAGACAGACAGACAGACAGACAGAGAGAGAGAGAAAAAGATGAGGAGAGAGAGGCCGAGAAAGAGAGGGGAAGAGAGAAGAGAGAGAGAGGGGGATGGGGGAGAAAGAAAGAGAGAGAGATGAAGATGATGATTATGATTATGATGATGTTGATATGATAAAAATGATGAAAATGTGTGTGTGTGCTGCTTTTATGTGTGCGCATGCATGCACACCTGCATGTGAATGTGAGTATTGTATATATATATATATATATATATATATATATATATATATATATGGGACCGTGTTGTGTGCTTGCACAACTATGTTACAGAAACATGTATGGGGGTACGTCAGATATGTGTTGTTTGCTCAGAGGGCATGTATGCAGTGAACAGGCATAGGTCTACTGTGTGGATATCAATCAGATTGTACCACTACAGCCCAGTGCTGAATCGCTAACCATCCCAAAACTGTACGGTCTGCAGACAAAGGGGAAAAAAAAATCCCAAAATAAAACACATTAAGAAAACAACAACTAAAGACTACAGAAACAAATTGGCAGTGAGCAGTAATTAGATGGCGAATTCTAACATGTCCATCCTTTTGGCCTGTTTGTGCTGTTTTGTTTGAACTTTTTTTTCTTCTTACAGTCATCAATTCTAAGACATTATTCTGTACTCTTGTGCTGAAATATAGAGATGCTTCTTAAATTTCTCTGTTATGAACAAGGTGCAGTCAGAACTGTACGATTATAATGGTAAAATCTAAACAGGCAACACTCGGCTCAAAATGTCACTGAAATGAAAGATGTTGTGTTGATCCTAATGATCTGTGCTGAAATTCGTTGCATGGATGCTGACCGTGGTCTGTGTCCGCGTTTCTTGTCACATCGATCAATCCTAACAGTCTTAACCACTAGACTGCCTTACCCCAGAAATTTTCCGGGGCTAAACATGCACCCTATACGCCAACAACCCGGAAAATTTCCGGGGTGTCGAACCGAAGTGAACAAGCCTGCTTCCTTGACTACAGCTAAAGGGAAATAACTCCAAAATTAATGGAGATCACTCTCCTGTTGCTTGGCAACATTGAGCTGCAAAAACCGTGGCAAAAACGATCGTTTTTTCGCTCGTATTTTGTGTTTTTAATGCATGACTGCTTGGGAAGTTCTTGTTCAAAATTGCTGACACTTCTTGTTGAAGGCATCAATAACTTTACACAGTTGTAAAAGTGGCAAATAAGACTGTAGATTTACCTAACAGTGATGAAAACGATTGCGTATGATTCAGGAGATCGTGTATTTAAAAAACAATGAATGGCCTAGACATATGTTTGACGTTATTGAGATGGGGGATACTCAGAATGACAGTGGTGATGAAGAAATCGTATTTTTGGTCAATTGTTTACATTTCAAATATAATTTCGCATTGAAATATCATGCTAACTAATTTGAGCTTGCCTTGGAAGTAATCTACGATATATATACTGTCATTGGGTAGACTATCAGGAATATTCATGTAGTAGTTTCTGAGTAAGAGGGATATGAACATAGCAAGTGGTACATAAGAATTTAATTCCCCGGCATGTAGGGCGCACTTGTACTGGGCAGTGAAGAGGTTCAGAACTGGGTTTCAGCATCGACCACACCGTCGCCCGCCACGTGAACGTGCAGGTGCGTGCGGAGGAGCAGCGAGGCGGCCACACCACCACCACCACCACCACCAGCGGCAGCAACAGTGGCGGCAAAGCCGTCAGCTACTTCATCATCCCCGAGCGCGCCTTCTCCTCCTTCCAGGCCCTGTACTGCTACTACTCCCTCAACACCATCTGCAACCTGGAGATGGTCAGCAACGTCCGGCTCCTCAGCCCCCTGGAGAAGGCCCCCGTGGCCCAGGGCCCCGTGGTGATGGCGACGAGATCCCGCCCCTGCCCAGGCGGGCGTCGGTCAACAGCCGGAAGGGCTCCATCTCCACGCCAGCCAGACCCCGCCGCGCCGAGGACGGCCGCCGCTTGAGCGCCGCCAGCCAGTCCGGGATACCGGAGTTGCCTCCCATGTCCGCCTTCCCGGAAATCCCGTCGGCTGGCAGGTTCCCGGAGGTGCCTCCCCTCTCCAGCAGGCCGGACCTGGCCTTCCTTGGACAGCCAGGGCAGCGAGAGGCAGGCTGGGTCCAGCAGCAACAGCAGTGAGTCGGGGGCCGGCCCCCCCGGCAGACAGGTCAACGGCCAGGCTTCCCAGTACATCGCTCCCCAGTTTTCAGGCCCCAACCCCATGAAGACGCGAACTTTCGTGCCGCCCCAGCAGCAGCAGCAGCAGTCAGTAGCGGCATCACCACCATCACTACCCCCCTCCTCCTCTTCCTCCTCCCTGTTTGTGGCGTCCTCTCCCCCTAAAGCCGCCACGCTGTCCAAGAAGCAGCTGAAGGAGGAGCAGAAGCGGGAGAAAGAGAAGAAGAAGAAAAGCAAAGACAAAGACAAGAAGAAACAGGCACCGGCATCAGCGGACGTGGCCCACATGGCGGAGCTGGGCTGGTGCCGGCCACCCATGCCCATCCCGGCCTCCCAGGGCCCGCAGGAAGAGGAGGCGCCCTACTACTCGTGCCCCAGGGCCTACAAGAACCACCTGGAGGAGCTGAAGAAGATGCTGCGGGAGTCGGAGATGTGCGACTGCGGCCTGCGCATGCTGGATGCGGAGCTGGTGCAGGGCTGGACGGTGCACCGCAGCCGCGAGCCAGACACCTTCCAGCGCGTCTTCTACCAGCACGAGGACGGCAACACCACCTGGGCCTTCCCCGAGGCCATCGCCGAGGAGCTGAGCGAGGCCCAGGTCCTCTTCGTGGCCAGCCTGTGCAGGGCCGGAGGGCAGGAGCTGCCCCTCTCGGTGGTGAGGCGCTGTCAGAGACTGGTGCCGCCCCCCGCGGGCAGCAGCCTCAGCCTCCCCTCCTCCTCCATGCCCTCCCTGGGGGGCGGCTCCTCCAGCTCCAGGTCCAGGTCCGGCTCCAGCTCGTCGGACCAGGTCCTGGTCAGCAGAAGCCCGCCCTTCGACCCGAGGCCCTTCCCGGGGTCCGGGGGGGTGGGGGGGAAGTGATGGTGGGGGGGAAGTGATGGTGGGGGGGAGTGATTGTGGGGGAAGTGACAAACTGTGAGAAAGTGACAGGCTGTGGGAAACCTGGAAAGTGACAGGCTGTAGGAAACCTGGAAAGTGACAGGCTGTGGGAAACCTGGAAAGTGACAGGCTGTAGGAAACCTGGAAAGTGACAGGCTGTAGGAAACCTGGAAAGTGACAGGCTGTGGGAAACCTGGAAAGTGACAGGCTGTAGGAAACCTGGAAAGTGACAGGCTGTAGGAAACCTGGAAAGTGACAGGCTGTAGGAAACCTGGAAAGTGACAGGCTGTAGGAAACCTGGAAAGTGACAGGCTGTGGGGAACATGACAAGCTGTGAGATTCAGAAAGTGACAGGCTGTGGGGAAAGTGACTGACAGGCTGTGGGAAAATGACAGGCTGTAGGAAAGTGACAGGCTGTGGGAAAGAGTGTGGAACTGACAGGCATGTGTGTGTGTGTGTATGTGTGTGTATGTGTGTGTGTGTTTATGTTTTATGTGTGTTTATGTGTATGTGTGTGTGTGTGTGTTTATGTGTATGTGTGTGTGTGTGTGTGGTTATCATCATGGACGTTCGCTGGCTGGCCTTGTCCATTTTCTTTCACGTCTCTTGTCTTTTACAGTATGTCGGAAAGGGAGACAGTGATGTTGATTCTTTTTTTTTCTTTTCTTTTCATCTTTTTGGGTGTGTGTATCACGTATGTTCCTCAACTAGATCTCCGAGGTTCACCAGTGGTGAGGATTTCCCGTATGTCACCGTTTTTGCCCTGCACCATGAAGGTAGCCGCACTCTGACTTTGGAAAAGTACGCTGGGAATGTTTGTGTATCCGTCACCTGCTGAACGCTGACACGAATGACGGGATCTTTAATGTGGCGTACTCGGATCTTCTCTGCATGTGTGTTGTACATGTATACACGAAGGGAATGAAAGCACTGGCAGGTCTGCTGTTGAAGGTGACCTGGGAGATCGTAAAAAAACCCAAACCCACCACCCTTAATTCACCAGATGCTGGCACAGCTGAGATTCGAACCCAAGACTTCATGGACCCATGGGATTGAAGTGGATTTGATCTGCACAGGGCACAGGTGGTCCTGTTACGTATACATGCTCACACACACACACACACACGTTAAATCTTGTTCAGCTTTTCATAAGAGTAGGCCATTATGTGCCGGTGGGAACAGATGACAGAATTTACAAAATCGCATACACACGGGGACTGGATGTAAAAAAGCACGTAAGTGCTTATTCCATTATCCTGGATATTATAGAATAAAATGAAAATAAAATAAATGAATAAAAGAAACACACCACCGATGATTAAGGCCGAGTAGGGGGCAGTGCGCCCCTGTGAGATAGATCTGCCTGTGAATCCCCTGAAGTCTGACTGTGGCTACCTAGATGGTTAGGGGAGGAAAAACAGCAACAAACGGTCGTACGCATGTATGTATGTCTACGTAAAAATCTCCCCGTTGGTGAACCTCTCGAAGATGTAGCTGAGGATAATTTTTAAAAACAAAAAAGTATTTTTTAAAAAAACAAAGAAAAGAAAAAAAAAAAGAAAAAAAATCTAGATCTTCCTGTAAGGGATCGGATCCCAAAATGTCAGTGACAGTGCCGGTATGGCATCAGATTCATCCTCACATTACGCTGACTCCACTCTCCCCTCCTCTCCCCTCCCCCCCTTCCCCCACCTCCCATCTCACCGGCAAAGTCCTTTACCTCAGACTGTAAACTGTGGTCCCTGTGTGCAAACAAGCACACGCAGAAATCTTGTTGCGCACATACGCTGAAACCCGTTTTGCCTTTCAGAAGAGTAGGCCATTGCGTGCCTGTAGGAGTAAAATGGAAAAAAAAACCAACCCCCCCCTCCCCCCCCACGCATTGCGTTTAGACATCATCCCTGAAGTCAGAATGCAGCTACCTGAATGAATGGTGGAGTCGCAGAAGAAAAATCTCACTGTCGGTGAACTTTAAAGCTCTAGTCGAGGATTGAAAAAGGAAATCTCCCATGGAAAGTGAACGGCTACTTCGCCTTAGTTAGCATCTCAGATTCATGTTTTACATTGTGTAGTACTTACTGAGTCGTGAATAGGTGCTTCCCCTCAGATTTTTCTGCAGGACATATGTACCGGTTAAGCATGCAGGTGATCAGTCCTGAAGTTATCATACAGTATGCATGTACTTATGCAATGTTCTGTTGATCAGCTCCTAAGTGATTTTTTTTTTGGGGGGGGGTTGGGGATGCAGTATAATATTTATGAGTAAAGTGAACATGTGATCAGCTTTGGGTTTTTCTGTGGTGCACATGTACCAGTAAAGTGGGCAGGTGATCATTACAAGAGTTGTCTGCTGTGCGTATAATGTGGTGGAGCACACACCTTATCACCTCAAGATTTTTTTGTAGTACACATGTACTTGTGAAGTGCACAAGTGATCACATCCAGATTTTCTTGTAGTGCATGTGCACTGGTGAAGTGCACAAGTGCTAGATTTTCCTGCAGTATATGAATATGTGTTTGATAAAATTTTCCTGGGGTCATTTCCAGATTTGCTTGCAGTGCTTATGATATACTTGTGAAGTGCACAAGTGATAACAGCTGAACATTTGTCTTCAGTACTTATGTATTGATAGCGTGCGATCACAACTAAAATGGATTCGGATCTGACAGGTGTGGTAGCGCTTGAAGTGCCCAGGGGATCAGATCTAGATTTGTCTGCAGCATTCTTGGATTAGTGAAGTGTGTGGGTGATCGGCTTAATATTTTGAAGCGGTACACATGTACCTGAGTAGTACTTGCTCCAGGTTTTCTGCAGTACTCATGTACTACTAGTACAATACACAAATGGTCAGTCAGATCTTTTTTTTTCTCAATTCTTTTTTTTTCTTTCTGTTTTTGTTTCTTGGCTAGAGCTCTGAGGTTCACCAATAGTGAGAGATTTTTGCGATTGCGACCGTTTTTATCCATCAATAAGGTAGCCGCATTCCGACTTTGAGGATTTTCACTAATTTAACTTTCATCATAAGTAACAAAGTTAGCCAGTAGCTGTCTCCAGATTTTAATGTTTAAACAAAAAAAGTGTCTTTATATATATATAGATCTGCATCTTTTGTTTGTCGCATGATTCGTGAACTTGTCTTTCTGTTGGAGGTAAAGAAGATCATCATGTAAAAAATGGTACAGATGCGATTGTGGTCGAGTCAGGCACGGATCCTCACATGACTGGGTCACTGCGTGGCCTCTTGTTGAGGGCAGTGTCAAAGAATGCCGTCAGCGCCTGGGCTTTATCACAGTTATTGATTAACCCACAAAGAGTCTGACCTACAGCTTATCACAGATAAGTTCGCAGAAGCCTCTCGCCTTTTTGGGCTCACTATCAGCCTTGGCAAGACAGAGGTACTATTTCAGCCAGCGCCTGCTTCAGCCGCCCCTCCCCCCTCTATCTCCATTGAGGGCACCCAGCTAAAGATAGTGGATGATTTCAGATACCTCGGCAGTACCATCAGCAATGATAACACCCTGGACAAAGAGATCAACGCTAGGATCTGCAAGGCCAGTCAAGCTCTTGGTCGCCTCCGAGCTCGTGTCTTGAACCAGCACAACATCCAGCTTTCCACAAAGCTCAAGGTGTACAGAGCCGTCGTCCTCACCAGCCTACTCTATGGATGCGAGACATGGACGGTGTACAGAAGACACTGGAAGCAGCTGAAGAAGTTCCACATGAGAAGCCTGCGGTCAATTATGAACATCCACTGGCAAGACCGGATCACAAACCTCGAGGTCCTGGACAGAGCTGGGATGACCAGCATCGAGGCCATGATACTGAAAGCCCAGCTTCGATGGGTTGGTCACGTGATCCGGATGGACGACCAAAGGCTGCCTAAGCAGCTCATGTATGGCGAACTGACCTTGGGAAAGCGGAACCAGGGCAGACCACGCAAAAGATTCAAGGACTGCGTGAAGTCCAACATCAAACACGCTGACATCCCTCCCAAACAGCTGGAGCTGTATGCTATGGACAGACCAGGCTGGCGCGCCCTAACCATCCGGGCGCATGACAACTTCGAGGAGAAGAGGCGAGATGATGTGACTGCAGCACGAGCTAGGAGAAAGGCGTCAACCACCAACCCTGAACCCCCCCGGACAGTTTCCTTGCCCCCACTGCACCCGCGTCTGCCTATCACGGATTGGCTTAACCAGCCATCTCCGTGCCCACATAAGACAAAGACTCAACACATGAGGACAGTCATCATCGGATTGATGGACGACCAAGAGAGAGAGATTAACCCATTGACGCTGGGGGCAACAGCAAGGTGAGAGGCTGTATGACCAGTGGCTTTCCCACTCATGGAATTCCACTTTACAGCTTAGTCTTTAGTGATCGACTATGACTCTCTGACTAGGAGGCTTGACTCGCACAGTCCTTATGTGCTGCAGCCCTGGCGGCTAGTTGGCCTTTGGAGAACATCTCCAACGCCGACTGTCCTTATGCCCACTTGGCCGAGAGAGTGGGGAGGTACTGTGGGCAAGGCATCTCCACTATAATCAAATTTATACCCAGTTTCCGAAACAGCAGCTGCCTCCTCTGCTGTTTTGGAGGTCATCGTCGAAAACGACGGATTAACATACATACTAACATACATACTAACATACATACTAACATACATACTAACATACATACTAACATACATACTAACATACATACTAACATACATACATGCTGAAAGGCGTTAGGGACGACAGTTTTAATATAGTGTGGAAAGTTGCTGTGCTGATGTGCCAAGCTGCCAGACAAAAGTTGTCCTCAATTTGTTTGCTCAATAGTTGACTCTGTATCTGTTAAGATGTATAATCACCACCACCACCACCACCACCACCATTGCCACTGCCATCCCTTTCCCTCCCCTTGCTGCCCCCCCCCCCCCCCCCCCCCCCTCATCTTCATAAGTAAAAAATCAATAAAATCCCACCTTGAGAAAAACAACAAATTTTAAGTAAATAGACAATGTTCAGTTATTGTTGTCTTTTTTAAAAAACTATTTTGAATAAACACAGACAGGTTGTTTATCATTGCTTACTAGATTTAAGATATTTTCTTTCAATTTTTTTTTCTTTCTGTATAATGATCTGGAATTGTCATGTTACACTTGGGTAATCATTCTTGGAATTTGCATAATTCTCAAGTTACAGAGCCGCTTGTAATTGGCATAATTGTCATAATTATACAGAGCCACTTGTGATTTGCATAACTCTCATAATGAAAGTGTGCTACAAGTAAGTTGTATAATTTTCGTATTCTGTACCACTTGTAATCGACGTAATTCTTGCATGTTAGGGTTGTGTATTAAACTCCAGTCTGTTATCTGAGTAGCAAAGTATAATCAATAGGATAGTTGGGGGGGGGGGGGGGGGGGGGAGCACAAAAGAAACCATAACTTCATCTTCTTCTTCATCATCATCATCATCATCATCATCATCATCATCATAATTTATACAGCGCTATATCTTGCAAAAACAAATCAAAGCGCTTTTCATTCATCCTACTCTTTCACATGCAGCCATTTACAATTAATAGTTTTTACAAAATTCAAGTGTATATACACACACACACATCACAGTGACATGTAAAACAAAAAAATCCTCAAGTTTCCCTTTGCTCCTGTGTGTGTGTGAATGTGTGTGTATGTGTGTGTGTGTGTGTTTGTGTGTATGAGTGTGTGTGTGAGTGTGTGTGAGTGTGTGTGTGTGTGTTTGTGTGTGTGTGTGATGTGTGTGTGTGTGTTTGTGTGTGTGTTTGTGTGTGTGTGAGTGTGTGTGTGAGAGTGTGTGAGATTAATGGCAAAGGTGCCTGATGTGTGCTTAAAAGGAAAAAGTCAATTAATGAATAAACAGAACTTACATTTACAATTACTTATAAAAAAAAAGAAGGATGTTTTGGCATGGCAGGGTAAGCACAGGGAAATAACAGAAAACTACCACAGTCAAGTCAAGTCAAGTCAAAGACGCTTTACTCATCCCATTTACAATACCGACAGGCACATTGATACGAATCGTAATCTCAAACAGACACTTGTAAGAAAGCTACATTCTTCTTCTTCTTCTTCCTTTTTTGTCATGTTTCTCCCAGGGGAGGTTTGACATTGATGAGCCTTCTCCATCTCTCTCTGTTTTGAGCTTCCTCCTTATTTATGCCCCTTTCTCCAAGATCATCTGCAATACAGGCAGCCCAGGTCTTGCTAGGTCTTCCCTTTGGTCTCTTTCCATCCACTACGAAGTTCATTGCTCTTTTTATGATGTGGTGGTCTGCTTTTCGTTGAAAGAAAGAAAGCTACATTGCATATTGCTTTAAAACATGCAGGATATAAATGAAACTACACATACCTTTATGATGAATACATCTTGTGAAACTTATTCAGAAGCTAACACCATGAAAAAGCGTAAACTTAAATGGTATGGGCATGTCACTAGATCCCAAGGAATTACAAAGACAGTTTTGCAAGGCACTGTCCAAGGAGGAAGAGAAGAGGCAGACCAAGGAAGAGCTGGGGATAACATCAGTGATTGTACAGGTCTGCTGATGAACTCAACAGACCTGAGACAAGGCAGAACATGAGAGGGAATGAGGGAATGGTTGCTGAGTCTTTGAGAGGTGCCCCACGGTCGCAGGACTACGGGACAGATAGATAGATAGAACACCATTCTAGTTGAGGCAATTCTAAGCATGGATGGATAGAGAGGGCTGGTTGTCAAGTTATTCAAGGTAATGTAAGAGAAGATTGCTAATTCCTGATATAAATTGGTGATAAAGAACGAGGTGGAAGAAAGGTACGATCAAAATGACCACAAAAGATTGTTGGTATTGCACTATTTAAACTTTACCAAAGTTGACTGTCAGATGATCGTTTTTCTTATTTTGTGAAGTACCAAAGAGTCCAAGTTTTGGAAACATGAGACTTGGGTTGTGCTTTTTTGAATTTCTTATCTTAAATTTTTTTTAGTTGTTTGTTTACAGAGTTAAATTTGAACTTGATAATTTTGAAACATTTAAACGTTAGCATCACCAGATACGATATGAGCTTTATTAGATAGACGACCTTCATCAGATCAGACTTGACCTTCATCACAGAGAATTGGACTTTCAAACTTCATGAGACATATGACCTTCATCAGATAGATTTTCTTCATCAAATAGAGTATGACCTGAATAGATTTCCTTCATCAAATAGAGTATGACCTGAATAGATTTTCTTCATCAAATAGAGTATGACCTGAATAGATTTCCTTCATCAAATAGAGTATGACCTGAATAGATTTCCTTCATCAAATAGAGTATGACCTGAATAGATTTCCTTCATTAAATAGATATGACCTGAATAGATTTCCTTCATCAAATAGAATGTGACCTTCCTCTGTTTTTATGGACTGATCAACCAGCATAATAATATTTTTAATGTGCTCAAGTTCACAAGGCATCTTCCCAGGTGCGTGCGCGCATGTGTGTGTGTATGTGTGGGTGTGTTTGTGTGGGTGTGTTTGCATGTGTGTAAAATAAGAGAGAGAGAGACACACAGAGAGAATTTCTTTAATCTAAATCTAAACTTGATGCATTGAGTATCTGCTGACTATTAATTCTAATGCTGACTATTTTAAAGCATTAGTTTGCTGTTAATTCATAGCTGGTAATGTTTGCTTGTACTGCTCGATAATTTTACAGAAAATTATGATGAGATATTTTTTGCAGAAAATTATAATTAGATATTTTTTACAGAAAATTATAATTCGATATTTTTACAGAAAATTATAGATAATTTTACAGAAAGTTATGATTTACATCTTGAAATAGCTGACCAGTTATAGAAAATTACGATCACGTCGATTTGTTTTTTTAAAGTTTGAATTTGGTGAATGTGGTGTTATTCTTCTGTCTTCCAATATCAGCATTTATTAAGTTTACATTCTTCCTGTCTTCCTGTTTGATATCATATTACTCTGTGTACATTCTATGTGTGAATATGTATGCTGACACTTTCGCCGCATTCTGTGCATGTCTTTCATGGCGAACATGAAAGTTGGATATGATGTTATATCAAATTTGAGAAAGTCAACTAATATGCTAGGATTATGCTTGACAGATCAGATGTAAGAAGGTTGGATTATACATGATTAGATTTGAGAGGTCAAATAGTCTGTTGATTAAGATTATATTTGACAAATCAAACACATTGGGTTATGTTTATCAATCTAATTTCATATTATTGAATCGTTAAGATTAATTTTGTTTGACGTATCACTGTCCTCTACTGCCACCATGCAAGGTATGATAATAATAATGATGACAGTGATGATGATGATACTGATAATAATAATAATGTAATGATAATAATAATGATGATGATGATGATGATATTACTACGATTACGACTACAACTACTACTACTATAATGATAATAACACTGATGATAATAACAACGGTAACAGTAATAATTACAATGATAATAATGAATACTACTACTACTACTACTGATGATGCTGGCCATTGTATACCAGTGGTAATGCATGACAAAGAAGACAAAACGGAAAAAGTAATAATAATGATGATAATAATAAATGTAATTTGTATAAGAGTAAACAGAATCTAAATAAATAAATCACGCTGTCTCCTATAATTATTTTGGGGTATATTTGTTTTTCCAACCATCCTCTAGTACTGGACAATCCAACACAAAATGTACCTCGTCTTCCTGTGCTCGCTTAGGAAATGGGCATAGCAGCTTGTGATGAGAGAGAGAGAGAGGGGGAGAGAGAGAGAGAGAGAGAGAGAGAGAGAGAGATGGTGTGTGTGTGTGTGTGTGTGTTTGTGTGCGTGATACAAAAGAAGTCTATAGAACAAAATCGACTGTTACAAGTGTATCAAGGAGATGGGAGTGTGTCGGTCTGTGTGTGATAGATAAAATCGATTGTTACAAGTGTATCAAGGAGATGGGAGTGTGTCGGTCTGTGTGTGATTGATTATGGGCTGTGAAAGTGTTACAGCTGTTGGTGATATGATTGAATCTTGTTGGAGGTTGATTCCTGTGTTCATTTTGTGATGGTGTCAACAGGTGTTCAAGTGACAAGGTGTGTGTGGATATATTTGGATATTTTCGTGCTTTCAAGTTAGAAGATCACATGGTAATGACAAATTTACCGAGCAGAACGATGTTTTCATGTGAGCGAGTTACTACTGGTGATCACATGACGAATTCATGGTGGATTTGGGTGACTGCCTTCATTGCTTCGAATTCAAAGTGCTAAAGTGACAAGTTTACAGCGGGTTTGGAATTTTGGATCTGTGTTTATGGTGATGAATTTACAGGTGACCAGGTGACTTATTAAGAGGAGTAGATGATGTACTTATGTTAGCGAGGTTCAGGTGACTTGATAACGAGTCAACAGTAGAAATGAATGATATTAAACTTCAGTGAGTTCTTCTTCCTCTTCTCCCTCAACTCCATGGGGAGTCGTTGAGGGCATTTCACTGGAGAGCTGTTCACCGACTTCCTCCATTTCTGTCGGTGATTGGTGAATAGCTCTTCAGCCCTGTACCCCAACCAAGTTACAGCTGATGATATCGTAAACTCAGGACAAGATTGATAATAGAAAGGTGAAGATGGATGATGTCTGTCTGACTTTGTCATTGGGCATTCCCCAGCTTAGCACCTTGAGGGTGACCCAGAATGTGCACTCCTGTCTCACTCATCACACCTGGGCATGACTGTGAGGCCAGCCGAAAGTGCACACCGGATGAGGAGTAGTTGGCCTATACATAGCATTCTTTTTCCTCGAGCTCCTTGCCCCATCGACAGCCATACTCCCTGACGTCAGAGAATTGTTTTCTCTCCTTTAGTGCAGGTTGTTATGCTGTGAGCTGATCAGGGTTGAAGACAATCTCAACATACTCTATTTTCAAAGTGTTAATGTAGGCCTTGGCACTTCAGCTTACATCAGTAACTGACAGAACTGTCAGCCTGGGGCAAAAACTGTTGAGAGAGAGAAGATAAAACTGATGGCTAGTACAGCACACAAACCCAGCATCACTCAGTCAAGGGTCCAGTGCTGGAATAAGTACACCCCTTCCTTTTACCAAGTCAAAGTGTGGTCAGTTCCTGCTGTCATTAGCACCAGCTGGGCTGGGCTGGAATGGACAGCAGCTGAAAGTGGAGGAAACTTGACAGCTGTGGGATAAAATTTATCATCCCTTGTGCCCATGTATTGCCTATGACGACATAACATTCATGATATAAGGCACAGGCGGGAACGATTTTTTAAAAATTTCACTTTTGCGTCAACGTTGTCATCCTGGGTGGTGCCTGAATGTACAGAGTTCTGAACACAACGTACCCTGAATAACAACCACCCCATTCAGTATACTAACATACATTTAATTTTGTACAGCCTGTGTTGCTAAACTTTTATCTTGGTTTTTGTGAACACCTTATTGATATTGTAAACATCAAGGTGAAATACTATACCTGAGTATGTTTGAAAAGGATTCAGCTTTTTCACTGTCAGATGTCCTTCTGCTATCATGTCATGACCTGAAAACTTGACGACATAAATGGCTGTACTGGTCTCCTATGAAGACTCATTATCAATGTGCGTACTGTTTCGTATGCCCCGACTCAGTGTAACAGACTGATGTGTTGTTGTTTTTCATCTGGATATGTTCATTATTTATTCTAAACCCGATATTGTGAAAGAGTGAGTGTGTTCATTTGTTAAAAACTGACATTGTCGGTTCTGAAGAACAAACTGTGATTGTGTTCCGTCTTTATATACTTGTCATCATTGTTGATACATATATAGAATCACTGATTTATGTACAGTAGAGGGGTGGGATAGTCTAGTGGTTAAACTATTGAGTTTGTGACCTGACAGCATGGGTTTAAGCCACCTCTGACATGCCTGTTCAAGGGGATTTTCCCCCTGATATCCACATCAGTTACGACTCCACATCCCCAAAAGACCTTTGGATGAGACAATATACCAAAGTCCAGCAATGTAGATGCAAGCAAAACGTCTTGCACACACATTGAAACCCATTCTGCCTTTCTGAAAAGCAGGCTATTGCATGCTGGTGGGAATGGATGACAAAGTGATTGGAAAAAACCCTTATACATGCACACTTGCGTCACGTTTAGACATCAGCCCCGAAGACATAATATGGCTACCTTAATGGTAGGCAAATGGTTGTATTGGCAAAAATCTCACTATTGGTGAATCACAGAGGTCTAGCCAAGGAACAGAACAGATGTACTAGTGTAGCCATTTCTGCTAAAAGTAGAAGGCTGGATCTGTTGTGTATTGTACAGTACAGTACATGTAGCAGTATTTAGTTCCGTCGTTTTGGATTCTGTTTCGTGGAAGGTTTTTGTGTTCTTCTCAGGAAATAGAGCCGGTGGTCACAGCTTCGTTCTAACCCCCCCTTTTTTTGTTGATGATAAAAACAAATTTAAATTAAAATTGTGTTGTTGTTGCTTCATTCTAACTTATTCATTCACTGTGAATGGTGCACAGGTACGTGCTTGGAAACAAGATGTAGTCCAACCAAGCAGCATTGAGAAATGGACGACTCAAAGGGGGATTTTGATTTGTGCTGCGAGAGTGTTTGTCATTAGTTCCACATAGTATTTCTGTAAAAGAGAAAAACTTTGGTGTCGTTGTTGTTGTTATCCTTGAAAGTATTTGATTTGTATATAAAGCATGTTGTACTTAATTGTTCATCATCAGAATTTGTGATAAATATATAAAACTCAGCGTCTGTATACGATCATGGTTGGGTGTTTTGGGGTGTGATTGGTTTTGAGAGATGAATGGACATTGGTGTTGATGCATGTATGTTTGGGCATATTTTTTTGTTATTATTTTTTTTTATACCAGACTTGTAGTGTTATAATGCTATCAAACATTGCACACACAAAAAAAGATCTTCAAACAAGCTTTGTTGGGTACTTGCTGCACGGTTGGTTGTCTCAAAGAGCTGAGTTTTACTGTAGTTTGGCAAGTCCTCAACACACCCTTCCTGTTGTTGTTATACAATATATTGGCAACTCTGTCACAGCATTGCCCAACCCAGTAACACACACATGTACATACACACACACACGTGTACACACACGCGCACACACACCATAGACAATGTACCAATCTGGAAATAGAAATTTGGCTTTTGACTTGATTTTGACTCTCTCTCACACACACACTCACTCTCACACACACAGTGACACACTCACTCACACACAGAGGCAGGCAGGCAGGCTGTATGTATATTCTTATAGTTTTTGAAGCACTCTCTCTCTCAAACACACATACCAAAAATATTAACTTTTCTTACCAGATCTAGGGGAAAAAAAGAAAAAGATAAAAGCATATAATTTCCAGCCAGTAAAATTTTTCACCATCTGTCAAAATCTCAGAATGAAAAAACAAAAACAAAAAAAAGCTCCAAGGAAGAAAATCTTTTCCACAATTTTGCATTTTCACATTGGTTTTATCAATTTATGTCTTGTCAAAAACACAGAATCAAGGAAAAAAATAAAAGAAAAGCAAAGCAAAAGAGATTGATCGTAGGATGAAATAATGGAAAAAAACCAAACCACTTCTTGATCTTTATGCTGATATTGATGATTCGCGATATGGTTAAGCTGTGTTTGGACTGCCATCACATTTGAATTCAAAATAGATTAGTGATCTGGCAGAAATGCACCGAGTTCTAGGCTCAAATCCAGGATGTCTGGGTACTAAGTTTTTTTTTTTATAGATGAGATTATAAACTGAGGTCCAGTGTGCCACATGCATTTAACACATGTATAAGAACCCATGACAACAAGAAAGTTGTCCCTGGAATAAACAAGAAGGGGAAATAAAAGCCACAGGGAAACAAAAATATTAACATGCAGTTTGAAAAAGTAAAACTTATATACATATATAAAATAATAATAATAATAATGTATGGAATTTATATAGCGCTGAATCTTGTAAAGCAACAAATCAAAGCGCTCAGATTTCATTTCATACCACTTTAAGTTACGGCAGATTTCTCTCCGTGAAATTCGGGCTGCTCTCCCCGGGGAGAGCGGGAGAGCGCGTCGCCACAAGCGCTGCGCCACCCTTTTTTTTCTTCTTTTTTTTTTCCATGTCTGCAACTGTATTTGTTTCCCTATCAGAGTGGCTTTTTTCTAAGAATTTTGCCAGGGACAACTGTCTTGTTGCCGTGGGTTCTTTTATGTGCGCTAAATAATTACGTGTAACACACGGGACCTCGGTTTATCGTCTCATCCGAAAGACTAGCACCCAGACCACCACTCATGGTCTAATGGATGGGGGAAAAGTTTCCGGTCCAAACGGGGTACGAACCGCCGCACACTTCAGACCCGGACTTTTCGCTTTCTAGGAAGGCGCGTTACCTCTAGACCACCGATCCACCATATATATATATATAAGTAGTGAGGGTGGGGAGGGTGTGTGTGTTCTTTTTTCTTTTAATTCTTTTATTTTGAGGATAATGGCATAAGCACTCATGTGCTTTTTTGTTTTCATCCAGTCCATGTGTGTACACAGTTTTGTAAATTTTGTCATCTGTTCCCAACGGCACACAAGGGCCTACTCTTCCGAACAGCTGAATAGGTTTTAAGGTGTGCGCAAGATGTTCTGCATGTGTTTGCACATGGGACCTCGGTTTATAGTCTCATCCGAAAGACTTTTGGGGAGAGTGGAGTGTGGCACTGACGTTAACTCCAGAGGAAAAATCCTCTTGAATGAGATTTGAACCCGGGTCAGCAGTGTGTGTGTGTTTATGTGTGTGTGTGTGTGTGTAGGGGGAGTACTAGCACTGCTAATGGCAGTACCCTCCAAAAAAGAGCCACCCCAAATTGCACATGACACATTCTGCTCTACCTATCCCTGTACTGATACTATCATTAATCAATCAGTGCTTGCTGGCTTCAAGTCAAGTGGTGCACACAAACTGGCACAGACGACATGAAAACGATTTTTAAAAAGGTTGAATCCTTGCATGAATAAACAAAGGAGAATGGTTTTGGAAGACAAGAGACTGCATTATCATTGAAATTTTAGTTCATAGATTTTGGTCTGCAGCGTACCATGTTTGTAATATCTGTTTGTTTAAACTATTGATTGTTTGTCATTGGTTTGCGTGACTGTGTACGATTAGGTTGAATGCATGCGCTTTGATTTGTCTTTGCAAGATATAGCGCTATATAAGTTCCATTTATTATTTTAATTATTATTATTATTACATCAGAAAGATGCCCCCCTTCCCCCCAATAAAACAAAACAAAAATCACAAAGAAACCAAAACCAACAACAAAAGAACGTAAGAAAACATGCACGCACGCACGCACTCACACACAAACAACAACAGAAGAATACAACAAAACCAAAAGAAAGCCCCAGCCCCACAAAAACCCTTCTCAAAAAACAAAGAGGCTGATTCTAGCAAATGTATCAATCTTTATTGCATACTGTTTAGAGTTGTTCAGTCATCAGATAACATTCACAATGCCTTAGCAACCACACACACACACACACACACACACACACACAAAGGCACACACACACTCAGACACACACAAAGGCACACACACACACTCAGACAACACAAAGGCACACACATACACACACACAAAGGCACACACACACATCAGATATCACTATTAAGTGGAAGGACATTAAACTGAAGAACCAACACTCACACAAACACACTTACACACACACTCATTGACTCGCTCTGTCACACTCACACACACACTGTCAAAAGTGGCCATCCTTGGAAGGAGTTCAAAATAAAATAAAATGTATTAAAAAGCTCACCAGTAATCCGCATTCACCATTAAAAAAACAACCCAAATAAAAAAATATTCAACATTCAAAAGCTTCCCACACAGAAGTCCTTTTCATAAGTTTACAAACCACAGTCTGTTCACACACTTCTTTGAGCAGTCACAACAAACATTTCTTCCAAATGCACAGATACAACCTCATCAAACAAGCCTTCTTCCTTTCTGCTTCCTTATGCTCACAATAAACAGTTTGGGGGGGGAAGTAGCGGGATAGCCTGGTGGTTGGAGCATAGCGTCTGATGGCTTCTTCCTGGAGTTAACATCAGTGCAGACTCCACTCCCCCCAAAAGTGCGGATGAGACTATAAACCGAGGCCCTGTGCGCGAACGCACGCACATCATCTTGCGCACACGTTAAATCCTGTTCTGCTTTTCGTAAGAGTCGGCCATTGTGTGCCGGTGGGAACAGATGACAGAATTGACAAAACCGCATACACACGGGGACTGGATGTAAAAAAGTACATAAGTGCTTATTCCATTTTCCTCGATATAAAATAAAATAAGATAAAATACAAATAAAATAAATGGCCCAGGGTCAATCCAGCTTTGAGCTACCACTGAGATGCCCGTTCCTGGGGATTTTTTCCCCCTGGAGTTAACGTCAGTGCCAACTTCACTCTCCTAAAGGTCCTTTGGATGAGACTATAAACTGAGTTTCCATATGTGAATGCATGCAGAACATCTTGCACACACACAATAATAAAACCCGCTGTGCAGCTTTCAAAAGAGCAGGCCACTGTGTGTCGGTAGGAACCGATAACCAAATTTTAAAAAAAGAAAAAAAGAAAATGCATGCACATCGGTGTTGCATTTAGACATAATTAAAAAGGCATCTTTCATTTTTAACAACCGTGCACTCCAGTCTTCCTCTCTGATGATGCTATAACACATCTTTTGGTTGTTACTTTCACACACACACACACACAGACACACACACAGACAACACAACACAGCCACATTCACAACCACTTCCTCACAGTCACCGATGTCCTCCACTTCTTCCTGTTGAAGATGCACTTTTCCTTAGGAAGATACGCTTCTTCCTTAGGAAGATACGCTTCTTCCTTAGGAAGATGCACTTCTTCCTGTGAAGATGCACTTCTTCCTGTGAAGATGCACTTCTTCCTGTTGAAGATGCACTTCTTCTTCCTGTTGAAGATGCACTTCTTCTTCCTGTTGAAGATGCACTTCTTCCTGTTGAAGATGCACTTCTTCCTGTTGAAGATGCACTTCTTCCTGTTGAAGATGCACTTCTTCCTGTTGAAGATGCACCTCTTCCTGTTGAAGATGCACTTCTTCCTGTTGAAGATGCGCCTCTTCCTGTTGAAGATGCCTTCTTCCTGTGAAGATGCCTTTTTCCTGTTGAAGTGCGCCTTTTCCCTGTTGAAGATGCACTTCTCCTGTGAAGATGCACTCTTCCTGTTGAAGATGCACCTCTTCCTGTTGAAGATGCACCTCTTCCTGTTGAAGATGCGCTTCTTCCTGTTGAAGATGCCCTTCTTCCTGTTGAAGATGCACTTCTTCCTGTTGAAGATGCACCTCTTCCTGTTGAAGATGCACCTCTTCCTGTTGAAGATGCACTTCCTCCTGTTGAAGATGCACTTCTTCCTTACGAAGATACACCTCTTCCTGTTGAAGATGCCCTTCTTCCTGTTGAAGATGCCCTTCTTCCTGTTGAAGATGCCCTTCTTCCTGTTGAAGATAATCTCATGCCTGAAACGATCCTAAAGCGCTCATCATGACAAAAAGTAGTCATGCAGACAGCTCAGGAGATAACAGAAGACATTGTTGTTGTTGTTGTTTTTTTTTTGGTGGCAGCAGCAGCGCTTAACGCAGAAGGTTACACAGTGTCGACATCCTCACTGTGGGGGTCTGCCTCGCTGTCCTGCGTCACTGGCGTCATGTCTGGCAGCTCGCAGCCTGTGTAACTGCCCTGGTTCACACACATCGCCACAAACTGCCCCCAGTGCTTGTCCTGACCACACACACACACACACACAAACACACGCACACACATACACGCATGCATGCCACAAACACACGCATACACGCATGCATGCACACACACACACACACAATATGCACACACACACAAATTTTTCTCTTCAGTTTTCACAGTTTGGTTTTCAACTAGCTATAACAACCACACTTTGGTTAAACCTCAAGGGCTATAGTATCACCACTATGCTACTGCCCAACAATTTTTCACATTTTTAAAAATGATGATAATAATAATATATTCATAAATTTTTCTTATAGCACTGAATCTTGTACAGCAATCAAATCGAGGTGCTTCATGCGTGTGCAACTGTTGACAAACAAAATGAACAGATTTTAAATCTACACACACACACACACATGCATGCACACACACATCTTGTGTACATGTTACAAGCCATTTGTGCCGGTGGGAACAGATAACACAATTTACAAAACAACATGCACGCAGGGACTGGATGTAAAAAAGCACATGAGTGCTTATTCCGTTATCCTCAAAATGAAAGAATTAACCCCACCCCCTCCCCTGTGGGGATGCCAGGGGGCCTGTCAGTACAAACAGCATCCCCACCTTCTAGAAATTCTGTGCTTGGAATTCCCTCTTTTCTATCCCTCTCTTTGTTTCTACCTCGTTCCTTTTCTTCCTGTCATCTCCTCCTTGTCTACCTACTTTCTGTCCTCTTGGTCCATTCTCCTGCTCCTTTTTTCCAGGAAGACTTCAAAAATACAGTTTCTCCTAGGCCAAAGTTGGAGGCACTAGGCCTGACTTGTCAGACACTGACCGCGGTGGAAAAATATTTTGACACAGACAATAGTTTTTCTTGTCTGAGCTTTTGAAGAAGAACGCGACTAAGAAAGACGCCCCACCACCAAAACAAACACACATACACACACACACACATACACACACTCTCTCCCTCACACACACACACACATACACACACTCACATACACACACTCTCTCCCTCACACACACACACACTACACATACTCTCTCCCTCACACACACACACATACACACACTCACATACACACACTCTCTCCCTCACACACACACACATACACACACTCACATACACACACTCTCCCTCACACACACACACACTCACACACACTCTCTCCCTCACACACACACACACAACCCCTTACCTGCACCAGAACATGAGGGTTGCCGATGACGACCAGCAAAGCCTGTGCACGGGTGATGGCCACGTTGAAACGCTTGGGGTTGCTGAGAAATCCCAGCACATGACGGATATCTGACCGCAGTAGCAGTTCGTTGGAGCGCACCTGCCACAGACACAGGATGCATCTATGTATCTATCTGTATATCTATCTATCTACAGATGTATATTCTGCCTTTATCTCATCATCTCACTACTCCCATGACCCCCTCCAGGGTCGTAGGGGCACTGCAGTGATGAAGGTTGCACCAGCTGGCTCCATTTGCGGCGGTTGTGGGCAAATGCCTGAGTTGTGGAGAAGCTCTTCCCGATCCATTCAGTGATGTTGTCTGCCCATTTCTTCTTCTTCAGCCTGCCTTGCCTTCTCTTCCCTTTCACTGTTCCTTGCAGTATGGTCTTGGAGAGCCCCTCTGATCTTGTCACATGCCTATATATGTTAATATGTTTGAATTTTTTGGTTTTATTTTTGCTCCTCAACTAGAACTGTGAGGTGCACCAAGTTGAGATTACGTGTATGTAACACACAAACACACACAAACATACACGCACACTAACAACACACACACCCACACATAACCACAACACTAAAACAACAATACATACACACATAACCACACACCATAAACACCACACACAACACACACACACACATAAACACTGCACACACAAACACACACACATTAACACAAACACACACACATTAAACACACACACAACAATACACACACACACACACATTAAACACACACACATTAAACACAAACACACACACATTAAAACACACACACCCACCAACAACAAACACATACATTAAACACACACACATTAAACACAACACACAACACAACACACATAAACACTTCACATTAAAACACACACACTAACACAACAAACACACACACAAACACGCACATTAACACACCACACACATTAAACACAAACACACACACATTAAACACACACACCCATCAAACAATACACACACACACACACAAACACGCACATTAAACACACACACCACCCACAACAACAATACACACACACAAACACACACATTAAACACACACACATTAAACACACACACCCGCACAACAATACACACACACACACACAAACACGCACATTAAACACACACACCCACACAACAATAAAGGTAAAGGTAAAGGAGTCCCATAACCTATAAGGTCGTAGGGGAGCGAGGCGTCAGAGACCTCACTTTTCTAGGGCCAGCATATTGAGGGCGGCGCCCATCTCCTCTCCCTCGCTGCTTTACCTTCCCTGACCCTAAAGAGGGCAGGTACCCATTTACAGCTGGGTGAACGGGGGGAACTGTACTGAAGCCAAGGCGCGCAAACGGTCACCCATCCAACTGGTAACCATGCTTGACGCTGCTTAACTTGGCTGGGGGAAAGCGAGTGCTCTGACCACTGAGCTATCCCGTCATACACAACAATACACACACACAAACATGCGCATTAAACACACACACATTAAACACACACACCCACACAACAATACAACACACACACACAAACACGCACATTAAACACAAACACATTAAACATACACACCCACACAACAATACACACACACAAACACGCACATTAAACACACACACATTAAACACACACACCCACACAACAATACACACACACACACAAACACGCACATTAAACACAACACACATTAAACACACACACATTAAACACACACACCCACACAACAATACACACACACACAAACACGCACATTAAACACACACACATTAAACACACACACCCACACAACAATACACACACACACCACAAACACGCACATTAAACACACACACATTAAACACAAACACACACACATTAAACACACACACACCCACACAATACACACACACACACACAAACACGCACATTAAACACCACACACACACAGCAACACACATTAAACACTTGCACACACACCACAACAATACACACACACTTGCACACACACACACTTAACACAACACACACTTAAAACACACACACTAACACACACAACACACTAGACAACACTAAACACACACTAGACACACACTAAACACACACTAGACACACACTAGACCACACACTAGCACACACTAGACCACACACATAGGCACACACTAGACACACACTAGACACACACTAGACACACACTAAACACACACTAGACACACACTAGAACACACACTAGGCACACACTAGACACACACTAGACACACACTAGACACACACACTAGACCCCACACTAGACACACACTAAAACACACACTAGACACACACACACACTAGACACACCACTAGACACACACTAGACACACACACTACTAGACACACACACACTAGACACACACTAGACACACCACTAGCACACACACAACACTAACACACACACACTAGACACACATTACACACACTAGACACACACACACTCACACACACTAGACACACATACTAGACACACATAAACACAACTAAACACACATTAGACACACACACTAGACACACACACACTAGACACACACTGCTTACAGTAGAAATGATGATGGCCTGCCTCTCCTGCCCCTGGAACTCCTCCACAGAGCCGACCTTCACCTTGGGGATGCCTAGCCGCTCCGTCATCATACGAATCTTCTCCACCTGCACCGAGGTCACCATCCAACTTCAGCACAGACACACGTCTTCATATTAGCTATCTCTATACATGCTTTTTGGATTCCTCATAATTATAATCATTTTGATGATCTCCTGGGTCAATTCTGTGTGAAGGCCTGCCAGCACCTTCATTCCCTTCAGGCTTGTACACATGCAGAAGATCAAATATTACGTATGCTAAAGATTCTGTAATTCATGCCAACTTTTGGTGGGGTTACAGAAACATAAACATAAACATACCTAGCATGCAATGTGCCTGGAGAAGGATGGGCTCCGCTAAGTTCTGCTTATTCAAGACACCTGTTTCTATCACCACTGTTGACAGTTCAAGCTCCAATTATTGCCACCAGGGTTTGTCTTCTTTCTCTGTCTCTGCTGAGTTCTACGATCTCCTGTAGCCCGCCCTCCCAGACCACTGATCTCAGTGATGTTGGCAGTGTAGGATGCTGGTGGTGGTCTGCCTCTTTTCCTTCTGCCCTCAACCTTACCTTGGAGAACTGTCGTCATCAGAATTGTCTGTGTTTAAGTTTGCATGACCAACATATCTCAGTCTGTGCTTATTAATTTCAGCCAATGGTTATCTTTGCACTGAGAGTTCACTGAGAATGCTAATGTGCTTTTCTGTCCAACCATTTTACTTTTAGAAGTTGCCAGAAGAACCACATTTCGGTTACATTTCTTTCGTCTCTTTCCAATTTTCAAAGTGTCCAGGCTTCTGACCCGTACAGCAATACAGGCCAGATGAGTGTTTTGACAATTGTAATTTTGGTATCTTTAGGTATGCCTGTCTTTCCAAATTAATATTGTTTGTCTGAATAATGTGGCGTTGTAACCTAACGACTCCTCAGGGAGTTAAGGGAGAAGATATATTTATTTATTAAAAATAAAATTACTTCAAGGATAATGGAATAAGCATTCATGTGCTTTTTTTTAACATCCAGTCCCCGTGTGCATGCAGTTTTGTAAATTCTGTCATCCGTTCCCACCGTCACACATAAACCTACTCTTACGAAAAGCGGAATGGGTTTTAACGTCTGCGCAAGATGTTCTGTAGACGTTCGCACACGGGACCTCGGTTTATAGTCTCATCCGCAGGACTTTCAGGAGAGGGGTGTCAGCAGAGACATTAACTCTGGGGGAAAAATCCCCTTGAACCTTGGTGGAGGCTCAAACCCGAGCCATTTTATTTATTTATTTATATTTATTTATTTACTCTTTTATATCGAGGATAATGGAATAAGCACTCATGTGCTTTTTTATATCCAGTCCCTATGTGTATGCGGTTTTGTACATGTTGTCATCTGTTTCCGCCGGCCATTAGAATGTGAGCATAGATGAGGAGGAGGAGGAGGAGGAGGAGGAGGGCACCTGCTTTCTGTAGGGGGTGATGACGCCGATGTTGTGGGGTGCCACGGGGGGACTGGCACTGAGCAGGCCCTGCAGGTATTTCACCACCACCACCGTCTCTCCAGGATTGAACCACGACGGGCTGTCTTCCTCCCGCACGTCCTCGCTCTGTCAAAACCACACGCCACACATACGCACATGCATGCACACATGTTGCACACACATACACACACACACATGCATGCGTGCACACACGTCACACACACACGCATGCAGTCATACACACACATACGTCACACACACATACAAAAACACATGTCACACACACACACACACGTCACACATACACACACACACACATCACACACACATGTCACTTACACACACACATGTCACTTACACACACACACACACACACACACAGAGGCACATGCAGAGAGGAGAGAAGGAAAAAAAAGAAATGGTGGAGTTGTACTGTGGGGAAGTGGTGTACAGGCATGACCTACCCTGAAGTTCATGTGGAGAAATCGATGCTGATGATGGTTAGATACTATGCAGCACAACACACTAGTGATAATGATGATAATGACATCAACAACAACAACAGCAATACTGCTACTCTTACTACTATCAACTAATGACAATGCCGCTGCTGATGATAGCAATCTGATACTACTACTACTACCAATAATAATAATGATGATAATAATAATAATAACTTCAATGTTGATGATGATGATGATTATGATAATAGCAACAATAACAATAATAATGATGATAATAATAACAATAACAAAATGATATATAGATAAAAATAATATGAAAATAGTACGATAATGGTACTATTACTACTGCTACTACCACTAATGATAGTAATAATAATGAGGATCTGTCCTAAGAGATAGGCTCATATGAGTCCAAGCCTGGCTTTCAGTAAAACTTAGAAGAAGGTGACAATACCATTAAAAAAAATCTTTACAACTGCATTTTTTCTGTAGACACACAAGCACACACACAAACATGGACACACGCACACACAAGCTCTCTCACACACATACACACTCACAAACACACACACACATATACACCCACATTTTCATCTAATATGCCTGTGAGTGAACAGACGTAATATTGAAAACAACAATAAAACACACACTCACACAGACATGTAATAATACTACTACTAATAAATGGAACTTATATAGCGCTATATCTTGCAAAGACAAATCAAAGCGCATGCATTCAACCTAATCTTACACAGTCATACATACAACCAATGACAAACAATCCATAGTTTAAACAAACAGATATTTACAAACATGGTGCGCTGCAGACAAAATCTATGAAATAAAATTTCAATAGTCAAATGTTTTTCAAAAGCACACACACTCACACAGGACATATACTTTAGCAGGGTGATAGGACATGGGTTAGTGTACATGTACACTCTCTCTCACACCTCCCCTCCATACACACCCCCTCAAGCACCCCCCACCCCCCCCCCCCCCCCCCCCCCCCCCGGTCTCCCCCTTACCCTGACGCCATGGAAGAGGACGGGCAGGCCAGGTGTGGGGAGGAGCGGCCAGGTGAGCAGCGAGTGAGTCAGGTGCGGGGCGGCGCACTCCTGCAGCTGGCGGTGGTAGAACAGCTCTGAGGGCAGCTGCAGGATGGCGCTGTGGCAGCGGTAGTTCTTCACCAGCATCGTCACCTGCACCAGCAGCAGCAGCAGCAGCAGCAGCGTCACCGTCATCATTTTATTCTTTTTATTTTATTTTTTATATCGAGGATAATGGAATAAGCATGTATGTGTTTTTTTACATCCAGTCCCCGTGTGTATGCGGTTTTGTCAATTCTGTCATCTGTTCCCACCGGCACACAATGGCCTACTCTTATGAAAAGCGGAACAGGATTTAACGTGTGTGCAAGATGTTCTGCGTGCATTCGCACACAGAACCTCGGTTTATAGTCTCATCCCAAGGACTTTTTGGGGAGAGTGGAGTCTGCACTGATGTTAACTCCAGGGGAAAATATCCCCTTGAGTGGGAATTGAACCCGGGTCCTAAGATTGCGAGTGCAACGTTCTGACCACTGGGCTATCCCACCCCCCAATGGCCATCATCATCGATGTCGTCATCATGGCCATCATCATCATCACCACCACCATCATACCCATCTTCATCATCACCACCACCACCATCATCTTCACCACCACCATCATCACCATCATCTTCACCTTCATCATCTTCACCATCATCACCATCACCATCACCACACTGTACTGTACTGTCAGGTCAGAGGTTTGTTCAGATGTGGTTTGTTAAGACCTTACGTGCTTCTTGTTGATTCGAAGCATGAGGCAGTTGAAACATGCCAACATGAACGATCTTTCGGATTGTTTGCTTGAGATATCAAGTTATCTGCTGACGAACTTAAGACCCTTTTTTTTTTTACTGTTCATGTTTTTAAAGGTTCTTTTATGTTTTTTTGTTTTGTTTATGTGTGTGATAAAATAAATTTTTTACAGTTTTTGATAAAAAACAGAAACACACACACACATACAACACACACATACAACACAAACACACACTCGCACACACATACAACACACCACAAATACAACACACACATACAACACACATATATATACAACACACCACTCACATATAACACACATACACAACACACACATACAACACAAACACACACTCACACACACATACACTCTCACATACACACAACACACAAAGTCAACGCACCAGTGTGGACTGGAAGCCTCCATGATCAGGGTACAGCTGCTCGTTGTGCTGGTAAGGGAGGCGATCCATCAGCCGCTCCAGGAAAGACAACTCCAGCCCGTACATCTTGGCAAAGGGGGACATCAGCACCGGGCCCAGCTGTCTGGGATCGCCAGCCAGAACAACCTGAACATATATGTCTCCACAGAATAATCCTGAGAAATCCCCATACACCGCTATAAAACAATCATGAGAAATCCCCATACACCTCTATAAAATAATCCTGAGAAATCCCCATACACCTCTACAGAATAACCATGAGAAATCCACCATACACCTCTACAGAATAACCATGAGAAATCCCCATACACCTCTACAGAATAACCATGAGAAATCCCCATACACCTCTACAAGATAATCCTGAGAAATCCCCATACACCTCTACAAGATAATCCTGAGAAATCCCCATACAGCTCTACAAGATAATCCTGAGAAATCCCCATACACCTCTACAAAATAATCATGAGAAATCCTCATACACCTCTACAGAATAATCATGAGAAATCCACCATACACCTCTACAAAATAACCATGAGAAATCCCCATACACCTCTACAAAATAATCATGAGAAATCCCCATACACCTCTACAAGATAATCCTGAGAAATCCCCATACACCTCTACAGAATAACCATGAGAAATCCCCATACACCTCTACAGAATAACCATGAGAAATCCCCATACACCTCTACAGAATAACCATGAGAAATCCCCATACACCTCTACAGAATAATCCTGAGAAATCCCCATACACCTCTACAAAATAACCATGAGAAATCCCCATACACCTCTACAGAATAATCCTGAGAAATCCCCATACACCTCTACAAAATAATCCTGAGAAATCCCCATACACCTCTGCAGAATAATCCTGATAAATCCCCATACACCTCTACAAGATAATCCTGAGAAATCCCCATACACCTCCACAAGATAATCCTGAGAAATCCCCATACACCTCTACAAGATAATCCTGAGAAATCCCCATACACCTCTACAAGATAATCCTGAGAAATCCTCATACACCTCTACAGAATAATCATGAGAAATCCACCATACACCTCTACAAAATAACCATGAGAAATCCCCATACACCTCTACAAAATAATCATGAGAAATCCCCATACACCTCTACAAGATAATCCTGAGAAATCCCCATACACCTCTACAGAATAACCATGAGAAATCCCCATACACCTCTACAGAATAACCATGAGAAATCCCCATACACCTCTACAGAATAACCATGAGAAATCCCCATACACCTCTACAGAATAACCATGAGAAATCCCCATACACCTTTACAGAATAACCATGAGAAATCCCCATACACCTTTACAGAATAACCATGAGAAATCCCCATACACCTCTGCAGAATAATCCTGAGAAATCCCCAAAGACAGAATGTGGCTACCTTCAAGGTCAGCAAACGGTCACATACGCAAAATCTCACCACCACAAAGATCAGAACCCCCTCCCCTCCAAAGTCAGAATGCAGCTACCTTCCTGGTAGACAAACGGTTGCATACGCAAAATCTCACCACTACAAATATCATAAATCCCTGAAGTCAGAATGCGGGTACCTTCCTGGAAGACAAACGGACACATGTATACGCAAAATCTCACCATCGAAGGACCTCAGAACTCTAGCCGAGGAACGAATAAGAAAAAAAAATCTTGAGAAAAAAAAATCTGTTGATAACCAACACAGCTGCACTTTCAATCCCTACCTAGAACTTTCATCAAAATATTCTTTGTCTCTTTTCCCAAATATCATACTCTTCTCTTTTTTTCTCTTAAAGATTCATATTCCATGGTGCAGTTTTTAAAGATTGCTGGCAAGAAGCCTTTCATTCTCTTGCTCCTGCCATCTGAAATTCTTGAACAATTATTCTACAAAATTTGCGCAGTCTTTCAGATTTTAAGTCGCAGTTCAAAAGTTGTGGTTGTTTAAAAGCTTCCTAATTTCTGTTTGTTTTTATTTCGCTGTTTCTATGCATGTTCCAGTTGCAGATGTCTTTATTTCTACACATTTGCTCTTAAATTCTTGAAAAGAAAACATAAGTGCACACACACACATATATATATATATATATATATATATATATATGTACACGCACACATACAACACTACACATACACACCCACACCACAACACCCCCCTCCCCACACACACTTCATTACACAATGCATGTTGGAAACACTTTAAAACGAAACTACAAAGTACCAGTTATTCCTGGTGTGATGATGTAACCCATGTATTATCTTTTGATAAGATCAAATGTCGTAATTTACATGAATATAGAAATGTTGTATCTCTTATCTACAGGTTTAAGCTCAATGCTTTTAGAACTAAATTTTCAAAAAAAGCAACATGTATCTGTGGTGAAAATCTTACCAATGATCACATTCTTTTACGATGCAGAGATCTGAAAAACTTTTTACCTGTCTTCTTAGTTCGTAGCTTACAGCAAATTCTAAAAGACATTCCATTAATGAAAGAAACTGTATTGTCATTAAGTCATACTACTATTTTCAGACTCCTTTAATATAAGGATAGCGTCTAGCTATATGAACTGCAAAGTTAATATTTTAGCTGTTCATTTGTTTCTTTCAGAATTCTTGTTTATGCTTTAGTTGTTTATTGCGATTGATTAGTTACGTGCGAACCACTCTCCCCTACACACACACACACACACACACACTTTCCTGTCTGTTATCACTATTTAGTGGAAGGACATTAAACTGAGGAACTACTACTACACACACATGGTTTCTTAACCCAAAACTTTCTAGACAAAACTGCTTCTGAAGAAAATGTAGATGTAATTCTGTCGGATGTAAACATTCTTTTTGCTATTTCGAAGTCTCTTGTACATAGCCCAGTTTTCACGTTTCTTTAAAGTTCTTTGATATTGTTTTCCCTATTTGCAATTTTAGGCGTTACATTGATGTTTGAATACCAATCTGTCACATGACTCTCTTTCCCTCTGTCTTCTATTGTTGTTTTTTTTGCTATAGGTCTTTCTTTCCCGTCTAAGGGTAAAAGGGTAAAGGAGTCCCATAACCTATAAGGTCGTAGGGGAGCGAGGCGTCAGAGACCTCACTTCTCTAGGGCCAGCATATTGAGGGCGGCGCCCATCTCCTCTCCCTCTCTGCTTTACCTTCCCTGACCTTAAAGAGGCAGGTACCCATTTACAGCTGGGTGAACTGGGGGGACTGTACTGAAGCCAAGGCGCGCAAACGGTCACCCATCCAAGTGGTAACCACGCTCGACGCTGCTTAACTTGGCTGGGGGAAAGCGAGTGCTCCGACCACTGAGCTATCCCGTCCCCGTCTAATATCACTTATAGTGAACAGACGTTAAATACAAGAATGAATGAACACACATGCCCCCAACACACACACATACGCCCCCCCCCCCCCCCCCAACACCCGATCGCTATGTACCTGTCCATCAGCCCCCGCCACCAGTCCTGCAGGTATCAGACACTCAGGCTCTGTGGCCTGACCTGCCTGTGGACAAACAATAATGATGATGATGACAACAATAAGTATGCACATGATAACACTAAAAAATGATGACAACAGTAATAATAATGATGATACGCTACTAACAACAATGATGATGACAATGATGATAACAACAATAATGATGATAATAACAATAATCATAAGAAATAATGATGATGATAGTAGTTGTAGTAGTAGTAGCAGCAGTAGTAGCAGCAGTAGTAAAAGCAGCAGCAGCAGCAGCAGCAGCAGTAGTAGTTGTAGTTGTAGTAGTAGTAGTAGTAGTAGTAGTAGTGGGGTGTGGCGATGGTGCTAGCAGTTGTAGTACTACTAGTTCTACCACCACCACTATTATTTCTACTACTATTACTACTGCTACTTCTACTCACAAGAAGAACAATAAGAAATGACAATGACGAAGATGATGATGATAACAACAGCAATAATAATGATGATAATAATAATATAATAGTAACAATGACAATGAAGATGATAATAATAATAATAATAATATGCATAATCATCATCATCAAAGAACAAGCATGCTGCTGTTGTTGATGATGATGCACACTTTTAACCTGAGATTTACAGTTTCACAAGGTGACAGCCCCAATACGGCCTCTGTGGTCGGCGGGGCCATAAACCCCAAGATTGGACTGGAATGGATGATAATGATAATAATAGCAATAATAATGATGACAATACCACCGCCACCACCACCACTACAATACCACTACAATACCACTACAACTGACATCATCAACAACTGACCTCATCAACAACTGACCTCATCAACAACAACTGACCTCATCAACAACAACTGACCTCATCAACAACAGACCTCATCACACAACTCATCAACAACCGACCTCAACAACAACTGACCTCACAACAACTGACCCATCAACAACTGACCTCAACAACAACTGACCTCAACAACAACCGACCTCATCATCAACAACCGACCTCTAACAACAACTGACCTCATCAACAACACTGACCTCATCAACAACAGACCTATCAACAACCGACCTCAACAACTGACCCATCAACAACTGACTCAACAACAACCGACTCATCATCAACAACCGACCTAATCAACAACTGACCTCATCAACAACAACTGACCTCATCAACAACAACTGACCCATCAACAACAACTGACCTCATCAACAACAGACCTCATCAACAACAACTGACCTCATCATCAACAACTGACCTCATCATCAACAACAACTGACCTCATCATCAACAACAACTGACCTCATCATCAACAACAACTGACCTCATCATCAACAACAACTGACCTCATCATCAACAACAACAACTGACCTCATCAACAAAGGCGTGGGTGAAGTGTCCAGCCTTCAGGTCAGCGGTGTACAGAAGGCCGGCAGTGTTGCAGGTGGCGACCACGACGCGGAATCGACACAGCACCTCCAGTTTCTCGCCTGTGGAGCAGTACCCCAAGATACTGGCCGCGATGCTCTGTTGTAACATGTCCATGAATACCGTGGTGCATCTGTTACCCCAGTCAGAAATCGATAACAACGCTATCCGTGTTACAAATGACAACATTTACAAAACCGCATACACACGGGGTCTGGATGTAAAAAAAGCACATGAGTGCTTATTCCATTATCCTTGATATAACAGAATAAAAAATAAATATATAAATACATAGTGCAGCAGTTTCAGTCAGAAAGAAAGAACAATAACAGCAATTAATGATGATGATGAGGATGAGGATGATGATCACGGTGGTGGTGGTCATGATGATGAAAATTCACTTTCTTTTGTGTACCCCTTTTTACATGTGCGCATGCATGCATGCACACACACACACGCACACAGAACATCTTGTGCACACGTTAAATCCTGTTCCGCTTTTCGTAGGAGTAGGCCATTGTGTGCCGGTGGGAACAGATGACAGAATTTACAAACCACATACAAACGGGGACTGGATGTAAAAAAGCACGCAAGTGCTTATTCCATTATCCTCGATCTAAAAGAATAAAATAAATAAAATATTAAAAAAACCCACACACAGACACACACCTCTCTCTCTCTACTTTTCATATGGTTGCATATCTGCAATAAATTTCTCTCTCTCTCCCTCCTTTTCATAAGACTGCGTTATCTGCAATAAATTTCTAAAACGAACATATTCAAGAGAAAAGTAAAACACATCATCTAAACGTTACCACCTATGTGTTCACTCACCTCCTGAGCTCTGTTGAAAGCGTTCAGTCGAACCATGTCACTCATCTTGATCACACCACTGGTGTGAAGTCTCTCAGCCTGAAACATATTGTGTAAACATATCACAGCCAGCAAATTCAACATCATTCCGTCAAGACTGCTAAACTTAGCCCACCTGTTCTTTTTCCCCAAGTCCAAGTGTGGTCAGTTCCTGCTATACTTGGCACCAGCTGGCCCCAGCTAGGCTGGGATGGGATGGAATGGATAGCAGCTGAGCCCAGATGAAAGTGGGGGAAACTGATGGCTGTGACACAGCCATCACCAAAATATATAAAGTCCTTCAGATGAGACTATAAACCGGGGCCCCGTGTGCGAACGCACGCACGCAGGACATCTTGTGCACATGTTAAATCCTGTTCCGCTTTTTGTAAGAGTAGGCCATTGTGTGCTGGTGGGAACAGATGACAGAATTTACAAAACCGCATTCACACGGGGACTGGATGTAAAAAAGCACATAAGTGCTTATTCCATTATCCTCGATATAAAAGTATAAAATAAATAAAAATAAACAGACTACCATACTGTGTCATGAACAACTCATGACAAACACACAACACATAGACTGCTGATGTGCAACTGTTCAAAACCATAAACAAGGCAAGCCACACAACAAAAACACCCTGCATCAGCTCTCTACGCCATTCCTGATCATGAATGTTTGTCAGAGAACTGACTGTTTGGTACATCCACCACAGTTGAAAATCAGAAAAAGCAGGGAGGTACCCCCCAAATGTCCTGGCAAAATTGGTAAGTTCAATTTGTAACTGTACCTCTGAAGTCAGAAAACAGCTACCTTAATGCTAGGGTAAAGAACTGTCCCATGCACAAAAATCTCACCCCTGTTGAACCTCGAGCTCTAGATGAGGACTCCCCCCCCCCTCAAAAAAAAAAAAAATGCTAGACATGAACTGTGGTTCATAACTGAACATAATACAGGCATGTCAACACTGCTGCATACTTATTGCTCAGAAAAAAATATGGAAAATTCAACAAACTGTCATTACTTGAAACTAATAACAATGATGTAATATCTATATCCTAAGTTGGTTGGATGACAAAAGGAACCATTTAACACACTGCTGAAACGACATGGCAGGCAACAGTGCAGGGCCTTGTCTGGCTTGTGACCTCACAGCGGCTCAACACTGGTAACTGCCTGTGTGCTGCTAGCTCTGAGGATGCAACAGATCAAGAATTGCAATGTGGGGCAGGAAAGCCTAAGAGCTTTGAGCTCCTGATCTGGTGGCTTGGGATCAAACCGCCACTGAGATGTCCACTTGAGGGGCTTTTTCCCGTGGAGTTAACATCAGCACTGACACCAATCCCCTGACAGTCCTTACAGGAGACTATAAACCAAGGTCCTGGATGTGAACGCATGCAGAACATCCGGCACACACATTAAAAACCTGCTCCACTTTTTGGAAGGGTAGGCCACTGCATGACAGTAGGAATGGATGAGAACATCTAAAAAAAAAAAAGATGCATTCACACAGGTGTCGTGTTTAGACATCATCCCTGAAGTCAGAATGCAGCTGCCTGAATGGTGGGTAAACAGTCACATACAGAAAATATCACCACTGGTGAACCTCAGAGCCCTAGGTGAGGAACAAACATACCCCCCCCCCCCCCCCCCCCCCTAAAAAAAAAACAACAACCCCCAAAAACTCCAACAACAAGCAAACCCAAAAAACAAACAAAAACCCAATTGGGAATAGTTGTGTAAGGTGAAAACTGACGTGGTTTGGTCATGTCACACGCTCCTCTGGTCTCGCTAAAACAATCCTACAAGGCACAGTGAGGGGAGGAAGAAGAAGAGGCAGACAAAGGAAGAGATGGGAGGACAACCAACATTCGAGAGTGGACAGACATGGAGCTGAGAGACACCCTGAGGGCGGCTGAGAGACACGAGGACTGGAGAAAGGTGGTTGACAAGGTTTCAAAGGCGCCCCAAAGGATTCGGAATCTGCGGGATCGGTGACGGTGACGGTGTAAGGTGAGATTGTGGTGAGCAGCAAGGAAACATCAACACCACAGATTCCAATTGGCAAAATAAAGACAAAAATCAAACCAAACCAAACCGTCCCCTTAAAAATACCCTAACCCCCCCCTGCAAAACCCCAACCCAAACCAAACAACCCCCCCCCCACCCCTGCCCCCCAACCAAACCAAGCGGTGTGTGTGTGTGTGTGTGTGTGTGTGTGTGTGTGTGTGTGTGTTACCAGCAGGTCTGCAGCGCTGTTGGAGGGGGTGCAGGCGATGACACGGCTGCCGGGCAAACGGGTCAGCACCTGCAGTATGGCCTCCACCACAGTGATGGTCTTCCCCGTCCCTGAACACACACACACACACACACCCATACAATCATACACATACAATCATACACAAACATACAATCATACACATACAATCACACACAAACATACAATCATACACATACAATCACACACATACAATCATACACATACAAACACACACACATACAATCATACACATGCAAACAAAATCTGAAATAAAATCTGAGCGCTTTGATTTGTTGCTTTACAAGATTCAGCGCTATATAAATTCCATACATTATTATTATTATTATTAAACACACACACACATACAATCATACACATACAAACACACACACATACAATCATACACATACAAACACACACACACACATACCATCAAACCCAAAACTCATACACATACAAACACACACACACATACAATCATACACATACAAACACACACACACATACAATCATACACATACAAACACACACACACATACAATCATACACATACAAACACACACACACACATACAATCATACACATACAAAACACACACACATACAATCATACACATACAACACACACCACACATACAATCCCATACAACAACACACAATCATCAACAAACACACACACACACAATCAACAAAATACAAACACACACACATACAATCATACACATAAACACACACACTACAATCATCACATACAAACAACACATACAATACATCACACACATACAAACACACACACATACAATCATACACATACAAACACACACACACACATACAACATACACATACAAACAACACACACACAACAATCATACACATACAAACACACACACACATACAATCATACACATACAAACACACACACATACAATCATACACACACACAACATACAATCATACACATACAAACACACACATCATACAATCATACACATACAAACACACACACATACAATCATACACATACAAACACACACACATACAATCATACACATACAAACACACACACACACATACAAATCAAAAACACATACAATACACAAACAACAACATACACATACAATCATACACATACAAACACACACACACATACAATCATAACACATACAAACACACACACATACAATCATACACATACAAACACACACACACACATACAATCATACACATACAAACACACACATCATACAATCAAACAACATACAAACACACACACACATACAATCATACACAAACAAACACACACACATACAATCATACACATACAAACACACACACACATACAATCATACACATACAAACACACACACACATACAATCATACACATACAAACAACACACACATACAATCATACACATACAAACACACACATACAAACACACACACACATACAATCATACACATACAAACACACACACACATACAATCATACACATACAAACACACACACACATACAATCATACACATACAAACACACACACATACAATCATACACATACAAACACACCACATACAATCATACACATACAAACACACACACATACAATCATACACATACAAACACACACACATACAATCATACACATACAAACACACACACATACAATCATACACATACAAACACACACACATACAATCATACACATACAAACACACACACATACAATCATACACATACAAACACACACACATACAATCATACACATACAAACACACACTACACCAACACACACACACAATCATACACACATACAAACACACACATACAATCATAACACATACAAACACACACACATACAATCATGCACATACAATCATACACATACAAAAAAACACACACCACATACAATCATACACATACAAACAAACACACACATACAAACAACACATACAAACACACATACAAAACACATACAATCATACACATCAAACACACACACACATAAAAATCATACACATACAAACACACACACATACAATCATACACATACAAACACACACACACATACAATCATACACATACAAACACACACACACATACAATCATACACATACAAACACACACAACACAACACACAACACAATCATACACATACAAAACAAAACACACAATCATACACATACAAACACACACACATACAATCATACACATACAAACACACAACACATACAATCATCACATACAAACACACACACATACAATCATACACATACAAACACACACAACACACAACAATACAATCATACACATACAAACACACACACACACACATAACAATAAATACACATACAAAACACACACAACACACATACAATCATACACATACAAACACACACACACACAATCATACACATACAAACACACACACACACATACAATCCATACACATACAAACACACACAACACACATACAATCATACACATACAAACAACAACATGATCACACACATACAACAACACAAACACACACAACACCACGCAACACACAATCAACAACACATACAAACACAACACCATGTGCACACACATACAAATACCATAACACACATAACAAACACACACACAATACAAACACTGCACACACACATACAATACAATACAACATACACATACAAACACAAACACACACACAGAGGATAGATGCTGTAGCCAAGAAATTTAAGTCTTTTTTGGAGGGGGGGGGGTGGGGGTGGGATTGGTTTTTGTCATTCCTCAGCTAGAACTCAAAGAGGTTCACCAATAGTGACATTTTGTGCAGGGTTCGAAACTTGGCATTGACGACTGGTGAATCAAGAGTGGGGACTTTTATGATCTACCAAATTGACTTCAAGTGCAGACTTGCCAGTGCCTTAATTCCCTTTGTGTGTATTTACATACCGAAGATCAAATATCCATGTTTAAGATCCTGTCAATCATGTCAAGAGTTTGGTGGTTTACGGAAATGTACACATACTCAGCTTGCAACCTATACAATGAAATAAGCTGCTCTGAAGTCAGAAAGGGGCCAGCTGGGAGACCCGCAAAGTCACAAATAATGGACAAGACCAGGCACTATGCACCTCACCCGGTAAGGGAATAGAGAGAGAGAACATGTATACACCACACCTATAGTACAGCTACAACACTCAACAGACTAGTTCTTTTCTACCTCTACTTCTTTCTCCTCCATTACTCCCTGAGGATTTGCTGAAGTAGTTACTGAAGTTTTCAGGCAATGTTTCTTGGGAAAGTTAAACCTGATGCAGCCCATCCCTGTACAAGTACAGGGTGCATGCTGGGTATGTTTGTGTTTCCATAACCTGCTCAACACTGAATATTTGATTTTCTGCATGTGCATAAAAGGTAAAGGTAAAGGCAAAGGTGTTCCCGTAATCTATGCAGTTTTGGGGGAGCTAGGTATCAGAGACCTCAGCTTGTCCAGGGGCCAGCATATTGAGGGCAGTGCCCATCTCCTCTCCCTCGCTGCATGTGTCTACATATACACAAAGGGAAATAAAAGCACTGGCAGGTCTTCGCTTCAAGTTGACCCAGGAGATTGTAAAAAAAAAATCCCGACCATTAATTCACCAGGTGACGCTGCCGAGATTCAAACCCATGACTTCATGGACCCATATGTGTTTTTTCCTTTCTTTTTTTAAAATATATTTAGATAAGATTTTCAGTTTTTCCAATGTACAACTACGAATTGATAGAATCACATCCATAGGCTAAGGAGTACTGAGGTGGGAATCTTTGCTTTCCTATTGCTATTATGATGGACATGAACTGAGCATGCATTACTCCCTCTCTCTCTCTCCTGTGACCCATTTATATTTTAGATTGTTCGTTTAATGGCTGTTGCTTCAATGCATTAAGCACATGCACCTCAACCCAGCTGCGCTACACACGACCAAGCCATCACCCCCAAACTAACCAACCTGGCGGACCAAAGATGACGTACGGCAGAGGTCTGGCCTGCCCCATCAGGATGTGAATGACAGCGGCCTTCTGTCGATCGTTGAGGCGAGGGTTGTAGAACCTGACGCTGTCCTGGATGGCAGGGTTGATGCCCGGTATGTAGTGACGAGCGTCGGCAGCGTTCGGCGTTGGGCTTGCGGATGCCTTAGTTTTGTGTGGGTCTCTGCCACTGAGGGGGCTGCTGGCAGCCAGGTCTATTTGTGATGGCTTCAGCTTCACTTCCCTGGGGAACAACACTGGCAGACAGACAGACAGACGGCAGATGACAATTTATGCCCCACTTCTAAACAAGACTTCAAAAACAGTTCAAAATTCAGTGGGGTGTTAAATAAGTAATAGTTCAAAATTCAGTGGGATGTTGCATAAGTAATAGTTCAAAATTCAGTGGGATGTTGCATAAGTAATAGTTCAAAATTCAGTGGGATGTTGCATAAGTAATAGTTCAAAATTCAGTGGGATGTTGCATAAGTAATAGTTCAAAATTCAGTGGGATGTTGCATAATAGTTCAAAATTCAGTGGGATGTTGCATAAGTAATAGTTCAAAATTCAGTGGGGTGTTAAATAAGTGATAGTTAAAAAATCAGTGGGATGTTGCATAAGTAATAGTTCAAAATTCAGTGGGATGTTGCATAAGTAATAGTTCAAAATTCAGTGGGATGTTGCATAAGTAATAGTTCAAAATTCAGTGGGATGTTGCATAATAGTTCAAAATTCAGTGGGATGTTGCATAAGTAATAGTTCAAAATTCAGTGGGATGTTGCATAATAGTTCAAAATTCAGTGGGGTGTTAAATAAGTGATAGTTAAAAAATCAGTGGGGTGTCGAATAAGCAATAATTCCAAATCAGTAGAACACTAAAATACGCTGCAATAATTGTTTTTTAAAAGATAGATAATTTGATAATTCTAAGTAAAGTTATTACAAAATGAAATGCTAGACACCAGGATGCGACAAAATGGGAAATTGACAAACTTTGCAACAAAAGAAGTGGTCAGTATGACCAGTTGGAAGTTTTTGAAACAAAAGAAACAATTCTGCCTTAATACTTCTGTACAAGGTAGATAAAAAATAAAGCTTATAGTTCTATAATCAATTGAAATATCAAAATTGACAACTTGACCCCCACCTGCCTAAATCTCTCCTGGCAGAAAAGTGGGTCAGGTGCACTGTGACCCATTTCTTGGAGGAGGGCCATATTTCAGAAACTGTTTCTCCCCTGTGGGGATGCCGGGGGTCTGTCAGCATAAACAGCATCCCCACCTTCTCAACATTCTGTGCTAGGAAGTCCCTCTTTTCTATTCCTCTCTTTCTGTCTGCCTCGTTTCTTTTCTTCATGTCAGTCCCTTCTCAGTCTATTTCTTGCCTTCTTGGTCCATTCTCCTGCCTTTTTTCCAGAAAGACTTAAAAGATAGCAAGTTTCTCCAACGCTGAAGTTGGATGTGCTGGGCCTGACTTGTCAGGAGCTCACCGGCAGTGTATGACACTTTGGCTTATATGGCAGACAACATTAGTGGCTGTCTGAGCGTTTGATGACGAAGAAGAAAGTGTTTGAGAGAAGAACTGACTAAGTGACTGACCTTCCTCTCCAAATGTCGCCACGGCCAACTGCACTGCTTGATGGCATCGACGAAATGAAGTTCTGAAACCAGTTATTCATGGACTTATATGTTCATTCTGAATGATGAAGAGAGAGAGAGAACTCTGAACTCTGAAATGGTTTAATGGTACTTTGGCCTTAGGCCACAATACACTGTGGGGGGTGGGGGTGGTGGTGGTGAAGGTATGAAACTTATAAACATTGGAAACGTTTCACATAATTATTATTGTGATGGAGACAGAGAGAGAGAGAGAGAGAGAGAGAGAGAGAGAGAGAGAGAGAGAGAGAGAGAGAGAGAGAGAGAGAGAGAGTGAGAGAGAGAGAGAGAGAGAGAGAGAGACAGAGAGACAGAGAGAGAGTTTGTTTGCGACTGCATTCTTGTCTGCGAACATCTTGAATCATGTCAGTATCGACGTAAGATCCGTTGTTGCCATCTTCAAAAGAATTCTCAAACAATGGTCATCAGATACAAAATCAATCCCAGCCACTGCAACCAGCCATTGTCCAAAGTCCATGGACTTATATGCTCATTCTGTATGATGAAGAGAGAGAGAGAAAGAGAGAGAGAGAAAGAGAGAGAGAGAGAGGAAGAGAGAAAGAGAGAGAGAGGATGGTGTGTGTGTGTGTGTATGTGCGTGTAGGAGTAAGAGTGTGTGCATGTGTAAATGGAAATCTCAAATTTTTTCTTTCAGTCCCTGTCTAAAATGCACAGAAATCTCAGGCTGTTGCTTTTCTTTGAACCGTAGCTACATTTTTCTCAAACTCCCTTCCATCTGACCTTGACAGGCGGTTTGGGTGCAAGTCTTTTGAGTGACAGATTTAGGAGTCTGTGTATAATGTGGAACACGACAGTCGTTTTCCCCCATTCTCTGCTGCACTTAGACGCTGGAACTTGACCCCTGATGTGCTTATTTTTAGCTCTGGCACCGACCATATGCACTGGTCCAGTTTGGCGCCATCAAGATAGCGTGGCGTTCTTTCCACTGTTTCAGCGGGAGAAAGTGGCCACACGGATTTTAATTTCCAACTTTTAAGTGCTTTTTGATACGTTTGTCATATTCTTCAGCGCTACATTCAGGTGTATTCAGTGCAGTGTTCTCTTGTTGTTGTGGAGACGTGAATTTGAACAAGTATAACACTTTTGTGTTGGCGTTATAAACAAAAATAACAGATAGATTGGATGTTCTCACCAGATAGCTCTTCTTTGTTGAGTATTGAGAGTGATAATTTCTGTGCAAGTGACGTAAATGGATCGCAATTTTCCTCCTGAAATCGTTTAAGTTTCACTTTGGCAAAGTCTGGTATGTCATGTTAATGTTTGATTTTTAAGCTGAATCAACTTTTGTTGTATTTAGAATACGTGTTCATCAGTTTTGAAGGGCTCAAATTTGGGCAAAATCTTGACTGTTTGCTGTCTCAATCTAGCCTAGGCTTAGTGCCTGTGTGTGTTAAGAGGATAGGCAGGCCGCACGCACGCACGCAGCAGGCTTGTCTTCTGTAGGCCTAGCCTAGCCCAGATCTGTAGCCTTAGGCTTAGGCCTGCCGCGCGAGCATGTGTACGTGCTACTAGGCTTGAGATGCTGTGAGGAGGGGGGAGGGGAGGGGTGAAGATATCGGAGGGGTGTGGGGGTAAACATGTTGGGGCAGGCTAATTTTAGCACTCTGCCTGAACCTTTGACTGAGTGCTGCTGTATAGGCGCGCTGTGGGAATTCATGCACAACAGAATCTACAACAAACTAAGTTTCTTGCATTCTGAAATAAATCTCCCAACTTTTCACAAGTAGCCAAATACACAGAAACTGTAAAAATAAAATGATGTTTTTTTTCCAGATGACAGCAGAATAGCTCTTCAAGACATTGGTTATCACTACAACATTATTAATAATAATAATAATAATAATAATGTATGGAATTTATATAGCGCTGAATCTTGTAAAGCAACAAATCAAAGCGCTCAAAATATTCAAAGCGCTCACATTATTCAAAATAATCGATACAATATTTTAAATTTTGACAATACATCCCCCCCCCCCCCCCCCCAAAAAAAAAAGGTTTGAAGCAAAAAAAAGAGACTTGACATTATTCACTGCTTTCTGACCCTATTAACACACATTCAAAACATGAAGTTTTCATAAAACAAAGACTTGCCTGTTGAAAGTGAAGGCCACGTTATAATCTTTCCCGTCGTAGCGACAGTGGAAATCTGTGTTGAACTTCAGCATCACCGCATTGCTGTGAAGCTGAAAATAAATTAAAAAAACAAACAAACAAACCCCTAAAACCACAAACCCCTAAACAACGGTACAGTCACCAAACTTGTGGTTGTTATTATTGTGATTGTGTTCATGACCCAGCAGAGATTTCCAATTTAGGGACTGTATGAAACCTTCCATATTGGGGGGGGGGGGGGGGTGGCAGGATAGCCTAGTGGTTAGAGCGATGCGCTTGCAATTTGACAGCCTGGGATCGAGCCACCACCGAGACCCCTGTTTAAGGGGGATCCCTGGAGTTAACATCAGTACAGACTTCACTGCCCTGAACGTCCTTCAGATGAGACTGTAAACGAAGGGCTCCTTGAGTGAGCACACACACACACACAGAGAACATCTTGCACACAAGTTAAAACCTCTTCTACCTTTTATTTTATTTTATTGTATCAAGGATAATGGAATAAGCACTCATGTGCTTTTTTACATCCAGTCCCCGTGTGTATTCGGTTTTGTAAATTCTGTCATCTGTTCCCACCGGCACACAATGGCCTACTCTTACAAAAAGCGGAACAGGGTTTTAACGTGTGCGCAAGATGTTCTGCGTGTGTTTGCACACGGGGCCTCGGTTTATAGTCTCGTCCGAAGGAGTAGACCATTTGTACCAGTAAGAACAGGTGAGAAAACATATACTTACCCTCCCTCCCCCCCAAAAGAAACACCTGCATGCACTGACCTTTACAAATGAGCAGGATGCGAAAAAAAGCAAAGAGAGAAAAGGTGCCAGATCGAGTTCATTAAGAAACACAATGTAATACAAATTCAGTGCACTTGTTTGTCTTTTTTTGGGAGGGGGGGGGGGGGGGGGGGGGGGGGGGGGAGGTGAAAGGATAAACTCTGCCACTCTACCATGTTTAACATAACCAAGACACATTGCATGACAATGTTTAACATCACAATCCCCCCATGGGGATGCCAGGGGCCTGTCAGTATAAACAGCATCCCCACCTTCTGGAAATTCTGTTCTGGGAATTCCCTCTTGTCTGTCCCTCTCTTTGTTTCTGCCTTGTTCTTTTTCTTCCTGTCACCTCCTTCTCATCTACTTTCTGCTTTCTTGGGCCATTCTCCTGCCTTTTTTGCCAGAAAGATTTCTAATATAACAATTATCTCCCATACTGAAGTCGGATGCACTGGGCTTGACTTGTCAGGTGCTTAACAGCAGCATGATGCATTTTCACTCATATGTCAGACAACAATAGTTGCTGACTGACCATTTGATGACAGGAAGAAGAAGAAGAAGAAGAAGAAGAAGAAGATGGTGGTGGTGGTGGTGGTGGTGGTGGTGATGGTGAAGATGAAGAAGAAGAAGAAGAAGAGAGAGAGAGAGAGAGAGAGAGAGAGAGAGAGAGAGAGAGAGAGAGAGAAGAGAGAGAGAGAGAGAGAAGAGAGAGAGAGAGAGAGAGAGGGAGGGAGAGAAGGAGAGAGAGACAACTGACAATTGACAAAATTTATTGCTATTTAGCAATCAAGCCATATACAGGGTTCATACAGACTTTGTGGGGAAAAATTTAGGGCCTTTTTAGGGCTTTTTAGGGGCCATTATTTCCAAATTTAGGGCCTAGCTGCGGGGCATCAAAGTATCACCCTGTGTACACGTTTACTTTGATAAACCAATTTCAAACTCATGTAAGCAAAGTCTCCTTGTCTAAAACTGCATGTTGGATATTGATTATTGACACAAATTCAACTTCAATTCTAGAATAAAATGTCTTTCAATCATAGATACCACAATGAATTAAAATCCTCACACAATAAAACATCAAGTCATGGTGTGATGGAAGTCTCCATGTCTTGAAATACCAAGTAAAGTGAAAACTGAAATAAGTGTCTCTGATTTTAATAGGACTTTTCACAAACAACTTGCAAATTGAACTAAGACACTATCCCTCAAACTTCACCTGATGTGAACTAGTCTCCTTGCCTTACCAAAGATGCAGATGGTTACCGGGTACTAGAACTGGTAATAACAATACCCTCACACAGTCACAGTGCCTCTTCCAAATTCTGCTCCTTTATTTCAATCTCACACATGCATATGTGCAGGCATTCACACACACATGCACACACACACACATGTACGCACGCACACGCACACAAGCATCCACAAAAGAGACAGACAGAGAGAGAGGTTGCTGGACGCAAGTTCTCTTCACTATGAATACATGTACAAGTCCTGTATCATCAATGCAGACTGAGTGGTAGGCCTAACACTGACTTGAAAAGGATGCCCACACCCTCTCCCCACAGTTGTTTTTTTTAATCAAGTCTGCCAATAACTGAATAATTTGCGAATTTTAAAGAAAGTCAAATGAACCGACCACGTTGAGCAGTGGAAAATATGCAAAGTGCTGGCATTTCTGACTCGCCTTATGAACTGGATTTGTTTCTGTATGACTTCTGCAGGAAATCTGTGGGATAATCTCCTCAAATAAAGAACAGATTTGGCTACAGGTTTTGTTATTTTCGCATTCTGACACCCGATTGCCATTTTGTAAACTGTGCATGCACACTGGAGAAACAATAGGCCTTGCTATTCACAGCGCAGCTGTGCTAAAATTGAAAAATCTTGTAGAGAAGGACTTAAGCACAGTAAACAGAAAACTGGTGTTTTTTCGACTCACAATTGCAGTTCCATAGTTTAGCATCATTTTCCAAACAAATTACGGTCATACCATAGGGGTAGGTAGTCCCTCGCATGTAAAAAATAACTGGTGAAAGCAAAGTGTATATGCTCTTTCAATGGAGGCAAATTACCTCCCTTGGCAAAATAGGTGACGCGACATGAATAGCAGACAACAGGCATTCTATCGGCGATAATACGATCTTTGGTCACCCTTCTTGCTTTCATTTCTCATAAGTTTTATTTTGTGTATCTGTTTAATCTACATTTCAACAGAAACTCTCACTCATGATTCCCATTTTTAGGGCTTTTTAGGGCCTCCAGGGCAATACATCTCATTTTTAGGGCTTTTTAGGGGCCTTATTTTGGATTTTCAAAAATCAGGGCCTTTTAGGGCTTTTTAAGACTTGTACGAACCCTGCATATAGCGCTGCGGCGCGGTAGCAAACCATATCGAACGCGACACGATTACAATGACATGGAAACCATGGCAGTAGTGGTATGTACATCAAGATTCGATACATTATTGTCCGTGTCTCAATTTTCAAAACAGCCTTTCCTTTTCCAGTCTGCAGCCAGCGAAGTCAGCCCATGTAAAACCGGATCAGGTCCAAAGGGATGATGTAATTCCGTTCAGCAGTGCATGTTTTGCGTGTTATGTGTTAGGACGCTGCTTCCTTTACGAAGTTTGGCAAGCCTGACACGTTTTCTGGAAACATGTTTCTCTTCTTGCTTGATGTACCAGAACCCCCCCACACCCCTTAAGATTCCTCGCCGTACTCCATTACAAGGTTTTCCCAGGGCGATGTCATTGATTAACACCATACCATGTTTTGATGCGGAGAGAGAGAGGGGAGAGGAGAGGAGAGGGGAGAGAGAGAGGAGAGGAGAGGAGGGGAGAGAGATATCGGGAGACAGCGAGATGTGGAAGAGGGGAGGAAGCAAGACGGGAAGGTCGGGACCCTCGAAGCAGCCCTCCCATCCATCCGGAACTATGTTCACCACACTCGTGCACGATGCCTCGTATGGGCTGGTCAGGGTCGACGGGGTCAGACAGGTGAGCGTCCCTCACACGAGGGGAGGGGACCTCCCCCAGCCTGGCACTCCAGTTGAGGTATTCACGGACTGCTCCAGACACACTGAGCAACACGACAATTTAAATGGGATTTTTTGAGAGGGGGGGGGGGGGGGGGGGGGGGGGGGGGGGGGTGGGGGGTGGGGGTGGGGGGGTTGGTGGGGGTGGGGGGGTTGGGGGTGGTGGGGTGAGGGGGGGGGTGGGGGGGTTTAGGGGTGAGGGTGGGGTGGGGGGTTGGTTTTTTGTGGGTGTGGGTGGGGGTTTAGGGTGTGGGCGTGGGGGGGGTGAGGGGGGGGTGAGGGGGGGTGATGGGGGGGGTTAGGGGGATGGGGTTGGCTTGCTGTCACTTTTAAAAAAATTTTTTTCTTAAGATATATTTTTATATATATATTTTTATGGTGCAACAGAGTAAATTTCATTTTTTTTCTTTGGTGATTTTTTTGGGTTTTTTTTGTTGTGATTTCTCCAGACACACCTGCGTGATAAGTTGATACTATGTGTAGTCTTTTTTCTTTGCAGTTTTGTTTTGTTTTGTTTGGATTTTTTAAACTTCTATTCTGGCTTTAAAAAAACCCCAAACATCTCTCATCATTTCTTCTCTGCCTGTCTTCTCATTCACAGATACAGATACACTGACACAGACAAAACACACACACACATACTAGACACACACACACAAAACACACACACACACATACTAACACAGACACACACGCACAAAACACACACACACATACTAAGGGGACACACACACGCAAACAAAATAACACACACATACTAAGAGACACACACACACACAAAACACAAAACACATACTAACAAACACACACACACAAAACAACACACCAACATATAACAGACACACACACACACAAAACACACACATACTAACAGACACACAACACACAAAACACACACACACACAAAAACACATACTAACAGACACACACAAAAACACACACACATACTAACAGACACACACACACAAAACACCACACACATACAAAACAGAAGCCCACACAAAACACACATACTAACAGACACACACACGCAAACAAAAACACACACACATACTAACAGACACACATAAAACACATACACACATACAAAACAAAACACACACACCAAAAACACACATACTAACAGAACATCTTGCGCACACGTTAAACCCTGTACCGCTTTTCATAAGAGTAGGCCATTGTGTGCCGGTGGGAATGGATGACAAAATTTCCAAAACCGCATGCACACGGGGACGAGATGTAAAAAAGCACATGAGTGCTTATTCCATTATCCTCAATATAAAAGAATAAATAAAATAAAAGAATAAAAATAAACATACACACACACACACATCCCAGAACTAGTACCCGTTGCATGGCATATTCCTGAATGTCCAACTCCAGCTGAATCTCCTCCAGGTAAAGCAGTGTGTCCATACGCTGAACGTAGTTCTCCATACTCAGTGCCTGCAACAGTTCAAATCATGTATTATCTGAAAGTGTTCCAAATCATGTATTATCTGAAAGCGTTCCAAATCATGTATTATCTGAAAGTGTTCCAAATCGTGTATTATCTGAAAGTGTTCCAAATCGTGTATTATCTGAAAGCGTTCCAAATCATGTATTATCTGAAAGCGTTCCAAATCATGTATTATCTGAAAGCGTTCCAAATCATGTATTATCTGAAAGTGTTCCAAATCATGTATTATCTGAAAGCATTCCAAATCATGTATTATCTGAAAGCGTTCCAAATCATGTATTATCTGAAAGTGTTCCAAATCATGTATTATCTGAAAGCGTTCCAAATCATGTATTGTTTGAAAGCATTCCAAATCATGTATTGTTTGAAAGCATTCGAGATTATATTCTGTTTGAAAGCAAATCATATTCTGTTTGAAAGCATTCTATATCACATTCTGTTTTAAATCATTCCAAATTGTGCACTCTCTGAAAGCATTCCAAATCACATTCTGTAGGAATGCAAATCATATTCTGTTTAAAAGCATTCTATATCATATTCTGTTTGAAAGCATTCAAATCATGTAATCTCTGAAAGTATTCCAAATCATACTCTGTAATCATCTCAGATCATATTCTTTTAGAAAGCATTCAAAATCATGTACTCTCTCTGAAAGCATTCAAAATCATACATACTCTCTCTGAAAGCATTCAAAATCATACTCTCTGAAACTGAAAGCATTCAAAATCATACATTCTGAAACTGAAAGCATTCAAAATCATACACTCTGAAACTGAAAGCATTCAAAATCATACACTCTGAAACTGAAAGCATTCAAAATCAAATTCTCTGAAAGCATTCAAAATCATGTACTCTCTCTGAAAGCATTCAAAATCATACTCTCTGTAATCATCTCAAATCACATTCCTTCGGAAAGCATTACAAATCATGTCATGTCTGGAAGCATCTTTAAAACATCATGTGATGAGAATGAACATGGAATGTTTATAACTATATCACTTTCAGCTAAAATAACACCACTGAGACTACTCCTTCATATGAGACTATAAACCAAGCTCCTGTGTGCACTTTTGCAAATGAAAAATGTTCAAAACAAGAAAGAGTTTCAGCATGACCAGCCTCTTGATTTCTATACTGTCTATGGGCTATAGTAACAACAGACCAATCAATATTTCTACCCTGACAAGATCAATTCTCTTGTCATTCTTAGATGCAGTAAAAACAAATATATAATTAAACTATAAAAAGATTTCAGAGGAAGAGACCTTAGACAGTCTCAGATTGATGTTATCATAATATGTGACGCTCCAGCACGAAATGAGTCGCTTTGCACCTGACCCACTTTTCTTCTAGGAGCCATTTTAGGCAGGTGGAGGTCAGGTTGTCCATTTTGAGAATTTGAGTGAGTATAAAACTATAGCCATTCTTCTACCTTGTACTGAAGTATCAAGGCGTAATTTTGTTTCCTTTTGCTTTAAAAACACATTTGAAAATACCAAAGCCCTCATTCTGACCACCTTGTATGATGCAAAACTGCTCAATTTCTCATTTTGTCACTTTCTGCAGTTTATCATTTCAACCTGTGATAACTTTTCACAGGATTGTCCGATTCTCAATATGGTTTTTGTATTGAACAGCCTTTTTATTGCAGATTAATAATACGCCAAAAACTAAAAATTGATCTCTGG